>OX393565.1:9137402-9204262 GCA_947652115.1 Blastomussa wellsi | reverse complement strand
CAATTATTTCCCAAGACAAAGCAATAAAAGTCACTCATTTATTGTTCGACAACGATCGATAGAGACATTGGCAGTCAATGACGTGTGTATCGAACCAATGGCGTGCAATAGAAGGATCATCGATCCGCTTCTCTGAAGGATGTGCGTCGTCGGGATAGACGTCGAGAATTGCCCGCGCAGCAAACGAGTGCCCTCTCGAGGTCAAAAACGAAACAACGAATGCTCTAAAGTGGCTTGCATGGGGACATCTACGCAGCGGAGTGTCTTCTACGAAAAAATCGTGAATTTCTCTATTTACACGTTTTTGCCTTTCGAACGAATACCAGTAGCGACCGTGATCAGTCGAGAAGAGTCGAAGTGTCTTGCAAATAAACTGATGCATTTCGCCCACAATGTCAAACTGCGCGACAGTGGCCTCTAACCATCGAAGGGAATAATAGCCAATCACCAGCTGAAATTTCTCGACCGGCGAGAGAAATCGGTCTAGGCGGCATTCGGTATCGACGCAGAATCTCATTAGACTAGTGTCCATTTCGGCCTCGCAGACGATCTGCTTTAAAAGAACAGGGCCGTATTTGACGACGGTGTCTTGGGTGAGATTCTGTAAATTGACGGCCAGAGATGGCGGATAGATCTGCACTTGCACCACCTGTCCTGTCTCTGTCGCCATGGCAAATTTTACCGGTGGAAAAAATGCGTTACGTGAAAACTTGAGGCCACGGAACTTCAACAATCGATCAATGTAATCTGTGCGATTCAAAACGCCATGTAACAGAGCAGAGTAGTTACAGTTCTTATTGGTAAATCCGGAGCATCGTCCTCTCGCCTTTCCGAATCCAATCTGTTGAAGCACGTCGTACCCAGATGCAAGCCATTCGCGCGTTGCTTCGTTTGTCACCGTAGTGATATTGACCGAGGACGACACTTCGAAGGGCAACACCGAACATCTATCGCGGCCGTCAAAATTCACGAACATGAGTTTGATAAAACTCCCTTGGGATCCCGTGTGTACCGAGTTTCCGTGTTCTAGGCAATTGCTGTCAAGACCCATCGGCCACGACGTCGTGCACACGGTATTGACGAGGTTGAGGTAGACGCTTGCAGCGCGACCGTCCTCTAATGCGCATTGCGCGTACACGCCCGTGTTGGCAGATAGATAACGGGTTCTAGTCCCCATAAGACATTCTCGTACCAGTGCACGTTATCTTTATTGTCGTGATCATTATAGTTACAAGTCCATTTCGACAGCTGTGACGAGCATGTCTTTCAATTTATCCACAGGAGTCTCGTCGATCGTCTTTCTTATGTGGGTAGTACCCGGTGTGCGATAATCGATCCAGCCATTTCGATCTTGTTGCAAGTGCCTGTGCGCCATCGATGCAGGATATACAATGCATAAAAAGAAGAGACGTAGTGCCTGACTCGAATAAAAGTAAACGTACTGCATCGAGTCCAGACGTAATTGAGGGCAATCGTGTTGTCGAAAAAACGTAGTTGACAAGGCATTCCGTGATTCCAGACACACCGAATCACCAGCGCGACATTCTGCAAGTACCCGATAGTCGACTAGCCCGGCACAGGTAGAAGCCAGACCGACAGCGTTTCTCAGAACATCCATATATGCAAAAAGCACCAGTACCAAGGATCCGGCAAATTGTAGGTGTTGAAGAACCTGATTGCAATCGGTAGATAGTCCTTCTTTCGAGCGATAGATTTGTACCAGTGCCAGCACCTGGAACAGAATCATCGTGTTGTGAGACGAGAGTTCCATGTGCTTGCCCGCGGCAAATTCCAGTGCAAACGCTCCCCAGAGCAGCAGAGACCACACGATGTAAAAGGCACTCGATGGAAGAGGGGGTTGTAGTTTCTGCTCACTGGTGGCCTCTACCCGCAAAGACGTTGACCCAGGCATACATAGGCGGTTTTCGTTGCAGTAAAAGGCAAAGTAGATACCTCCAAAAAAACACGGAACGAATCTGAATAGAAACACCATTATTGCGTAAATCGTTCCCATGAATGGCCCGAGTACGAACGTCGCACACCCCTCTTGGACTGTCTGTCGAGTGGCTGCAACGAGAAACGACTCGCACCGGCCACGGTCGCCGCCAAGGCGACAAGAATCGATAGCGACAGAGGGATCGTGCACGATGCAGTCAACGATAGAGTGTCGAAAATGATAGAGCAACGAGGTCAGCGCGGTCAAGGGTATGGAGCACAACGTGGCCCAAGTGACACCTTCCCAGGTGCAGCGCATGACTTTGGATCGACCTCGGCTTGAGGCCGCTCGAGCCACCAGATAGTAAAACGCACACAAGTACAACGTTTCGTGAGAAACGTACGGACGAACGCGAGTGGCGAACGCTATCTCGGCGATAAAAACTACCGTGTTGCAGCCTAGAAGGAATTGGGCAATGTCCAGCTCGTTATCTAACATTTTGTCGTCGTCTGACCCGAACCGGTTTACACCAAGGTCGGCCGGTTAGTTTGGGTTCTTCTTTTCTGTACGGTAAATAACAGACACCATCCACGAGAAATAGCCCATTGTCGGCAAACTGAACCAAGCAATATGGTGGAGATATGGTCGTCCGTTTCGGGTTGAATGCCGTGAAGGTCTGCCCGTGATCTTGTCGGGGGTCTACGTATTCCCTCTGTTCAGGGTACCAAAAAAGCTTGTAGTAGGTACGTTGACAGGAATGACCAGTATCCTGAATGTACGAGGTTTTGCGACTTTGTGCTCCAATAGTGGCGAGTAACCGCCGGAGCGTTTGTAGCACGTACTTGTCCGAGTGGCCGACTATGACCGCATGTCGGTCGCTCTTACTGATCCCCGATCGTGCGTTCATCAGCATTTGCGCTTGGAGAGTCAAGAATCGAGTGCACTGTATACCCTCGCAACGGTATTCGTCGCCCTCGACTTCGACGCGAATGGTTATGATATTGCGAGGATCGCCGCCATTGACTAGCACTTTTCGAGCCACGTCGCGCCAGCAATAACAGGGTCGTCTCTCGGGTCCAGATGCAAGCGCCGCTCTGATGCCAGGAGATAGGTTTACGCGTTCCAATATTTCTATTCCCGGCACGTCGAGTACGTGCAATCCACCGACCGATACACCCACGTCAACGGTTCCATACAAGATGGAAGGCTGCGAGGGAAATGCCAGAGGCAACAAATCGTTGAGATCGTGGGAAGCCTTGCAATCGTATGCAGGATTCTCGGGAGGAAGTCTCCAGCGGTAAAACATTTGCACTCGGTCCACATTCTCGTCTGGGAAAAGACCTATGGTGGTAGCACCGTCCACATCGAACAAGTCGACGACTGGCCGTGAATCGCGTGTTTCCCCTTCCTCTACAATGTCTAAGATCCGACAGGCACTGGCTTCTTGACCGTTCCAAATGGTTGTCCATCTGTCGAGCTCGAGGAAACGCAACGGCACCCAGCTTTGATAGTTCTGGTTCATTACCAGAACCCGATAGCAAGGATCGATAAACGCATACCACGTAGACCGTTTTCGATCCATCTCGATGGAGGTTTCCGAATACCGGATTGCCATTTTGAATAGCATCTTTGGTCAATGTGACAGTGGCGTGAATACGGATCGCGTTGCTCGACATCATAGAAAGCTGGTCGATTACGAGCGCACCGATCGACTTGGGACATTTGAACGCAGGGTGCAACTGAAAGGGGTAAAGTATCGCGTGTCCGCATTGGGAAACCGTTTTGCCCGCATCGTAGAATCGTCCGTGGCCCAAGTGGTTTCGGAAGAACGGCAAATCCAAGCCGCGAGTGCGATTCACACGTACGACGAATTCGTCGACTGCCTGTTCGATCGAGGGGTCACGGTGGCACGAGCAACTTTGAATCCGGTGCATACAGACAGCGTGGATGGAAGTCGACGCATGAAGATTGTTCGCAATGCCATCGGGGCCGTGTGGTTGTTATTGGACTCCCACGAATGGCATTTAGAGCCGTTCCAATGGCGCTACTTGCAATGCTTCTTATTGGGCATGTTCAGGCGACTTATTGGGAGCGAGACAAATCGGTACGTCCACGAAGTTCTACACTTGTTACGTCTTGCCACGGCGGAAATGGTGACGTACGACCCCAAGTTTCCGGACGCAAAGATTGCCGAAGAGATGAGCCGTATTTTCGAGGCGATGAGCCGCAAGATGTGGGTCATAGTCGCCCCGAGACGAAGTGGCAAGTCTGTGACAGTGCGTTTTGCCATTGCCTTGGCCATGGCATTTTCCGACAAGGACATGAACGTATTGCTGATGGCCAACACTCTGGACACGGCTCGATTGCATCTAGAGCCCGTGCACGAGCTCTTGAAAACAATGGAGCGGTTAAGACTCGTGCGGGATGTGCGCATTTCCAAAAATGACAGAGACGTGACCATCGTGTTCATCAAGGAGAAACGAAAGTCCATCTTTCACATCATCGCAGGAGCAGCACACGTGAGTATCGTTTTGTATTTTATCATTTACTCGTGTTCTCTATAGATATGTAGTATTTATCGAGGCAGAAAATGCTCGCGTAATGGCGGCAAATGCATTCGGTGCACAGGGCGCGTCCGTGCAACAACAACAGTTCGCGTTCGATCTCGACACGAGTCACGCTGATCCTTACGCGAAAAACTTTGTCTTCGCTTTCCCCAAGACAAACGGTTGGAACGTACTTCCCTTGCTCGACTGTACACTTTCGCCCAATTCGATCTTACTGGTCGAAAGCGTCGAAGTGACAAGTGCACAGGTTTGTGGACAACCCTATGTGTTGTTGCACGACGACGGCCGTTTCGTCGGTCGAACCACCACCATCCTAGAAGAAGGGATCCTTCCCAGTCCACCTTCGTTCCCCAACTGGGCGGAATGGAAGACGCACGTACACGGCGTCTGTGGGTTGGGCGGGAACCATCGCAGTGCAACGACCGGTCCAGTCGAGGCCTTGAACGAGGAACGGTTTTTCCTGAGCGAGCTGTACATGATATTGCCTCAAATCCTGAGAGTGCAAGAAGACGATGGGAGCCACTACAGACTACGCATGTGGCAGACGCAGATCAATGCTCACATCCCACATTCGATCTTGAAAATCATACGTCATGGCAGCGTCTCGCAGTGCCTCAAGCAACAGTATTTGCAGTGTCCACTGTTGAAGCCACGCCCTGACTATCCCTTTGCGAATCTTAACATTCACGTCGGCGATGACACTGCCGAGACAGTCCGGGTGGCCGTGACAGTGACAGGAAAAAGGATTTCCAACATGTGCCCTCCTTCGAAGAGTCAAGTCACTTTCGACGCAGTTTCCGAGACCCTCCTCCATTCCACGGATAACGGGGTAGACTTTGCAGAATATTTCAGGCGATGTCCAATCCGGTTCCATCGGGACCTATTTGCTCTAAGGTGACGATGGAAGTGATAAACGTCGCCTTTGTTGTCGCTCGATGAGGATGGATCGGTTGTTCTTGTTGTGTTTCACTTTGATGGGTGCGCGTGCCACTACGGAGATATCGAGCGACGGGAGCCTGTGGCACTATACCCCGGTGTCACCGTGGAGTCATTGGGTCTTTCCTTCGGACGTATCGATGGAAGTGTTGGTTGGCGCGGGAAGCGTCGTGTTTCAACGCGGACTGGATGGGTCGTTGTTGATTACTTGGGATCCGCAGTCTGTGCCGATCGGTGCATTAGATGTTGCTGCATTAGTTCGGTGCGAACTGGGATGTGATGCTCGTTTACAAGAGCTGGCATTTGACGGTCGATGCGAAGTGACGAACCCACCTGGCTGCGTTCGATTCGTTCCAAAGTTCAGACGTATAACATTTTGCATAAAGACCGGAGAATTTGTCGGCGATTCTCTCCTTACCGACATCGGCAATGCAGGCGACTTCGAGCGAATCAACGGGCACGTGCCCTTCAATGTCACCGCCAGATGTTGAATTGCTCAACGAGGCAGCTTTGTTCCCAGCTACCCAAGACAAATCGATGGACATTCTCCAATCTACAGACTTGCAATATGATCCAGACTCGCCTGTCGTAGGAACGGGTACGTTTTCTACCTGTGTAAGGGCCACAGCGAGAGGAACTCTCCAGTGTGTAATGAAGATTCCGCGTTTTCTGGATTACGATCAGTTTGACAGGGAATTGATTGCGATGTTGCGTTGTAATCGTCGCGGAAATCGTCACATCGTGGAATTGCGTTGTGTGTGCATGCCACCCACCGGAACGGTAGCTTTACCTAGATTCGTCATGCCAATGGTCGATGGACTCGTGCTTGGGAGATGGTTAACGGACAACCCATCGGATGTCCGAAAAGCGGGCGCAAGCGTTGCATCTCAATTGGTGGAGGCTGTCCTTCACCTACACGAGGTGGTCGGCATCATTCACGGGGACTTGTCGATGAAGAACATCTTGATCGATAAGACACGCAACCATCACCTGACCTTGATCGACCTAGGGAGTGCCCGTGACGTAGCCAAGGGAAAACTATGGCCATGGGTACACGGACACTATTGTCTTTCTCCTCCCGAGGCGTTGAGCGATTTATCGTGCGACCGAATCCTGGCAGAGACGCACGTCGTAGGCGTTCTATTAATCTGTATCGACCGCGTCGACACAGATGGATTGACAGCGTGCCCGGTACGATTTCGAGACGGTGAAGACACGGAATGCGTCTGTGCAATTGCCCGACAAGTCAAATTCTGGGGAAGGTCGAGGTTGTTCCGTTACTGGAACGTGTTTCGAAGGAAAGCAGGAGAGCGTGTCGAAACGATTGTCGGATGTTCAAGTATGGAGATTACCGGTAAGGTAGGCGTGGCCGGGTTACGCCTGGCCGACCCGACGATTGGTTCACGTCGGTCACTGGCACAAACATTACGTCATTTAAAAAATACGCGATAGTGATTGGTCAATAAAGATTTATATACAATCTGCAAGAGTCGAGGGGTGCAGTCGATGTGTACGGTCAAGTAAAGAAGAAGTCGATATGCGGGTCGTCAACGGATCTCCTCCGCTTTACAGTGACGAGATGGCAAAAATAAAAATCGGTAACGCGAGGATTCGACAAGCGCTGGAGAGTGGATTTTCTGTAGCCGTCGATTCTCAATACGACAGCTATAGGGATGCCCGCGTCTACACGGTATACACTCCTTATGGGAAAGAAAAGTCATCCATGACGTTGACTGGGACGGACGTACCACGCCGCACCTCCAACATGTGCCACGTGGTGCAAGACCCAGATTTGATGAATAGAGAAGCGAGCTCACCAAGCGAGCTCTTGGCACAGTTTTTTATCGACCCATCCAGAGTAGCCACGTACGCTGAAAAACACGGTATCGAACCGTATAATTATGCCGAAAAGGCCATAGAAGAGATCAACTCCCTTCCTGTAGATTACGTGAATTCCCCTCGAGAAACCGGGTGTCCCTCGCTGTTCGATAACATTCTGCTAAAGGCGACTGCCGTTTTCAGCTATGACATACCTACACCCCGTTTGGACCAGACGGGTGCGGATGCGGCCATTCTAACGGGAGACATGGCTCACATCTGGCGTTGGACGCGCATGGCAAAGATGCCCTTGCAAGAGAGTATGGAAAAAGTATTTTGCGATTGCATCGGTGCCAAAGACGGGGGTTCTTTTGATAAGCGCATTACAAGCTCTATGAAACGCATCCGAGACTTGCCTGTATTTCACATGACTGATGTGACAAAAGGCGAGCACGACTTTACCAAACGGTCGCGTTTTGCAGTCTTGACGATGAAAAGTGTGCCGTGTATATTGGAGGATGCGATTGTAAGGCAGATCAACTTGGCCATGTGCGGGGTGTATAGACTGAACGAAATACCTGTCGCACCACTGTCGATTTTCCACACCGTCTCGGGGGACCATCGCGACGGGCTCGTGGAAGACCAAATTGAAAAACTGACACGTTTAGTGGAAGGCAACACCCAGTACTTGAACAATGTACTTAAAATTGTCCGTGAGTTGAAGCCCAAATTCGAAGATAGTGTCAGCTACCATCGACATCTTGTGTGCACCCAGTGCGGACAGGACGTCACTGACCAATTTTCTATCAGGCAAGAAGTGAACGACCCCACTCTATCGCATTGCCAAGCCAGCATTCGAAACGTCGGAAAGTTTGTCGCCCTGCAAACGAAGGCCATTCGTCCCACTTTCAGTTTGGATTGCTGTCGCCAAGTTCGTCGCTTTTGTCAGGGTCTACCTCAGTACGAAATAGAAGGCGATAGAATAGGCATCTTTACCGATGCCGAAGCCAGTCAGATTTACGAACGCCCCTGTATCATTGCCGACAGTCTTCAACCCATGATGTGCCCAGACATCGCAAATCAACGTGCCAAGTACGACAACCTGTCTGTCACGGTGTACATTTTGGTGCCGTTCGATCGGCAAGCTACTTTGCAGCGTCTCAGATCAGAGGGTGTCGAGAATCCGGAAGCTCACTTGTTGACCGTGCACAATGTCGTCGAATGTATCGTACCATTGTATTCCAGTACCGAGGGGTTGATCGAATATCGCTTCGAAGCAGTGGCCTTTCGTGGAAAGCAAACGTTGTCGGTACAGGCGTACGGAACCACGCCAGTTGGCTATATTCCGTTGTTTGATCCTGCCACGACAACCAAACGGATGTCTACCGAAATACTCCAGGAAGACGGGCGAGTAAAATACCACGAGTACGAACACGCCTTAAATTATAAGAGCAAATCGACTCTTAAGACACGGGGAACGATGTTAAACATCACTAACTTTAAGCGTTATAACTGGAATGCCCAAGAGGTCGATGTGCCGGAAGGAGGAATGAATAACTGGACAAGGTTTGGTTACACGCTTGTAGGAGTAATGGCGGCCAATTTGGTCAGATGTGCCAGATATGACGGTCGATATCTGATGGCACCCGAACACTTACAATTTGAAGTCATCTCAGACACGAGGGAGAAGACGAGAAAGTCTAGAGAACATTCGCAAAAAGGAGTGAAGAGAACGGCAGAGACCTCCCGTACGAAACGCGAAATAGAATTGACAGAAGAATTGAACAAGTTGCAGACTACATTGCAAGAGGAACGAAATCGTACGGCAGACTTGGCGGGTGAGTTGAATACCGCTAAAATCATGCTAGAATATCACAAGTTGATGGAGGGTGATTATAAGTGCCAGGTGGAAAGTCTCACAAGAAATAACGAAGCGATGCGCCGAGATTACGATGTTCTCAAGGCCGCCAGCGCCGAAGAAATGTGCGAACTCGAATCGCGCATCGCTTCGTTGACTACACAATTGCAAAAGAAGCGAGAGCGAAAAAGATCTAAACGTGCAAGGCCTTCGCCCGACCAAGCAAGTGGTCCGTTTGGTTCTGAAATCATGTGGGTACAAGAGTGGGGAGCATCTATAATCGCAGTGTAAGACTCCAGTTTAAACTTTAAAGCGTTATTCTTTTTTATTAGAAATGTACAGACAACAATGTGAAGGTCGAACACTGAGCAAAATTTTTTTCGTATAAGGTAGAAAAAGAAAACAACGGAAACAACAACATCGAAGCGGTTTGTTACAAATAGCCATGAACAATAAAACGTTTCAAACTCAAACAGTGTCAAATCTTCGAACACCTTAGCCTAACTCAATTGTCTGATAATCATCGTCATGGCCATCCAATAAAATCTCTTCGGTCATTTCTCGACCTGTCTCCTCGTCCTCGAATAAAGGTAACGGTTTTAAAGTATTTACAATATTGTCAATGCGTTGCACAGCTTCTTCGGAAGGTCCCTCTATACAGTCATTGCTGTCGTTGTCGACTGCTGCCTGTTTGCCAAACGTCTTGTACCTTTTTTGCACGCGAAGTGGCGACGGCATACGAGACACTTTTTCGAGAACTTCTTTGGAGGGAACGATCCCCGTGACACGAAAAAATCTCTCGTAGCAAGTTCTGTAGGTCGGGTCATTTCTGTGTTCTGGATGAATCAATCGAAGGGGTCCCAATACCAACTGTCGGTAGACAGTCAATGAGGCTTTCATGCGAGATTTTAAAGGCGGTCGTTTACGTCGTCTTGGCAAGCCCATGGCAACGCGTCAGATCCGGGCTCTATCTTGTAATGCTTTGAAGGTTGTCCTCGCCTTCAACACACATCGATTGAGACCTTCGCGATCTAAAATGAGATTTAATGTAGGCGATGCCTTGAATTCGTCGTGAATCGTTCGTTTACTCGGAGGTCTGTCTGGAAACTTTTTGACAAACTCGACAAAACGTCTCGAATCTTCCCGAGACCATTCGCGGCGTTCTCGTGGTGGGGCTCTGAGTAGACACGGTTGCTGGTAACTAATAGGAGAAGCAGGAGTGCTTTGCTCCGTACACCGTGTGTCGCCAGCAGAATCATCTGGATCGGGTCGAGGCCTTGTCGCGTTCTCGCTTTCCATTTCGACGTCTGCGTCTGACTCCATCTCGACAGCAGACCGGTTTTCGGAGCTCGCCCCGGGGCCAATTCCGTCGCCTTCGTCCTCTCTTCTCCCTCCGTCCAAACTTCCGTCCCTGATACGCTCTATGACAGTGTGAGCTCGTGCCCCGATGCTTGTGAGATTTTCCCTCATGTACCAGATCTTGGCCGTTTTTTCCGAATGACACAATAATTTACGCACGTCGTTGTTGTCGATTAACGGACGCCCAGTTTCGACGCGGTGCTTTTTGTTCGCTTCTTCTACCATGGTGACAATGCATTTTCGAAAGTCAGTGCACGAGACGCGAAGATCAGGTCGAATGCCCGTTTGGCTCCACAGGTAAGTCACGCGAGACCCGATAGTACCAGTTGCAAACGGTTTGCCTTCTTTTGTCACAAACAAGCTATTTTCCTCGGGCGAGTCGACAACCATCGGCCGGATGTCCCGAATATAGACATCGACAAACCCGTGAAGCCGCTCGTCCATGGTAACGATGGCCGGTCCATCTACTTGCCGTTTGTGTCTCGTCACCAACATCACAAAACAACTAGGATATTCCGGTGCCCGTTTAGCTCGCCTAAAATTCTCGATGGTAGCCGTCTCCAGTGCTTTGGGGCGCGTGCCACACGAGACTGCCAGACGGGTAATGAGGTAATCTCTAGCTTGCACAAATTGGAAAGTTCCCGTGCGTTTAGCATTCGGACCAAACAGAGACTCGGCCTTTGCAATCACTGGTGATCTCAAAAAGGCTTGAAAATCTTCCTTTGTCAATCGATTGTCGCATTCTTTTAAATACCGTTCATTTTGAAGCACGGCCCGTTCCTTGGCAATGGTCGATCGCCAACCGCTGATTTTATCTATAACGTCAATGAATATTTCGATGGTACTGTCGGAGATGGACGGACCGCCCTCGCTGGACTGACTGCGTCTGTGGCGCCTCACGACAAAGTTTAAGAATTTGCTGAGACTACCTAGATATGACATGAGCGTTCCAGTTCCAACTCTTTCGTCCTGGAGGCGCGGATTAAGGTACA
Source organism: Blastomussa wellsi (assembly GCA_947652115.1). NCBI lineage: Eukaryota > Metazoa > Cnidaria > Anthozoa > Scleractinia > Plerogyridae > Blastomussa > Blastomussa wellsi. Next base: position 9,192,796 of record OX393565.1, on the reverse strand, counting down.
AATTCCACACGGCTCGTCCGTCGTCTTTAGCTAGTGACTGGATGTCTTTACCACCCGGATCGATGCCCTCGAGAATTTGTTTCACTTGGCCGGCGTGCTGGAGCCGGACACGTTCGTCCTTTTGGCCTTCGTCCACCGTCCCTAGGAAGCTATAAAATTCGATCAGCAAACGATGCCGGTCCGTGGAGACGCGCCGAGTTTCAAAAAAGGCCTTAGCTCCAGGCAGTTCATAATCTTCGTCAGCAGCATCGTCGTCGGTTTCGATGATCCCGTCCTTTACTCTAATTTTTGCAGATTCAGAGGGCAAGTGGTTAGGACGATAAACCTCTGCAGTTTTTCGAAGCCGGTCCAACTTTTTCTTTTCCTTAAAACCGTGTCCTTGTCTTAAATGCTTCCGCAAATGGCTGGTCATAAAACTACATCCTTTGATGGGGCACCACCTTAACAATAATTTGTTTTTTCCTTTCTTTGTCTCCCCCTTGTCTGCAAGTTGCACTAAGGCATCGAGATGGCTTGGATCGACCTCTTCTTGGTGTTTCTTGGAACTCAAGTGGCGTTTCAAATCGCCTCCGTGGTAATCGCAGCCTGCCAAAGGGCAGCGGCGGACCTTGTGATGTTTCGTCGAGGACATGTTTTAGATCACATGGGGCCGACGAAGAGATCCCGTCTTTTTATGGCGCTTCGTGGCAAAGTTTCTCGTCACTATAGACGTCGCTAAAACGCTCATCCAACGTAACACGCCAAAAGTACGTCATCGATACTTTTGTTTTGTCACAGTTTGCGTAAGTCGCTTAAGATGATGCTGCCAAAAGTACGTCATCGATACTTTCGTTTTGTCACAGTTTGCGTAAGTCGCTCAAGGATCGTGTCTAGTGATGTTATTCGTCACTTCCCATGACGCAAACTATTTCCATATAATAATAATAATAATAATAATAATAATAATAATAATAATAATAATAATAATAATATTAATAATAATAATTAATAATAATAATAATAATAATAATAATAATAATAATAATAATAATAATAATAATAATAATAATAATAATAATAATAACCACTGGCTTACTGAAAAGGTCGAGTCCAGCTCCAACATGACGGGGAACCCTGTACGAGGGCAATCGAGTAAAGGCTACTATTTGGTATTTGGTATGGTGACGTATTAGCTCTCGTGATCTCGTGGGTATCAATACGCTAATTCAGGGAATAGTTTTATTGGTCATTCTTCGTTTGGTACTCATGTCATCGTCGCTTCCGGCGGTTCCGAATATTCTCTATTGCGGTGTGAGCGAAAATACCAAGGAAGCAATCGATCGATTTCTCGAATCAGAGACCTTAGAGGCTGCCGTGACAAGATTGATCAGTCCCACGGGAACCATTCAAACGGTGGATTACAAAGAGCACATTGCCAATCGTCAACGTTACGTCATCAAGCTCGAATGCATCTGGCCTAGAGGGAAGGCCACAGCTATTCTCGATCCCAAGGAGGGATCGGTTAAATTACGCAAGGATGGCTACAATGTCGCCATAAGAACGAGGGAAAAGGGTGGATACTCGTTCGTCATTCTGTGCCCGCACGAGGTAGTGTATCAAGTCGTCCATGAACATCCATCGACCTCGCCTGTTATCGTCGGTACCAGGCGCACCACGACTACAGGACATCATCGTAGAGGGCTACTCGGTGATCCTCGCGACCCGCAAGAGGAGTTAGACGCTCTAGTCTCTCATCTCAATCGACCACACAACCCATTGGACGAGTTTTCTGTCCGGAAAATATCCACCAGTCATGGACGAGAATTGGTCTGGGCCAAAGACATCGTTGCCAAAATCCTCAAAAGGGCGATCCGGGGCAAGGACGATTGTTGGCGCTACGTTTTGGTCAAGGGAGAGTCTGCGAGGGAGCTGCAGTTACAAGTGCTATTTCTATCTTTTGGAAGAGAGTGTTCCGGTTCTAAGAGTGGATTCAGGGTTGTGCATCGTCTATCCGGAGTTTCCGAAAAAGGGGAAGAACCTACGGTAGAGGTGTGTGTCCGACCTTCGCATCTTCATTTGATCAGCTCGTTGGACCCGTCCACACTCGAGAAGACAGCAGAAGATCTCGCTAATCTCCTGGGACAAATAGGCATTGGGTCTACAAAGAAATAAAGCGTTTTATTGAAACGAACCCTTTCTTCGTTGCGCGTGTCTCTTGTTCAGAGATTATTCCATTTGTGAACGTTTAGTCTACGGTTCCGCCATTCTGTATTATGAAATCTTCCACGCTAGAAAACCCCGGCCCGAGTTTGAGGGCTCGATATCGATTCTTAACCCTATCCATCCATTCGTCCGTGAGCGCTTCCACTTCGACACAAATGGCTTTTTCCCGAGCATCGTAATCGTTACCGTGAATGGAAGTGCATCGTTCTTCTATCTCGCGTAACTTCCCCGTGCTCGCCAGATATTTTCGAGTAAGGTATCTCGTTTCGTGTCGCGTAGAAAACGTTGTGGCCCGTTCGTGTTTTGCACCCAGTGTCTTTGTGCGTCCTTCTTCCAACATGGCAAGGCTCGCAGGCATGAAATCTCTGTTCCTCACTCTCGGGACTTCCAGGCGCGGTAATTCACCCCCGTGAGCCGATTCGATCTCTTCCACCTTAATCAGGTCAAAAGCCGGGCCCTTGCCCCTCTTATTGAAAAACAATACTGATTTACGCTCGGTCAGGTCTTTACGCATACACCTCGACACAAACTGGCGAGGAATTTCTGGCGACGAATTGCTATTGGCGGCAATTGCCTCCTCGAGCTTGGACAAGATCGACACGTGTAGCCACGCACCCGAATTTCGACCATCGATATCTTGTTCACAGAGAAACGCGTCAGACATCGTAGTGTACTCAACGTCGACATGCGGAGGTTGAGCAGCATTTAGATCTTCCAAGAGACCTAAATTGTCTTCTTTCTCGAAAGTGCAATACTCGATCGGGAATTCGGGTGAGGCGCATGCCTTGCGTAGACGCTCTGCAAGTACTTCGCCAATACCGAGACGAAGCATCGGTATGGCCTGGTGAACGTATACGGTTTTCCCAGTGGTGAAAAACGGCAAGAGTTTTCGAGCTGAGTTTCCATCGGGTCGGGCATGACCAAACGTATCGCAAACACGAAGATCGAGAATCGTGTCCACGAGCTCAGAACACTGGTCCATCTTTTCGACTCGTATGTATCCTTCTTCCGAGATAACATTCCGAGAGTCTTCGGCGCCCTCTAGCATCCATCGTCGCATCAGTTTGAGGCGAGCGTGATTGAAATCGCTGCTCACTTTCACCGCTCTCGAGTTGGGAGTGTAGTCGTCAACCACTTCCATACCATATCGCGACGTCCATTGATTTGGTCCAAGTTGACTCAAAAACCCAAAGAAACGATTGGCGTCGGGTCCGTATTGTCGAGAATCGACGGTGATGCTCTTTCCGTCAAATCTTTGGTCCCGAGTGGCAAAAGGAGATAATTCATCCACGACTTGTGTGATCCTGTCCTGAATGTCTCGGGTCAATTGTTTCACCAGGTGCGTCATGTCCGAGTCGATCACGACTTCCGCAGCCATTCTGGCATCAAAGGTCATCTGGAAAAGCGAGGGTCCATTCCCAGTCTGGCGACTTGCTGCCCGACTCACTATTCCAAAGACTGGAATCCCGTCTCGCAATACGGACGTCATCGTGGCATCCAGAATGGTGCGAATGTCTTTGTTCTCAAAAGGAATGCGTTGCTCGTTCAGGACATCGCAAATCTTCTGAAACGTCATGTCGGGTACCATGAACACTTTGCGTCCGTCCCCAGTCGTCTCGAGCTGAGAAGGGTCTACGACCGCCCTGACAATGGCGCGGTACACTGGCAGGTACGAATTTTGATCTAGACATTCCATGGTGACCACCGAGATATAATCGGCTGGACTCGGGCAATACACTTCTTGCACACGACGTACCAACTCGTGCAATGTCATTTGTTGCAGATCATCGACCACTCTCTGTACGACACGTTGATTGTACGCGTCTAGCGTTTCTGTAGTCTCGTCGCGTTCCTCCCAAGGCAATCGGAAAGTATCGACACACCCCAGTACGGTTAGCACTGCGCGGTGCATGGCCAGCATGCGGACCAAAGAGCGAATGTTGTCGAGCAGTCTTCCTCTCCCCAAAAAATTCACATCCAGTTGCATGGCCCTCAATTCTTGGTCAATGACATAAAACGAAAGCCTTTCCATATCTGCGAGATAATCTTCGTCTTCTAGAGTACAACCAACAAACTCGAACATGGACACGAGCGAGATCACCAACAGTTTGAACATCTCGTAATGTCCGACCTTCAAGCGATCCATGCGTTGGAAAATGTCCTCCAACGTCATTCTGTTGCTGGACCCAGTCGTCTTGTTGATCGTGTGAATGAGCATGCGATCGCTCAGAGAAGGACACAGCGACAACTGGTTAGCGAGGGCAATAAAAACACAATCGAAAATGACACGTTGGACGTTTTGACGAACTTCGTTGAGAGTTTCGTTGACCCGTGCCCTGTAGACGGAACTGAGACCAAAATCGAAAAAGTTCTTCATCAGAGTCGACTTTTCGCTGCTGTCGTCCTTCAGCGTTCCAGACTTGTCATTACCTCCATCGTTTAACTCGTTCACGAACGCGACACCGTTGCAATGCAAAAGGGGATCGTCATTCAACGACTTCAAAGAGGCCGTGGTCATGGAATCGATATCCCGGACCATGCTTTGGATGCAAATGCCATCCGTCTGGCTGATACCATGCAGGACCGTTTTGGCCCCTGTCGTCTTGCCATTTCCTGGCGGTCCTTGCCAACCCACCCAAATATTCTTCATGTTGATGTCCACTCCAGAGGTCACGGCCAAGCGAAGTTCCACCGTTTCGACTTGCAGTTGAACATTACAGGCGACAGTGTAAGACAGGAAATCGTGGAGTAAGAGCCCATCGGAGGTATCAACGGTGTCATCAAAAGGATTCTGAACTGCAAGAACGAACTTCCCAGTGCGGTCATTTTTCAGACTGTTCAAATGCAGCCCGTGAAAATTGCGACGTCCATCGACTAGAGTCGGATACAAGCCAACCAACGATTCTAGTGTGTTGCTCGTGGGATGATTCGGGTTTCGCACGGCATCTTCCAGTAACTTGCCAGTCAACTCGGCAAACGGACCACGGTACAATTCCCCGACCTTACTGCCCGGTTGAATCACTTCTGCAAATTTCCCCAAGACATTACGCATGTACGTAAACAATGGATACTTGCGAGTCTCATCGTCGACAGTTCCTTGACGATACGTTGCCGCTCGACGTACATCCACCAAGTCACTCGACCGTTCCTGGCCCATTATCAAACTGTACGCTTCTAGTTGAAGTTCCATTTCGGTCATTTCGTCAATCGACCTTTGATCGATCACTTCGCGCAACAACTGCATGCCTCTGTCTACTTGCTCTTTTGGAAACACCATGGTATATAATGGAGTATTGAAAGGATGCTGCAAGTGCCCATCCGGAAGTTGCCAGGCTAAACCGCTCGTTAGATCGAGGCGACCACCAAACTCGGACGACACGAACCTGTTTGACCAATTGTATCTTCGAACCGCATTCCTAAGACAGTCCAAGATGACCGGGCTCTCGACGCTTTCCGCCGGACTGTCTGTGACCTCTTTGACTCGCTTGATGAACGCTTTAGGCTCGCCCGTCGTTGCATACTGAATCTGCCCGTCATCGAGACCCATGCCAAGGCCGTTGATCGTGATAAACTCTCGCATTTCTCGATAAGGTCGTGACATGCGAAAAGAGCATTCAAAGAGGAACGGGGCAGAGAGTACTGTCCTTAGTCCAGTGGCAAAAACGGTCTCGTCCTTGGTGCAAAGCAAGTGAATCATTTTGCGGCGCAATTGATTGTAGTAACACCGATCGTTGATTTCTTCTGTGACTTCTGTTTCTTCGACCTGAGACACACGGTGATAGGTAAACAAACATCTCGCCAGTTCACCCAACGTTTTCGAAGAACCAAAGACCCCCGCCACGTCTGCCCTCTTTTTCCCAGAACCCGGTTCCGAGGTGGCAACTCCCTTCAAGGCATCGTAGCCCCACGCTTCAGCTCTTAGAACGTCCAGAGATAGAGGACTCACAAATAAACGCCTGGCGTCAAAATGTCTGGCATTGATCATTAGGGCCAAGGTTATACAAGTCGGTAACATCGCGTCTAAAACCTGACGGTCAAACCCGAAATACAGGATGTGCCCTGTGACGACTTCTTTACGCACAAGCAAGTTGCCGGGCACGAGTTGTTCCTTTTGCTCGAGGAAAACGCAACATTTTTGATCTGCATAGAAAAAGATGCGATTCATCATGTACAGAAACGAGTACAGTTCCAAGATAGTCTTATCTGTAGTATCTGTCGATATCCAATGAGTGTAATCAGTGTCGCGGCCATTCACGTCCAACACCAGAAATCTGAAATCGCCATCGAGGTCTATCGGTCTTGTTAAGGGTCTTGGTGGCACGAGGTCGGTAGCATTTATCTGCACCTCTTGACCAAAAAGGGAGATACCTCTGGCACCACGAGACCACTTGCTGGCCATTTGGATGTCAGCGGGAAAACAAAAGTTAACTGTTACGATGAATGCGTCGATTATAACACTGAACGACGATCAGGGTGGGCGGGTGTGTCGACAGTGTGGAACGCAAGATGATGGTTACGTCACGACGCTCTTGGCATATTCTGCATATACTAAGAGGGATGCAGCTCGAGGTGACACTTTATTTCTTGCTGCTCAGACCCTTAATGGCGAATTCGTGACAGTCGAGTTTCCGAGAGTCCCCTATCGGCTGTTTTTAAATCCCGATGCGGTCGGACCCATTTGTGTCGACGCACTCTACGGTGAAAATTTACAACTTGCAATAACGCGTCACGCGGAACTTCGCGCGTGCACTAGGAGAGTGGACTCTCTTTCTGGCCAGTACAGAGACTTGGTAGAAGTGCGGTTCCGCGCACGGACATGGTACACCGATGTTTATCGAATTCTAAAGGCTGAAGGTATCTCCGTGTTCATCGACGGCGCTCACGATGCTTTGAAAGGTCTTGACGCACTTCTCAATCTCGGTATTCCGGGGGCGACAGTCATCATACGTTTACGACCTACGGCCGGCGTCCAAGTCGGTCAATCTAGATGGTGCATCACTTCACCGGCCGACGTTTGTGTGCACGAGGTCTCACCTAGTCGCCCATTGGACTTGGCAGAAGTAGCTATTGGATTGGGGCCCGAAGAGAGCATTTGTGTCGGGGACCGTAATCGAGTGGCCTGGTTCGGACGGGCAGAAGCCAAGATTTTCGAAAGGCACTTGACCAAGATACGCCCTAGGGTGATTGTGGTTCGAGATAGAGAAAAGACCATGCGGCGGTTACAGGAGTACACCGGTTCTTTTTTCGCAAACCTCTTTTCGGTGTCACCTCTGTGCCCACCACAACGTTCGTCGCGCAATGTGCCACTCGTCCACGGACTCGGAGTGTTGATCTTCGATGTCGCCACTCTCCCCGGAGCGACATTGCAAGCGCGTCCGTGCCAGTGGCTCGATGCGTATCGCTCACAAAAATGCATGGAAGACCGCTGGATGCAAGCATCGACATCGCATACCAATACCGATTGTGTCCCCACCCCTTACGAGACATTCACGGCAACCATGGTGCTGCACTACGCGTCTAATGGTATGGTGTGCGAGATGCAGGATAGTGCGCATGAGCCCTATAAAGGAGGGCACTTGATTTCACCCAAACCCTCGTATCTGCTGCTAAAGCCAGTGGCAGAGTTTGATTTTAAAAGCCATTACCCGAGCATCGCGAGAGCTATCAACGCAGGAAAGGATACGTACGTTGCACGAGATGGGCAATGGGACATCGGGACATTTGGTGGGTTTGTCACTGAACGGCAAGGAAGTCTTGCAGTGGCCCTAAAGGAAAACTTAGAAGAACGAATGCGGATCGTCGACAATCCTGCCATGCAGAACAGGGCCAACATCCTCAAACAGAAAATCAACGTGACGGTGGGTATGTGCGGACACAGGTCGCATCCGTACGCCGACACTCGCGTGGTGGGTTGCATCACTGCCACCGGGCGGCGCCTATTGCAAGCATGTCATCGTGACGTTCTCGACATCGCGCTGGCGGGGTACACAGACTCGCTCTTCTTGGAACTGCCGATTCCTGCATTTCCTTCAGATGGACGTGACCCGTTGACGAGCTGGCTATCAACTCCCACCATCAAAGACTACGAGTCTCGTTTCAAGAGGATCATCGGAACCGAGATGCAAAGCATGACTCCTGTGCCCCTGAATTGCGAAGAAACCTTCATTCGATTCCGATGCCAACAGATTACGGTGGCGGCACTTTTCTCTGCCGCGGCTCATGCCCACGCGATCGGATGCTTGACCTTTGATGTACACGACGGCACTCCTCGAGTAGACATTCAAATCAAAGGGGTACTCAAGTCCCCTGTTATGGAATGCGTGCGTTTGTTTAACGATGCTCTGGTGAACATATCCATTGCCGGGGCATTTCTAATAGGCAGGCAAGAAGAGTTTTGGTTAGGTGACATTCGCGACCTGGAAAGGACATTGCCTATCCAAATCCTGACGAGTAACGGGTGGAAAACAGCAGTGAGGATAGAGTCTTCATTAGGACAAAATGGAGTGCTACATGCCATCATTCATTTTCAAGATGGCGTTGGGAGCCGTCGTGACTTCCTACCGCGAGCAAATGGAGAAGGACTCGTAGAGGTGACACATGTCACTAGTCCCGTCGATGCGTCCGCCTGCCTGACTCGACGCCGGAAATCATGTCTCTTGATGACCGAGTTTTTTTGTAGTCGATTGTGTCGTTCGCGACTGCCGCTCGACGCATACGGCATCGACAGAGCCAATCGCGTGCTTGTCAAACCCAATCACGGAAAGAGCAAACAAGTTTCGCTGTTGGATGCAGCTAGGAATGGACTATCCATCGATCTGATCGAGTATCATCGTCGATGGATGCAAGCGTGCATCGACACTTTGATCTGCCCTCGTTGTCAGCATCCTTTGGAAAACTCGTCAGAGTCCTGCACGGAAGGAAATGACCTATTTCACAAATCCTGCAATCCTGGAGGACAACCGCTTGACCAGGTTCACTCTTCGATCTTATCAGGCTGCATCAGGACGGCCCTCTCCGCGGTTCTTGTCAGCGGGTACGAGAATGCCGCAGAAGCCGTTTCCTGTCTGATTGGTTTGCGCGACAAGCTGAACGGCATGTCAGTCGAGGAAGACCCACCATCTAGGCCCTACAGTCAAGTCATTGCAGACCTGAAAAAAGTAGTTGAATTTAATCCATCCAAGAAGTATCTCTTCCGCGGCTCTGTGTTTGCCTGCATTCCCAATACCAAAGGCACTTGGCTCTGTATCGAGAATGACAAGATCTCGACTGATGCTCTCCGTCTCTTGTACGAAGCAATGCGGGTCCATGATGTACACGGCCGGTACGACAACAATACAGCGGTACTCGAAGCAGTGTCTGAATATCCCGCCGATCGCTTGCGATTCGCTCCTCCGCCTATTCTCAAGGCAGAGGGTCAAGCACCCATTCAAGCGTGGCAAGAAGTCATCGACGATTTGGCCAAGACGCCAGAAAAGCCTGTCCTGAGAAGAACCGCACCGTTTAAATGTCAGGTGTGTGAGACGGTCTTTCACTTAGGAGTCGGTTACTGCGGGCACATCGCATGTACCTTTTGTTCCCTTGCCTGGAAGAAGTGTGCGATCTGTAAGTCTGCCTGGAAGATGTCACGTTTGAACGAATCACCACAGATGAACTATCACCCTTCGGTATTTCCTTTTGGAGAATGGTACAAGTATCTACCAGTTACTGGATGGTACGTCTATTGTGGCCCTGGCGAGCTAGTGTACGATTCTTCTGGCAGACGCATTATTGCTCTGGCTACCGGTGAAGCATTCGATAGAAAGTGAACATACCATCATTTTTTTTTGCTTGTTTTTCTCTCTTTTTTTGCTGAAATAAATTGTACATGCTTGGATTTGATCGTACGATCTTTGTTATTGTCGGTAGTGATACGCGCGACCCTGGATATATTTGAAATGGGGACCCATTTGTCATGTACGAAAAGAACATCGAGGATGACCAATTCTCTACTTAATGATATTGCAGACGAAAAAAAAAAATCAGCATGGCTCGATAAAAAGCACAACAATTTATTTTGTAAAAATTAACCAGATAACATGCGCATGTTGAAGTACAAATTGTCCTTTCCACACACTTTGTTAATGAATATGGTATTGTTATTAATATTATTATTATTATTATTATTATTATTATTATTATTATTATTATTATATTATTATTATTATTATTATTATTATTATTATTATTATTATTATTATTATTATTATTAAAAGTGACAGGTGCCTCCCTTCTCGTTTCGAAAACGGCATCGACATTCAAGAGTTCCAGTCACAGCCGGCTCTCTAGCCAGAGGACGAGATAAAACTCCATCATTTTGCCCTTTTCGCGTTAGAGGTGTAGGCAGATCTCTGCTGTTACTTGGAGGAGATGTCGACTCTCTGGCGTTTGGGCAAGTTATCCTGGCACGAAACCTTGATATTTGGTTACGATTCTTTAATCAGTTCTAAGTCTTAAACGTTGAACTGTTGTAGTCTGCTAGTTAGAGTCAATACACTCGCGTTGGTTCCGTCTATGGGCATTGCCGTTGACTTCTCTTGTTCTTTCCGTATACTACAGCCAACAATTAAGAGCGAGTCAATGTATCGAAAGGTTTCATGTTTTATTGAATGGCGCTAAACTACAGATGACTACAGAACATAATAAAAAAGCAAGACTGGGGCCTGTCTGTATCATTGCTCGTCACACGGCAAGACTTCCTCTTTGCTTCGGTCGCAATGCAACTGCGGCACCTCCTCCATGCTGACAACTTCTAGACCGATCCCACGTGGAAACTCTATTGGCGTCTGACACCTAGACAGTGTCACGATGGGATCTGGTGCAAGACGACACAGCAGGCGTGGCGTCCCATACTGGCATTGGGCAAGACATACACACTCGCCTTGTCGCAAAGGACGCGATACTGGATATGCGCGTAGCCACTTGTTGGCAGAATAAAACCGATAACCCAAGGCAAACACTTTTCTTTCATAGGGGGCAAGATGCTTGACTTCTGCTCCGTCTGGGCACAGCTTTTCTCCGGCTCGACAGGCACTGACGTTCCACAGTGTGTTTGCGTCGTTACCAGAAAGGCTACACAAACTGAACTGCATCGCCTCGGGGTCGTAACGTTTGAACAAACGGTATCCATTGGGAAAACAGCCACAGCTCGGTGCAATGCACGGAATCAGGCAAGTGCACTTTGGGGTCGACTCCAATGAAATTCTCGTCTCAATCTCGCACTTCTTTGACGATTCCATGGAGCAAGTCCAGAATGTTCCGTCTATGGTGTGTATCTTTCCGGTCGTCTTATCTTCCCACTGCACGTCAAACGCTGTGTGACGTAGATCGCTATTCGCCGGCAATCGAGAATCGGGAACGCATTTCACCGGTTTAGCATCCCATGAAGGCATCACACAAAGGACCTTCGGAAATGCACCCAAGCAGTGTTCGATGCAGATGCAGACATTTGCTCTCAAGTCCGAAACGTTCAATCCAATGGGCTGATAAAACATCTTGGCACTCGGACGATAAAACCGATAGCCCCGTGCCATTGCCAACAAGCTCTTTTCGTCAAATTCGTGGCTCTTCCAGTTTGCGGGACATTGACTGGAGTCCCCTCTCCTGGGGCCACGACATGGTTTAACTCGAAACAGATCGTCAAAAGGATACAACGCGCGCAAGTCCAAACGCCCAGTAAGACTGTCCAAGGTTCGAGCAATCATTCCCCGCTTGGTGATGCAAGGGCAATCGGTAGAATTGCAGGGTTCCAGTGATCGACAAAAGCAACGCGGCATCTCGTGTATCTCTTTTACGGTGTAGCTCAAGTTACAGGATGGAGGCGTGGACGAGGGACAAGCGCACTTCATCTCACCCGAAGCGTTCAAGATGCCATAATCTTGGCCACATTCAACGCGGCATTTGGTCGTACCGACACGCACGGCTGGTGCATAAGTTCCCTTTTCGTCCAACGCGACAGGTACACACCAAGGTTTTTCTCCGTTGCCTTTCACAAATCGTCTCGTACACCCCCCACCCAAGAGTTCGCAGCCTTTGTCCAACCAGGTATCCGATCCGTTCTCCGGCCCAACGGTGTCTTGACATTGCCTCAATTCGACAGCCGTGTGATTTACATCGCATACAGGTTGACCGCAGCGCACGTACAACAGAACACCAGATTGCCCCAAACATCCATATGGAACGGTACAGGAATCGCGATAATAAACGCCTAATCCGGCAGTTATAACTGTCAATGCAAACAAAAACATCATCACTCAAGAGAAGATCTCGGGAATGTTGTCTCGAGAAACGACTTGAATGACATCTTGTACCCTGACATCGTCTGGGAAGGAATTCGCTTCGATGTAACTCTTAATCTGTGCCACCTTGGCCTTGTCTACATGTCTGGTCCAAGCTTCGTCCTTGGACCGCAGAGCTCGCACCCTGGCACTTCGGTGGGATTTTGGCAAGTGCCGAAATAAATCAAAGAAGTGTTTTCGGTGTAACGGGTGTTTGGGATTTTCGAGAGGCAAGAGCTTTGCATTCCAGAGCCAGAGGGCGTCTTGGGGTAAGAGCCTGATGGAGTGCGTCTTTTCCAGATCTCGAATCGTTTCCAACACGGCCAGTCGTTTCTTTTGTGTCTCGTTTCGTTGACCCGTCCCGAAATAGGACGTCATCGCATCCATGTGTTCGCGTAGTACACGAAGAGCTTCTCCTTGCATTAGCAGCTTACCTTCGATCGTCATGATGAATCACGGTGGACATGGAGAGGCTTAAGAGGTTAGTAAGACAAAAGACGCAGAGCATCGTGGCATCTGCATTGAGGATCCTGTCGGACACTTCGCGGATGCACATCATGGTCGTCCAGGGCCATGCCGTGTTTGACGCTCTTTGCTCCGTAGAGACGCGCGACTCGAAGGGAATGCAACGGGCGATGCATCTCCAGGAAACGGAGACGGGTGGGGTACCGGTGCGGACACGAGTGTTTGGAGAGTACGCATTGACCCTCGTGGTTTTGGAATGGCCATCGAATCCCTCGAAAACGTCACCCATTTCTGAGAAACTTCTAGAGGTGATAGCAGACGCCATCGATAGCCAAAGGCATATCGACGGGATCACACTGATCGCTGACGAACTCGCTCTTGCAGATAATCCCGGTTTTTATTCGTGTTTTGTCGAGACCTATAATCAGCTCAGATACGTCGGACATCCTCCATTCGCCATCGTCCATCATTGCGACGAGTCTGTGAAAGCCCTGATCCTACCCTTTAACGTCCTATTCTGCAAGGGTAATTTTATAACGGCACAATCTTTGCATCAGCTGCTGTCCAAAAAGGTCGACAGAAATGAAACGAGCTTGGCAAGAGAACGCCGAAGTGGTTGCAGACGTGGAGGAGGCGACGCGTTTAGCGAAATCGGCAGCCTTTGACGATGATTACTTTGACAATGTTAATTGGAACGTCGAAAGCGAGAGTGACGATGACAGTGACAGCGAGGGTGTGGAGAACGATGGCATGGAAATGGATGTAGCGTACGTGAAAGAGAACTTTGATCGTCTCTACGTCAAGAAAGTGGTAAGATGGATAGAGGAAGGGATGAACGTGTTTGTCACCGGTTCACAGGGTCGTGGCAAGTCGACGTGCATGAAAAAGGTGATCCAAGAACTGTATAGCGCAGGGCACAAGTTGCTGGTGACGGGATCGACTGGGACCGCAGTTGTCAACATCTCGGATGCTGCTCAAAAGGGACTCGACCATGCAATCGAGAACGATCTGTTATCGAGCGAAATTGCTTCCATTCTGGCTCCGGCCACTGTTCACAGTGCGTTCGGGCTACGCCATTGGGAGAACGGCACTCTAGAAGAATTGAGAAATGGGGAGACGGAGAGGGCAGCCCGGGCCGAGAACGAAGCGAAGGACGGTTGCAAAGATGGGCCGGTCGAAAAGCGAGATGTATCAACGATGGCCGACAGCTTCATGGGAGGGTACAGTGGTAGGAACTGGGGATGGCTGAAAGCGTTTCTCCAAGGAGGACGACAGATATCCTGCCGTGGCATCCCGTCTATTACATTTGCAGACGTGGTGATCATTGACGAGATTTCCATGCTCGACGACCTGTTGATGGAAGTCATAGATCGCGTGGGCAGGTTTTGGCGGCCAGACCAGAAGCACCGTCCCTTCGGTGGCTTGACGATGGTGTTTGTCGGAGATTTTCAGCAGTTGCCACCCGTGGGTAGTGGAACGAGGCAAAACCCCATCTACTTGTTCGATAACGAAAAGTGGACAACCAAGACAGCTAGTCAAGGATGGGTCGACCGAGTCCTACACCTCAAGACCAACATTCGACAAGAAGGGGATCTCGAATACGGACGACTTCTCGACAGGATGGTTATGAACAATCTGACCCCTGCAGACGAAGACTTACTCGATGGATGCGTGCTTCGTCCAACAAGTGGAATCAGTGGTCTGCAAGCGGCTCTGGATCCTAGAGTCCTGCCTGGAGTGAGGCGAGTATTCAACAATCAAGGTCTGATAGGAAGGTACAAGCGTGCAGTCATGGAATGGATCGATTCCGACAAGAAGATCACCTTCGAGAACCGGGAAGAGTACGAACCCAGTCAAAAGGTCATTTACGATGCATACGACCGAACACAAGTACAAGCCAAGGTCCAGCGATTTATGTACAAGCTAAAAAGTACCGTCGACGAGCAGTTTTACTTGGAGTGTCCGGTGCGAATATTGGAAAACAAAGACATAGAGGGAGGAATCGTGAATGGGGCTATCGGCACGCTGAAGGGTAGAGCGGAACACGGGGGCCATCCGATCATAGAGTTAAAGAATGGTGAACTGTTCACGCTGCATCGCTCTTCAGCAGAGATCTTTGTCGATAACTATTCTACGCGGCAACGACGCGAAATCAAGGCGGGAAGGCTGCAGCCCCAAAAAGGTCGACCGCTAGCCAAGTTTACGTTCAAGTATTACCCGATTAAGATGGCTTGTGCAGTGACACCTCACAGTCTCCAAGGCGTCACCGAGAAATCCCTCGTCATTCACCCCAACGTCGACTTTGCAAACGAGTACACTACGCTCGAATGTTACTTCACGGCCCTCAGTCGACTCTGTTCGAGTGGTCTCGATAGCCCCGGAAAGGCGGAGACGCTACGCGCCATTCCTCAACCCACGACGAGTCCAGAATCGTCGGACGATTTCCCTCAGCCTTGTGGATTATACTTGACACGACGCCCACGATATCCGTTTTACGTGCGACCGAAAGTGAGAAGATATATAGACAACCTTGAA
Organism: Blastomussa wellsi; assembly: GCA_947652115.1. Taxonomy (NCBI): domain Eukaryota; kingdom Metazoa; phylum Cnidaria; class Anthozoa; order Scleractinia; family Plerogyridae; genus Blastomussa; species Blastomussa wellsi. The sequence continues at coordinate 9,177,281 of OX393565.1, read as the reverse complement.
GAGAACCATTCACTCGTCAAACACAAACGAGATGGGGAAAGGGACCATATTTGAGGGCGCTTACGGCGTGGTGGAGGTGAAAGATGGAAAGGCGGTCAAAAAAGCTAAAACACCTGGTTTTAGTTCTTTGAACAGAGAAGCGATTGCTCACGTGCGAATGAGTAAAAGAGATAGCACGATTGCAATTTGTAAAGTATTTGATTACATGCTGCAGGAGGACCCTCTGTCACTCACCTCGAGTTTTGTAGAAAGTTTGACTATGGAAGATGCTGGCTCGTCCGTGGGGACATGGATGGAGTCAGAGTGGTTCTTTGACCCGATTGTAGTCTTGCTTCATCCTTTATTAGCGGCCCTTGAATTCCTGAAAGAAAGAGGTCTCTTACACGGGGATCTACACACGGGGAACATATGTGTAGCTCGCGACGGACAGGGAACTTTGAGTGCCAAGTTGGTTGATTTTGGATGCAGCGCGGTGTTGAGAGATGAAGAAGAATGGCATTGTCACCCAACTAAGAGTCTATTCATCGATCCTCAGACACAACTACACTCTGACCAGAGTTGTCCTCCCTCGAAGGATATAGAAGAGGTGGAGCTTAAGACCTTGTACAACGCTCACATACACCGTGACCCACTGAGTCTCATTGCTATTGCAAGTACCCACGAACACCATATTCCCCGTGGATTAAAGTTGGGAACTCAAGACGACGTCTATGGACTCGGCATATGCATCGTACGGATGCTGACAATGTTTGCCGACGTGCCGTGGGAGGAGTGGTTTCCACTCAACTCTTGTAACTGGCGCTACGCTGATAACCTCCCTTTGAAAATGAGGGTACTCGGTCAGATTCTCCAACACAATCCAGCTTGGGATTCTCGCCTTTTTCGAGATGTGCACAAGCGGTTCAGACCAGTCTCCGACAAGTTTGAAGATGCCAAGAAGATGGAGGCTTCTGCGCGGGCGATCGAGGTGTACCTTTCAGGGGTAAACACCTTATACCCCAACTTTTTCGCTCATCTAGACGTGTTGTACGACGCCCAGACTAGCGATCTCGTCCGAAGGTGTGTCCATCCGGATCGTCACCAGCGTTACAATCACACAAGTAGCGAACCAATAACGCGAAGACGCAAGGCTACAAGACCAAGACGGTACAATGCGATAAGGCGAGGGGACCTCAAGATAGATCTTGGCACAAAGGATAGCATTCACGTCCTAGTCGGTCATTGTTGGATCATGACGGGGGTCGTGCTTAGGGGTCGAATCAAATGGTGGAATGCGGCGAAACCAATGACGACTTGTGTAGAAAGAATGCACCAATCGAAGAACTTGATGCGAAGTGCCTTGGATATGTTTATTTCTAAAGTTCGGAGATTTAACAGGTCATTGAAAGATTTACCCTGCACAGAATGGCCTTTCGATCATGCGATTCAAAGAGAAGAGTGGCTTAAATTACTGGAGTTGTATTGGCTTCGAAAACGGGCTATTCGACACGATAAGGAGCCAAATCTGGTGCCTCAACCGAACGACAAGAGTGTACCAACAGAATAGAGACGCAAACCGTTAAAATTGCAGTGAGGGAGAAACCTATAGCGATCAGAGTGGTCGAATGAGACGGTGGGTGGTTTGTTATTGGACATGTCGAACGCGGCGAACGCATTTCTCTTGCTTGACGTAGTCGCATCAAGACTGTGGCATCCATGTCTCGAAAGAGATCTGTCGCTTGGCATCCGGGCGATGTCACCGTAGACCGATCCAAACCTGCGACTGGATCGCGTAAAATGACGATCGAAAGAGCTTCCATCTCGGGCAACTCTAGACGACCAGCGACCAAGAGGGCAACGAAACGCAATCCTTCAGTACGACTACGCATCCCGGTAAACGTTGGACCATCCAGTCGCAAAGTCTGTTCCCACGACGGTGGCGATAAGAGCACCGCCACGGCATTGCCTTTACTTTGAAAGGTCAAATTTTGAAAAGTCGTTTGTGAGTCTAGGCGGGACGCTCGTGGCCGGAGTATCACGGCGGCAGTACTGTTGGCTGTCAGGACGGAACGGATTCCGGCATTGGTCATCGAGGCATTGACGCAATCACCGTGGTCGAAGATCGTGTCTCTGACGTGAATTTGATCGGCAGACGAGACGATCAAGGCACAGTACGTGGGTCCTTTGGCATCCACTAGCACTGACGTCTTTGTCTTGTAAAGAATTAGTCCTTCCGCGCACAAGGGACGGAACACGACTTGGCGAGAGGACAAACGAAGGGCACGCGTAGAAACCGCTACGAGATTACTTCCGGGACACGACATCGGTTTCCGATTAGAGATCTGAGTGACAATTACATCATCTGGTGCAATCCACAAGGTGGTGGATGCGAAGGATTCTATATCGGGCAAGTCATCTATGTGACCGGCAAAAGTGTAGGGCTCTGTCTTGGATTCGACACGTACTACGGTTGTAGTCGGTAGAACAAAGAGGAATAGCATTGACGACCAGAACATCGTGATAACCTGTAACATATTTTTTTTTATTTGAACTCGACGCGTGTATCGATAATAAAAGAAAACTATACAATGTAGCAGTAGCACAATGCGTAACTTTTGTAACTCAAATAAAGCCAAACCCACTGCAAATGAAAACGGTCAATGTCTCTTGAATGTTCCTCGCCTCCATTTTTCTGCTAGTTCGGGCGTGTACTTGAGTCCTTTAAGCTCGGGTGGATAGACGATTTCGTTGGTACGGTCCACAACTTCGATATCGTCTTTTTCGTATCTCGGTCGTCGCGCGTCGTAAGACTGATGGCGGTTCTTGGCATCGGTGCGCGCGTTGGGTTGGATCGGGTCGGCCCATCGGAAAAAGGTACATTTTTTTTCTTGACCACAGGAAAAATACAACCTGCCATGACAGTTTTCAAGCTGGCGCGTTCCGAGAATCGCCTCGCAGCGACAAAAGCACGACACTCTTTCTGTGATCATTTCAGCGTTGACACTGACCGTGGGCTCGGTTAGGTGATAATTGGAATACATCCCTCCTTGTCTCAAACTCGTGTCGGTGTAAATTGGTTGCTCGTCAATGCAAATCTGAGTATTCGCATTTCTTCCAAACTTGCGTCATATCCAATTTTTATCATTCACACGAGCAAATCGCTGCTGCACCGCTGGGACATACGTGCACTATTCGATACAGCAGGCATTATGTGGGATCCTTTTCGTGTCGACTACATTATCTAAATAGACAGACAGTAAAAACGACCAATGTGTGTCTCGTAACTTGGATATATATATTTTATTGCCATTATTATACACATGTAATAGCCGCCATCTAGAGTCAGAGTTTATCAGCAGCAACTTCTCATGTGATCTTCCAATAGCTGGTACGGAAACAGCTTCTTGCATACTGGACACATCAACTCGTTGGAACGCATCGTACGAACTGGTGCTTGCAGAACGCGTGCGGGACCCGCGTCAGGTTGACGCCCACAGCAAGGCTCTGACAAAGGCATATAACCATTCCGAGGTTGCCCGTACTCCTCTTTCACCTTCTGTTTGAAATGACTGAAATCCTTTTGCAGCCTGTTGTTCGTTTCGATGCACCGGTTGCGTTCCAACTCCAGCTTCTTTCGATCGTCCACTGCCTTTTCTTTTTCTCTCCTTTCCATCTTGAAATCGTCCTCGTAACCTGCAATTTGCCCCTTCATGAGGTCGCTCTCGGTCTTAAGCTCGTCTCGCTCCTTCGTCATGGCTCCCAGGGCCTGTTGCAGTTCGATCAGCTGCTGAGATACACCCTCTGGTGGCGGTGGTTCAGATTTCTTCAATTTGTCTTGCAGGCGCTCCCTTTCCCGTTTCTCCATCTCCAGTGCCTCGGTCAGCTTCTCAATTTGCGCCCCGAGGGCTTGCACAGGTTCGTCGTCGTCGTCGTCATCGTCGTCGTCGTCCTCGTGGCACACGATCGCTTCACCGTGTTCGTTCTGTGTGGCGTCCCAGCCTTGGCCCAGGAGTTCTCCATGTACTTTTCGCTCTTCCACCGAACTCTCAACCTTGTTCTTCGAGACGCCCACCTTGGTGATCTTTTCACCTTCGGGTTGTTGCAATACCTTCATTGCAGCCTCGTTTCTTTCCGTCAGGTTTTCCACTAGCGCCTCCCTGACTCTCAGACTCCTCTCCAGTGAACGGACCTTCACGGTCAAACTGGCAACTTGGCTGCTGAGCGAACTCTTGTCCTCGCTCTGGATGGCAGCCAGCGATCGCATCAATTTCTCGTTTTCTTTGACCTTTACGTCCCTGTCTTCTCTCAAGGTCTCGATTATCCCGTGAAGGTCTTTGTTTTCCACGGCCAAGTCCGGTCCATTCTTCGCCTTTGTAACGTGTTTAAGTGCCTCTTTCAGTTTCGCGTTTTCTTTGGTCAGACCTTCTAGAACTTTAGGCGATACTCCAGGGGCCCATATACCCCCTTTGTCGCTAGTCGAGCGACTCAACTGATCGATTCTATGCTTGGCTCTTGTCAACGTTTCTTCCGCCTGTTCCCATTTCTTTTCCAGCAAATTTTGAGCTTTGTGTGCCTCGTCCAGCTGACGAATGAGCTGTGCAACTGCGTTCTTCTGGGTAGTCATTTTCTGTTTGTCCTGGCACGGTGTGCTCTCCTATTTTATCTATGCCCAAGGGCGTTGTCGATGACGCGTCCGAAAACGTAATTTCTTGCAACGTAACTTCCCTTAGTCGCATGACGTGAACCCTACTCGAAATTCCTATTTATATGAGCGAAGCGTTACGCACTTCGCACAGGAAATGCACACGTATTCCGAGTGATGTCACTGCCTCGCACTAGAACCACCCGAGATTTCGCACGGGAAATACGCACGTGTTCGGAGTGACGCTACTTCATTTCCTATAAAACATCGAGCGTTTCGTCCATCGAGACAGATTGCCATTACTTGTAAGAAGAAATTAAAAATGACACGGATCGAAAGCAACGGGTCTGGCTATTTTTTCGTTCTAACAAAAGTCACGAAATGCATTCCACGATGAACCGCTTGGCTGGCGGCACTGTGGGTGCGAATGGCTGCGCCAGTCCGCTCAGACAGGCAAAGCAACGCCAAACTCCTAGGACTTTTTGAGAGGAAACCGTCTCGTAAGGTCGCAAGTTGTTATAGGTTGCACGGGTGTGGTACGTCCATTGTGTGCAAATGAATTGCATCGTGAGTTCCACGATTTGGTCCAGCCTGTAACGGTCAATTTCCTCTTTGCTAAATTTGTCTGCCTTGGCGCCGGCAAATGAAGTGACGCTCTCGCCGACAAGACTCTTGATCATCTCCCTGATCGCATCACGGGAGCGTTTTGAATGTTCAGGAAAACGCTTCTTTTCCACTAGCACGTCACCGTTCAAAAGCGTCGCACAGACATCGAGGCAGGAAACTTCAATCTTTTCAGACCAATCAAAGGTCATTTCATTGACGATCGAGTCTACCATTCCTTTCCACACTTCCAGACTACCGTTTGCGCATCCCACGTTCCGTTCGACCGTCAGAAGTTCCCCATTCGACTCGATCTGTCCGTACGAGCAGGACAAGAATTCCAACTGTGGGGGGCCTGGCGGTGGGTTGGTGGGATCCAAGGGACGCAAGCGGAATTGCTTCATTTCCATCCAACCGGCCATTGGATCTTTCTGACAAGCGCGACACCGTTCGAGGTCCTCACTGTCGATGCAACGCAAGTGAAGTACTCCCGATTCACAACATTCCCGTCGCATGCTAGTGTCGGGCGTGAAAGGCTCGGTACACTTGGTGCACGTGGTCATCGCCGATGACAATGAACGACGCAGCCAAACTCCGAGACCCGACAGGACAATTTCCGGGTGCGTCACAAACTTCACCCACACGACACGCTGGGTGAAATCTCGAATCGTTGTGACATCACACGTTTCCTGTGCACGTCCTCGAAAAGAGAGTTTTAGAGCAACCCCATTCAGAGTCGACATGAAACGATCCTGCGAAGAAGACCCAAGTGTCCTCGGTTGGAGCATGAGAAGATGCGCGATAGACAAGTTCCGAAAGATGGATCGATCGAGGTAATTTTAAATCCTAGCTTGTAATTTTAGTGACCCGGGAAATAAAGGTTTCCCTTTGAAAAGACAAAAATGGTGCTTTTATTACCTCGTAAAGTCGGTCGATCCTTGTCGGCCACGCCCATAAGCACGTGTTACATTCTTTCTGCTGACGTGTGCGTATTTCGTCACAAAATAAATCACACAATCTTATCATTGTCACACAATCTTATCATAGATTGCGTTATCCAGGTATCTTGTGGGGGTAGGGGTGGGGGTGATTGCATGACATAGAATAGATTGTGTGACTTTTGCACGCGGGGGAGAGGGTAAGTGGACATGTCACAGAACACGAAAATATGGGGGTGCGGGGAAAAGCCACCCACCTGCGGGGAAAATAAAGACAAAAATGCGGGGAAAAGTTGAATTTTGAAATCTATAACGAAAAGTGCGGGGATAATAAAAACCATTTCGCGGGGAGAAGCGACCATCAGGATGATTATTTATTTATCTATTTACCTAATTTTATTATTGATGTATTTTTGCTAAATGTTATTGTAAGCTATACAACCTGCCCCGCTTAGCTTTGCTACTTGCGGGTTGTGTTAATTTATAAATTTGTTTTATTTAAATTCTAATAAAATGATGATGATGATGATGAAAATGTTTGGAAAATCGTCAAAAAAGACGTCATTAGTATGTTTAAATATAATAAACAGAATAATACATGGCTGCTTGTAGATATGGAATTTCTCGTCTCAAGTTCAACTTGATATCTCACAAGTGAGCATAGCAAACAAGTGAGATATCAAGTTGAACACTTAAAGAGATATTCATTATCTAGGTGCACCCATGTATTATTTCCATTTCTCTAGATGAGTAGAACAATCACCATGCCAATTTGGGGGTGGTAGAAAAACTTTTGTCAATTTATTTTGTTAAACATCTTCAACAAAGCTAAGTCTTTGGTTAAAGCTTAAGGTAAACAACATCACTATTTTTGAGAAATAACAGGAAAAGATAGAAAAATGGGCCAATCTTGACTGTAACATGTGACACAATCTTTGAAGTAAAATTTTTCAAAAACATTTTTCATAAAACAGGAAGCTAGCATAACACACAGTAAACACTGCATTTCAGCGAAACTTCAACTTTTCAAGGTTATTAAAACACATTAAAAGGATTCATTGTTTCTGAAGTGTCCTTCCTGTAACATTGTGTTTTAGAACGTAAAGGTTCGCCAAGTTGTTGTCCGTAGCATGACTTAACTTGATAACTGAGAAAATAAAACATGTATAACTAGTTGTTCATACTTTGTGTTTTAACATTGGGAAAAAATCTGTCAGAAACATTTATTATGAACTGAGAAATAATAGTGAAACTAAGTCACTACGGTTTACTGAAACAAAGTTACGAGATAATATTTTTCAGCAACTCACCTTTTCCTTCTTCGCAATGATCCAAATAAGTTACAAAAAGGTTGTGAAACCAAGCAGATCTGAATGCTCAAATGTTCCCCTTGTTATTCACATACTTTCGACCTTATAGCTTTGAAATGACCACATTATTAGCTTTAGACTGAGTTGCTATTATTTTGCAATGCAAACGCCATATTGAAAGTGCAGTGGCTGGGGCAAAGGCAATTTGAAATCTGTAGGTCACTTTGTGAAGACACCCTGCTTTTAGGTTGAAAAGAAAGCTCTGTTTTAGGGTCAAAATGTTCCATTTTTACTTCCTATTTGTATCAGTGAACTAAAAATGGATTATTTGTAACAAGTCCATGCCCATAATGTATCATGGGTAAATTAGAAATTCAGTTAATCAAGACAAAAACGTAATATTTTTCCAAAAATCACAATGATCAGTAAGTTTGAATATAAAATAAGTCTAAAAAAGTGATTTTGCCCCAAAATACAAAGTTTAAAATGTTTTTTGGGCGTGTTACAGAAATGGGTACTACCATGATTGTGCTACCCATCTCTATTTTTTTTACCTTCAATAGCATGTACTTGTCAGCCATGCAAGGTAATCCCAACAAACCAAGGGAAACTGTCCAGTAACAATGTGTAAGTATTAAAATTTACTGTTGGTGTCACCTCTTCTTTGCAACTACATGTAGAGAAGCAATTTATTTCTTTTAGACGAAAAATACTTCACATACTTATCTCCCTCTAACCCTAAAGTTTGAAAAATGAATGCATTTTACTGACTGTTAGACTATTTTGAACATTTTATGTTGTTGGGATTGTGTTGTACATTGAGTCAAATTCCCCCAGGTAACTAGATATAAAGCAAGGAGACAGTACTGTAGGTGGCTTTTTTTTGTTCATCAGAAGGAAGAGTGGCCTCTATTTTTACCTTCTTAAGTATTAATGTGTAATTTGTTTGTTGAATACGATGGAAAACTTATGACTTGTGTCATGCATTGCATGAAAGTTTGTAATGTTTAAAACACATAATAATTCCTGTGGATTTTCTAGGTGTCTTTTAAGAAAGACGCTTTCCAGAGTATAATAATAATAATCTTTATTGAGGAGATCAATTTCTTCACTGATAAGTGATTTACAAAAGAGTCCTCAAAAATTAAAATAGAACAAAAAGGAAAAATAGATAAAAATTAGACTAAAGACTATTTACATTTCTTAACGCTCTTTTAAAACTAGCTAATGATGGGCTTTGTCTGATAGAAAGGCCTAATTTGTTCAGTCGTTTGAGGCAAAATTTTTGGAGGACCAATGCCCCCAGTTCCTACTAGATGTACTCTTACAGATATTGTTTTTACATCTAGTATTATAATCATGTTTATCTTTATTAAATTCTATATTAAAACGATGTGAAAATAAGTTATTTAAACATTTATAAATAAAAGTTGCCCTATGCTCGCCCCTACGTCTTGTGAGAGTTTTCCATTTCAGTATAAGTTCATTCTTAAAGTGCCCCTAACCCCAAATTTTTTCTTTTTATTTTCAAAAAGAATACATACTTTGGTGAATATTACAAAAAGAATTGAGTAAATCCATCAAATCCTCGCGAAACTACGAATGTTTGAAGTTGTGATGTTCTGGTTCACAGCCGCGCCACAGGAGATCTGGGGCTAATGCACTTGTGACGTCAACGGGGGAAGCTGGTTTCTTAGCTTTAGAGGCGATCGTGTGTTCAGCTGGGTTTCATCTGAAATTTCTGGGCTTCAAATCCTGTGAAGTTTGATCCCAGCCACCGAAATCATTGAAACATCCAAGAAATGGCTTCAGACAATACAGATTAGGATTATTCGATTGAGTCCGAGGTCTATGACTATCTGTTCCCTCCCGGAGAATAGCATCGAAGGTTGAAGTGAAGCCAAGTAAAAGCGCGGAATCGAAAGTCTGTCAGAATGTGTCTGGATTAACTTGCTTAATATACCTATGAATCAATAGCTGATGAAGAGTTGTTAAAACAAGATGAAAAGGAACAAGGAAAACCAAAAGTTGTAGCGAATGATGGTAAATGGATGCCTCGAACTGAAATAAGAGGAAATAAACATGCAAGTACTATGTTTATTTTGCATCGCTTCATTGACTTACTAAATGCTTACTTCGCTCATCGTGAATTAGAAATACCTCCAAGCAAGAAGAAGAGCTATAAAAATCTCCAAGATGCAGCCAATATCCAGTGGCATCGATATATAAAACGTAGGCACGCAAAGCGTGCAAGAGTTATTTTTTTTGTGATAGGAGCATTCGTAGAACTGTTTGCAGTAATGGTTTAATTAAGTTTTTTGCTTGCAATGTACAGCAAGAAAGAAACTAGGAATTTATGATGTAGATACCATGTCTCATCAGTAATGGTAAGATAGCTAAATAGTAAGCCATCAAATATTTGACTGAACAATGTACAATAATCTGACATGTCTCCAGATTAATGTAGATACCATCATATTTTCTAACAGGCAATTTGATTCGTTCTTTGATACAACCCACACCGTGATTGGTGTGACACGTGCACATGCATAACTCCCTCACTCATCGATCACATAGCCCTTCCAACCCCCAAGAGGAATTTGTGCTCAAAATACTCAAGTTAAGAGACCTTTCCGCATTTTATACGAGCGGTAAGTTTAACCCTTTTACACATCACCGAAAATAGAAAGAAAGAGAAAAAACCCCTCTGACACGTTGAAAGTCTAATTTAATTTACTCCCATATCAAAAACAAAAGTGTCAAGTTACCATTTATAACTAAAAATAACAAACATCTTGTGCGAACGATTTGCTCTCATATGAAAAACAAAAGTGTCAAATTACCATTTGTAACTAAAAATAGCAAGCATTTTGCTCCCATATGAAAAACAAGTGTCAAGTTTCCATTTGTAACTAAAAATAGCAACCATCTCGTGGGAACAAGTAGTGATGATGTGCCAGCTCTAATTGAATTTACTCCTTGTGAAAAGCAAGTGTCAAATTACTCTTTGTAACTAAAAAGTAAAAAAAATATCTCTCTATAATTGCATGCAACAAGAACTAAACAATCGTTACCTGTACCTATTGTAAACGTTCGAACTCTTTCAAATCAAAATAATCCCGTCTCCTCTAAAACACTTCCTAAGAACTAAAAGCAACGATGCGTGACGTCTAATTGAATTTACTCCTTGTGAAAAACAAAAATATCAAGTTACCTTTGAAACTAAAAATAAAAACATCTAGTTCATTTGCATACAACTAGCTCACGCACTGTTTCAAGCTTCAAGGCTCATCTCGTCCATAACTAAAATCCTCAACCTAATCCACAGAAAATGCTGAAGTAAACCCAATATATGAATACTTCCTCCTCTTTAATAGAAGAATTAGTATGGCCGTTCTGAACTGTATCGGGATCAAATCTTCTCATATACCATTTGCCTCTAAAACAAAAAAATTGATTGGCTGTTTATAGTAGATCCGATCTGATTGGTGTGACATACATACATCTCTCACTTACTGACTCACTGACTCACTGACTCACTGATCCATACTCGACGCGCCGACTAAGAGGTATTTTTTTACAAAAAAATAACTCAAAAATCAAATGACATCTGTTTCAGCTTGAAATTAAATACTGAAAAGTACAAAAATTGGGACGTGCTAAGGTCACGCTCTTGTCAATATCCTTTCGATCTTTGCCCGTTTTCTGCTGACTTTGTTGTATGTGTTAATATGGCCCCAGAATATGGTGAACCCTGCTTTTAATAGCATTGAATCAGAAGTTTACTCGAAAATAAATTGAATAGAGAATTTCACACAAAGCGACAAGACAAACAAACTGACTCGATCGCCTCGCTTGAGAAGCGAGTCTGGCAAGGAACAATTGAAGGGTTTCATGCAAAAAGGGCGTATATCGAATTTTGGCCGATTTTCATTTTTTTGTAGGATCGAGCTAATTTTTGGCAGACTGACATATTTTGACATGAAAAGCATCGTTCCCCAAATGTTTCGGTCGATTTGCGGTTCGTTCTCCAGAAATAACGCATGCAAAAAAACTCAGCTTTCCTCTGGAGACCTTTTGTTCAACGAAAAACAAAAGAAACCTTTTGTTTCGCTAAGTTTTATCAGCCATATAATTACGGTGATCAGTTACTGCTGCTTCGTTAGCGCAAGCGATTGAGGCGCTGTATGAAGCTACTGTGAATTTGTTTTGTTGTGACACCGGTTAGAAACAAGATCGGCCAATTTTTTTTTCTTTTTTTTATCTGTTTCTCTACTCAGAGCTTCACTTCGCTTATTTATCTCGTGTCAACAAACAAGAAGAGAACGACTGAATGAAATAAGAGCGACTGACAACCTAAACACTGCTATATAGCACAAGTTTCCAGTTTCGGCGAGACTGTATTCGCTAGTTCAAGGGAGATATGAGATGTAATCACAAGACCGATAAAAAATAATAACGCTCTGATCATTACTTAACAGTTTTCATCAAGGCATATTCCTGAGAAACTATTCCTTGAATCGGTTCTCACTTGGCCTGTTGTATTTTCATGAAATGGTTGTTTCACCGCCAAAGGAAGGTATGTTGTGAACACATTAATATACATTTAGACGGGTCTACCACATTACAGCAATTCGCAGCAACACACCTATAAGGCACTGTAATAATTTTTTTCCTCTGAACAATCCCTCTGTGACCTCTGATCTGTAGTCACTTTACTCATGGCTTCCCTGGCTGACGTCACAGACCGACTCGGCTCATTCTCCTTGTAACTCGGCCGTGAACCACAGTGGCGCGTATTTTTCGAATTTTAAAAATTCACAGAAAATCGAGGAAAAATCGTACGACTATAATTTTTTCACCAATGTGATCAGAGCAAAAAGGACTTTTTTGGCAGCCAAAAAAAACTTTTTGGGGTTAGGGGCACTTTAAAGATTTGTCATAAGCCTGACTAGCAAAGTTCATAAGAACTTGACTGTTTAATTTGGGCCTTGTTTAAAGTGTTGCTCCTGAACATTTTTCTATTTTGTGGCTGGTGTGACATAATTTTCAAGAAAGTGTTGATTGCCAACATAATCAATTATTATGATAACTAGTTAATATTGTTCTGTTATTAATAGGTAATGAAGGCAGGTGGTGTTGTGTTTATGACTTGAATGATTTCATGTCATTATATGAACAGTGTAGTAATGGGGCAATAGACTGGTTAATATAATTTGTTGTTGTGTCAGTGTCATGCCAAACTTTCCAACTTATTGTTGCCATATAGAGTTAGTCTCACTGGTTATGAGATAAACAATAATGCATTCATTTTGTGTGCTAATATTGATATTAATAAATTTAAGATAAGAAGTGGGTTTCATGAGATCATATTTTATTTAACACAGTGGTTCATAAAATTTAATTAACTGGTACCAGGAATGTTTAAATTTCTTAGTTGTACTACATGTATTCTGCTTTAAAGTCCTGTTAACAAGCTACAAGTAATGATTAGTTATATGATACATTTCCATTTAAATTTGTAAGTAAATTTCTCTTCATATAGATGAGCAAATAAAACTGCAGTACGACATTGTATAAGATAAATTTACCATGAAATTTTAATTAAGATTCAGAATTTTGTAAGATTAGTCTGTTTGGTATTAATTTAGGTAAACTTATGTTCTACAGATGAGTCGCTAAATATTTCAAGGATCATGAGTTGTAAATGTTGGCTCTGTAATGGAGGTGCAGTTAGCCCTGTAGTGATTGTGAAAAGCTCTTTTTAAAATTTTACATGTCCTTCAGCGTTACTTCAGAAGACATAGTGTATACCAGGTACATTTTAACATTTATACTCTGATTCATAGTCGGTGCCATGTTATGTTCATGCCATTATTCTTTCCATCAACAACAGGTTTGTTTCCTGGCTGATCCTGAAAACCAGTTAATAAAGTCAGGCAAATTGACATACAGTATAACAAAAATTTCATTCAGTCAGTTTGCTGTTTGGATCCTGTTGTGTTGACAAAGCAAAACACAAAACAAGCCCGCTTATCCAATGGATACATTTTCCACCCTCCCTCAACTGGAACCCAAGGTTCAAAGTGTATATTATTTGGCTATTTGTAGTTCTGTGTCTAAATGTTAAAATTGTATTTACTGTAATAATTATATTTTATAAATAATTTAATGTATCTCCTGTTCAAATACAAAAATAAATCATGTTTGACCCAGGTAAAATTGTTGCATTCATGAATGGTTTTCATAATTTGCAAATCAGTTTTAATTATGATTTTTGAGGTTATACCATACAGCAAGATTACTAGCATAGCAAAAGTTAGATCACTGTAAGCATCTAGTACATCTAGGCATCTGGGGGTGAAGCTGTATCATGTATTCTTTTGACATTATTATGGTACTTGTAATAATGTTTATAGAGATTATTTTCTTCCCTTTTTGGCTCATCCAGTAAAATGATTCTTTCTTCAATTCATTTTTATGAGATGTTGCATGAGAACTTTATGGGTTTTTGAAAAACATCAGCTAGAGAAATTTTTAAGAATAACAGTTACTGCTGTAGAAACATGTACATGCCTTCTCCTTCCCCCTTCCTCTCAACACCTTCCTTCTGGAACCATTTGACTGAGTAAACTTGTGTATTTCAAGTCATATATTTTTTATAAGCAGTATGTGGTTTATTCATTTTGGTCTCGCCTCTTTCTTTGTTCTCCTATACATGTTGCCCCCAACAATGTTTTTATGTATAACCTCGCACATGCTATGCATGTGTGTTTGTTTAATGATGATAGATGTCAAAGTATTGTTTAGATTGTAAATAGCTCCTCTACATGTGTGATTGTGGATAAAACTGAAATTGTTTGAATGATCTCTTATAAATCTTAGAAATCAGTAGAAAAATCACAATGTTCAATATCCTCTTTTAAACAGTGGTTTTGCCATAGACAATTAAATGTAAATTGAGATTAAGGAATGCCCAAAGGCAAACAATTACCTCAGTCTTTAATTTAGCTTTGTCTTAAATTGTGTTAAAATAATGCATTTTATTTTATGCTATATAACAACAATGAAGGAACTTAAATGTAGCATTGTAATGTTAATCACTCCTTTTCAATTAGTGTGTAATGATGTAAATAGCATGGATTTGATATAATTATTCTAGGCATATACCAGTTGCCATGTCGATTCCTGGCTATTTATTGACCAGCTTTGATTATATAATCGAGCAATAACTGTTGTGGTAATTCTCTAACCATTTTTAGCTAAAATGGTTTGAAATTGGGATAGCAATGCAAAAGTAAGCAAGATAATTATCATAATACATGTATTAGCTAATACTGGTTTATTGTGAGAGATTCTGTGAATGTTTTTGAAGTTTATGGAGTGACTTTGCTAACTTAAGGTTTTATTACCTGAGTCAAATAAAATCGCCTTAAGTCGCCTTAAGTCGCCCTAAGTCGCCTTAAGTCGCCCTAAGTCGCCTTAAATCGCCTAAAGTCGCAATGATTTTTTTGCCAATTTTGCTTAAGTCGCCTTAAGTCGCCTTAAATCGCCCAAAGTCACCTTAAGTTACGGCGACTTAAGGTCCCAGAGTAGGCCTTAAAACTTGTGAAGGGCGGTGAGGGTCGAAAGCGATATCTTCGTTGTACCAAGAGCTTGATTATAGACCCCCTAATTGGTTTACGAGTTCTTTACTAATGTTCCGCCTTGACTTATGTAGTATATCACTTGAACACTACAGACAATTTCCGACACGTCGCCATATATACAACAATCTATTTTTTACGAATTCGAGACGTTCGGAAACCTAATGAAATACATGACGTTTTTATTTTCCATTCAATACCGAACCTAAAAAGTGAACGGAGAGATAAGACAGTAAAATTCTATGGTCAAACTGAAAATTAGGTATCCAGAGCACTCTCACTATTTTGATTTCCTATTTTTTTTCTTGCTAACCAATAAATGTGCGCTTACTCGCTCGAAAACTCGCTCGATTGGAAAGAGCTCTTTTACCGGTTGTTTATCGAGGGTTTTTTTTGTAAAATTGTTTTGGCCCTTGGTTTAAACACTTGTTTGAACAGAGTTTAAAACTATTGCTATGTATTCCAAAGTAATTTAACGCCTTTCAAGTGTTGAAGTGGTTTTCCAAGCAATCATAACGCGCGCTGCTGAGTCTCCGAAAAGCTGCAGTACGTCACCTCGGCACTGGGGCTGACATTGACGCAGTGAACTACGCTACAAAGTGCATGACTAAAATGCATGGAAGCACAATTTTCCTACCGTGACTAAATCAAGTTTAACGAACCTGTACTTAAACCAGGAATGCCAGAATAGCAGCATATCGTTAACCACTAAACTTTTAAGGTCTTACAGCTGAAAAATTAGCCGTTATCTGTCAAAAATTACAATGAAATCCAACTGTAAACATGTGCCTTAATTTCTGTTGTTAAAAACTTATATCAAACGAACACTGCAAAAAAGTCCTTGATTTTTTTGTCCACGTTTTAGTAGACCGGTCATACAAGTTTGCCAACAAACTGAGCTGTTACAGAAATGCAACATTTTGTTATTCGGTTTGTTTTTACAGAACGTTTGTTCTTGTTTGATTTTTTAAACGTTCGCATGATTCGACCAATATAGATACTGTTCCTGTATACTTAAATCTCTTCACCTCGACCGTTCCTGAGAATGCTATTTGGCCCTTTCAAGGCCTTTTAATAATACTGAAAAATATTAATATGACCATTTCACGGCGAATTCTGAGGGAACCTGTTTTCCACGGACACCCTGTTTTTAGCGGGCACTAGCATGTGTCCCGAGGGTGTCGGCCTACATGATAGATTTGATTGTATTTTACTAACCTCGTCTTCTCGGTCCGGATTCTCGTTTTCCCTCGTCGATTTATCGGCCGATGTAAGACGATGTAAAAGCATTTTCCATGCAGCGCATATTTAAGGCCTGGAGTCCCAAGCGGTTGCAAAGAGGAAGAAGAGGCAGTGTTATTTGAAGTGATTTAACTTTGGGGTTAGCGAAAATACAATGGGAATTTACTTCAAAGTTGACTGAGGTAATGAAATTCAAAAATTCCTTCTAAAAAATGTCAATGTTATTTATAGTGGCCATGCACTTAGCTATACAAGCGCTAGGCTTAGCTAGTTTACGGGCATGCCACTGAAACAAAGTTCAACTCATGTGAAGATCGGTGGTTGACCCAAAGTCGCTCTTAAAGCGTTATTCACGACTGGTCAGGCTGAGGGATGCCTCAGTTGCTCCAAATAAAATAAGTCGAATTTAATTTGGTCAAACGCGGAACTTCACATAAGCGTAATTGGTTGAATGATTGCGTTCTGCTCATGTGAAGTACGGAGTCTGATCCGGGACTTAGCAACTTTAATAGCTTTTATGACGTAGTCGTAGTTTGATCTAACTACATGACCATGACTCTGAAATAGAGCTGAAGTATCGTATAACTGACAACCTTTCACAATTGCAAGAAACCGAAAGCTTGGTTCTCAACCATGTTAACAATTCTCGGACTTGGCTTCTTGTTTATGTCATATTCAAAACGGTCTAATTGTGCTGGATTTTAGAGAAACAAACAGAGTTATCTCGTATATCTCTAGGATCTAGGAAGCTGAAATTCAAATTTCGTGCCGACCTTGGCTCCCGGAGGGGTACTCCCTTGGGCTATATAGGTATGTGCGGCCCCAAAGGGAATGGTTTTTTAGCCGGTTTGGTCATAAATGGGGCATGGATTTTAGCTGATTTTTGGCAATTTCGGTCATAATTAGGGTATGGATTTATACTCTAGCCTTGATATAGGTATGTTTTTAGGAGAAGAAGCAACATTTTCATCATTATCGAAAAGAAAATCAACAAAAGCCCTTCACAAATTATGTTCAGGTAATTTAACAATGGTTTGAACTAGGGAACTAATTATAACGCAGGTCTGAAACAGGATTTTGATGTAATGATCAGGTCATAAATAGGGTTTCTAATTTTTGGTCAGGTCATAAATAGGGTACGGAATATCGCAGATTTTGGTCATATATAGTAAAGGTTTTGGGAAGGGGACCGCACACCCCTACCCAATTTTCTGGGAGTACCTCCCTCCCCCGGGCCTTGGCTTTCGAGACACCGAGGTTGCTGAATCATTATTCATTCAGATTGTAAGACCACTTGAGAGAACATAAGACATTCTTTCATGAAAAGAGTATCGAAACAACTCAAAGGGTATAACATAGTTAATTAAATACATGCAGTCTCATATTAACTAAAAGATCTTACAGTTTTTGAAAAACATATCCCAAGAACTCTCTATGTAGCAGGTTTTTTTTGATATTCAACACACAAAATAATAACTAAATTGAAATATATGGAATAAAGGAAAGAAATACTGCTTGTAAACTTATTGACAATTGTATACTTTTAATATGTTTAAATCAAATTTAAATTAAATACCTCAAGCATCTCCCATTTCTTTTTAAACTGGCGGATCTTATTTGTCTTAAAAGCTATGTATTTTCAGTTTCATATTTGATTTCCAAAATTTTCTTGAAGTGATTAAAGATGGGATTGATTCCTTTACACCTACAGGTCCAGAGATATGTTTTTCCTAGAATTACTATAAAGTTCCATTCTCTCCCTCAGAATGCCTATCATAATGTCACGTATCAAGAGGCACTCGCAACTTCCAAGTCTATTTAATATACAAGAGGACAACATATTCCAAAAACACTTGGAAAAAGAGCATTCAAATAAAATATGATGAATGGTTTCTCGATTCTCTTTACAAAAGGTGCAGTTTAGATTTGATACGTACCCTATTTTAAAAACACGGTGATTTGTATAGAGGATGTAATTTAACACTTTGTATTGAAAAGAGCGCACATACGGTTCGCTAGCAACCCCTCAAAGGTAACTATGCTTCTGAAAGTTGGTCTTCTCTTAAATAAAATTCCTGACCAAGCTTATCCCATTTCCTAGGTTTTTCGTATATAAATTTAATCAGATGATAATAGTAGTTTTTATATTTGTAATTTTCCAAGTCAATGACAGTCTTGAAGTTTTGTATATTAACACGTAATTTTGATGGGACAGACTGTCTCAGACCAGTCCAAACCAAAAAATCTGAATTTGGTAAGTCTAGCTCTTTCATTGCTCTAAATGACTCAGTATTTGTGATGCCATAAGCAGGTACTTTGTGAAAGTTACACCGTTATCAAAGTAATGTCTGTAGAAAATAGTTTTGCCCTCTATCAAAATTTCTTCATTATTCCATAAGATGTATTCGTTACCCCTATCAGGGTCAACAATTTCTCTTAATTCAGCCCACCAAGATAGGAGTTCATGGTAAAAGATTGGCAAGATATTTGTTTTTCACGTCATAATTACATTCAAGGAAAAACAACCCTCCCTTGTTGCTCAAAAGATAATTAAGATAATACTTCCAAAAGCCAAAATACCCAAAATCTACTATTCGTTTTAACCATAGTTAATAGAGGGCACTGGTTATGAAGCCCGGCAAACATCAAAAGAGCAAACAAAGATGCCAAGATTTATGTTGGAAGGTCCACAACTCTGCACAATCTTTTGTTTTGCTCTCATACACTATGCATGAGTTACGTAACCAACACGTTCCTATTGGTTAGTTCGTCATTTCGGAGTAAACAACTCAGTATTATATTGTGTTTTGTGCAGGGTCAAGGCCAAAAAAGAGAATAAGAACATACAACAAAGAACTTTGACGAGTGTCATAACCATTCCTCTCCATGTTTTAACCAAATTAATCTTAATGCGTTTCATAGCCAATCATTTTAAGACCCCCAGAGTCATAAGGCGCGTACGTTGAGCGTCTGATAACTTTATCTTTCCCATTCCACGGAAAATTAAACACCAAAGCGTTAAATTCTATTATAACCGTGGCTGGCGTACTTAAAAAGAGCTAGGATAAATCATTTTGGGGAGAAGTATTGCTTTGATAATGCTTACTTTCCCATGTATTGATAGACCTCTTGACTTCCAAAGATTTTTTAAATTTGCGATTTTCTTCAATCTTGTTTAAAGTTTTTCTCAACAAGTATCTGTGCATCTGTAATGAGGATGCCCAAAAATTTGACACATGTTTTCCACTTGAATCCAAGAGGTTCGTCTTCACAATTAGACATGCTATTCAGTGGCGGCTTTCTTTTAAATGTGCGGATGACCATCGGAGTCACTACACCAATGATGAATTTAGACACATTGTTAGCAGGGGCGTAGCGTGAGCTTTTGACGGTGTACGCCAGCAGCATGGAAATCTAGGGTCTCGGAAATGTGACTTCCAACTTGGCAATTTCCGGCTCACTTTTTTTTATAAATAACTGCGACGGAAAATGCAGTTGTTAATTATATACTTTAACCATCTTTATAGAATTTTCGGAAATCTACAACAAAAATGGGGTAAAACAATGTTAAAAACAGGGGGTTTACAAGCAAAGGGCAAGACGTCTCCCCTTAAGACGGGCGAACTCTTTTATAACATCATCAATGGCAACGTCCTTATGCTTGTGAAAGTGCAAAATTGCTAAAGAGTTCAATCTCCTGGCTGGCATGGTACTTCATAAGAGCGTTTTCAATCTCTTCATACTGCTGAAATTGACACAGGATGATATGTCAACAATGTTATCACCGCAACATAAACTCCGGGATAGAATTGAGGGGAGCCATCATCAAGGGTCTTAACCAAAGTCTTTGGCTTACCATTACGTTACAACAAACACTTTATTAGCCCTTATATTTACAACAGTATACATTTATTTCTAAAAAATTAAAGTTGAAAGGGTGGGCTCCTGCTTCCTAAAATAACTGGAGAGTTAGCAAGTCTCGGAAGCCAAATAACGTTTCCTGTCGTTTATGCATTAATTAAAAGATACTGGAAAAACAAACACCCACGCAAGTATAATTCGAAATTTAAAATTCGGTCCTATTATATGGTAACTTTGACAAATCTATAAGGGAATACATTTTTTTTCCAGATTTCAGCTGTACGCACGGGTGGACGCTACGCCCCTGGTTAGTAACTATTCTTGGTTTTCACATGACGTCAGAAAAAACTAAAATAATTTTTTTTTTAGTTTTTACTGGTTTTTACCTTTATCAGGTAAAAGTCATTATTAAACATATATCTGCTGGCCTGTCTTCAGCTCGGTAGACTGCTTTGTTTTGAAAAAAGAACACGATTTTTTCGCGTGACATCGCCATTGTTTCTGGGTAACATGTTACGTGCACGAAAATATCGATTCGCCTTGCATTTTCGAGTTCTGAGTAACCAATATGTTGAAAGAAGTGCCAATGCGAATGTTTTCAAGTTTAACAGACAGAATAAACGTTTTGAGAGAGCCAAAGTAAACTCCAGATGTTTTCACTGGTTTCCGGCCGCCATGTTGGATTCCCTCAGACGGGCTCCAACATGGCGTCTCCATACTAAACACTATAATTTTCAGTGATACCTTTTGCCGAATAACTCGAGGACGGAACATCGCACATCCCCGAAACTTTGGCACGTTGTTTTGTTATTACTCTTTTACGATATTTTAATTTCTTGACTCAATTCATTGAATGGTAAGCGATTTTATTTTTCACTTGCGTGATAATTAAGCTTACTTGCGTGACGTGAAAACCACCAATTGTTCTGCACTGAATGTTTTATCTGTTGACAGCCGGTGTCCCTCAAAACATGCAACACTGCAACCCTAATTAACGATTAAAATATCTGCTCATGATTTCAATGAGTTGAAAGTTTTGACGGCCTTCGGCCTAATCAACTTTCACTTCATGGGAATTGAGAGCAAGTAATCTAATTGTGGTAGTAGAATTCAAAATGAAATTTGCTTTGAATAACGGGTCCCAATTATTTCTTGTTTTAGTATTACACTTCACGGACGAGTAAATTTTCACTGATTTGCATGTCATCGGTGACAAATTATTCCTTAATTTTGGTGCGAAATTTCTCCACACAATAAGTGTAATTTGTCATCCATGATATTAAGATGTAATTAAATAGACCAAATGGTATGCTCGCGGAACTAAGAAATAATTTCTCTTACGTTTTGCCAAACTTCTAATAATTACCCGAGCCTAGCGGCATGGATAATAGCGATACTCACCGTTACGTCACCTATTGTCATTAATGTGCCAACCAGAGGTTTATTGGCTGTCGAAACAAAGGATTCCTTTGTTCTGTGGTTGGCAAAATTTAAATATCAAAAGACTTGTTTGTAAACAGTGAGTATCGCTATAGAAGAGCTAGCGGCGATGGACATTATTAGAATTTTGACAAATCGTGCGTGAAATTATTTGGTGATTTCACTCGTGACCACTGATTTGATTACCGATACAAATTTGTTGATGTGTACATCTATACAGGCTCACCAGTTCCTTTCAGCCATTTCGTGAGTTAAAAATTCGAGAAACCGAGCATGTCCTTCTGTTACTGCCTATCTCTCTAGCTGTTTCTTAGAAACGTCGTTACTTATAATACCAGATACGCCGCCAGTCAAAATCTCAACAAATCACGAGTTAGAACTCAAACACCGGGAATCAAACTATAAGGACTATATCCTACATGGCTTCCATCTTTTGTCCTAATATTCCTTCTTTTTTGAAAGATCTTAATGTGTACCAATTTTCTAAACAAATTAAGCTATATCTCTTCTCTGAACAACTCAAAAATTCCATGAAGTAACTAACATTTTGAGCATTCAACTCCTTTGAAAATCTACTGCTCGTATGGTTCGGTCTGGCTCCTTGTGTTTGCACCTTGTTTACTCGTCTCTTTCAATCCTTTAATCTCATTTAATTTGTTTTGCACGTAAAAGGCAGGGGAAAAACTCGAAAACCGCAAGGTTCATTTATCCTCTTAGCTCAACCTTAAACGTATTTATTTCTCAGTAAGTTACTGTAGTTTTTCTTCACACTTTCTGTGTATTGCTAAATGTGTTTTAAGTATGTAGAGTGAATAACGCATTGTATTGTATTTCGAACAAACGAAAAAAGATGGTACTTTGTTGACCATATCAAGCCACCGCAAACTAAACGACCAGTTATTTACCTTATTTGACCAGCGAATTTAGTTAAAAAGGTAATTTTTATTACTGCAAGCGAATTTACTAAAGTGCTACCTTCTAATCTCGTGAATCTCTGAATGTTTCAAAATGGCTTCGATACTGAGGACACATGTGAATTGCGTCGGTCATAGAAACACTTTTCGGATCTCGAGGGTTTCTGGCGGAGGATACACCAGCCCTGACATTGTTGATAACCGTTAATTTTTTTTGGTCGACCATTTTGCTGTCCGGATAAAAAGAAAGAACGCACGAAATCAATTTTTGGGGTGTTCATGAATCTTTAATGCATCGCGGTTCATCTCCACCTTGGTTAATAACCAACAATCTTGCCTCACGCTTGGTCAATAAACCAAATAAATATATACATTAAATTCCTTGAAGATCTCTTGAAACTGTGTTGGCCATGCGAGGTTTGTGGATGGGCTTTACCGAAACTGTAGATGAAACCTGACAGACAATCTAGTAAGGTAACAACTACATGTATAACTATTTTAGTGAAATAAGATAGAAAGGAAAACACTCCTTCAGATTGTGAAACGAAATTCCTACGACTGATATTGATGGAATCATTCCATCCGTATCAGTCAGTGGATTGAGACTCTACAGTGCTGTTTGCCAAATGAGTAATTGTAGCGGGGAATCTTGAAAAACAAAACCGGCAGAATTAAGCATGTATGGCCGGCAAGGATTTCGTCACCTTAATTTCTCTGTCCTATCATGTCCTTTGTCGAAATGCATATTAAGTCGAGGTTGAGGCTTCTTTAATTTGCCATAAAACTCTAAACCCAACATACCAACCAATGTACAACTTGTTAGATCTCAGGCTTTCCTCGGGGCCCCAATAAGAAAATCAGAGCAAAGTAGGAAGAGCGAAAGGAATCAATAGCATTCAAGTGGATTTGTGCCTACAGCACGAACAGAGTCTCGTCAATCTCCTTATCGAAGGAGACTCTGCTTGCAGGACAGCCAGTCTTAAATTTTGTTTTACATCTGATGCTTCAATGCTTCAAATGGTCTGTCATTATATTGTCTTTTGTCAAAGGTGTTCTTATGTTAATGAAAACATGACACGAAACTGCGTAACAAACTAAAATGGTGATTATTACAGAGAAGGGCATTAATGGTTGATTGGTGTCAAGCGTAACGTAAATCAGTACACGTAAGCATCTGACCGTTAATATTCACAATGGTCAGTCATTGAATTATTGAACTCATTGGAATATTGATGTCTTTCGTCGGAGATGGTCTTGTCTTAACGAATTCAAAACCTGACACGAACGGGCGAAAGGATTTCAGGAAAATTCATTCCATCGCCCAAGGCATCCTCGCTGAACCATAACAGAGAGAAATCAGGAACAACAACAATACTTTATTTACCCACGCTACATCTAGGAGTGATTAAAACTCGTTAAAGCGTGCGTGCAACGAAAACCGTTAAAAAGAAAAGCAATAATTTAAAATTACCAAATTCCAAAGTTTTGCTGCCAAAAATGAGAATGACTTTCGACACCATTCTAGATTAAAATTGAGTAGTGTTAAATTATAATTACAGACTTAATCTTAAAAAAGTTCGACATGTCAACATTAGTCCGTGCTTGTGATTTCAGCTGGTTACTGAGGCCCCGTCGACACGTATCGGGATATTTTTTAATCCGCAACTTTTTCTTTCCGGCTTTAAAAATTTCCCCGTCCACACGTTGGCGTATTCAAATTGAATTCGCCTGTCCACATTCATCCGATGATATCCGTATTCACTCAAGTACCCAGGGCTCCTCTGAAACTCTCTGCAATAAAATGTGGTCAGAGCATGCGCCATAAGGCGCGCGATATTGGCAGCAAATATACAACCCATCCTCACCTCTGAAATTACCTATTATGGATAATTCCTATTTTCCTCTAAATTATCGATTATCGGTAATTTAGAACACTCACAATGCGATAGGAATTCTGGGAAATGAACATATTTTGTTTAAAAGTAAACCCAAGTGTCTGGACGCGGGACTCATTGGATTCATTGAGGATTTTTTTCCACTCTCGAGAACGGATTTAAAGGAAAAAATATCCAGCAACGTGTGGACCGGGCCTGAGGTTCCTGTGGGTATCTGAATTCGAGATAAATTCAAACTAAGAATAGATCGGTCTGTAAAAACACCGTGACAGGAATATGGGGTGGTTGCAGGCTCCTAGTCATGGACTCCTGACCGAAGACAGTTTTAAACAAGTCCACCAAGAAAGACGCGGTAACTTAACTATCAAACGTTGCAAGCCGGCAATTCGGGGCAAAAAAACGACGAAAAACAAGCCAATAATTCCCGCCGAACAGCGGGTGAGCTACTCGGCTATTTCCCTGGTGAAATTAGGTTTGTATTTAGATCCAAAATCTTCCCCACGAACGACTCACTGACGGGCTCCTGAGAAACACCAATGTTCAAGGTAACAGTGACATCACAAAGCAGTCTTATTTTAGAAACGCGTTTTCGTGAAGCCATCAGCTGTCTTCGTACTTTTTTACTCCTTTTCATGGCACGTGAAGAAAAAAATTGCATAAGTTTCTTTTTAAATGTTTTAATTAGCATGGCGCTTTAAAATGGCTGAAGAAAAGGTGCCCAAATTTAGGTTCATTTGACCAGTAAAAGACGACTACAACATGTTCAACTACGCTACCAAGCGCACGAATTAAGAAAGAGAAACACTGTCACAAATGGTGTCCAATCATGTTCTAACAATCAGAAAAACCGGAATGGCCCTAAACACTCTAAAACAATTTAACCCTAACAACACATGACTAACCGAAAACAAATAAATTTACTTTCAGCTGGTAACTTTAGTATTATCACTATATTGCCCCAGCTGCCAGAGTAAAACATGCCAAGCCATATCCAGTTCATTCGTTCGATAGCATGCAGCTCTCGTCTTGAGTGATCGCTTTTTATCCAGATTCGTTTACGATTTATGAACAAAAAGAACGGAACTCTTATCTAAGATAAAACTGGTGTGAAAATCGAACCGCACGGATAAAACTTGAAAACTAAAAGGAAAAAGATTGAGTGTGAAACCTTCAATCTTCAATGGGCTGAAAAACAGTCACCATATTGTATCACACAAACCTTGTTTGACATTTGGTAAAATTATGTGATGAAACTGAAGTTTGGGACAAAATGTATGAATAAATCAGAAGACTTCAGTAGCAATAGAGCGGATGTACTCACGTGAGCAGCGGCCATATTTTTTAATGAAACAAAAGGAAGTCTTTGCGTCACAAAAGAGTTCAACTCCCTCAGGATTGATTCGGGACACCAACATGGCCGACCTTTCATTGTTTTAAGGGACACCAACATGGCTGTTAAACTTTCAAAGATCACAGTACCTGAACTTCTTCTGCTGCTTTGCCTTGCTTTACTTCGCGCCGCCTATGTTTCATTTATACAGTCAAGAATTGTAACTTTCGCTATGGTTCGAGTTATCCGGAGTCGATTACAGTTCAGTTGAAAAAGGACGTCTTCGTCGACGTCTTCATACGGATGAGCACTAAGGGCTTGTGAGTTTAGTAGACAAGATTTTCTGAAGTCTGAGTGTACGGTTA
This sequence comes from Blastomussa wellsi, assembly GCA_947652115.1. Lineage (NCBI taxonomy): Eukaryota > Metazoa > Cnidaria > Anthozoa > Scleractinia > Plerogyridae > Blastomussa > Blastomussa wellsi. The sequence continues at coordinate 9,151,116 of OX393565.1, read as the reverse complement.
GCCAAGCAAATAAAAATTGCAGCATTTTAAATAACTTAACTTTTAATAACTGTGAGTCAAACTTGTTTCGCTGTCAGACTTCAATTGTATCTCTAAACGTTGATCTTTGTTAGTTTTCAGATTAACACGGTTATGGCAAGGAATGGATACAATAAGATATCTCCCAGTGAAAATAAAGAAAGAGTCAGCTTCCTGTCTCTTCTTTTCTTTCGATGGATGAATATTATCTTCAAGACAGGCAGTGAACGGCCATTAGATGAGAATGATTTTTTATCGCTTTCAAAAGAGAACTCTGCCTCTTTTCTGACCGATCAGCTTCAAGCAAACTGGAACAAAGAAAAAACAAAGTGCAACAAAAACCAAAAGAGGCCTAAACTTTGGAAAAGCGTCATAAAGTTAATCTCGGTGAAGGATGTCATGATTATTGTGTTCGCCAATGGTTTGTATTCAATTTTTCGCCTTCTTCGACCATTGTTATTGGGATATTTTATTTCCATACTGATGTCAGCAGAGCCAAAGACAGACAATCTTCTCTATGTTTGTACACTTGCTCTGTGTATTAATTCTGTCATCGGAACTCTTGGAATGCACCATCGTGGCTATAGATGTGAGCTGTTGGGTATCAGAATTAGCTGCGCCTTGAAAGGTCTTATTTACCATAAGGTAAGCTTAAATAAGTTTAATCGCGACCATGCTTTCTTTTCGTCCCCGGCAGTGCGGGAAAAAGAGCGCCTGATCGTTGATTAGAAAAAGAACACAGAGGCATAGATCCTCTTTCCCGGAGGCATTTTACCCAGAAGCTCTTCAAAGGTGATCGGGCTGCTGTTAATATGCTTTCACTGGTATCTTGATATTTATTATTCTATAATGGTCTTAACTATAATCACTTTTTGCTCTGTAAATAAGAATGTAAGTAGTATAACCCGCCCAGATTAGCTATGCTATAAGCGGGTTTGAAACTTTTAAAATGTAAATTTCTAATAATAGTAATAAATGGTTCAGTGGGGTTTGACATTACCATACACTAGATCCCGAGAGCCGCATAGTCCTATGAATCCTGACCCCACCGCCACAAATTATGTTTTTTGTCTAATTATTTCGCATGAATAGTCTAGAAAAGGTTAACATGAGATCATGCTTTCTTTTCGTTCATACAAAGGTGTGCGGGGAAAAAAAAGGGCGCCTGACTATTTGTAAGAAAAACAACACAGAAGCATAGTGTTCCTGTTTCCCTGCAGCATAGTTATCTTCACCTAAAAGATTTTAGGCAATGGATTTGTAACTAAAGGAATACTGTTAGTTTATTTACACTAGTTTCTTAAAGTTAACTGTTATTCTATAAGGGGGTTTGACAACAACATAATCAAAAAATTATCTGAGGTAACTTCCAGATCCCGAGGTGTACGCCAAAGGCGTCTTGTGGTGGGAGTGCCGCCCACTCCTATGAATCCTGGCCCTTTCTCTTTAGACCATTTTCCCGCGTCTTTCTTCAGACCTGACCACTAAAATTCATGCCGGTTTTTAGAACTGGCAGTTCGCGTATCACCCTGAATTACGTTTTTTGTTTACTTATTTTCCGTTTTTTTCCCTTAATTACAATACGCTTCTGTGATTCCACTAACACACGCATAACCAATTTTAATACCAACATGAGAAAACCTGTGAGTTGTATCTGACCAAGAATCCAAATGTCGCGTCCTTGGGGTGACACATATCTATAAAGTGTTAATAGAGGAGTCCTTCCCGGATTGTAGGTTGCCGATCACGCTTGCCTTTTATCAAAACATAGACACTTCAACGCAATAAACCCAACTTTGTTCACATTAAAAATTTGTTGTTTTTTTTTTTTCCAAAAGACACGTCTTAAGTTCTCAAACTTGACGCGGCCAAAGACAGCGATTGTCCCAACTGAATCCTTGTTTAGTAAAAGATAACGAATACGTATTTCTTGTTTCACAGACGCTACTTCTCAGCAAAGATGCATTGTTGAAGTTTACAACAGGCCACGTGATCGACCTTATATCAAACGATGTTCAGCGATTGGAAGAAGACACTGTCATGTGGTTTTTCGACTCACTTTCCTCGTGCTTTGTCCTGCTGGTGTTAGCGCCTTTACTCGTGTTTGTGATTGGCTGGCAATCTCTTATGGGAGTCATTCTCCTGTGTTTTCTTGTGCCATATTTTGCTGGCTTCTCCCATATTAGTGCCGCACTGCGACTGCGCACTGCAGCGGTGTCCGACCAGCGCATCTCCTTGATGAACCAGGTGGTTTCTGGGATTCGTGCCATCAAAACACGTGCTTGGGAGGAGGAATATCGAACAAAAATTAAACACACACGAAGGTAAATGGAAAACAAATGTGTAGCTTAAGGTGATTCCCTAGTAAAAGAACCTGACATAGATTTCCAATGAAACTTGGTATGCTGCCGTTACAGTGCAAGGAGATGTTAAAAACGTAATAAAAAGAGCGGATTACCGAGCTTGTTTTCATGCTACAATACCGACAAATATGGTTATTTAGGAGACTTTTGGTTATCTTAGTGCGCAACAAATAAGCTCGATTATTTTTCAATGCAGCGCGTTATATCACACAGTTTGAATTTCTTGGATCGTTTATTCATCTACTTCCCGGAAAAATGTCTTCAACCACCCTGCATTTTTTTGTCCTTTAAAGGAAACATAATTTGGACGTGCGCTTTTCGGCCCGTTATGTCTCCCCTTGTAGAATTTGTTTCATTTGCCAAAAAAGTAGCCATAGATTTCTGCTAATTTTTCTCTCAGTTATTGAGGATACTGTTCTTATTGAAATTATGAAATAAAAAAATATAGGTCACCGTGCTCGTTTCAGAGAAAAGAAGCATTTATTTCTCTGCCGAGCCTGGCTTGAGGGAAATCTCTTATCTTATGTATGTGCACGCGCTCGGCCACGCGCTCATTTGCGCGCGCTAATGACGCAAAAATCGTCCGCATTAGGGATGCGCAATGCTATACTGAGGAATCGCCTTAGGGACGTTCGCGCGAAAATTTTCCAGTCGAGAATCTTTTTAAATTTTTACTGCAGGCAAATAATGAGTTACTTGTGCCACAAATGTAAAGAAAATTGGGGGTCACCATCTTCGTTTCAGAGATAATGCGTGTGGTAAACTACACAGATTTCGAAAAATTGTCCCATATAATTGAGCACGGTCTACAGCGGTTTATAGTTAAAAGTATCGAAGGTGAGTCAACGGAGGCAAACGATCTTAGTGATATTTTGTAGAAGTGGGTCTGTTGCGCAAATAATTCCAAATGTTGCCAACGTTTTCACAAAATTTTACCCTTTAAGAGGCATTTGAAACCGACGCACAGATACACGAAGAGCCAATAAGAACGGAATTCGATGGTGCATTTTGCCAAAAATTCAAACTCCTAGTCGATAGATTTTCTTCATTCTTTCCCTAAACGTAAAAACTCAGTAGAGAAAATGATCCATTGAAAGAAAAATTGGGGTCACCGAACGTCCAAGATCGTTAAATATAGGCAAAGCTCTAGTAATGGCCATCTGCTGTATCATTTGTTTATTTTATGACTTAGCGCGCGCGCTCATGCATTACGTGCGATGTGAATTTGCGTGCCTAAGTGGGGTTCAATAGATAGCTAAGAATGGGGTCAATCGGTTAAGAAATGACACGTTCTTGACTGATAGCCGATTAAAGTGCCTATGACAGATATTTTTTTATTTTCTTGTTAGATTCTACATTAGGTTCTGATGTGAAAGCGAAAAAATTTTCCTTGTAGCGATTTTCCTTCACCGCGTTTTAGCCCTTTGAAAACGTGAAATTTCAGTTCCGGTTGGGTCAAAAACCGCGTCAAGAGGGAAACTGGGGATAGTTGTGTTGTGACGTTCACCGGGAACACATTGACAACCAAAACGAAAGAGAAGTGAGAGGATACTCGTCAACAAGCGGGAAATTTCATTCTGTTTCTTCGTCAAAGCTCGCTAAGCGTAAATAAAAAGATGTCAAGCTACTAGGCATCTCTAGAATTGACTCTAATCAGGAGAGCGGCGATTCTGACTGATTGGAGACGGCGAAGGTGATTGTCGAGTGTAATCCTGAAAGTGCGATTCTCGAGGAATCAAATGCATTCGACTCAGAACCAGAAGGTCCTTACATGGATGAGCCATTGGCAGACGACAAATGGATCGCCGAATACAACAGCGAAGTATAGGAGGCCGAACAGAGGAAACAGGCGTTAGAAAATAGATTTGATTATATCGAAGGTCTGGACGCTTGGTAAGCAACTCATAAGAATTTATCGCACAGCTATTGTATAGCTTTGACTGATCGATGCCATGTTCAGAATCGATAACCGATAATTCCTCTTGAGACAAGTGTATTTATATTTTTATACAGGTGTAGATGTGGTAACTGTTCGCTGGAGCGTTTGCAAAATGCTGGAGAGTACTTTTACTGCCAAGAAATAGAGAAACGCGTAGAATCTCTATCAAGTGATGGCGTTTCCCCGGGAAGTCGAGACAACTCTACGATGCGTGACAATGCATCCCGGCTTCAACGCTGCTTGTCTGAACTACTGGTCACTGCGCTAGCGCTCGGCTTTCAAGGCTCTTTTCTCTCGCTGCACAGCACTTCGAAGTTTCTTGTACTTCGGAGCCCATACTTGTAAAAGATCAATAGTTTCTTCTTCAGTCCAGTCGACAGACTTGGCATGTGATTTAGTTCCTTTGGTGGTTACATTCATTACTCCAGAATCACTTGAAGCAGCAGAAGAAGAGGATGGAAGAAGGGGTTCGCTGCAAGTTGAATCAGTGACTGTTTAACAGGGCACTTCAAGGGTTGTAAACTGATTTGTTGCTTGCTGAGTGTGAGGTGAGGTGCTTGCAGCTGGGAAAGCCCAATATTGCCCACTGATCGATGACTGTCCTGAGTTTTCTCTCGCAAACCGTCAAGTTAAGGTATTGCTAATGAGCAAAAGCATTACATGAGTGAATGATTTTTTTTAAGTCCAAGAGGTTTGTCGTCTGGTCAACTTACATGAATTCTTGATCAAAATAGTCATCTCCGTTGTCCAAAATGCAGAAGTGAGGCCTACATTGAAACAAAGTTTTGAGTTTTCCATGCTCCTGTTTATGTGGCGATAAATGAAAATTGAACTACCTGAAAATCTTACTCGGTGCCCGATGCCCGATGCCCGATGCGCGATGCGCGATTCGCGTTGCGCGACGTGCGGAGCACGATGTACACACTACTTCATTTTTCATGACAGTTCCTTCCCAAATACTAATTTCACTACTAAATTATTTGGAATTTGTTTTTGGTCTATGCCGGGATAAAAAAAACTTTGTTGAAAGATCAACTAAGGGTAAATGCATCACACACTTTGTGCGCGATACGCAATGCGCGAAGCTCGATGATCAATAGCTAGTGCTCGATGAATGTGTGGTGTGATGTGCGATGTTATGTTATTTTTATCACCATAAGGGGTTCTTTTGCTAACATGGATAACCTTCCTGAAGAAATTATCTTGCGAATTTTTACATTTCTGCCCCTTACATTTGTCTTTAAAACAGTTTCTCGCGTTTCTAAACAGTTTCGCCGCCTGGCCTACGATCGTAACCTGGTAAAATTTGCTACGGACATGATTCAAGAGGTAGACATTGACAAACAAAACAGCTTTTCTCAGGAGGCGTCATGGAGGTTACTGAGTGTGATAAGCGTGGCTCCTTCTAACTGCGTCAAGTCACTTGCAATAAGAAATGGAAATAGAACTTGGGAAGTACTCAAACTATTTCAGACAAAGTGGAAAGAAGTACGAATTCTGAATCTATCCGGTACACAAGGAACAGTGCCAGACAACGTGATAAGTAACACGGTATTTAAGCAGCTTCGTGAACTTAACGTCAGTGGGACTGGCATTGATGACTTCTTTCTTCGACAGCTTAGTCAAACATGCAGTATGCTTTATTGTGTTAACATTTCCAAGTGTTCAAATGTAACACACGCGGGAATTTCCTCAGCAGCATTTAACTTAGCGGTGATGAACATGTCATACTGCCAACTTGGTGTCGAATCAGTAATTCACGTCGTCCGCGAATATGGCTGCACAGTAACATGCATTAAAGGAATTGATGTGACGGTTTCTTTTGCAGATGTCATTGGCACTCTATTTCCTGACGTAATTGAAATTGGAATTCCTGTTATTTGCGGATTTTCTTTCAAAGAATATGCATGTCCCAATATCTGCTACTGGTGTTCCACAAATGATGTTACTAGAAATTTGCTGTCTGTAGAGAGTTCTTTATATCCGTATGTGATGTAACTGATTGTGAAAATGCAAGGCGTTTCGCAGTATTTTGCAGGTTTATCAACGTGCGAACATTGTTATTGTGAAGAATTAATATCAATTTCACCAAGTTTAAAAGAAAGTATTGTTTATAAGTTTCCACGTGTGTGTTTTCGTGATTTTTTCTTTTCTGTGTCGAGGAGGGTGGGGGGGGGGGGGGGGGTCTAGATTCCGTATCGTGTTTAACTTTTACATACACTCTAAGGTTGGCAATCACTCTTCCAAACGCTCCCTATAATGCGTTTCAAATGATAAAACAGTTAGCTTATATATGTACCACCAAATTGACTGTCATTTGTTTTCTGTTTTCAAAAATGCTGACGTTTATGCTTATACACTGTAATGATTTAGAAGAAGTTTCTTCGTAATTGAAGTTTAGGTGAGGTTAAGGGCAGTTCAGCCTAATTCAAGTAGTAGTTCTTCAGCGGTCTTGATTATTATATTTACTTAAGACGGGCGAAGGATCATCAACAAGCCGCAATACTGTTGCCTCTTTAAAATTGTTATTTTCAAGCACATGCTAATGATTGCTCTTTAACACTGAATTCTTGCTTAAAAACCATGATGTAATGAAACAAATATATTAAAATATATTTCAAAAATGTAATGAAACAAATATATTAAAATATATTTCAAAAGATGGTTGTTAAACTTCTATTACCACTAGCTACATTAAGGCGCACGGGAACAGCTGCAAGCACTGTCACTTTCTGTGCTTTGTCATGTGTAACTTTGATCTTGTAGTTTGGTTATGGCATGAACAAGCATGTTCGCAAGTTCTGATGTCTCATGTCTTTCATATCACTTTAAATTTTCGTTTTCCACAGGTAAACATCAAAGTGGCACTTTTCTCTAGTGGTTACCTCATAAGTGAAAACTGCGTAAGTTACAAAAATGTAAGCAAGTAAATGCAACGAAACTCAGTTAAGCTTACGAATGTTGCGAACTTGGATTTAAAAATTATCTAGAACCGCCTATTAACATACTTCCTCAAATGGGAATTAATCCCATTTATGCCCCTTTGTACATCATCTGGGCTAAAAAAGGAGGAAAGGTATCCCCTGATCAAGGAAACTCTTCCTTGGTCCAGTGGAGCCTTGCCTTTGCCACCATAGACGTTACGATCAAACAACTCCTCTTCCTTGAACAAAATTTTCACTAAAGCAAGGGCAAATGTCCCGGGACTCTTGTGCTTTGCTCGCAGTTGACACAAAGTGGCGTAGTCTAAATTCTTTTGTAGGGCGGAGATGTCCGGGTCTGTGTTTAGCTGTGTATTGTTATCTAAAGGTCCGTATTGTGTCAGTACGTTTGTGGCAGTGTTGTTCAAGTAAGTCTCCGTGTTTTGTTCAGTTGTTGTTGGTAGAGTTGTAAAAGAGTCAGTATTGTTGTTTAAAGGTTGCAGTGCGTTTGTGGCGGTGTTGTTCAAGTATGTTGCTGTGTTTTGTTCAGTCGTGTTAGTAGTTGTTGGTAGAGTTGTAAAAGAGCCAGTATTGTTGTTTAAAGGTCCGTATTGTGGCAGTACGTTTGTGGCGGTGTTGTTCAAGTATGTCGCTGTGTTTTGTTCAGTCGTGTTAGTAGTTGTTGGTGGAGTTGTAAAAGAGCCAGTATTGTTGTTTAAAGGTCCGTATTGTGGCAGTACGTTTGTGGCGGTGTTGTTCAAGTATGTCGCTGTGTGTTTTGTTCAGTCGTGTTAGTAGTTGTTGGTAGAGTTGTAAAAGAGTCAGTGTTGTTGTTTAAAGGTTGCAGTGCGTTTGTGGCGGTGTTGTTCAAGTATGTTGCTGTGTTTTGTTCAGTCGTGTTAGTAGTTGTTGGTAGAGTTGTAAAAGAGCCAGTATTGTTGTTTAAAGGTCCGTATTGTGGCAGTACGTTTGTGGCGGTGTTGTTCAAGTATGTCGCTGTGTTTTGTTCAGTTGTTGTTGGTATAGTTGTAAAAGAGTCAATGTTGCTGTTTAAAGGTCCGTATTGTGTCAGTACGTTTGTGGCGGTGTTGTTCAAGTATGTCGCCGTGTTTCGTTGACTCGTGTTAGTAGTTGTTGGTGGAGTTGTAAAAGAGTCAGTACTGTTGTTTAAAGGTCCGTATTGTCGCAGTGCGTTTGTGGCGGTGTTGTTCAAGTATGTCGCTGTAATTTGTTCAGTCGTGTTAGTAGTTGTTGGTGGAGTTGCAAAAGAGTCAGTATTGTTGTTTAAAGGTCCGTATTGTTGCAGTGCGTTTGTGGCGGTGTTGTTCAAGTATGTCGCTGTGTTTCGTTTAGTCGTGTTAGTAGTTGTTGGTAGAGTTGTAAAAGAGTCAGTATTGTTTAAAGGTCCGTATTGTGTCAGTACGTTTGTGGCGGTGTTCAAGTATGTCGCAATGTTTTGTTCAGTTGTGTTAGTAGTTGTTGGTGTAGTTGTCGCAAAAAAAGTTGTGTCTAGTTTCTTCGCTATGTCCAAAAGAATAGAATTATTTAAACATAAATAACTTGAAATTAAACTCAACTGATTTACAATTTCTTGGGAGTTTTTAACAGAAAACAATAAAAGATTAAACAGATAAGGATTTTCTTTGTCTTTATCTTCTCCGCCTGCCAGTTCTTCATCTCCGTTGTCTTTATCTTCTCCACCAGCCAGTTCTTCACTTTCTTTGTCTTTTCCTTCTCCGCCAGCCAGTTCTTCAATTTCTTTGTCTTTTACTTCTCCGCCAGCCAGTTCTTCACCTTGTTTCTCTTTATCTTCTCCGCCAGCCAGTTCTCCACTTTCTTTGTCTTTTCCCTCTCCGCCAGCCAGTTCTTCACTTTCTTTCTCTTTATCTTCTTCGCCAGCCAGTTCTTCACTTTCTTTCTCTTTATCTTCTCCGCCAGCCAGTTCTTCAATTTCTTTCTCTTTATCTTCTTCGCCAGCCAGTTGTTCACTTTCTTTCTCTTTATGTTCTCCGCCAGCCAGTTCTGCACTTTCTTTGTCCTTATCTTCACTGCCAGCCAGTTCTTCACTTTCTTTGTCTTTATCTTCTCCACCAGCTAGTTCTTCATTTTCTTTGTCTTCTACGAAGGCCCTTGCTTTTTCAATGGGATATTGTTGCCATGTTCTTTGAGCCTCTGCATAGTCGTCTACAATAAAACAAATTTATGTAACGTTTGTCAAGGGAATACAACAACAACGTTGCTTTATTTTACTCTTGATACTCAATACACATTTGCAAAGAAAATTACAAAATCTGAAATAACTTGGGGAATAGATGTGCTTAAAGTTGAGCCAGGGGGATAAATGAACCTTGCGGTTTTCGAGTTTTAAATCTAGTTTTACGAGAAAAAACAAGAAACCACTGCAGAAAAATAAAAATTCCTTGTTTTACACGTTGTACTACTATTGTAGTACGAGTTACTTACCAGTTAGAAACAAGATTTTTGCGGGAACAGTTTCTCCCTCCTCCGTCAAGAACCGCACTTTACGCCCAATCTCAATACTCCCTCCCGTTATTTTTTGCGTGGTTGATGCACCAATTAAATCTTCTTTTTCAAAAAAATATACTCCGTACCGTTTTCTTTTTAAATTTCTTCGGAGACTCATCTACGAAGAAAAATTAAAATAAATAGGTTATAAATAAAGTCTTTCATAATCAGTAGAAATTTCTAAGCTAAAAGAAAAAATATTTTCAATCCTTTTAAACCCTGCTCGGCCGGGCCCTGCTCAGATTTCCGAATGTTTACCTTCCCCAGGCCACCCGCGCGTATCTGGCGAGAAGGCGATCGCGACAGAAGGGCTTTGCCACGTGCGCGATATTACGGATGAGCTTAACTAAAGGTCGTGTCCTATTGGGATCAATCGTTTTAACCGCAACCGGTCTCAACAGAACACTATTCCAACCGTTTTCGATTTAAACCGGTAACTCCTGGGAATAGTCCTTACGTGAGCTAGAATCACGCGACATAATACACACTTACGCCGTAAGCCGGACGTAGCATGAAAGCGAGGCCTAGGGGCCCTTCAGATTTTCTGCGAACGCGAACTATGGAGGAGAAAACGTCTTCGATTCGCAGTTTACAAGTGGAAAAGGTAAAACCAGAAGATACTTATTGGTGGCTTACTCATAGAAAATGCTAGTCAGATTCAGTGGACAGTGGAAAAATTAACGTTTTGGTTGAAACGTAGACGCCTGAACCAGCAAGGAAATAAAAAGTGAACTGTTCGAAAAGTAAGAATTCGACTACTGACAACTGCCGGTTTATGTTTACATTCGACTATTGTTGTTAGTTAATGTACTCGTTTGAAGTTTCATTTTAAATCCTTTTATGATGACAGAGTGCTGGCATTATTCAAGGCCATACCGCAATATGTTTACAACATAGACCCAGAAAAGAGTTACACAAAGGCAAATTTTCAAAGACATTTAGGAAATGATAAAGAAAGCAGTTGGCAGGTAATTTGTCGATTTCTTCGTCAGCCGAAAATCCAGAGGTTTTGTTCCCAAGAGATGGCGAAGCGAATGAAGTTTTCAGCAAGAACTTTTGAGCTCTTCCAAATTTTGTTTTGATGGATGCGTTTCATGATATCAAAAATTCGGGCAAGTTCATAACGAGTATGATAATGATGATGATGTTATGAACTCGAATGACAAAGGCCTACGAAAGATGAGAATTGTCCATGACTTACAAGCGTACAAGGTTCCACAGAAAAGTATGTCTGTGAGGGCTTGCTGTCGGGCCTCTTACAATAGAGATCGTGAGTACAAGATTAAATTAACAGTACAAGGACACAATACTGATAAAATTAAAATATTTATTTTGCTGGTTTCCAATGGATCACCTTTATTCTTTAACATACAACCGAATGTCGCCTCTCCTCCTCTTTCCCATCGCTTTACCCGTTCGATGTAATGACTTGACGTTTTGGTCCACTGAAACCGCGAAGGAATCGCAGTTGGCAAAACATCTTTCCTTTCCCTAGTTAAACTGTGCTCGTAGTCAGTAGAAAACAAATATTCTGAGCCGCAAAAGAGAGACGTTTTCGATTTAAACTTGCTGTCAAGATCGCTTCAGTTTTACATGCCCGTTCTACGTTGAGAATCTTTTGGAAATGGATGGAACGTGTGGTCTTTTTTCTGTTATCCTACCTATTAGTACATAGTGCTGTGGCACAACATTTATGCGAGGTTTTTTGTGCAGCATAATTTAATCCTGCACTTTCTGACATAGCATCAACCATGATTTACACGACGATACTCGCGCGAACTGGAGGGCCCGTAGGCCTTGCGTTCATGTAACTTCCGGCTTACGGCGTAAGTGTGTATCACGCAAATGCTTTTTCAACCGTTTCAACCTGGTTTTTGAGACCGGTTCAAGAAGTTGATCAACCAAACCAACCAAAAACGGTTTTTCCCCAATAGAACACGAAAAATCCCAACCAACCAGAAACGGTTGATGGAGTTTGATCAAGTCAAATGGCAAAGGGCAATGCGGTTGTTCAACAGGATTAATCAAACGATGAAAGTTCTATTAACAACACGATCAGAGCATTCAGCTGCTGAGATGGTCATTTGTCCTGGAGAAACAGGTAACCGTAAGTAAGCCTCCCAACAAAAACTTTATTATTCAGAGTTTGCCTTATCGAATAAAGTGCCAAATTTTCGAGTAACTGATATAATCCTTGTCATCTGCGTTCTTCAAACCGCTTTGTTTACGTAATTTCACGGCCGCAGCCCTTTTAGAAACAAATTACGCGGATTAACAGCGAACAGAAAACTGTTTCCGAGCAAAGATTTTATTGTGCGCCTCACGGATGTCAATTTTGTGATTATTTGCGCTTTCTTCCTCGCACTCCTGCTAGTTATAAAAAAAAGTCTCGATTTTTTAATACGTGGTACGGCGATCACAACAATATAAAACGGCTAATGAAATTTATTCAGTGATTTGAACAACGAAGGAAAAAAAAAAACACGACAACTTGACCTGCACAAAAAAGAGGGTCTCCCAGGGGTTTTGGGGAACAAGGGAACAAAGGGAAAATATCGTAGGGAACAAGGGAACATGACCCCTGTTTTAGGGAACAAGGGAACATAAACTAGTAAAACGTAAACATTTTTATCTAAAAACTACACAAAAGACGTTCCTTCCCCTTATCTTTTTTAAGGCAACTTGAACAGCACTGCTTTAAAAAGGCCTCAAACAGGGTTCTTCTAATTCATTGTGTGAATACCTTGAGAATTTAAGAGAGTTTGCCATCACATTTGGTTTGCACCTGAAAAAGCGTAATCCTGTGGCCTTCACACTTGACAGAGCCATCACTAGAATTCAAGAGGCATCTGAACTTGACTGTCAATGCGTAGAACAAGTGAAAGCTTTTCTTGGGACAACGGCCCAAACACAGGGTCCACAAGGTACGGTTTCTTCAGTTGTTTTAAAGGTTGAAAAGAGAATCTTGCAATCCTTGAAGGAAATCAAGAGTCTTCTAAGTCAACAGCTTCTTGATGTGTTCAAAATGAAGAGCCTTTTGACACTGATTGTCGAGAACCGTTCTTCTCGGAGATGAGAGCTGGATCATACGATATGCCATTGCAGCTCCAGTTTGATTTTCGATTTAGCAGGGCCCTAAAGGAGCACTTAGAACAAATGTGTAGGACAAAATTCTGCTACTACACAAATGCCAAGTCACATTATCCAAGAGTGACTGAAATCTGATTTAAGATATTCAGAACTGCCCAAAATGCCCCCACCTTCGTCAGCACAGTTAACTAAGGCGCAAGTGCAGCAAATGAAAGACTGGCGAATAAAGCATGGGCAAAGTGTTCCACAGAAAACAGTCAGGAACATGAGTACAAAAGACAACCCAGGTACTCTGCCGATTAATCTCTATTTAACAGAGCAGCCTACGAGTCAGCCATTTGATTTCGGTAAGATTGGAGAGGTCCAAGGAGAAGCAGCAGTTACCGCAAGGGAGGGGGAAGCAGAGGAAAGGTCAACCGATCTCGTCCATTTGTCTGGAGACATTGTCTATCTAGTCCCAGATGGTCGACCATCCAGCAAAATGGAATTGTACGTTTTAAAGCAAGACGTATCTGCTGCCATGAAAAAAGCAAGGGCGATGTGCTATGATGCCGATGTGTTTAATCCATTAACTTTTATAGAAGAGGCAGAAAGAGAGATCAACGTTAAGGACATATGTGGTTCTTTGACAGAATGCTCTGTAAATGACAAAATCATTCAAATGACTGAGAATTAATTTGTAATGTATCAGTCTGCTATCATAAATCACGTGGACTCGGTCACCATCGAAGAGGCAAGAGAATGTGCAGGGGTCGGGGAAGTTCAAGAAGAATCTAATTGCACAGTGAGAAGATAAGGGCGAGCAAGGAAGAGGACACATGATGGGTTTATGTATTGCGATGATTGACTCGGAGGTT
>OX393565.1:9132402-9134902 GCA_947652115.1 Blastomussa wellsi | reverse complement strand
ATGATTCATTAGCGTCTAACCACGAGGGAGGAAGGAGCGGCATGGTGTAGGAGCCAAAAATGGTTTACGAAGAAGAGAATTAAGTCAAGAAAGTCGTATTCCCCGTCGTCAAGGTATAAAACAAATACGCGTAAACTATTTTAACGAATAGCGAATTACTCGGTTTAAGAAAAATATCCATTCCTTCGGGAGGCTCGTTCAGATATTACCTGATTTACAATAGGTTTCGAAGCACTGGACTTATACATATTAAGGAAATCGCTATGCTCGAGTCTGAATTGTTGGCAACGCAAATTTGTCATTGAATTGGAGCAGAACGTAGGTAAAGAGATATCCACCGAAAACTGTTTATGGAACAGTATTTAGTATCGGACGCTATGTGTATTTAAAACAGTTTCAATTTCCAATTTCATGAGTTTTATTGAACATAAAATTATTTTATTAAAAATGCAAGCTCCCGAGGATGCTAATTTTTTAAAATTCTTCTATCAAGTTTAATTTCTTTTGTTTTGATGCGTGAATCTTGATATCCAATGAGGAATCAGATGAAAACAACGAGTGGTTTGGATACGATATCCAAAACACGTGTGGTTTTCATCTAGGTTTTCATTGGGTATCAACACTCATGCACGTGACGAATTAAGCCATTTTTTATTGGCTATCAAACTGATGAATTATTAATGAGTTTGAGAAAGAAAGATCAATATTTGAAAAGGTGCATGGAAAAGACCCTAAGTGACATCTGATAGACTGCAAGATTGTCCTAGCAAATTGCTTTTCACTTCCTTGTACAGAAAAGGAGAATTTGACATGAGATCAAGAGTCACTTCAGGCTTTTCTCCATGCAACCTTCAATTGCTTCCAGCAAAAAGAAGATAATTGTTAGAGCTTTTAAGAACATGTCTTTACACAAAAAACAAAGTAGATCATCCACTAACTTTTTCTTGTCTTTGTCACTCTTCTCCTTCTCAGACAAGCTTGTTTCCTTTTTTACTTCATGCTAAAATGTAATAAAATATCATAACAGAGGTTGCCACAAATTGAGCAAGACAGACCTCAACTTGGTGCACTTTGAACTCGTAACATCAACAGCTTTTATTAGCATTATAACAAAGAGTTTTAAGAAGATTATAAGTGGAGGGGTAAGGGGAACAAATGGGCAGTACATCTAAGCAGGATTGTAACTTACTTCATTCTTTAGAACTAAAGACATTTGTGGAGATCTCCATGTTAAGCACCAGCTGAGGATAAAATTGTTTTTACAAGTCATTTTGCCAAGTGCATGGCCTTTTAAAAAACTCTTGCATCAATCATGCTGGCTCCATTCAAAATTATTAATCTTTTTTAGTACTTATAATTTCATCATCTTACTTCAATTCCTGCCATGAATTTATCCAACTCATCTTCCTCATCATCATCATCATTTGCTGCTTGCTGATTTGCTGGCATGCCTTCATCACTGTCGTCATCATCATCAACAAATTTTGTTTCATCATCTTCATTATCACTATCTACAAAGATTCTATAAATAGAACGAGTTCTTTTACTTCCCTTCAACAGGACAAAATGAATAATCTCATCTAAAAATAGTTGTAACATAAGAGCTTGAATTTCCTCTCTTTTCTCTCAATGTTTTCTAGAGTAGTAATCAAACATTTACAGTATTGTGTTTATACACACTTACTGTCAAACTCTGGGAGAACTCACAGTTGCAAAACTGTTTGAGCAAGTACCATAGAGAAACATGTTCACAATATTTTTTTTTTCATTTATAACTTCTTGGTAAAGCTGATTATGGTATCTTCTATAGACCCTTATTGCAGGTAACCGGTCATTTCATCTACAAGTCGTTTCACCTACATCGAGGCCATTTTGCCTACAAAACCGAAGTCATTTCACCTGTAGACAGGATCAAGTCAATTCGCCTACATTTAAAGTCGATTTGCCTACACTCAATGCTTATTACTAAATACTTAATATCTAAAAATTGGATATTACCAGCTAGAACTCATCAAAAGAACAGAGAATTAAACTTCACCATTCACTTGAAATGATATGTGTGTACTTATTCATCAAAGCACACGCTTTTGTGTTGTTATGCACAGGAATCAAGGCCAAGAATTTCATTAATAGAAGTCTGACAGGGCACAGGGCTATGTGACCAAACTGATAACTTGAACCAAAAGTCATCTCCTCAGTCAAACACTGTAATTTTACCCCCAATTTCTCGGACTCTCAGATTTGTCAAACCAATTTTTGTTTCCAATGGAGGTTCTGTACACTGCCACAAATGATCCCTGACCGCAAATGATCCCCAAATTGGACCGCAAATGATCCCTGATATGGACCGCATCTGAATGATCCCCGCCGGAAAGTGAGGAATGGCATGGAGTCTAGTTTCCTGGATTTTTCTATTTTTTATTTTATTTTTCTATTTATTTATTTTCATCAACTAAACGATGAATTAGATAAATAGGAAGAAAAGATATTCCGAGGACAT
>OX393565.1:9122402-9127402 GCA_947652115.1 Blastomussa wellsi | reverse complement strand
AATTGTGATTAGCTGGGTAGACAACACGTTCCTAGCCAGTTGTTGAAGAAAATTTCTTAGGGTTAGTACATCAGACTAGAGATGCACATGACAAAGTGATTAAGACACAATTAATTTTCGAGAGTTAGGACCAGTTCAGACGCCGAACTTTTCATGAGCCGAACTTAATTCGAATTTGGACCGACCCAAATTAACAAAAGTACGCCTTTTGATTCAGACGTCGAACTTAATTCGCCGAACTTGATTCAGTTTGAACCAAAACTGCTTGTAAAAAAAAACCAGAAAACCGAAGCTGCTTGTAAAATACGTTATAATAATTTATGCATTGGGTTCGGCACATGAAAGGTTCGGCGTCTGAATCAAAGCCGTTCCAAAGGACAAAGTACAAAGGATAACTGTAGTAATTCTAGAGCTAATACATGCGAAAAGTCCCGACTTCTGGAAGGGATGAATTTATTAATAACTTGTAACAGTTATTTCCAAAGGCGAAATTCCCGGCTGAGCCAGACGGGAAGAACGGCTGAGCCGTTCCTTCTTAACTGATTGAGACGCCGACTTAATTCAAGGTATTAGCTTCGGCTCATGAAAAGTTGGGCGTCTGAATCAGTTAAGAACGGCTATTTGAATTTGGAACGGCTCAGCCGTTTTTCCCGCCTGGCTCAGCCGGGAATTTCGCCTTTGGAACGGCTTGATTCAGACGCCGAACCTTTCATGTGTCGAACCTAACGCATAAATTATCATAACGTATTTTACAAGTAGTTTCGGTTTTCGTTTTTTTTTTTACAAGCAGTTTTGGTTCAAACTGAATTACAGTTCGGCGAATAAAGTTCGACGTCTGAATCAACAGGCGTACTTTTGTTAATTTGGGTCGGTCCAAATTCGAATTAAGTTTCGACTCATGAAAAGTTCGGCGTCTGAACTGGGCCTTATTTGTACAAGCCCCGGGGCTATTTTTCTGTGGGATGGACTTCCCATTGAATTATCTCAACAAAATTAATCTTTCCTTCTGTCATTGTAAAATGTTCCAAAATTAAGGAAAATTAATGGCGGCGCTAAATCCTCGGAAATAAAGGAAATAAAGGTAAATAAAGGTCCAAAAAATGTGCGTTGTTATGTTCGTAATAGATCGAAGTTTGGAAAGATATTTAGAAAAGACCTGCTGTGTGTGAAAATGTAAAAAAAATTGAATTCGAGAATTTGATCACATGGGAAGTTTAAGAATGACTTACGAAATAACCAACTGACGAACTAACCAACTAATGACGAACTAAGGAACTAACAAAAGAGGGAAGAAAAGAACGAACCAAGGAACCAACGAAAAAACAAACGGACAAGCGGACGACCCAACGGACTGACGAACAGACGGACGGACGGTCGCATGCATGGACGGACTGACGTACGGAATGAAGGACTAACGGCGAAAGGAAGGACGGAGCGAATGGATGGATTCAAAGAAAATTCTCGCAAGTAAATTGTGCTTAGCTGGGCCAGACAACACGTTCTTAGCCAATTGCTGAAGACAATGCCCTAGGGTTATTACGTAAGACTATAGATACAAATGTCAAATTAGTAATACGAAATTAATTTTCGAGGGTCATTTATGCCAACCCAGATCCTATTTTTCTGTTGGGATGGAATTCCCGTTGAATTGTCTCAACAAAGTTAATCTTTCCTTTTGTCATTGTAAGAAGTTCCTTAGTGACCGCATATTCTTTTTTAATCTTCCAATTTCCTTCCCAAAAGGTGTTTTATTGCTTTCGTTTTCTATACAAACCGTTTAATTTCCTTCCTGAAAACAGAAGTTTACGGCAGATTGAAAAGCACCGTAATGCATTGACAGCTGTGTTGATAGGTTGGCAATTTAGAATTCTGGAGGGTTTGTTTTTAAACGAAGACTTATGCCGAACAAACAGAGAAAGTAAAGAGACATCGAACAAACGAACGAGTGAAGACGGAAACTCATGAATGGATATGGTTGGATCTATGGACCAACGGACAGACGGATGCCGGGATGGATAAACCGGAAAGCGCTTGAAAATTTCTAGCCAAATTGGCAATTGTGATTCGGCTGGATAAATAACACGTTTCTAGTTCTAAATATTGAAGAAAACTGGCCATGGTGTACACATGCACACGGTAAATACGCACACATGTGGTAACTTGCATACATCTAGCAAACATTAATGAGACGCAATGAATTTTCTAGTTACAGGCAAACCCTTGGGCTTTGATTGTGAAGGAAGGAACTCCCATTAAATTGTCTCAACAACATTAAGGTTTCCTCAGTTTTGTTATTGAAAAAGGTTCCTCAGTGAACTCATTTTCTTTGCAATCATCCAATTTCCTTGGAGAAATCCCAGTTTTTTAACCGGTTTTCGTATCAATTTCCTAAGGTGTTTCAATGACTTTTCTTTCTCTGACACCAGTCGTCCAATATCCTTCCTGAAAGACCGGAAGGCAGTAGTTTGATTTGTCCGCTCGCTAACTTCAATAACCAGAAACGAGATTAGGAAGTTAATGAGGCGTTGCCATCGGCCTCCTACTTAGAAACAGGCGGGGCCAATGTTTCTTCGTATATGGAAGTGCCTTTGTTTCCACTTTTTCTGCTTTGAAGAAATAAGAAAACAGGAGCTTACGGAAAAGAACGGTCATTAATCAACCCTTCGCAGATAGCTATGCAAATCAATAATTCTGACTGAGAATTTTTTTAGTTTAAACAACACTGTATCCCTTCGTCTCCACGAGTTATCTTCTCCAGGTCTAAACACGGCAGTTGATATTACTAAACGGAGTTGCAAACAAACTTACCTGTTTTAATCGGTAATTGTTATCCTTGCCGATTGAGTCAATATATCCGCTGTTGCCTTAAAGAATTGCAAACAACTGTACTTGGCAACGGCAGTCCAGCTTTTGTTTCAAACGGAATTACCCGACAACAAAGCTAATATAATTGCTTTTATGTGAAATTTTTTCAGTGACGTTAAGTCTCTCAGAGAGAGTTATATATAACCATGGAAACTGGGTGGCATGTTGCCTAGCGTTATACTAATTTCCACACTCTTTCAAATAACACCTTTTTCTAAAACACTGTAATAACTTGATAAAAGACTCCAACATATTTTTCCCGAGTTTGCCAATTAACCCTACACTGGAGTAGCTTTTGCCAGACTGGATAAAAAACAGCTTCCTATATTAACATAACTTTCCACCAACACACATGAGTTTAACAGTCGCCAGAATAAATTATTTGCTTCGTGACATTTTCGTTTCTATAAAAAAAACTCCTATTGTTTCACCTACGCTTGACTTACTAAGATACAATATGTTAAATGAGCCTTAACAACCACAATGTGCCGATAGGCGCAGTGTCAGTGCTATATAGTACGTGTTGTTTCGACTCATTCCGCTATTAGTCGGCTACAGTTTCGGCGAGAACAACAGATCGTTAAGTGGCTGTAGTTTATAGCAGTTTGTTGAAAGCAAACTTTCTCGAGTGTGCCTACAATTCAAACGCAACATGGAAGGGGAAAAGGTAAGTCGGGTTTGAATCGTGATTTTTGTCAATGCTTCATTGGTATGCAGGCGAAGTCGAATTACCCATCTCAATCGTAAGTTGCGCTGTCTTGTTAAGTTAGGAACTGACTTCAACACTTTATCTTCATACGCAAGCCGGGTGTCTAAAATTTACAGGCAATATACAACACACAAATCAGCGATAACGCATTACTTTAACATTTCGTTTACTACAATGTCTGTGTCAAGGGATCACATTTGGACATTTTATGCAATATCCTCGCCGATCATATACAAAGTTTTATAACAATTAATACGATTGGTCTTTTCATCATTCCCTCCTCTAATAGAGTCTAAATCACTTGCTACTGCCAACAAAGCCTAAACCGCTTGCTGCTGTATGCGACTAAAAACTTTAAGTAAATTCAACATGCAAAAAAACAAAAAAATAAATGGAAATAACTTAAAGGTCTGGCGGCCGCACTGTGTTCCGAGTCACGCCCTCAGGGAAATGTCGAGATTTTAATATATCTTTATATATTTGTCATATGTAACCAGTTGACATTGAAATGTTGCCTGTAAAGTTTATTGGTTCCTGGAGGGAATTAATCGTTTCTCGAAGGAAAAAGCCACAATCATGGACAAAAGTCTTGGGACAAATTTACATTTGTGGCACTTTTTCAAACGCGGGAAACAAACAGTCACGTGCGAATTCATCTACACTTGTTCAGCCCCTTCCCCCACCCCCCCTACAAAGTTAGACATGTGTACATGCTATTTCTCCAGAGTTTCAACACTGTATTGGGGGGGGGGGGGGGGTATAGCAACACAACTTAAAACGGATAACAGTACTTTTTTAAAGGTGAAGAGTGATTATCGCAGTAAATTTTCCAATTTAAGCAACTGGAAAGAAGAAGCCTGAAAAAAATCAGAGCTTCAACGGGATTCGAACCCGTGACCTCTGTGAATACCGGTGCGGTGCTCTAACCAACTGAGCTATGAAGCCACACATTGGGAGCGAGGTTGGTTAGAGCATCGCACCAGTATTCGTGGAGGTCACAGGTTCGAATCCAGTTGAAGCCCTGATTTTTTTCACGCTTCTTCTTTCCAGTTGCTTAAATTGGAAAATTTACTGCGATGATCACTCTTCACTTTGTAATTCCAAAGATGGAATTAGGCGATTCTGATAACAGGTCATTGGTTGCCATGAGTGGTACATGCAGTATTTCGGGCTGTTTGGCTGCAGAAATCACTCGGCCGCTATGTTCGACAAAATCTTGGCGACTCACACTCAAAGATGTTTTTGAAGTCCAAACTTTGTTTGAACCTTCGTTTGGAGAATGGCCCCTCTGTCTTAGTGATCTCTAAACTTCACAGATGATTTTTAAAGTTATTTATTCTCACAGTCACAATTCGTTCACATCAAGTACAACTCTGCAACTGCCCGTAACCAGGTAACTCTATTGTATTAGGTGTGGGCATAGTTC
>OX393565.1:9087402-9117402 GCA_947652115.1 Blastomussa wellsi | reverse complement strand
ACTAACCATGGACTTAAATCTGTTGCCCCATGTCAATAATGAACAGCAATGGTTATGTGTTAATGCATTGAATTATTGAATTCAATTTTCTATGTGGTTGCTAACTGGCAGGCAACTTAATACATTTATAGGTCAAGCTGAACAGGAAATTCCCAACAAACTAGAAGGCATTCCTTTACAAGCACTATTCCTGGAAAAAGCTGAAGAGGACCTTGCACAACTTTAACACTGCAAGAAATCTGATTTCAAACATAACAACCTTTTATTAGGGCCTCTTCATATCAGCCCATGCAGTCAACTGGGCTGGCTCGGTTTCTGTGATCTCGCCTCACCGCTCTTTTCTTCATGAAAATTTTGTTCTGGGTGGGCCAGGGTACTGGGATCTTGTTTTTTTTGCAACTGAGATCTTGGTAACCGGGATAAAAATTTTACCATATGAACAATCAAGCCAGCCCTTAGGCTCGATTTCCAGCCGATTTGGGAGTGCGGTTGTTTGTCCTCCTCCCAACTACGGCTGGATCACTGGTCCGCAGAGCTTGTCTGTGACGTCACATCCGGTTTTTATGCAAATTACTATACGCGGGGAAAATGGCGGAGTTTGTTGGCTCCGCAAAAAAATAAACCTGTTAGCAAGGATGTGTTCTATGTGGGAATGTTTTGGATACTCCAAGGAAAGCGTAAAAAAGACAAGGTCTTATTTCAAAGCTACCAGAAATCGCAGTCGGCAAACGTCTCGTTACGAAGAGTATCTTTACAACGATTGTCACGAATCACTGAGTAAAAAAATATTTGGGTTAGTCAAAATCGTCGATCCTGGGCCCAAAAGAACTGTCTTCTGAAACCAGGAATCATAAGCCCCAACTTTCCTTCTTCAGCCTGCCTGTGTTGCAAGACCTCCTTAGCAAACTAGAGCTTTTCCTTGCCAGTTTACCATGCCGGTTCTACCACTATGTGTAGCATGACTGAATGTCACTAGTCGTACAGAATTTCCAAAGGAAAGAACCTCCCGAGTTTAAATGGAGGTAATAACTCTTTATTTTCTTGACAAAAAAGATACCAGAGACTAAAGCTGCCAATTGCTATCCTGATTTTAGTGATCCGACAACAAAGTGAACAAAATTGCGTGTCATGCGCGTGTACACGGGCGTAATAAAACTCGTATCCTAGCTTTATATGGTTTAGTTCTAGCCCTTTTTTTTTGAAATTATGGGAAATTGCTGTTACAAATTATCAACCTTCAAAAATCAAGTAGATTTACGGGTGAAAATCGCTCAAAATAACCTTTTTTCCTGGCAAAAGAGAACATTGAGGGGAACCCGTTTCCTCAGTGGTCCGCATCTGTAAATAATGCCAAGTGTTTCATGCATAGTAAGGCGGCCATACATGCATGAAAAATTATATTTGTCTGTTGTTTTGGGTGTGCTCACATGTGCAGGTGGTTCACTGGATAATTAATAAAACTATAAAGAGATTTCAGATATGTGCTTTGAAAGGTATCACCATTATAGTTCCTAATTGTCAGAACAATACATCAACATAAAATCTGCAATTCAGAGACCCACAGGTGTTACTTCCTTCCCTGTCATTCTTATAATGGTATGCTTCAATGTTTTATGGATTATGACTTAAACTCCTTGACTATAAGTTCTCGTTTCATAAGCGATTGTCGCTATCAAAATTCTTATGTTGCCATCTCATTTGCAGGGCTTGAGACTAACGGTAGCCAACTAGCCACAGACTAGTAAAAATTCAATTTTGGCTAGTGGATTTTGCGCTTCACTAGCCAATTTGGCTAGCGAAAATTTGTGAGCACTGTAGGCTCAAAGGAAATCAAATAAAAGTTAATTTCAAATTTTTCACAAAACGAAATTGAGTCAAAGTGTGCAGAATGTAAAACATCGGCTGTAATAAATATCATATATAATTTATTGGTCCAAACAAGAACTTTAAATTACTAGAATGCGAAAGAACGATTGACTGTTTTGTTTGATTTTTCCCCTAAGTTAAAAGCAATGAACGACAAATGAACTACTTGCTTCTTATTAGTCATGAGTGAAATGATGCAGAACTCTAGGGATGCGCGAAGCATCTGGAGGTTTCATACTCTTTGAAAAAAAGTCACAGTTGTTCGAAAATTTGAATGATGCCTATACTTATTGATGCCTATGTTTGCAACTTGTAAATAAAGTTAAGATGGAACGAGTTATTGCCGCAGCGATCATTTTGCGACGGCGAGTTGCAACGTTCTGTGAGAATTCTCACTGAAGTGAAAATTTCAGTTTTTGTTGTTGCGCGACTCCTATAATAATTATTATTAAAAACTGGATCATTGGATAATGCAAGTCGAGAGTTTTCATTGGCTTAGCCATCATGGTATATGAGCCATTATACCATGATCTACAAAAATGGCGAGTGTATGCGTGATTTTTTGGGCCTTTTTATTTGTATTGTAGTCTAGTTTTCTATATTTTGGGGGCGTTTATAATAAAACAATTATTCCACTCGCGCTTGTTGGATATGAGATGATTATAGCCAACTCGGCGCTCCTCTGATCCTTGTGATTGAGGCTGAGTAGCACCACCAAGCGCTGGCAATGAACTGCTCAGTTCAGGAATTCCCCTGTGGGAACGCAGCGGCTGGCCATCGTCACGTCTGACACCTCAGCAGGACAGATTCATGAAAACCCCTTTCTAAGTGTAAGGATCGGCTCGCTCACACATTGTGCTTTTTGATGGCAATCTGCACAGGAGGGGCAACTGACAGCTAACTAAGGGGAGAAAATCCATCATAAATGTTCCAGTAATTGGACAGTTCAATCGATATCAATAAACATAAACAATTCTTTCCGAGAACCAGCATGGCGGGAACTGTAATCTGTCACGCCGAGGAGAGACATTTTCTGCTCAGTTGGCGATGAACGGGCAGCTGATTTTTGCAGGGCTCATAAAGTTTTTGATTGAGTTTTTACACCCCCGTTCGTTTTTATTTCGTAACTGTGAAAGAAAATCACCCTAGGTTCTGTCTCAAAGTCGCTCTGATATGTCGGCAAGGGATCGGCTCTGCGGGGGGGGTCCTTTCCCAGCCTATGAACTAAAAATGTTCCTACCCACAACGTGTAGCTGTAACTATCTAAGAGCAGAGGAGCAGAGGAGTGCCTGTTTCTGTATCAGGGTGAGCGTTTTGATATATATAGATATATATATATGTTGTCGGAGAAAAATCAAATAAACTACTAGGTCATATATCATGGCTTAGCGAGGTTTCCGTCCTTCCCTCGCTCCTTACTTTGTGAAAATCGAGTAGACTGACATTTCAGATTTTTCGAACAAAGTGAATTGCGTTGCTGCTTCGCTGGTTCCATGTTTGACCGGGCTTGTTAGAGTCTGTTGTTTTGTCAGGCTGTACAAAAAGTAGCAGGCGGCAATAAATACAACAGATTGAGACCTAAAGGCCGGCCATCACTGTCTCCGCCTGGGACAAGCTTCCCTGTTGAGCCGAGCTTAATGTGCCTGTAAACAAAATGACTCAAATGAAACTTCATCACGTTTCCTATTTCTTTGAGCAGTTTCCCTCAAATCCTCCGGCTTCTCAGTTTTATTTAGAGTTAGAGAGAAACCGATACAGACATACGTTGGACAACACTGCACATGACTGGCAGCTCTATTGTCCCGTAGATGCTGCACAGCAGAACCTTGGACTCTTTGTGGCTTCAAAATAAGATATTGTGTTGTTTTTTTTCTTACATCGAAGAATCAGTGCACGGCAAGGTTGCAGCTCAGTCCACTGAATTGTCTGCCATAAAAATAGGATAACAAACCAGCGCTGCCTCTCACGGGGATGCAGGTTGTAGATTTACTGATGTCATGGCTTTCCTGTGCACGGTGTGGCTCGGTGGCTCAGCGGCAGCGCTGTTTGTTCCCACGTTCTCCGGGAGTTCACGTGGGTTTCCTCTGGGTTCATCTAGGTTCCTGCTGCAGTCTGCTACAATCTCCCATTGTTGTCAATGGGAGTGTGTGTCCCTGTGTCTCTCTGTGTCTGGGCCCGTGACCCTGAATAGGAATAACCAGGTAAAGAGAACGAATGTGTGTGTGTGTGTGTGTGTGTGTGTGTGTGTGTGTGCATCCGGCATTTTCACTCAGTCCGCCTCTTTATTTAGTTGGTTTACCCAGAGAAGGCGAGAAAGAGATCACAACAATCACTAATAATACCTATCTGGTCTACAGGATAAAGCGACGAGACCTAAAGAAAGAGTGAAGGAGCAGAGTGAGAGAAAGAGTGAATGCAGTGACAGACACCTTTCTGAGACTGTCCATTTGGACGTGGAGCGCCCCGGGTTATTACATTTTACTGGATATTGAGCTCCAGCCCGTGAATAGAAATCCCTTCCTGAATCCTCGCCGAAGGGAAGTGAATGTAGGCACATCATGTATAGCATTGAATGAACTCACAATAGACGAAGAGAGAGAAGGTGAAACACTCCTTTGTCCTCTACTGGGTCTACATGAAATGGACGGTAGTAAATCTTACAGACAGTAAGAGATGACCTGTTCCTTTGAGCGATTCATTACAGGCAGTGTGGCGGCTGAGGGAAGGGCGGCTCAGTCATTACTTCCCATTAGATCATCACAGGGACGTCCCCGCACGCCACACAAATATCAGCCCACTTTCTGCTTTAACTGCCAATCATGTGCCCTGCAGCAACAAAAGCATTGCACCGCAGGAGATCCAGAAACCTAGAAAAGACAGACTTTGGCTTTTACTTTTCTTTTGTTTAGAATGAGGAGTTTATGAAAGGTTTCTGATCGCCCTCGTGTTTTCCAGGAGAGTCTTTCTTCATTTTTCGTCTGTTGTTGCTTCAAGGCTTTACGTTTTCACCTGCGTCCTCGTCACATTTCTGCTTTCCCTTGTAGTCCGTGCACTTCCTTCCAAAGTACGGTAACAAATGTGCAGTGGAAAGGAGTTGGAAGGGACTGAAAAACCAAAAACTCAATCCTCAACATGCTGCCAAACGCCAATACATCTCAACAAACTTCCTGCACACACCGAAGGTCAGGACTTGGACTTCCACTATCTGACACACACACACACACACACACACACACACACACACACACACACACACACACACACACACTCCTGAGCAAAAACCACCCAAGCTTGTATGAGCCTCAGAGAAAGTGATACAGTGCGACAGGTCTGGAATACACGGCAGCTGAAGAAGTCATAATCGTAATAACATCAGCGGTGCTTTGGGGGAGAGAGATAGTTATTGCCACATCCAAATGCAACGTGCCACTAGGAAGCACAATCAGTCACAATGACAGGAGGCTGAAATCCCTCGGAGCCCAAACCGCAGAGGCCGAGTGGCATCAAATATACATGCACAACCTGGAGTCGGCATATTGGGAGATCTGAAAAATCCTTCATAAAGGCTGAAGCCCCCCCCCCAGAGAGCCTTATTTACAGTAGCTTCACGAGTCTATCTCTGTCTTAAGAAAGTGCCTGTCAGCCGGGGCCCTAACAGTGCTGTCTCTGTAACCGGACCCCGGCAGGGATCCATTATCAAAATGCAAACTTATCAAACTCCTCATCACTTAAATTAAATCATTTCAAGGCTGACTGGCTCGCGCGTCCCGGTCCCTTCCTTCATTTTTCATCTTCGCTCCGTGCCCGTCCTCATTTCGGGGACACGAGCTGCCATTCATGTGAAATTGCCACCATTTGCATAACTGACGGCGGGGTGAGGGCACAGGCGGCGGCGGCGGCACGAGCGCAACGGGAGATGGGCGCGGTGGAATTAATTGGCCCGCCGCAGCACCTCCCTTCCTCCTCCGCTCCCTCACCTCCGCCGTCGCCGTCCTGACACGCCGAACGTGAGCAATGACAAGCGACGTCTCGAGACGGGACAGGGTCGGTGTCTCGAGGAAAAGTTATCTTAAATAGCCCTCAGACCTCATGACGTCATCCTCCTGGTTTCAGCCATGTTCAGTGATGGATCCATTTTGTCGCCTGGCCTTGTTTCATCCTAATATTGACAAACAAATGTGCCCATTGGCCAAGTTCCCCTTCTGCTGCACGCCTGTTTAAAGGGGCGATGAGTAAGATTGTACTGCCCCACAGCGCCAAAGTGACTCATCGTATCTCTGCAGGGGGTTGATAGAGTTGGTGATCAATGCCAGCTCCTGAGATTTCTGCCTTTGAAACTCTCTGGATCAAAAACTCCCCCAGCCATTGCAATTCCAAGACGCTCCCCAAAGTTGCCTCGGCCTGCTGTAACGCCACACCGGATGAGTTTCTCTGCAACCAAACAAGCTGATACCGAGAGGCGGAGGACGTCGCCTCATGGGGATTAGCACTAAGAGCAAAGGGTGACAGCGTGGCCCAGCAGAGCGGGGGAACTGTGCTGATGGACGAAAAGCACACCAAGGCTCGTCTACGAGGGGTGATACTTCCCAGTGTGAGCGATATTCCCACTGACGTCCTGGTAGCCGGCAGATCCCGCTGAGACCTGATTAGGACAAATGGAGCTGACGGGTTTGTCGCTGTTCCCCGGGCGAGGGAGACACGCAAGCAAGTAGAGTAGAAATCCCCTACGTTGTGCCGAGCTCAACATGGGAGTTAGGTTTCTGTCGACAAACTCGGATTTGATGGTAGCTAATGTCTTTATTGTCAGCAAGAAAGAGAGAACCTCTTAGCCAAATAGCACTTCAGGCCACATTTGCCCTTCTCGCCCGACAGGAGCACCAGATGAAATGTCGGAGAAAACAAGCCTCCACCTGAACGTCCTTTCATTCTCATCAACAACGAAATGCGGCAGACTACCCTGCAAAGAGCCGCGATGTGCGACTTCATCACAGGAAAAAGATGTTATTTTCCTTTGCATTGTAATTGCAATTAATTTCCAACAAGCCTCGCTGATTCATTTCACTCAGCGACCGGTTCGTTGAGGCAGTTGTGCCTGTGTACTGACAAAGTTTGAGAACCTGTGATTTTGTGAGACATTGGCAAGGCCGGGAAACCACAAATTGCGTTCATATGAAGTTTAACATTCAGCCTACTCCCCATCCTCGGGCCCCCTGGTGAGCTGGACTGATTCATCAGGTGGTCTACGTGCAGCCTGAACGGACTGGATTGCTAACTCCCAAAGATTTGACCAGACAGGCATGGTTCATATAGCGGACTCCAAAAAAGTGCTTCAAAGAGCCCTTCAAAAAAAGAAGATGGTCATTACAACATTGTGCTGAATGCTGATTACCACGATGTACGGTGTGAAATTGGCTCAAAAGGTGAACAGAAAACTGAGTTAGAAAGACGTGGACTCTTGTTAAACTGATCTGGCCGAGATCTGGTGATGCTCTTCCTCACTCTGAGAAACGCAAAGAACGGCTCTGGCATGTGGACTCTTTCAGAGAATCGCTATCGCTTTCGATGGGAGTTGGGGAAGACTTTTTCAGTTTTTTTTTGCATCGATGAAAGAATCAGCTCCTCACACTCTTCCCGATCCATTTGGAAAACATGAAAGCCTCACAGATAGCTACATAATTAAACTGTTATTTTGGGGCATTCAATTTAAACCGGGGCTCAGCGGTGTCCTTGTAGAGGAAATAGAATTGCTTTGTCTCAGCACTCTCTTTGACTCCGAAGACAGTTTAAGGACATCTAGTTGCAATAAAACGGCAGATCTGAATGCAGAATTAATGATTGGTCTTTGATCCGAGGAGGGCGATGCGCCGCCGCCTTTGTCCCCGTCTAAATGAGCTCCTAGTTCTGTGTCAGGCTGCTAAATTATTAAAAGCTTTGCTAGGAGTTGGACGTTTTTTGGTTGCTCTTTTGTTGCACTTCACTGAGGAAATGCTGGGCAGATAATCCAAAGGTTTAGAACAGAACGAAGGTTAACTCTGTCTGTGAATGCGACAAACACAATGCCTCGTTGCAGCATCTGCACAATGTCACAAACCTCAACTTACCCAACATGGTCTTTATTTGCAGACTATTTCAGGGTGCAATGCTACAGAATACAGCAGAGTGCATTATATTAGGATGTAGTGCATTGTATTGGAGAGTGTATAGGGGTATAGTGTGTTGTATTGGGCTGGAGTGTATAGGGGTATAGTGTATTGTATTGGGCTGGTGTTGTATAGGGGTATAGTGTATTGTATTGAGCTGGAGTGTATAGGGGTATAGTGTATTGACATTGGGCTGATCGCAGGATGCCCTCATTGTGTTTCATGTATTCAGCTAGAGCAGGGGCCCTTGGCCTTTCGAGTGATGATTTGCGTAAACAAATGGATCCTGACTGATGGCTTAATCCCCCTCATGATGGCCAAAGGGCAATCTTAATGCACTGAGACATCAACATCAAAGTCAAAGAGTCGAAGATAGTCTATTTTAATCCGTTTTTATGAGTCCTTGATTTTCCTCCAGTTATTCAAACTGATGAAAAAATGCTTTTGAAATGCGTCACCTTTGAAATCCAGATAGTAAATGAATCAGGACCACTGCACATGTCGAGATGGAAACTTTTTCCTGAAGCTCATTCTGCAGAATGACTATCCAGCAGACGTGGATTCAGTCAGCAGAATGCCAGAGAGGAGGAGATGCAGCTGTCCCGTTGACTTTCCTCTCCTCCTCTTTAAGAAGCCTCTCGGTGCTCCAACAGATTGACACATTGACTCCTCCTTCTCCCACCATCCCTCTCTCCATCCGTCACCGCCCTTAACGGCATCTCATCCTGTTGAGAATAGGCGGAGAGAGGCAGGAGATTAGGGGCTAATATGGTACAGGGGAAGGACGGCTAATCTCACCGACACACTGTTCTCCATGCTATGGCGCTATCTTCCCTCATATAGCCAGAGTAAAGCTGACTGACCGGCTGACACACTGACTAACAGACAGACTGACAGTCAACAATGCACAAGGATGAAATGACAGCCGAGTATCCCAAGGTTAGGGCAGGTCTGAATCGAGGCATCGTAGCTTAAAGTATTAACGCCAGCTAGCGATGCGGCACCTCAGCCTATCCTGCCTCAGCCATCAACTCTAATCCGATCTGTGAAGTGGTTTGTAGTAATTGTGGAGATTGTCGGTGATTTTGGTCCCACGAGATTCCTCCATTGTAGTTTGTGAAGAAAAAATTCCAGTGCATCATCTTTCTGCAAACATCTCAACCTCTCAACACCAGGCCAGCAGAGAGGCAGTTGTTCAGGAATTACACAAGGTCCCAACATGATGCTAGTCCCATGCCAATAGGGCTTCAGTCACTTCTTCATTAGGCCTCTTCTACTACCTGCCCCCCTTCAAAACACTGCAGGACCAGACTCACCTTGCTTTAAACTCTTTCATTCTCGAGATCTCCAGGGAACGCCAAGTGGGCTTCCCGCTCTTCAGTCACCTTTCCATCACCATTTGGTCACTTTGATTTACTCTCCTTGTGGGGATCACAGCTGTTCTCCAGTTCACTTGGGGAATGGTTGTGTTTGCCAGTGAAGTGACAGGGGAAAAAAAAACATGCTGTCAAGACGCTGACGATGTTTGAAGCGGCTGACGGGGTTGGCGCCGGCTGCCTCGCACGTGCTTTAAGGGATTATTTCTGAGTATATCTCATTTTTCTATACAACACACTGTCTGCGGAGAAGGAGATGAAATGTGCAATTTGGGTTATTACGCCCGTCCTTGTGGTAGGAAGTAGTGATGCTTTCACAGAGCTCTCCAAACATCCCCAGAATTCAAGTAGATATGCTCAGGAAACCAAATGTGTCCTGTTTCCTGTCGGTTCTCTCTTGGTGCCCTGGGTGAATGAATGCATTTACCAGCATGGGCTGTCATGGAGTCTCTTATTGACTGATTCTCCTGCTGTTGTCCTGCTTCTCAGTGGAGACTGTCTGTACAAACCTTTCGCCTTTAGGGAGCACCATTGTAAAAACACCACAAATTGACAAAGTACAACCGTGGAGCCATCCGACTAACGGAGATTTCTGAGATATTCTCTTCATGAAAACTACAAATAAAATGTATTATTATTTATTATTATTAAAATGTGGGGTTTTTATATTTAAACCACAATAAATAAATGAAGTTTTTTTCATCCATGTGATGGTGAACCATCTGAACTCCCATTGTGCTCTTTGGGATTGGGTGCATGTCACTTTTCGTTGTGAATGCCCCTCTCTACAGTCACACTAAACACAGCATTTGCAACCTAACTACCCTGCATGGTGACTCCACCTCTGACTTTGAGGGGGATTATCCCCTAAGAGGGTTTAAGCCAAATCTAAGAAGACTCTTAATTAAGCCATGAGGCTCTGATGCTTTTCAATTAAATGTCATCACAGTTTTCTGGTCCCAGCTCTGATGCAGTCTGTTGTTCACTCTGGCTTTTGGACAAACAATTTCCATTTAGTTTAGTAAAATAACGTATTGATTTTCAGTACAAGAAAAAAAAATCCTTTAGGGTGGAAGGAAAAAGAATATTAAAAGTAAAAAAGCTCAATGTAAAATAAAAAAAACTAAATAAAATGACAGTAATAAAATGACAATGACGCATTAGACAGCCTGTAACTTAAAACACACAACAACATCTCTCCTCAGTGAAAACTATTGAAACATGTTAAAGCTGGAGCCCACTCTATTTGAAGCAGCCCTGAAAGAGGTTTGGGGAGGCAATTTGTCATGTTTTTCTATTTACTGTCGTTGCTTCCTCTCAAGGAGCAGAGGTTACACAGCTAAGTAAATTCCTCCAGGGCCTTGAGGGCTTTTACCTTGCAACACATTAAAGATAATGGAATAATTCACTTGCCCTTGAGCCCCTCGCCGTGCATCCACACTGAACGTCTTATTGGGTCACCAGCAAATTGAATGAACCTCCTTTCCATAAAAAGGTAATGGGCTCCCTATGATGGCCCTCTAAATAACATGGACGGTGGGAGAGGTGAGATGAACTAATTTATTATCTGTCTTTGAGCGTGCAGTGGGGAGGAGGGAGGGAGAAGGAGGAGGGAGGAGGGAGGAGGGAGGAGGAGGGAGGAGGGGGAGGGGGGAGGGGGGGGGGAGGTACTTGCTCATTGATCACCAGTTCCCTGTAGGGAAATGATAATGATGTGTACCGACGCAGACCAGGTCACCTCCAGTCGCTGCTGACCAGAAACAGGTTAGAAACCCTCCGACGGCTGGGCTCTGCCGCCGGACATTACAGCTGCTGTTTGTCATCGGATGAAGCGGGCCATTCAGACTGCGAGCGCCCGGCCGGCGGGCCGCTGGGCGGTGGCCGGGCGGGCGCTGATTGATTACGAACAGCTATTCGTGTTTGGTTTTTGTTTTTCTTAATCAAACAAGCAAATGCTGAATATACTGATGAATATAATTGTGATTACAATCAAGACACATTGAAACAGCCGGAGTCCTTTATGGCCTGGAGGCCACATCAGCAATATATATATATGTATACAAAATATATATATATATATATAAAAAGGTTGCAAACTGCAAACTGTTGCATGAGCTGCACAATGACTCTGCTGTAGTAACAAGAGCAATCGTAGTTCTGTACTTCCATAGGGAACTTTTGCTTGCCATCCTCCAAGAGAGGTCAGAGGTCAGGGGTCAGCTACAGAACCCCTGGACCCCTGCGCCAGCTCGAACTCAGGCGTTGTACTGCGTGGTGCAGGCTGGTCGGCCGGGCCTGCGTGGGCTGCAGGCAGCTCTGTCTCATAATCAAACCACATGTATCAAGCAGAGAGCAGCACCCACACTGATTGGCATCAGGGAGAGAGGTGGGCGGAGGGAAGGGGAGGCAGCGGGGCGTCCTGCCTGCTCCTAATCCATTTTCAAGATTACTATTTAAGATATGAATTCACATCTCCCCAACAAGCCAGCGCCAATACTTACGTCATGCCTTTGCGCCATTGTGGTGACTAGTGCTTATAATAGAATCTGCAGCGTAGTATATATCGATCTCATACAGTTGAGGTTGCGGTCGAGGTACTGTTGTGCAGGTAGACAGACATGTTCGTTGCATGGTTCTGTCACCAGTGGAAATAATGTAGTGTAGAGAAAGTTTTGGCATGGTGCGGGGTTAGGGTAGTGGTGGTGGGGGGGGGGGGGGGTGGACAGTGATGGAGACGTTGCACCGAGAGCTGTGAGACAACGGCGAAAAAACAACCTCTAAAATTGGTTCTCAGAGTCTCAGACCTCTGGAGGGAGGTACAAATAAAGGTTTGTACACACACAGTGGGGGGGGGGGGGGGAGCAAGGTGGCCAAGCCAAGAAAGAAAGAAAGAAAGAAAAAGAGAAAGAAAGCAGATAGAGCGAGAGAGAGAGAGAGAGAGAGAGAGAGAGAGAGAACATTGAGAATATGACACATATGAGCCATGCAACAGCCTGTGGGTTTTGGCAACAGACGTGGGAGGAGGTCTGGACTTTGATACAGACAGCGGGTGGTTAGCAGATCAATTCAGATTTGAGAAACTGCAGAGGTCCATATGAAAAAACCAAGACGGCGCTTTCTGGGTGAGAAACAAACAAATAGAGACAGAAGGTTAGGGCGCCACAAACAAGCCCGCAGGTTCCATACAAACCTGAGGCAGGAAGCAGGAGGCAGGCAAGAGACGCCATGGGGTTAAGGCGCATTTGTAGAAGCAAAATGGAGGTTTGTGGTGGATCTGCTAGATCCGCCCTACGCTGCGCCGCCATCTGCCCACGAACCACACCTGGCAGGAGGCAAGGACTCCAGAGCAGGGATGAGAGCAGGAGGAGAGGTGGTGGGGATAGTTCACCTGTTAATAAAGGCTGCCGCCAGGCCAAGACCAGCAGGAGGACGCACAACACACAGTGAGAGGACTACAATCAGCGCAGGTGAAGGAAAGGAGGTGTCAGGTAATTCAAGTTATGATGGAACGGTGTGGGGAACAGGACTGAGATATATCCTTTCAACGCAGTTTGTGTCCCATGTAGTGATGCTGTATGTTTCAATGGCTCCTTGTGCTCTTTTCTGTCTTGGGCAGGAGTAGCAATGTTTTTCTTTCATAAATTGAATCCCACAAAACCAATCACCGGCCTCACTGTTACATGTCTCTGTGTATTATGCTGTAATTACATTGTTTAGAGCGAGAGGTAATTCAGCCCCACATAAGGTGAACATAAAACACCCAAACACCCAGGTCTCCAGATGTTGCTTGCCACATCATTTTTAAGCCTCGGCACTCTCCGCCAGATTGCACGCTGCTCCTCTGAGGGTCCATCAAAGCTTTTTGTTTTTTTTTCACTCCTGGTACATATATTCTCTTGACATTCATCACTTCTTGAGGGAAGGGATCTTGTGAAGCGTGGCTCGTGGTCATAAAGTGGGTTGTTTTGCGTAGTAAAGGCCGTCACAGGGAAGCTGTGAGGGGAAAGAACACAAGAGGGAAACGGTGAGTTCAGGGTTGAGGAACATACTGCTCTCTGATCTCAAGCCATTTGCAAGACCGGCTAATTACCACAGTATATCCAGATCTTGACAAGAGATCCCTCTCTCTCTCTCTCTCTCTCTCTCTCCCTCGCTCTCTCTCTCGACACCAAGGTGTCAATTGTCCCATTGAGTTTCCTTCTCCTTGTCACGGCTGGCTGCAGACCTGATATGTTTACTGACACAAATTAGTTGCGAACTCTAGCAGCTCATTACTGCAGAGGGAGATTGAAACAGGGCGCCGGGTCCCAATCTGTTGGCCCATCGCGGTCTGTGTATCTGGACAGGTGTGTGCAGAGACCCTTAAGCTAACAGTAGGAGTTATCCCATGGAGTAACTACAAGGAAACTTGATGGTGGATAATTGGAGGCAGAAACAGGAGCAGGAAATACTGAAGGTCCTTACCGCCCAGCGCCTACGGCTGATGGTCTGTCAGAGTGGGTTTAAATTAGCTTCAGTGTCATGAACAAAAGTTATGTACGCTTTCTTTGCAGTCGCTGGTAAACATTACTGGTTTAATTGGCTGATTAAGTTTGAGCCAGATGGCAATTTTATTTTGTATCTGTCCTCTCAATTAATTGGCCAAGTTGTGCTGCAAAAGTTTTCTCAAAACGCAGCTCCTTCTCACAGTTCAGACCTGAAATGAATACTGTCACAA
Source organism: Blastomussa wellsi (assembly GCA_947652115.1). Classification (NCBI taxonomy): domain Eukaryota; kingdom Metazoa; phylum Cnidaria; class Anthozoa; order Scleractinia; family Plerogyridae; genus Blastomussa; species Blastomussa wellsi. Next base: position 9,103,303 of record OX393565.1, on the reverse strand, counting down.
TGGAGCAACTGAAATTTGTTTCAATCCCCGACCCATCTATCAGCCGTCTGTCGGGGTGCCAAAGTTCAACCTGCTTGACGACGGTCCAAAAATACATTTTTTTTTTGCTGCGCAGAAATAGAAGCTCATCACCCAGATCCAACCTCACATGAATGAAGACACTTTCTCTTCTTTAGTCAAACACTCTAGTAACACCTTCTGCCAGTCAAAGGCTTTTTTTTTCTTTTTTCCCCTCCTCCAGGCAGCTTCCTCTTGGCGTGCTGCTCCTCTCTGGTGCCATGGTGATACTAATTAGACCCAGGGTGTGCAGTGATTACTGCTCGCTGCATCCACATGCATTAACATCTGCAGCGGCTCTTCAGCGATCCCCTTCGCTCAGGAAGAAGAGCGACGAGGAAGTGCGTCTCACAAGCTGCTAATTAAACCCAGCCATGCCTCCTTCCCTCCCTCCGCCTTCACACAAAGAACCCCCTAATCACTTCTAACTCGATTTGGAAGAAAGTAATTGACACACACGTAAGGCTTATCATGCGTGAAAGAAGAGAAACGCTGCCATTTCAGATGTTCCTGGTCTGGGCTGAGAATGCAAAGGGATGCCAGTGTTTTTTGGTGCTGGAGTTGTCGGTTTTGACCACAGAGGCCATGATGATGATGATGATGATGATGATGATGAGGAGGAGGAGGAGGATGGCAGTACCATAGTGTTGGTGTTTGCAGGGTAATCAAGACTCAGGCGAGGCCCTCCGTTGTGCCCGTTGTTGTGTGCCAGGGGCCCCGTCTCTATGCCCGTGTGAAAATCCCTTTGTTCTGCAGTTGGAAGCGAACTGCGGCTGATTACTTGGTTGGCCGTGGCTTCATGCTCCCCACCAGAATGAACTTTCTCTAAATGATTTGTTTCCGAGCCAAGGCAGCTTGTAACAGGACTGAAAGGGAAAGCAGCATCTACGGGGAGCAGCGCCATCTATTCCAGGGCACTGAGTGGAGTTGGCATTGGGCTCCTGGAAACGCTGCTGCCTGGGAGCTCACTCTATATGTTTGGATCAAAATCTGGTTGGACTTTTAACAAAATGCATGTCTCAGGTAATGTAAGAACATCAGTGAGCATAGTGTTATCACACATATAGCTCTCTGAAATGACACCATATGCAGGGCCAGCAGATAGCACGAAGCATTCAGTGGCTGAAGTGGGAATGTATTTCCTCAATGCCCTTTCTTAAAGTTCTCCTCTCCCACTCAGCCAGTTGTCAAGGAGAAAGTGAACATGAGCGCCAGTCCGGTGAGCTGAATGTAGGCACTGCAGAGAGCACTGCTATAGGAAGACATATCAGTGGAGTCCGCTGGGCTCACCCAAGTCAAATGAAGCCTTCAGGCTATGATTCATTGGCCAAACCGTGACTTCATTCTCCAACAGAGTTCAGCTGTCATTTGTGCTGGAAAGGAGAACTTCTGTTCACTTGACTGTTCTGACTTCATGACTTTAGCTCTAAGGTTGAAATAGTAGTGGACATCAGTGATTGAAGGTGGCTGAGTCCTGGTATGACCTACAGCTAGGAGTGAGCAAGTAAAACTAAAACCAAGAGGAAAAGCTGGTGTTAAAGGCATTGTTGTGCCAACGGCATCGCTGTTTACACAACTCTGAACTAACAGATGGTCTGAATCGCTGCTGAGTGTTTCATTTGTTCATATATAGGATATATTGAAAAATATAAATACCTTTTTAAAATATTTTTATTTATTTATTGTTTTACATGCAAACAGAGAAAAAACACTATCTCTACCAGAAATACTAAGAACTACAACTGAAACTAAATAGCAACTAAACTAAAACCACTGAAAACTAAAACTACACTGAAGTTGAAATAAAAATAGAAAAACGATATAAAAGTAAAAACTATAATAACCCTGAGAGGGAGCAGTGAGGTCAGAGGTCGCCCATTCCAACCTAACACAAGGTTCATTTGCTAACATTTGCTAACCAGTCCCACCTCATGAAAACCACTTGCCTTTCCTTATAAATCCCAATTCCACCACTGGACGCTTTCACGTCGTCTTTCAGTCTTAGGAAATGGGCATGCTTGATGCTTGGATGTGTATGGGAATTTCACTGCATGGGAAGTGGTCATGGAGTTGCTCGAAAACTCTTCTGCAGCCAGACATCAGGAAAATGTTCACACTGGTCTGAATCCAGCGGTAGCTAGTCCCGATTGTTGCGAGCATAATGATGGCTTTGGGCAAATGCATTCCCCGAGGGCCTGCACAACGCCTTCACACTGGCACCCTAATTGCATACACACAATTTCTATTAAGATTTTTGACATGTTCAAAGCTTTCCAATCGCCCTGAGTAACCTTTGCTTAGCATTGTTGGAGTTACAGTCTTTAGGTAAACACTTCCATTGCCGCAGGCGGAGGTCTGAGACAATCGGTCAACTCGTCCTGTTTGGAAGTGATTGCTGCCGAGTGGAGACTGCTTTAAAGTGATTGATGTGTGGTTCACCGAGCGGTGGATTTGGTTGTAATTACTCTTTGTGCTCACCGTGATAAGGAAATTAATCAAGCCATTATGTGGCTCCCATTTTATCATCAGGACACAATAATTGAATAAACCAACCTCACTTGTCTTCAAAGTCACTCCAGCTTGCAGCATACTGGAAGGAAAAAAGGCTACCTATTGCTGATGGGGCTGATACTGAGGTGGTGATTTCATATTGAAGCTACACTATCAGGATTGTAGTGGAGGCTAAATGCACGTTAACGGCATTTACATACCTCTAAATAGAGTTTACACAACTTTAATTGTGTAATTTTGTGTAATTTAATTTTGTGTAATTTAGTTTGCTGTTCGAGTTTCCTATTGATTTACCAGCACAAACCGTAGTACATTCAAAATTGCACTGCATTATCAGCATTTACAGTATCACTGATCAATCACACCGTCTCTTGTGGCAGCCGGGCTTGTGCTGTGGAATGGGGCTTGTTAGCCAGCTAGCTATCTATCTAAGGTTGACTAGCCTTGTCTGAATTCCTGTCACTGACAAATGAATATACAGAGAAAAAAGCAAGCCTCCTGCTGGGGGGAAGTTAACGGTGTGTCCAAACAAAACTGTCCCAAGTATTGCTCGGGACCCAAGCAGTGGGCGTTAAGCTCCGAGTAGCAGCTAGCCCACTTCACTTCTCCAGGACTAAACTAAATCCACAAATGTTCTGAAGATCACTGGCGTTGCTCACTGGTGTTGTGGGCCGCCTTACCTTGATCACAGAATTCATAGTTTACTCACCTCTTTTTTTCACCACTACGCCCCCGAGTACTATGCAGTTTCTGTGGTGTGATCATGACCATTGCTCTTCAGTGAATCCAAACATTATTTTACACTGTACACTGGGTGCACAATATGTTGGCGCAATCTCCTTCAATGAAAACCCTTCAAACATTTCATTTGCAGATTCACGGTGCATTCTTAGCCTTGAGTTTAAAAATAGACAAGCAGACTACCTCCTCCTGTCATTGTGTAATGACAGCCTGATATACTGTCAAAGCTTTAGTGGTGAAGTTGGATGTTAGATTTGGAGCAAACTAGCAAAGACAGGAAATAGCCTGAAGCCAATGATACCTCCTAATTGGGACTGAACAGACATTAAATCTTTAATGTTCACTTCTATCACATTGCCTTCCCATCATGCACTGCAATAGAGGAGAGGTGGCCAATTTAGGGCTGATCTCCACTGCCCAAAAGGATTTGCATCCATCCTTGCAATTCATTCTAGCAGGAAAAATGTCACTAAAAAAATCAATTACCCATCTACGTACATTTGGGATGCTCTGTGAAAAATCACCTCTGCTGGGGAGGGAAAAACGATGCGTTTTTCTTCCCGCGAGACAAAGAAACAATGATTTGGCGCCACGTGCTTGGTGGCAGTGGCGGCAGCGGCGGCGGCGGCAGTGGCGCGGACTGCTTCTCCAGAAGAACGGCGACACAAATGAGATTGCTCACGTACATGAACATGGCAGTAAAGTTCACTAAAAAACAGCTTAGACTCTAATTTACTGTAAATGCCAAATTACTCAATAGCTCATCTAACACGGGTGCAGCGCGTGACGATGCTGTGATCTCAAAATGTCACTTTCTCCACTGCAGCAGCTGTCATATTCAGCAAGTCCCGGCCACCAGCCTACTGAGCGTTGCTAGCTGTGGAGGGGTGGCGCCTCTATGTTGTGAAGGAGGCTTTGCAGAGCGAGTGGTAAAATCTGTTGCTTGTGTGCGCTATTGATTACGACCGGCAGATCGTGTTAGAAACGCTAAATCAATAGCGCGTTTCATGGAAAGTATCCGCTTTGCTTTGAAAATTTTAAAAAGGTTATGAGTGCCCTGAGAGTTACGTCACCACGCAGGAGTGATGCATTTGATTCAATTAGTCTGGGTTTAATTGCTAGTTGGGAACCTTCAGGTGGTGATTAAGCCATCCTTAACTAGACTCTGAAACTTGGACAAACACTTGCAGTGTAATTTAAAGTGAAGTGCCCTGGGACCACACTGTTTGGATTTTAATTGTGGTACTAGATCATCTCTTGCACTGGTAATTATCTCAACTATCATCACTCCTATAATACTGATAATCAATTGTTCCTGGTAGCTGTGACAGGGATAATGAAAACTGTATTAGCCTTCCTGAACTGCAGGGGTGGCTGGGGAACTCTTAAATCATCCGTGGAAACGGAGCCAGCAAAGAAAGCCACTCCTACACACTCCTGCACACATTTCTCCATCTACAATGTGCTCTGTCCTTGAGAGGGTCAAAGGTCATCCAAGTTTTCCTAACTCAGTTGCTGTTATCGTCTCAGACAGAGCGATGTGTTTACCAGGGCTCCTCAAGCAAGGTTCCTACACAGGAAGAGTTCTGTTCTGCAGTCCCCTGAAAATAATTGCTGGCATAAAATCTTTGTTTACCACGTAGTTGCAGTGCATGCTTCAGAAATATAGTGAATGGTGAAACTGAGCCTTTTGGAATGAACCTCTTCATGTCCTCCCTTGATATCTTGCCCTGTGAAAGTAGTGTATCATTTATTGATCGTCGATGTTGTTTTCCTGTTTTGCTTTAGGGTTGCTTCTATTGATCCCTCCAAGTATATCCTCTAACACGCTTGCTAGTTTGTCTTTCACTTACTCTATTAGGCATGGGCCTTCTCAGCATGCAACAGGACGAACAACCGTGAGGGTGGCATAGCAACCGCAATGACTGGAAATGACCAGGGCCAACCAATGTTCCCTCAGAGTTTTATATGGGGCAAGATGGGAAAGCTGTTGACCCTCATGTGACTCTAACACTCATACTAATGAAATTCTTTGAGGTAGATTAGCAATTCCAGCGCACCCCAGAATATAACATGCCATTGCAGGTTTTACAGATTGTTTTCATGTAGCTGTGGTCAGAGAGGAATCTCCATCATATGGAAGGTTATTTAACAAAAGGTTGATGTTGTCAGTTTCCAATCCTAATCCTTCCAATCCCAACAGTAGAGAAGATGCACCGATTTACGCTAGCGGAGCAAAACAACATCAAGTACAGTACAGTTGTCTGCTTGTGCTCTGAGCAATAGAGGAGAGCACAGGAAAGTGCACAAATGCCCTTTGGGTGTCTCTTAGTAGTATCTTGTCAGAACTCCGTCTGCCACAGCAGGGCAGCTATAGACAGAAGGGTTAGAGGAGAAAGGCTTTTTTGTTTTGCTGTAGATGCTGGAGAGTCATTGAGCAGCAGTTGAGTAAACCGCACAGGTTTGGAGCTAGCGCTTGATTTGGAATTGCAAAGAGCAAATGGAAATATAAACTTGCAGAAAGCATTTATGACTCTGAATCTGTGTCAATTGGTTTGATTGTGATTTGAAAATGTGTAGTTCCGTTTCAGTACTACACAGTCTGCACACTCTACTACACAACTCCGATTTTTGTAACCACTGAATGAGTGGTTAATTTAACGGTGCATGCCTCCTGCACACCTGTACACCTGTACAATGTCTGCTGATGTTCTGAGCTCCAGCCCTCTGACAGCGAGCCGGTGTTCTCCAAAGCAGCTGGCAGATTACCGAGCAGCTCTTGCCAGATATTGTAGCATTTTATCTCAATTTTACACCGTAAATGGGGTGTGGACAATGAAACTGTACACAAGCTATGATGATGCTCCTGTGGCTCTGGCAGTGGATGATGATGTTTCATGAACAGCTCAGCCGGTAGCTGGAAGCTGGTTCAACAGTTCAACAGAAGTTTTCTCAATTAAAATAATGTATTAATAATAGTATTCTAGTTGCCATGTATGTGCACATTACACTGTGACTTTGTTTTCGGTTTGCCGTGGTTTTTCCTATTGTTTATTTGTACCTTTCTTTAATGTAAACTGTTGTCGATTAGTTTTGGAACTAGTTGCGAGGGCAAGCAATCCTCCGTGGGAAAAAAGGCGGCTGCTTTTTATTTTACCGCAATACCATGAGAGCCTTATACAGCCCGAAAAGTACAAGGAAAGCCAGATTTTTGCGGAATTTGTCCTTGTGCTTTTGACATTGTGTATGTTACGTTTGAATGTTTTCGAACGTTTTTGTACGTTGTTATGAGCGTTGTTGTTATTGTTTATAAGTTTCCGTGCGCTACGAATTATGGGTAAGGTGTACCAGTTGCCATCATTTTTCTTACGGCTGATTTTAACTATGTTTGAAAACAAAATAAAATTTAAGTTCAAGTTAAAAGTTCAATACCGTTGAAGGCTGGAAGCAACATTTGGGTTCACTCTGATCTAAACGATATTCGATACGCCTTCCCCTTCACCCCTCAACTGCTGACCGCAAGCGAACAGCAGTAAATAAATGCTAACCGCAAGCAAACGGCATTTAACAAAAGCAAACTGTGTCCTTCCATGAATTATATCCCATATTTTTGCTTAAAGAAGAAGGAATATTTGTCGAAAATGATCAGTCTTAATGGTCGAATGGGAGGGTCGGCTGTAATTTCACGTTAGAAGCCGCTAGTAGGTCTGACCTTTTGTATTTATTTGGTGAGGGAAATTTGATTCTATCAGGGGAAAGTAGGAATTTTGAAAAGTGATGTCTGTGGCCACCATTGCTTGTCATCGGTAACGCTTTTTCTGTAAGCAAATTAACGCAACATGGTTAAGATAATAAAAAAGGCCAAGCTTAATACCGGGATTTGGTTTGTTTACACACCAACATTGCAAGGACCACAAAATGGTGTGTGTGGTCAAAAATTAAAGAGGAGTGTAAATGGGATCTAAAACGTTTCTTGAAAAGAACGCATATTGCCTATTATCTACAAACTTTGATTCTCTCGGAAAAGTATCCGGGTCGTAATTAAAACAAAGCAGAACTTGAAACCCCGTATAAGGTGGTTTATGAGGACCACTAATTTGCACACATCTTGGGTGGTTTAGGAGGACCAGCGCTAATTATGGTCGTAGATTCGCTTCTCGACGATTTAGGCCGTTTGGGGCTATAAGGTTTACGAGGACCAGGTATTGGTCCTCGTAACTACGGTGGTCCTCGCAACGTAGGTGTGCAAACACATTATGGTCCTTGTAAGTACGGTTTGGTAGGCACACATGCACACTACACTATGCACGTCCTCTCCATCCCAATTTGGAAACGCACTGGTGAAAATCACGTCCTCACCCTCTTTAAAAAAAAGCCCCGTATTCCTGTTATTGTGCACCATCTGTCAGTATTTGTTGCCCATCCACGTGACTGAGAATAGCAGCAGTGTGACAGAGCAGCGGAGCCCCATGCCAGGAGGAGAGAGCCACTTTCTCTCTGACAGAGAGTATAAAACCAGAGCCAGCCGCTGCATGGCCGTGCCGCTCAGCATCCAATGGCAGTATTAGTCAGCAGCGAAGGAGCCTTGCATCTATAGCCACACATATGACACATATTGTTAAAGCAGAGGTCAAAGGGTCACCGCAGCAGAAGTACGCCAGTGCTTATTTCTGTATTCCAGCCACGTTGCAACCGGTGACATCACATCATGCCATTTTCCAGGCTGCATTGTGATGGAGCCTTGCCCAGCCTATGACTCCATTTCACCTGTCTTGTGGTAAACAAATCCAGTCAGGATTTTGCAGGATTACTGTCCACATAATTCTTCGTCATCAAATAGTCTCACTTAATCCGCTCAGTATTTGCATTCATTTGAAGGTTTTTGCCAGTGCGGTGCTTTGAATTGCCCCTTTAAGTACCTTCAGCCACTGCTCAGTTATGGATTACTATTAAAAAAGGATTGCCCATGCTTGGGAATTTAAAGGGGGTTTGGGGGGGGGTGGGGGTTCTTGGCAGATACAAACAACCTGCGATAAATCCAGGTGCTTATAGCTGGGAAAGTTTCAGCCATAAATTGCAGCGCCGGGATCACGGGAATGTGCATCCGTGATGGCAAAATCGATTTCATTTAGAACTCATCAACTGCAGCTCTGCGAGTGACAGCAAATAACAAAGAACCAGAGGGAGATGGTAAAAGGGGCTTCGGGCCACTTTCCACTGCCACAGAGTTTAGTGCTCAAAAACAGCACAAATAAATGTTTCACCCTTTGTTCTGCTGTGTGGAGTCTGCTGTGTTGTTTTGCAGCAACATGACTTCTATTCCTGCTCAGGAAGCAGCAAACACTGGAGATATGTTTCCTAACATCCAAAAGGCCAGGGACTTTGTTAAAGTGGGTAAATGCAATCATAACAACAATTTCCTTATGTGATTTTCAAAACATTGGTGTGCACTGAAAGTGTGTCTAGGAAACGGAGGAGGGACATTTAGAAAAGCAGTTGAAAAAGTCAAAACAGCCATCCATTGACAATAGTTTGACCTTTCTGGTGTTAAAAGGTGAATTGTGTTTGGTACATCTGACCAGAAAAGCCCAGGAGGAAATGAAAACATGCGCTGCATGCATGATACCAGGTCTGTTCAGGAAGATGTTTGTTACCAACAAATTGCAACGCCGTGTGTTGCATGGCTCTGTAAACCCTGAGCGCCTCGAGACAACAGCACTGAAATACAGAACACATCACACCAAGTCAAGTTATTTCTTCCTTTACCGTTGTTCACATATCCGCCGAATGCATGAAACTCAAAACTATGTCCATCTGAGGATCACACCGTTAAGGACCAACCACTGTAGGAAAGCAGCCAGAGACACCAGACAGCAATCAAGGAGGAGGCAGACTTCCACACGCACCAAATCACCGGGATGTTCAAAGGCTCCTTTCCCATCAGCCCCCTTGATCAGACTAATCGTCCTTCCGGTGGCTGTCTTTATCCCCCCATCACCTCTCAAACACACGGCCATGTTGGAGCACCCTGTCCACTGCTGTACATTATTACTGTTACGCCGGGGGCACTCCCACTTATAGAGAGGCGGGGGAGAAAGAGGGTGAGGATGATGGAAAGCGACGGCTCCTGCCTGCTCAGCGCTGGGGGGGGTGGAGGGAGGGTGGAGGGGGGGGTGGGGAGGGGGGGTGGAGGGGGGGGGGGATGAGGCGCTGACGGCCTAATCTCTGGGTCTGATTATCTTCTCATTACAATCAGACGGGAGCCACTCGAAGAGGAGGATGTGTAATTACGCTCAAACCTCCCATGACTGAAACAGAGGGAAGTACGCAGGGCCGGGCCGTGCGCTTCCCTCCTGCTTTAGTTAGACACTCCTTCTGCAGGAGCTTGACTCATCCACGGGGACGTTTGAGACGTGGAGGAGGAGGTGCCTGGGTTACTGGGGTTAGTTGGGTTACTTCTGGCAGCAGCAATAGGAAACGTGAGCGTATTGAACGGCGGGTCGGACTGTTTGCGATTCAAGAGGTAATCCGGTGCTAATCTGGCTCCACTCATAACTGCAGATATAAAAAAGACAGTTTCATTTGTGGCTGCCATTGATGCTTTGGTTTTGCTTCAATGTCTGGGTTGATAATGTGTCACGTATCAAGGATGGGTCAAATTCAAAGAGAGCTCAACTGCCCAGGCGCCCAACTCATAACCAGGCTAGATGTTGAGACTACTCCTCCTACCTGCCGCTGACTCAAAGTCAAGAACTGCATCTCAAAAGACATTCATTTGAACAGTAAACGGCTGACCTCCGGTTCTGCCTGAACAAAAGGCCAGCAGCCCAGAGAGAATACTGCTGTCCCAGCATGCTGCATCTTCCTCACTGTTGTTCGATGAGCGTGTGAACGGTGCACAACTCGAATGACTAGAAACTCACTTGGAAATATGTCATACGGCAATGTGAAAAGTCAGACGCTGTCTTCTTTTATTCTCCTCACAGCCCGGAGACAGCGGCCTGCCAGCCACTCAAGACCGATGAGAGGAAAGTGGCGGACACCCTCACCAGGGTGGACGCTGCCGACAGGAACGGCTGCATCAAAGAAAAAGGACGCAGACACAACAGTCATCGCAGGGTCAGGAGGTGAGTGACTCTCCGGTGCTTTCACGTACGGCAGGCAGGACGGCCCGATGGTTTCCACCGGCCCAAAGAAAGGCGAACTAACAAAGACGGCTAGAAAGAAACATCCTTTGAAGTTGAGGCTTTGTAGATTACAGGAGGGAAGAAGCATTTTCTCCTCATAACTCCTTGTGATGATGAATCAGTTTTTGTAGATTTGTGAGGTGCTAATGATAAAGCCTTTCAACAATACACACAAACTCCTTCAGGGCTTGACTATCACTGTGAAAACTGGAATAATCTCTTCATTGTGTTGCAGGGAATGTAAACAGCCTTATCATGTCAGGCACAGAGGAGAAACAGATGACTTTGTCAGTCAGATCCTCTCCTCCACCAACACCTTAAACCAACACATTTTCTTCACACACCAAGAATAGATTGTTTTTCCCCCTGTATTATTGAAGTGGGAAAATCAATTGAGGCAGTTTTTTTTTTTTGAGGAACTTGTTTAATTACCCTGACTCCTTCAAAGCCTTCGCAATGACACAGCAGGGAAGCAGCCGGTGACATGTTACACACAAATAAAGCTGCATCTGAAGTGTTCGGGAGGATCATGAGCATGAATCACTTCTCTTTGAATGAGCTTTACCCAGAGGCTGCCACTCTTTGTTTTGGAGTTGAACAGGTAGCCGGGAGGGAAACGTCGCCTCTGATAATCGTTTTCCCTGTTTATACACGCATGAAAAGACATCTGACACAAACAGCCTGGTGACCGAGATGTGAAGCATTTCTTATTCCCATATCTGCAAGCTTTTCCTTTGACTTAAAGCTGCACTAGGTGAGAGTTTTATATAGAAATACTCTGAGCCTCAATCACAAAGCGGGGCTGCGATAGAGAGGGATTTGTGTTTAATTAATTGCCACTGATCTGGGCTTGCATTTGTACGTGGTAAGTAGTGAAGGTTGACTGACTCGGAGACAACCATCCCATGGATTGATCCCTGCTGATTATGCTGCTAGCTGCTCGTTTGGGGAGGAGATGCATTTATGATTTTTGGTGACTAGTAGTTCTCTTGCATTCTCTATGCTGAATGCACTAATTGTGCTATTGTGTCGCCGTGGATAAAAGTGTCTACTAAATGACTGTAATGAAATGTAATGATCCCACCGCCGACATGGCAGAACATCTCCCTCTGCCTCCTGTGGTGTCGGTGGATTGAGAAGACCCCTGGATCGGGCTTGGAGCCAGGCCTATGTCCCTGGCATGTTCGACACCCTTGCAGATCCCTGCTGTCAGGTAGGAATGGGCTGTAGCTCTATTGGCCGTGGTGGGTTAGCTGTTGTTTTTAAACAGTCATTTAGATGTAGTCCCTTAGCAGCTTTTGTAGCATTGAGGCACTTATGTTCACGGTTATACAGAGCCTGTGCTTTGTGTAGTTGTCTACAGCCCTCCTAAACATAATACTAGCTTCTTGCCTGAATTGCCTGAAGAAGTGGTTATGCTGCATCATGACAAAATCAAAAAAATCTTTTAAAACAGTATGTCTCTGATCTAACCTGCCCTCTGGTTTTGGGAGACTTTTATGTCTCTGATCACCAGTGGATTGTGTTTAAATCTACTTTTCCAGCTAGGAATGCTAGCAATCCAAAAACTGTACTGTTTTGGCTCAATTTTCCCACACAAGTGATCTGTTAAATTGCTTAAGTGACCTGTGTTCTTCAGCCTTGTTTCCCCACTAAAAGTTAGATCCAAATCATCTGTCAGCCTTGGACAAATGAAAGCATCTGTAAGCATCTGAAAGCAATCTCTAAAAGGAGACTGAAGAAAAGCTGAATAGAAATGGCCAGTGATTACCTGGCAGTTTTCTTTCCAACCAAAGACTACAAAAGATGATTTCACAGATTAGTACACCATTAACAAGAGGAAGGGGAAACTAATCACTGAAATCATTTGGGTGTAAGTGTCGGATGGAATGAAAACCTGCACACTCTTGCCACACGATTGCAGCCCTGCTGTAGACAATGGTATCTGTATAGATTGGTTCTCTTCATACTTGACCAATAGGGAATTCCTTCCATTGATGGCTCCTCTCAGTCCTTGATCATGTATGGTGTAACTCAAGCCTCCATTGTTAAACATTGATTTTATTCTCTGTATATGTATATTGTGTATATGCTCCCTCAAGGTTATTTATTTAGATAATGTAGCATCTCATCCACTGTTAATGATACCTAGTAGTACCAAGCCAAGTGAATTGGCCTTTCTCCATTACTATTGAAACAATACTACACTGGATGTCAAAACATTTTGACAATTACATTGGGAAATGTGCAATTCCAGCCAAGTTCGACCTGCCCTTGATTCACCAAATCAACATTTTAAGCCTGCCCCCAAGAACTCTGAGCAAGGATTAATCTATCATTTTTCCATGAAGAACATTGCAAAAATTTGATCTAGTCTTGATTTTCAAGACTTGAGGATTTTCATGTTTTTATTTCATCCAGCCTGGACTATTGCGCTGTGTCTTGTTTACCCGTCTTAAACGAAAAGATATAAAGTGTGTCCAAATTCAGAAAAATATTGATATATTTTTGCACCTGTTTACTGGTTCCCCGTTTAAGAAATGATTTGAAGAACTTTGAAGGCTTTGCATGGCTGGGCCCCTAATTGGGCCCATGTCTGAACTCTTTATCCCTAATGAGCCTGCACACTGCCCAAGGTCTTCAGGCAGGGCCTTTCTGACTGTTCCTTTTGCTACTGGAATGTAATTACATAGCTACTTCATGGAATGTAATTACTGTACATAGCTACTTCATGGACCACAAATCATGAAACTGTAGCAAACCTCTGTCTTTATATGGCTGATTGCAACTGAACAGCTGCTGCTGCTGCATGTGACAGCACAGTTATGAACTGGTTTAAGAAACACCTCTGGTTTGTATACACTCTTTATACACTCAGTCAGTTGGTGTTTATTAATTGTTGGTAACATTTCTAGATCGAAGGTTTCGTTAAGGCTTTATTACATGTATTTTAAAGAGTAATTATACAGACTGTACATGGATTCAGATCCTTCATCAGTTATACAAAAGAAAACCACATTACTGACATGTATTTCACAAATCTCAACAAGTAAACTCATGGAGCAATTGCCTGGTTAGGGATTAAATCTGAAGTCTAGATTTAAAGAAAGATCTCAGTCCCCAAGTTTTTTTTTATAGGACCTATACCTTTTCAATTCGGAGGTATGACAAAGAAAGCTAGTTTTTATGCCAATTAAAAACTGCAGTAAAAGTTGTCTGATGACTGTAAAGCCTATAGTTATTAAAAAAATGTACAAGTGTATGTATAACAAACTTTTGTTGCATTTTCAACACATTGTCAGAAGTATACCCTAGCCTCCACATTAAATTTCTGGTTTTCAATCTATGGATTCTTTTTCCTTTGTTGTTGGGTTTGTCCTCAGGTTTAGTGATATTGAAAGCTCAAAGTAACTTATCATAAGTGGAAATATGTGCTCCAGATAAGAAAGAGCTTTCAGGTGAAAAACCTGACATGGCAAATAAAAACTTCTCATCATTTGGTGAACTTCAACAACTTAAACTTTTATTTATAGAGTAATTGTCATTATTTAATTCTCAACCTGGGATAATGCAATTCTAACTTCTGATTGGTTCACTGTATCTCGGTTACCAGCCATTATACCTATGTTTGACCTTATATGGAAATTAATGTGTTGCAAATGTGGCTTTGCATGAAACTTTTTGTGGGAAGCTAAGTCCCGTCGGCAAAAAATTGGATGAAAAAAAAAAATTCGGTGAGCTGTCTTCAGAAGAAATACAAGAAATTAAGCACAATCCCATCCCAGTAACAACAAAAAAGCCATAAAGTTTGGAATGAGACCATTCAATGGTACATACCTGTCAAGTTTCCCTTAAAAGCTGCAAAATTTCAAACATGAGTATCAAGATTTTACGCATTCATGAAGATTATGTAACAACAACAATTTTTACCTTGAGGTTACTGAATGGCTTGCTAGTCCTGGTGGCACCAAATTTTCAAAACGGATAGCAGAAATGTCAAAAGAAGAACTGAATGTTTTTCGGAAGAGTTTTTGCACATTTGCAAGGAGTAAAAATGGCACACTGTCAGTTTGCAAAAGTTCATTAATTAAATGTATCTGAGAGCCCCCATTGATTGTTTCCTTCGCTCACTGCCGCTCAACAAACGGTTTTCCACTATCTCTGACCCTGCTTTTACTGGGGCAAATAAAGCATTAGAGCATTGCAGAAGACCTCAGAAAAACAGGCAACATTGCCGACCTAAATAGAGCCCATAAGAAATGGTCAGAAACCAGTTTCCAATGAACAGAACTGATGAAGAAACTGTTCGACAGCGGTGAGCTCGGATGGGCAGAGAGCAAAAATACCGCAAAACTACAGAGGACGACCTAGTTTTACCTCAGTCTCCTTTTTTTCCAACCAGGACAAGAGAGATTCAATGCCAGCTAACGCCAACAATTCTGTCCTTGCGAAAAATCCATCAAGGAGTTGAGTATTTTGATGAGCTGAACTGAAGCATCAGCTCGAATCTTTACTGACCAGCCACGAAAAACCATCAGGAACTCGGCGATTCTAAAGATAAATCCAATCCTAAGATATTTTCTGTCTCTGAGTCTGAAGCTGGCCATTAATTATCTCCGCATATCCAGCTTGAACTGATGCGAAGGCAACCACAGCAAGGGAACGCTGGTAGAGTTCTTGTCGAGAGTAATTTTGACACAACATCTGTCACATGGCGATCAAAGTTTTCCGCAGTACTTTTACAACTGTTATGTGCAAGTTCACAATTAGGTAATTGTGAAGAAGAGCTCCCAAAAAAACCTGTCCGCCGACTGTCCGCCGACTGTTGGCCAACAGACAGCTGACAGTCGACCAACAGGTTTTGCCTTAAACACAGACTACCAGTCGGCCGACAGAGGACGATATGTTGGGAACATGTCAGTAACCTGTCGGAAACATGTTGGTACAATGCTAACACTATCCTCGTGTGATACACTGATAAGAATAGTCTTTCCTTCTTAGTTGTGGTAATCACCGCTCAAGGCTAGCATCAAGACTATCTGGAAAAAATCAAGGAAAAGGTTACTACTTTCGATGTATTCATTTTCTGTACAGAAATGAACACTCGACGTTTTCGCAACGACGACATCAAAACGGTCCAGAAGCTGACAGAAGCTTTCGGCTCGCAGCTGTGGGAACACGCAGTTGTGGCATTAACGTTTGCTAACGAAGTACAACCACCACCCAGCCACAAGGATGCGAATCCACAAGAGTTCTTTGACGAACGCGTGCGAGTTTTCAAAAAAAAGATTCAAGATGTCGTGTTGAATGTCGGAGTGCCAGGAGAAGCAGTCATTAATGTGCCATTTGTGGCTGCCGGAGACATAAGCGAGCCGCGGTTGCCAGGGATAGACAACTGGTTGACT
>OX393565.1:9059902-9082402 GCA_947652115.1 Blastomussa wellsi | reverse complement strand
CATGAGAATAAAGTTGATTACTTAGTTCTCAGTTCTCCTTAAAACCAAGAAAATAAATAATTTTATTCGATAATTTAGGCCGTGCACCACACTTGCTCGCAGACGCAGTAGAATAGCTTTATCGCTGGGTGAATCCTGCCACTGATAGAAGAGAATTGAAAAACTGTTGGCTCAAGTAAGAGAAGATCAAGTTGCACTTCCAACAAAACTTCGTGGAAACACTCAGATCAACTACGACTCCAGTAAACGAAGGCAGCTCTTGTTTGTCGCCAGAAGGACGAGCGCGCCAGAAGTGCCAGAACCATGAGCGAATTTAGCCTGGAATGCTTCTCCAGGGGTCTGAAACATTCTGGCCACATATTCGTCCTGTTACGTGTCCCATGTAACAACCCACGTGACACGAGGTAAATGAATAGAGAATGAGCCGTCTCCGAGTTGCTTTTTCTTTGTTTCAAACCGAGTTCTAGTGTACAACCTGTCATATGGAATGAGTTTGATTTGCGAGATCTCATTTCCATATAAAAGGTTGTGCGCTGAGACTCGTTTCAAACAGAGGCAAAAGATACTCTGAATCACGTTACCGGTGCATATCGCTATTACCTTTCTCTAAACTATTGGCTTTGAAGATATTGTATCAATAATACTGTCAATGTCGATAAAACAGGTTGATCTTTCGAGCGTCCATAGAATTGGTGTAGTGATATACTCTCGTCTTTTAGAATGATTTATCAGTTTCCAGTAGCAAGTTTTATGTGGCGGATTTTCTTTTTTATTCATAGAGAGCTTTAGTTATGTGATAAATATGATATACATATTTATCAGTTTGCTTTGTAGTTGTGGATGGGCCCTTTGCACGACCCGGTCACATGGTACAAAATTAAATATACTGGTGAGCAAGTTGCGCAGTGGGACTTCCAAAACAAAGGCAGGTGCATTGTTTTGGAAGGGCCTATTGTGCGTATAAAAATCGTCCCGAGAGCATTATTGGGTAAATGTTGTTAAGAACATCACGTGAAGTTGTTGCTGCGAAGCCACCATGCTTCGCAGCAGACTTATTTCGGTCGCGTTCGTTACCAGCCTTTGTTGCGTGCCACAGAAGCCAGGCTCATTTGAGATATGTCGTATGTATGTATATCACCGCAGTTTTGCCTCGACTTCAAGTAATCGAAATTGAAAATGTGGAACAGAAAATCCTGTTTCGTGTAGAGAGCCACATCTTCGCAGGCGAAGAGTTTGAAAGCAAGTGAGGGTTGTAAAAATTTCCGATTTGTTTCTCTGAATATTTGAAGCAATTCCTGGAACTTTGTAACGTCCAAGTTTGCGTTCACTATCCACATGCTGGCAAATGCGCGGCAGCACCGTATTTTGTAATATATTTTTTCGCAAAAATGTTATTTTACGCATGATTCGGTACTGATTTACTTATAGTTGTGGAAAGATCAAAAGATATAACGCATGTGAAACTTCTCCTAAGTTTAGTGGCGAAAAATTCGGACATTTGCGAATGGAGACATGAATAGGTTTTTGTTTACATGCGAGATAAAATACACTCGTCATTTGCATGCTACATAATTCTGCGTACGTTTTGTGTAAACTAATTCTCAAGCTTTCCGAAGAATTTTAAATTATGCATTCCGGTTAAACTGTTTACTCGTTACAAAACTTTTGAGGCTCAAAATGGCGGATTTGAGCGATTTGGTGGGTTTTGCGTTCTCTTACTACACGTTATGAGAAGGAGTCAAGGATGGAATGCTCATTTTCCGGACTCCTCCAGCGCCAAGCAGATTTTCACCCAGAAATTTGAATCACCCGGCTTCCAAATCGAACACAAGATAAACTGAAAGGTTGGTTCTTCTTCTCTTGGCATTCAATCGAAGATCCATTTAAAATCCAAGTGCTAACCGCCAAATAATTTTCGAGAAATGCAGCTTTCGAAGCGACCAGCATCCGCGGCCGGGATTTCGTGTGCGAAGGAGCAACAGTGACGCTGTTTGCTCCACCCTGATTGGATGCATTCTTTAGCATCATCCAATCAGCGTGTAGTAATAGCGTGACTGCGGATGAGCTTTGAGAATGGCACAGGCAAACAGTATTAAAAAGTCGTGCGAACGGTAAGCTAACGTAAAACGATTTTCAAGGAGCATTTAAACATCTAACAAACACTTTCGTCAGTTTAAAGTGCCTATGAAGTAAAAAAAAAATGCTGCTTATTTGAGAAGAATGGCGTTTTCCTTTTTGGAATATCCTTTTTCGTTTTAGAGATATTCACGTTTTTGCATTATGCAAATGAGGAATGTGATGACGTCATAAATAGACCCACTAAAACGATAAAATACTGAATTAAGAATCCCGAGAAATATTGGAGCAGTGATCTTCAAACTTGGCACCAGAAATTCACATCACAAAAGAAATAAAATGACACCTTCTATATTGTTGCCAGGGCAACACCCTTGGCTCCAGTCTTTTTCTGTGAAAAACCAAATAGCCCCGTTTGCAACCTTTATGAGTGGGAGATGGGGTCTTCCTCGGAACAGAAATGGTTCCTACATTGTCTTAACTCTCCCCATTAGACTGTTGGGAGTGGATGATCCAGTGGCGTAACTGTTGTCATGGCAACGGCATGACAGCTGTAATTTTGTTTCTTTTGTGATGTTCATTTCTGGTGCAAAGCTTTAAGAACACTGCTTTAATATTTCTAGAGATATTCCTGATTGAGTGTTGTCAGGAGCCCATTACCCGGAGCCTCCATATGTGATGTGCCCTTGAGTCAACCCTTTCCGATAAAGAATTATTTTTAGAACAGTCTTTCCCGCGAAAATACGTTTCCCCGCACGCAAAAACATTCTCCCGCAAGCTTTCCGCCATTGTTGTCAAAGGTTCTTTAGAACACAAAAAAGTGCATGTAAATGAGCATGACTGAACTGCGCTCTGATTGGTTCATTGGTTATTACGCGTTAAAGCGTAACTAATTTTCCGCGAAAACTGTTTCTATAAATAACTTTTCGTCAGAAAGGGTTGACTCTAAGGGCTTGTATGGGAGATGAAGGCTCCGGGTAATGGGCTCCTGGTGTTGTACTGTTTTACTGGAACGACCTATGACGTGATCACGTCCCTCATTTGCATAATACAAGAAACGTAAATATCTCCATAACGAAAAACAAATATTTCCATAAAGAAAAACATGTTTCTTCTTTACTTTGAAAAGCCTTTCAAATGAGCAGTTATTATTTTTTACTTAATAGGCACTTTAACGCTTTTTTTAAACAGAGGCCTTTGGCAAAATACTCTAGTCTACTAGCTTATGTTGACTCATCCCTCTACAATACTTCCTACATGACATAAAAACGTCTTCCATATAAACTTCACTCGCAGCACTTCACTTTTCCTTGGAAACTACTAGTAATTAAATTGGACCACACTCTCGCAACTTTAAGCTCAGAAACTGTCAGCCCGCAGCAATTACCGATAAATGTTTAGAGACCTTTTAATTTACTTTTCATAGCGCTCTTGCAAGAAACATTACGATTAGGACTTACAGCCTTTATTTAGACACTACACGGTCGTTCGTAACTACAGTCGAACCTCGGTTAGTATAAAACACGGACTACGGACTACGGACTGGGTATAAAACACGGACTAAGCATTACGGACTAGGTATAAAATACGGACTCGGGTATAAAACGCGAACCGAGCATTACAAACTCGGTTTAAAACACTAAGAAAGGTTCTACATTGAATAAATTCTCGCACGAACGTTTTTATAAATAGAAGCTACCTGTAATTATAGAAGTCTCTTTTAAGAAAATAGCTCATTTCCCGAAAGTGCCCGCTCATGAAGGTTTAACCATACTCGGCTATTGCCGAGAAAGAAAAAGAAGACACTGAAAGTCACAAAATTGACGAGCTATATGAATTTTCGAATGATTCAAGCCGTGATTAAATGTTTTGAAAAATCAACAGTCGAGAGAATCGAGGAGAATTCGAACGACGTGTCCCGCTGTTTATTAAAGGTCGGCATACACGAGGGGACTGGTCCCTGCGACTAGTCACATCGCGTGAACTGGCCATTTTTGCTTCAGAATCTAGGGACCAACTTTGGTCTCTGCGACTAGTCCCACGAATTCAAACCCGTTTGAATTTTTGGGACAAGTCTCTGCCACTTGTTCTTCAAAACGTTTCGTGTGAACTGTTCGTGGGACAAGTCCAACGTGTAAACTCTTCAGGGGACTAGTTGCAAGGACTAGTCCCCTCGTGTGTGTCGACCTTTTCTCAGGGACAGGTCCCATCGTGTGAACAGGCCATTTTTGCTTCAAAATCTAGTCGCAGGGACCAACTTTCGTCCCTGCGACTAGTTCCACCAATTCAGACCATTTTGAACTTTTGGGACAAGTCCCTGCGACTTGTTCCTCGAAACGCTTCGTGTGAACTGTTCGTGGGACTAGTCCCTGCAACCAGTCTCTTCGTGTAAACTCTTCAGGGGACTTAGTAGTTGCAGGGACTAGTCGCAGGGACTAATCCGCTCATGTGTGCCGACCTTTATACGATAATGTAAATAAATACACATAAACACGGCCATGGCGAAATAAGGAACAAAAAGTTGATAAATAGAAGAAACGACATACACAAGGATCGCAGTTCTGCAGTCCCGTTAATATCGCCTTGGAAAAGGAAGGAAAAAAAAAAAGAAACAAAAAGTTATTACAACACGGGGTATTCGTATTTGGTCACACATCCAAGTACTAACAGGGATGACAGGGCTTAACTTTGTTTAACATGTTGCTGTCCTTGTGGTATAGTGACTACGCTGAACGCATTTTTTTTCCGAGATGAGAAAAGGTATCAAAATGAGATAAAAAAATCGGATGCTGCATGGTTGGGAAAGTAGAGAACAAAAAATTAGAGAAATATGAAAATGAGAACTTTTGCTTGGCACGCTTTGGTGATCGGACAAGCGGCACTTTCTTTATAATTGCCTCAGTCTCTTGGACGACGATAACTCGGTCTCACGGACCGATAACTTTGTGAATGTGATTGTTTTCAACAGTGTTGCATCGCCTCGTGTACTCTCTTTCCAGAAATCGAAACTTTGTAAGAAAATTAGAATTAGTCTATGAAATTATACCTCCAATGCCGGCCATCTTGGGTGACAGCACATGCACAGTTTTACCAAGTGACATTTATGGCGCCAAAAACCATTCCCTTGATGCACCGTGATCACTTGGCAGGAAATCGGTATTTTGTACCCGGCCTTTCTTCGTGTTTTGAACCGAGTCCGTAATGCTCGGTCCGCGTTTTATACCCAGTCCGTAATGCTCGGTCCGCGTTTTATACCCAGTTCGTAATCCTCGGTCCGCGTTTTATACCCAGTTCGTAATGCTCGGTCCGCGTTTTATACCCAGTCCGTAATGCTCGGTCCGCGTTTTATACCCAGTTCGTAATGCTTAGTCCGCGTTTTATACCTGAGTCCGTGTTCTATTCCTAATCCGTAGTTCGTAGTCCGCAGTCCTTGTTTTGTACTGGCCGAGTCGAACCTCCACACCCGGCCACTTCCCTATAACGGCCACCTCTCTACAACGTCCACTTCTTTTTCGCTGCGTCGGACGGTCCATAAATTTACTCTTGTTTTAACCTCTTTACAAGGGCTAACACTCCACAACGGCAACGGCCATTAAAGTGCGTTCTAAAATACCAAAATAGCCTTTTGACAAGGGCCAGTCAGTCAACGATTGACGAAAGATGGGTACAGAATTAGCACAATTTCATAGTTGAAACTGAGGTCACAAAACACGATCCGTACCGCGTGTAGTTGGTCTCTGTTTCTGTTTTATTGATATTTATTGATCGTGTTTGTTGTTTCTATGCTACATTAAGCATTTTTTAGATATAAGAATGTTGTACCCCCAAGAAAACAGGTGTCATAGTACACCCCTTCCTCTCCATGGTGGTCATCTCTTTATAACGCCCTTTTTCATCCGTCCCCAGGGTGGCCTCTTTACAGAAGTTTGACTGTGTGACAAAACGATCATCATCAGCTTAGGTCCCGAGAAACTTATCGCGTCTCAGTAAGCCACTGGAATTGAGTTACCTTCTGCCTTCAAAAAGAAATATGTTCCCCGAAAAATGACATGGGGGGCTAGCAGCGAGGCCTGGAACCGTGTTTCTATGATCGCCCCAGTTGAGAAATTTGGCCGAGCGGGACTAAGTACTGATTTTCGTGAGAAAGAAAGATGGCCAACTTACGCGGAAAGCGTTTGTAATGTTTGGTAAACGTTTAGCTTGTTTCACGTTATTGCGTCTAAGGAAAAGTTCCAGTTGCCATACATCTAAGTTCTGGACATTTTGAGGAAGCGGGGATAAGTGTTGCACTGTAAACCAGTGAGCGGGAATTCCACTACGAAGCATTATGTGGATGTTTAATTCAGTGTGAGCCAGATTGCAGTCATCTCGGTGTAATACTTCATTCGAGCTTTTTTGTGTGTCGTGGTGTAATATTGACGTGATAAACCGAAGTATTTCTGTATTTCTGGACTGCATGTTGGTAAGGGGTTCCTTTTTGGACAGCTTTGTAACCCGTTATCCTCAAGTTCTGTGCACTTAAGCTTAATAACTTAAGCAGAGTTATTTTGAGTAATATATAGCAGGTTAAGGTTGAAGATTTTGCCTCTCGCGTAATCATGAGTTATTACTATATGAGGTCTGTTTCAGTTTCAGACAAAGCATGTGGCTTCATTTATTTACCGAAGTAAATACTGGAAAGGTCCCTTGACAGAATTGAGAGTCATAATCACCATCTCTTTTGTCCATATTTGAAACTAATCATTTATGTTTTTGTTTCTGAACTGCTTAAATAATAACCTCAATCAAGTAGTTGAGACATGTGCAGGAAGTTTGACTTTACTACCTCATTTTTTACCCTTTCTGTAAATCTGTAATCCCTGGTACAATTTTTTTTTGCTGCCTCTGAAACAGTTTTGAAATAATTTATACTCCTCTATTGCACAGAGAATTACCATTTGAGACAAATACTATTAAAGACTGTATTCATCTGACTTTATTTTAGCCTTCCTTTTTGTCTTGTTTAACTGTCCTTTCATTACAGGAAGTAGCCACTGATAGGCAACACTCTAGGCCAAATTTGATGTGTTTAAATCCTTACTCATCACATGCCTTAAACGAATAATATAAACATCCCTTGCAATTGATACTTCTTGTTGTACTCCAAAGCCTTGGAGCCAAGTGTCAAAACTGGCCTATTTCAACATTGTGAAGGTTATGTTGACTCAGATTTGTCAAAGCTTAAGTCAGTTTTCTGGATTAATGACCATTTTGCCTGTCTACCTCACTACCAGCAAGCACACACATACACAGATTACTGTTTTAACTTTTCAGTAGCTTGTGTTACGTTTCTAATGCTGTACATGTTAACATGGTTTATTAGACAACACATATTTATATATTATAGATATAAATCGTTCTTAAACACCTTAAAATATGGAACACAGCTTGTGTAGGCCTTTGGTTTTCAACCAATCCGCCACGAATACGCAATCTTTTCCTTTGAATTCATCAAAGTTTGTCTTCCCTGTCTCCGCCATGATTTATCGACCCACGTAGAATCAGCGCGACTCGTAACATGAAATCAAGGATAGCGATCAAATTCCCCACCCCCAAAGAGTGGTAATCAAATTCCCTCCCTCCCGGGCAGGAAGACGCGTCAAATGCCCGGGGTATCTCCGGGGGGGGGATGTTTAAGCTTCGATTTGACTGATACATTACATTCACGCAGGTTGATTTTCTGGGAATGAATGTAGAATTTGGCGTAGAAGAGACAGAAATTTAGTTTTTAGATTTTATTATCGTTATCAGTTATTGTTCCGAAGATTATTTCTTCTGGCTTTAAAATTGAATTTGATGGAAGTGTTTTCCTTTCCATTAAACCAGCATAGCACTTTCTGGAGAACGCCGACTGTAATGTGACAATTGTTGAATCATTGGCCACTCGATAGTGTCAAAAGCTCTGCGAAAGTCGAGCTGGAGGAGAATGCCTGGTATATCACAAGTGAAAAGGCTTATTCCTTCTCATATCCTGATTTTGAAAAACTATTTCATATTTCAATATCTACTAAATATAATAATTTAATAACAAGTTTGCCATAACTTATGACATTGATTAAATCTACTGAAAGTGAAGAGTGATCGTCGCAGTGTATTTCCTATCACAATGCCGTTTTGTTATTGGCTTTGCTACTCGCTCTCCTTTCTCAGTGTTGTAAAGCCGAATTGAGTAGCCTAGCACTGTGGGGTTCTTAACAAAATGGCGGCTGTTTCTCTGTGTTTCCGAATTGTCTTTAAGGAGGATTGCTGTTAAGTTTTGAACGACTATTGTTATTCGCTCTTGATTTCGTAGTAACTATCACACGATAAAAATCGAAAGCGAAATCCAATTGTTAAATTGTAAGTTACTGAAACCAGTTACTCGGAATCTCATCGTCATTTTGTCTTTCTAGTTCAAGGAGCCTGTCTGGAAAACGTTTCAATTTCTAATGAGATATTGCCGCGATCAGACGTCTGCGAATAACCTCGGGAGTCTAGAAACCACTTCTCGAGAAAGTCAGGTGCGTAATACATGCACTAAAATTATGCAACGCTTTTGATTGGTATACCATGGAATATCCCACCCGCCACTTGTATTTTTTTGGTTTATAGACAGTTGCCTTTATCTTAGAGTATACAACTTCTTTCCTGTATTCCGATTGGCTGTATTTTCTATGGAATGATATAAATATCAGAACATTATTCTGAATGATGTGAGATTTCATCACACCTCATGCATTCTACGATCACAACACAAACCTCTTTGTGTTACATCAGTTCTTTCGTGTACTTACGCCATCTCTGATGTCATGATTTCAGATTGACTTTGAAGCAGAAATTCAAACTGCTTGTCAGTCCACACCACAAGTTGGCTGCCGTGTTTTGGCTAGTGTCCTCGCTTGTGCCCAGGCCCTCTGTAAAATCCATAAGGAGCCCAGCAGCAATGAAGTAACCAGATGCTGATATTTGCTGGAGGTTTTGAACGTTAAGCATTACACGAGAAGAAAAAGTTAAATATTCACCTCTCAATTTATTTTGTTCATTACATAGGAGACTGCCAAAAATGCAGAAGACAGAATGAAACTTTTCTTACTTCACACTGTATTGCTTGCCAAGTTACCTCTGAAGTACAGAGCGCAGTCTGTAAACAGCACCTTGTTGGATGAATTCAGTAAAACACAAGATGGTAAAGTGTATCCCTTTCACGAGGTCGGTGAATTTATAATTAGGAGTGCGACTAACGCTTAAAAGAGAATTCAAAATTAGCTTATTTTTGCTGAAAGAAACTTCTGCTTCAACTGATTAACATCATAACTTGCTGAAAGGCAGTTTCACAACCAGTAATGACGGCGACACCAAGGACGACACCAAGTAAAAAAGTATCTATATTTTTCTTTTGAATTCTCTAATTATCTAGATCTGCTCAGCCCACCGTCCGCCCAACGGATCTCCTGGGTTGCTTTGTTCAAACCCAATTAAGCTAACGCAGGATAAGCGGAAATTTTGATTTGAGCTTTGTAACTTTACGGTGAGGTTTTCTGCTTATATTTTTGGCCTCCTGTTTTTATTTTGAATGGTCTCAAACTACACCAGGAGCCCTGACCCTGTAATGGGCTCCTGTCCTAAAGCAGTGAAAAACACTCGTATAGGAGATTATTTTATACTTCGGTTAGCCTTTTCTTCTGGGTTAGCGTTAACCAAATTTCCGAACAATCCGGCCCCAATTACAACAAATTAACATAATGATGCAAAGGACCGCAAACCAAAATGCTGCCTGTTTCACGTAGGATCTGTAAAAGATCTGATCAGAGATAACAAAAATAAAGACAGTGCTAAAGTTGCTTTGGCCTCTTGTAACAGTTAACTTGAGAATTCTGTTTTTAATTCGACGGGGCACAGCATATTTTGTTCAAAATGACACAACTATTATCCTACCAGACGACACTCGACGAGCTACAAGCGATTTGCAATCTGAAAGCCGGCGACCCATTTTGGCGCCAAATTAGAAGCTTGGAGACAAAAAAAATGTTTCATGTTTTTCGCTTTATACAATCTCATATGATAGAGAGTGATATTTGGAACTGTAAATCCCTTTCAGTGAAGAGCTAATACCATCTCCAGCGAGAAAAGTTGCCTGATTTCAGTGCCTTTCCTGTTAACTTGCATTGTCGTCAGGACAGTAAAGTTTATCCCACCTGCTGAATCCTGATTGGTTAATTCAGATTTCCATCGCGCCAGCCGTATGCAAGGCAATTGACTATAACAGATATCAAATATCAAAGACGTCCGCTTTAAACCGAAGGATTGGTATTAGCTGGAGTATGGCCGCAATGTTGCGCGACGTCGTCGTCATCGTTGGGTGCACGTGCCCGTGATCCATGCCGCCATGTTGGCCACGAGGAAAGAGTTACATGGGTTTCTATTTCTATCCATGGTTGTGGTTCCGTTCCTACAGCTATGGTGCTTCGCTTGGAGGCCCCTAAGGCCGCAGGAGCTCCGCTAAAAGTCGCGCAAACTAATTGTGTGACGCAGGCGATCAACTCCAACAGAAAACACGAAAAATTGGTCGTCGTGGCTCGCGTTCTACAAAATACCCAGAACTTGGCCATTTCACGTTGTTGTTTTGCAGCGGTGCGGTTAAGAAATACTAATTGGCTAATTGGCTAATTGTCAGTGATTTGTGGGTCATTATTCTCCCGTAATGCCCACGGGCCGATTACGGGCATTCAAAAACAAAGCAAAAAGTAATTTGTTGGTGCCATATGATAAACAACTTTATAACCTCGACTGTTCGGTCGTTATGGGAAAATCTCAAACCTCGGCCTACCGTATTGCTCGGTCAATACGGCAAGGCCTCAGTTTGAGATTTTCCCGTAACGACCTCACTCTTGGTTATTAAGTAGTTAAAAACGGACGTGCACAGCCTTGTTACTCCTCATTAAATCTTTTGTTTGGTGTCGTTCTCGTTGCCGTTGTCGTCGGGGTTTGCTTAAACTCCCTACTATACACACCTGGTGACCCCCACCTCCCCGAACCCCTCTTCCCGAATTCTAAACAAAAGCGAAAAATTCCATATATGACGTGCCTTACGTTTTCTTGTCTGAAAACTTTGTTTGTTACCATTTGTGTCCATTGAATAGATTCAAACAAGTTTATGGGAGATTCTTAAGTCAATACACGATGTAAGCGCTGGCAATTCATTAAACATGTCTTCAGTGGCAGATCTAATGGACGGGCGTCTTGTCTATGCGCTCTTCAGCCTTGCCTTGGAAGAAAGGTCTAATGGACTGGAAGGTTTGTCACGATATAAACTACTTCATTTATTGTAACGGCATGGAATATATAAATATAATAAAGTTTCCATCTAACGCGCACTGTGATTCGCTGGAACAGCGTGCTTTATCAGAGAACAGGCGTTAAGCTGACTTTCAAAGTTTTGCTTTGGAATTTTGACAAATTTGACCCAAATTAAACATTCCTTGTGATTCAGAAAAATGCAATGTAAACGAGCTATTTGTTAGCAGTGGCTCACGGAGGCCATTGTTAACAACAGTAGTGTAAAAACTGTTCGAAAATAACAAATTATGCTAGATTCCAACAAAACACGTAGCGAAATAAACAAATTCTCAACCTAACGAATGCTTCGATGAAAGGCAGAAGTTATACTGAGAGCGCAATTAAAAGACTTAAAAGTGGCATATTTCGTTCGGATCCACCGAACTTCGTCAGCCACCATGTAACAACTTCGTTTCATCGCTCAGTCGACAAGTGATCAGTTGAAAGCTTGCTCTAATATTCTCTCCTGTGCTAGGAGTAAAACTATTTTTTGAACGGCCATGTTAGTTTTTATAGTGTCATCAAATGACTTTATATTTTTTATTTAGGAGACCCTTGATATAGGGCTAAGCTCTGGGTTTCCTTTTTCATAATAACTATGTTATTTTGAAATAAAGTATTGTATAAAGTTAGTGGGAGCAGTCTAGTCTTCCCAACTTTGACGCTAGCTCGGGCAATCCTGCTGCAAACTTAGCAACTGTAGCCCCTTTCATATACAGCTCGGTCATTGTCGGCATTTCGCATTTTCATCCGCAAGCTTTGAGCTCCTTCTTTCGTAATTTCCATCGGAAAATTGCTCGTTTTTAGAGGGTTGTCCAGTACTCCGACAAATTTTGCATAGCACTGTATTGCGTTATAGTTCACCACTAAAGTTTCTCCGATTCTTATATTGGTTTAAATTGTTCATTGTGTTCGTCCCCGGAGAGACACAATAAAGTGTTACTGTCGAGGAACTATCGGCTGATAGTTGCCCCGCGGAAATTTGATGTTCTTAAAACAAATATGCTAGTGTATTGGCTGTTTTAAAACAAATATGCTAGTGTATTGGCTGTTTTTGGGGAGTTCTAGATAATTTCAGAGGAGATATCAATTTTTTTTTTCAAAAAAAAATCCAGACTTGGGTACCCTGCGGCTTTTTTACTTAAAATCAAAAACACCCCTTAAATGGAGTTTGCTCCAGAGTTCGGCTTGGGGACTTCAAGATTCGTTTTTACCCCCCTCTAAGGATTCCAAATATATAAATTACCCCAGTATATCATGTGGGTGCACTTGGACCCCTCCTTTCTACTAGACTATATTGTTTGATTGGTGTACAGTGGCTGGAGCTCGTCTACGAAATGGCGACGTTTTATCATTTTGCCAAAGTTTTGGAGGAAAATATTGATGAAGATGGATAATTCAATTCCTGGAAAGACTAAACAATGTACATTTAAGGTTTCTTGACTTCAAAAGAAGTTTAAATTATTGAAAAAATGACGCGCGCGCATGGCAATTCAATCCGAGCGATCTTCTTAAGGCCCAAAGTTTAATAACACGTTAAGAAATAAATGGCAACCGTTATTTGAAGTAAATTTTAGTACGAATTGGACTAAAACAATTAGATTATATGGTCTAGATTTCTATGAGGTGATAGTTGACTCAACCTTCTACCTCATCAACTATCGCCTCACAGAAATCTCGAGCTTATAATCTAATTGTTAAATAGAAACACGTGTATTTTCCTAGGGCGGTTATTAAGGTATTGTTAGAATAGAAATCTGTCATACCACTGAAGCTGCTTTTCAAGGATGGCGTCTCTTATTCAAAGTTGTGATGCCTGTTAACGTTTAAATTCGCTTAAAAAGGTATAAACTGGAGTTTAATGAACATTCATGGTAAATGCCAATTTTTAAACCTGTTTTGCTATTCTATCTGTATCAGGCCTCAACGGTTTACCAGAAGATTTGATCAAAGAAACAGAGGATGCCTGGAGTAAAGTTGTTGCTATTGTGAATAACGTACATCCTTCGGATTCTCGTCGATCTCAATTTTTTCCCTTGTTTAAAGAGAACGTGACGGGTGCTCAAAGCTTTCAAGGTGAGAACGTTTTACCAAACTTCAAAGCTGCTTTTAGCATTTTGCGTAATTGCCTGCTAAAAATAACTTGGATATTGGAATCTTTGTTCCTTTAAGAAGGAAAATGAGACCTCACGTACGTAAATGCTCGCTTGTTTTTCAAGTTTTTAAAGTTAATCAGACTAGTTTTTGTCCTCAGTTCGTGAGCGGGCGTAATTCAACAAGTTCTTTAATCTGATGGGTTCCGGGAGCGGGCGAGATTTTCCCATCCGGCCCGATCACGGCGGGCGGAATCGTCTGTTGATCTATTTTCGTGAACGAATTAGCAGTAATCGTCAAGCTTTTGCCTTTTTACACTTCCCTCAACGCAAGTTTATCACTCTGTTCACTTTTGAATGGCAAGGAGAGTCACTGCCGTAAATTCAATTGAGTGTTTTGAAGTTGTTTGGTTGTTTGTAGCTTGCATATGATCCTGTTCTTCTCTCGCCGTCAAATTTAAAGTAAAAAGCAAGTCAGTTTCACTCCAGCTTACCTCTCTGAGAATTTCTATTGAATACACTTCAAGGTATCCTCGTTGTCTGCTACTCAATGTACGGTAGAAAAGTCTCATTTTGAGTAATTCGTAACGACTGACAGAAATTGTTTTTGTAGTACAACAGTTAACACTTAATGACTGGTCCCGAGGGGAACAGTGAATTTTGTTTCCCGAGAACCTCAATGTTTGAGATTCGAGGGAAACAAAATTCACTGTTCCCCAAGGGACCATGCAGTCATTTAGTGATTTGTTATATAGCAAAGAAAGCAAAAGCAAATTTTGAAAAACCGCGCTGAGATTCCAGCCACAACATCAGGCCACCTCTGATCACGTGCAACAGCGGTCAACATTTCGCGGGTAACAGTGAACTGTTTCCCGTTTGACTTCATAGTTTTCGCAATGCTGCCCGCTCGTGGCATTTGGCGGGAAACAGTTTCATTGTTAGATGCCATGTGACCATGAACTAGCCAATGAATGGGCGTACTGTAGCGGGAAAAACGCCAGCTATACACCCTTTTAATAAGTTGCAGCGCCATTTTGAATATCAAATTTATGACGTCATTCGCGGAAAGTAACCTGTCATCTTGGGTTGATTCTTTACGTTGAATCCATGTTTGATCGCTCGACATCAAATGTCATCGTCTAAAGTACAAGAAAATAGGCAGTCAATGACTGCACGTGGCTACTTCTGTTATTATTAGATCACTGCAATAAAACAAATCATTGCAATAATTAAAAGGGGTCATAAAACGAACTAATACGTTTTGCACTCGTAGCTCATCAAAAACATGCCGACTTGTTTCTTGCACCGCGCAAAATATGCCGATCTCCAAATTTGTAAAGATAAGATCTCGGTAGTTTGAATTTAATATCTTACCTCTAAGTTAGTTGCCTTTAGATAAAGGATGCAAAAAAAACACCGTGATTTTGAAGTAAAATTGAACGGGAAAATTAAAACTTCGATTGTGCGGGCAATTGTGCGATATTATTGACGAGCCAATGTTCTTGCCAAGTTCTAAGGAAATTCTGCATTGACAATAGTACTGCTAAATTTATTTCACTAGTAGTTCAAATATACTTAGCAGGCTTAGCAATCGCCAATTCTTTTGAAAAAAAATGCGTCTGACTGCTAAAGAAAATCATGTTGCGTGACACGAACTAGACGAGTGAAGCCAAAATAAATAGCAAAACGGACTGCCGCATCTTCGCTTATAAATGAGCTCCTTTTTAAGAATATTCCTGCCTTGATTCAATATGTCGCTTGATTATTTCTTCGCAAACTGCGTTAGGAGTCCCAAATTCTCGGAAGGTATTTTCAAAAAACACAACTTGAAAGTTTATGCAAATTATGTGTAATGTAATTTGACGCGTTGTTATTACACTGTTGTTTTCACGAGGGAGTTTGTCATGATTCGTCTTGGTTCTCTCGAAAGAGATTATTCGCTCTTCAGAGGAGTTATAACTCTTGAAAAGGGTTGACGATCGCAACACGGCAGATATGGCTGCACAATTCACTTAGATCGCCACGACCAGTAAACGAACTCCGAACAATCTGAACAATTTCTACTACCATAGACGCAGCCGGAAAGTGTTTTTTAAATATTTCATACCCGGCAGTCTGAAGTTATTCTAGAATTTCCACGGAAAAACTCCTCCAGTCCTTCTAAAAACTGTAGATCTTTGTTTAAAAATGTCAAGCGATTTCAATTATAATTTTTGCTATGTCCGATTACCAGTCGAGCAAAACCGAGAGAACACCTACTTTATAAATTCTAGCCGATTCTTTCATTCCGAACACTGGATCGATTTCTATTCGATTATCCATCACGAGGACCAAATAGTTGCGAACACAATCCGAAAATTGGACACGCTACTCACTTACGTACACGATAGCATTTTGGCTACAGCTGCCAGCAGCAGTACCCACAAAGAGTCAGTATCTTTCCTAGCACCTTAAAAATATTACCCGAGATAAAACTGAGAAGACAACCTTTGTGTTAGGCTCATATGGTCGCAACTGTGCCGTTCCCGATCGTGTAATTCGTATGGGGATATATTCGACAACAACTGCAAGAAGAATGTGATTTATCACAAGATAGCAAGCGCACCAGAACTGAAGACACATGGATCCAACGTAATGAAATCAGCCCAAGATGACAGGTTACTTTCCGCGAATGACGTCATAAATTTCATATTCAAAATGGCGCCGCGACTTATTAAAAGGGTGTATATAACAACAACTAATAAAGTAATGTAGTTCGAGCTGTCATACTCGCTCTTTGTAAAGATTTTTTACAAATGGTTTGTAGACGGTGCGTAGGCCGATTCATTGACAAGGTTGAAAATATCGAACCCACTTGTAAGCCAATTTACCGCAGGAAAAAAAAAATCATGAAACATGTTATTTGCGGCTGGGATGTCGGTATAGGGAAAAACTTTGACCTCCGGCTTGAAAATGTTGCCCGAGTGCGCTGCCGTCTGCCAGCGCCCGCGGGCAGCACTTTCAAGACCTTGGCAAATACCATATATAAATTAGTAAGCGACACTTTCCAAATAGGACATTATCGTGTCTCTATGAAGAAATCACGAAACCATTAGCAATGTCGAACTCCCTTTTATGCAAATATACAATTGATCTGTTTTGTTCCAGAACGTCGTTCTGAGCCGGACTCTTGCTTGAAAGTCAGGCGTCTCCTTGAAGTCGAAAGTGTCCTTGTGAATGAGTATGCTGGAGACATTCGGACAAAAATTAACGCCACGGCTGGGTAAGACATTATTGACGTATCTTTACGACTATTGCTTTATGCAAAGTGAGAGGAAATTACTCGCCATATCTTAACTTTTCCCAATTGCTCTCTTTCCAGAGATGAGAATGAAGAAGTTTTCAACATTGGCCGGGACTTTGATGAACGTTATCACTGGCATTCTCTCAAGCCTCTTTCTGATGATTACGAACGAACAAATCAAACGTTCACAGGCAAGATATTAAATAGCATACAACATTGGTAGATCTAGTTTGGGGGCCTGGCAGCGGAGTGCGGACCTCCCTTTTTGGCCAGAAGTTATCAGACCCGAAGGGTCAAAGATCCCTGGACTTATTTTGAAGCAAGAAGAGGTTCACAATCACACAACTCCAATCCCCAGCCTTTTCTTCCTCGATCTGAGCATCTCTGGATGCCTCCTGCTAGTACACCAAAAAGCAGATGTTAACCCTCGGACGTACACGGTAACCCATGCCTCCACTGTGGTGCAAAGAGGAGATGGGCGCTGGATGGAACCCCTCCCCTGGGATTTCGTCCTGTTAACGCACAGTTAAATAAAATTACATTGCATTAATTAAGAAGATAGCCCTGACCTTGCTCTACTTGCTGGTTATGACGTCATATTTGACCCGCCATCTAAAAATCCATCCTACTGTTATTTGTAAATTTTCTTAGTTTAGATCGTAATTATCTTAAAGCGCTATTGGGCTAAAGGGAAATAGCGCTATATAAATAAAGCATCATTATCATCATTATTTTGAATCTTGGATTTCACAAATTTTCTTAAAATGCCAAGAAATAACGGAAATTAATACAGAATCAAGCCAGAATGCTTGCGGAATGTAAGCAATTATGAATTTCTGCAATTTGATGCAGAAAACTGAAAATACAGAGAATCACGTCCAAAAATTTGATTTTTGGCCAGACCTACTTGAAATTTGTGGTTGCCATGGCTAGTCAGAGACTGTCTCCTGGTTGTTTTCTAATTGCCCGTTTCTGTTTGTCTTTAGATAAGCCTCCAGACGACCCGTGGCAAAGAAAACGGTATTTCAAAGAAAAGCAGAAATACGTTCGCTATCATAGATTTTATGGCAACTCACTTGTTGGAGGCATTGACCAGGCGAAGATTATCACGGTCGCAGACACTGAGGCTAAGAAGAAAAAAGGAAAAGACAAGCCAGAAAAGATGATAAGATAGCTATTAGGTTATTGTTACAATTATTAAGTTCCACCATCTCTGCAGTATTCCACCCCTGATATATGTAATGCGCTTTTATTCCCCTGCTAAACTTTTTCACGCTGTATAACAAAATCTGTAGTCGCAAAACATTGCTCACATTGCCCTTTTTCCATAGAGCAAGAAGAAGGCACAAATTATTGAAGAAAATAAACAAAGGAGTAAAGGTTTGTAATCTATGTGATAACGGAGCTCGTCTGATCTTGTTGCTAGCTTGCAAGAAAATATATTCAAGTGTTTTAGCCCTTAATAATTGATGGATTTTAGCTAGTTTGGTGTGAAGTGATGTATATTTGGGAGATTTTGTGTACTCAGTAGCTCTTAAGAAAAAAGTTGATTTTTTTCATTATTCAGCTCTCTTAATAATGCCAAGCTTGTTAACATCGATGTCGACTTTGAAGCCTTTTTTGAATGTTTATTCCATTCTTTGGTAGCTGAGATCATGTTAACAAATCGACGTCAGTTTTTTATGCGTGGATCCGCAGACTACTTTGACAATGTTATGACGAAATTCATTGTCAATAACAGGAGTGACGCATTAAAAACTGACGTCAATTTGTTTTTTACGATAACAAACTGTCAAATTGTCCGCTTGAGCGCGTTGCCGCATCGCATAAATTATAAATTCATGAGTCTGTCCGTTTATTGACGATAAAAATTAGCCAATGAGCGCGCGAGAATTTGTGCTGTTATCGTAAAATATCTATTAGACACACATTGTGTGCAATCTCAAAATTGGCTTTTTCTCAAAACCTCGACAGAGCTAGACAAGAAAAAAGATTTAGAAAAGTGGCGTCATTTTCTTAAGGACATCAAAAGCAGCTTGAAGGATGGCAACTACGATACAGCTTTAAAGTCGATTAATAAATACGAATCAGATTGCAAATCTCCAGAACTTCATCTTAAAGCGCTCATGAAAAGAGCGGAGAGTAGCTACGAAGCCTGGCGACATACAAGTAAGTAAAAATAACCTTCTTCCATTACAAATGGGTTATATTGTGTTCAATTCATTAAATAATTAAAATTCTTCTTAAAAATTCTTCTGAACTTTTCGTATTTTTTAACCACCTGTCAGGAGTAAACAGGAAAGAGAGACTCTTTCTAAGTTTTCTTCGGTTGTTGGTTGTCCTGAATCAAATCGAGCTTGTGATACTCTTCCTCGAATCGATTTTTTATTTAACTGATAAATTTACCATTACATTATTCTTCTAGGAACATGTGACCCAAGTTGTAATGATATGAAGTATCCTGTCCTTTTAATGCAAAGTGTCCAGAAAATTGCACAAGGCTTCCAAAGTCTGCTTAGCGACAGAAAGAAAAACAAACTCGCTGGATACATGCAAAAGCTGGGCTTCAGTGACATCGCAGGCTCGTTTTATGAGTTGCAACCCGAAAATGGAGAAAGGGTAAGCAGGGCGAAAATTCTACGAAGTAGGGAGCGGTGTTGGGGGTGAAGGGTAACCGGTGATGCATTAGAATTCCATCCAGGGAATAGCAACATTCACAGCGCCTTTATTATTACATGGACTGACTTGCTTAACCAACTCAAGTATGTTAAGACATGGCTCACAGCCTAATTTGCAGAAAATCTGAAAACAGCCATTTACTACAACACTTTCAAACTTGGCACTAATATAAATCACTTTTATCTTTAAGTGTTCATTAGCTGGGTCACGCGATATGTTATAAATATTTGATTGGATTAAAAGGAAATTGAAAATGGGGTGACGAGAGGTCACACTACATAACGGATATAAATTGAAAGGTTATGAGAATTGTGTTGTTGTCCCTTACTTGATTCTGGTTGCAATGGTTGATGTATCGTTATGAGATGAATAGTAAAACAGGTCACGTGACTTATCTTGCCCCTTAATACTTTGTTGGAATAATAAATCTGGCCATTTTGGGAAAGGATAGTTTCCTTGAGTAAAGGCACAGATTGACTGATATTTTATAGTTCGCTCAAGTTAACCATTCTCATCCCATTTGAGGTTCTACTATTGCCAAAATTATGACGTCATTAGACACGTGACCACCATAAAAATATCGGGACTTAAGGACGATTAATTCCCATTTAAGTGTATTTTGGTCTTCCTGGGGCAAAAACAATGTTGTCTCCAAAGCAAAAAGCTTTAAACTTCGCGGGGAGTGTTACCCAGAAATGAGCCATGCCTTAAAGTAGTACTACGACCAAAAAACAATTCTTTTTGCTTTGGATTTCAAAACTATGTTAACTAAACACTAACTGACCCAAGTTTTAAGTTCTGATTTAAAAAGACACCTGTTTATTTTAACTGGAATTTTCATATTTATTGGTCCGCCATTACTAACTTTAAAATCTTGAGAGAGCTGGGTGGAGGAGAAAATGACGTCATAGACTCACTAGTTTAAGAGTGCAATGCGTGTGTACGCGGCTGAATTAATATGCAGCACGGGAGTTTTGGGCATTCAAACTTTTAAACCCGCGTTTTGCATATATAATAAATTGCGTTTACACGCTGAAACCTTAAGCTAGTGAGTAAATGACGTCATTTTCTCTAGATCCAACCCTCTGATGTCCCATCGGTCAGTTTTGAACGTGAGTATTGGCGGACCGTGAAATCAAAAACTTGCACTCAAAATAAAGAGCCTTCGGATAAAACTCAAAGCTCAAAATTTTGCCAGTTAGGCGTTAAGCGAACACGCTATCAAAATCTGAAGAAAAAAGGAAACAATTTTCTGATCATAGTAACACTTTAATTTGTCCTGATATGAACATCGCTTAACATTCGTAGGCGGGACAGCTTTCTGTTCACACTACAAGCGTACGATTTCAGCTGGAGCACATGGGACATTTGCTTAAACGAGACGAGCGCACGGATCGTGATCCTAGAGTGGAACACTTTATTCCAGACACATGGCAGGTATATTAGATATGAGAGCAAAACTAACATGTAAACACATTCTTCTCATGACGCGTTACGCAAAACCACGGAAGCGTACCTTATCGAAAGGTATCAAACTCTTGAACCCAAAGGAAAAAAGAAATGAGAAGAATTTAATCCTATGTTTAACCCACTTATACCTTATGTATTATATTCCATTTTAGTATCCTGTCATTCATTAGTTTATTTCAATGGTCTTCTTTTTATTTATTTCGAGTTTTGTTATCTAGTCATTTATTAGTTTTCTTCAACGGTCCACTTTTTATTGTAAAACAATATAGGCTTTTACCTGAAATTGTGACGTCTTTTCTCAGTGGTAAACATTCCCTGAAGCAGTCAGGCCGTGCCTGACAATTATTTAAAAGGAAAATATATAACAGTGAACCCCAACCGTACGGTCAGCCTTTCTGCGTTCAGTTTATGCAAACACCACATGTAAGAGAAAATGTGTACTTCCTTTACATCAGGCTTGAAAACAATAAAACTGACATTTTCGTCACGATAAACGTTTTTGTCCTTGGAGATGTCAACAACTGTTATTCACTTTGCAATCCGTTCGTTCCCTTTAAGACTTCTTAGTTTTGACAGCTTTAAGTAAAACAACACTGCCTAAGAGTTGCTTCTACAGCAATACCATATAGAGTATTATAAGAAAAACTGTGCCCTTGGTCTTACATGCGGTCCTCGGCCTACGGCTTTGGGCAGTATTCAAGACCTCAGCCATGGTATTTCCCAATATGGGCCTCCCGGCCCGCAAATAACCTATATAAATTAGCAAATTGACGTCAATATTTTATGCGTCTACCCTGTAAATTGATCATGAATTTCGTCATAACTTTGTCAAGCGACGAGGCGATAGCCGAGTGGATCCACAGACTACTTTGACAATGTTATGTTGTGAAATCGTCCGCTCTCGCTTGGTAATGCATCTCATAAATGACAAATTAATGTTTCCGTCCACTTATTAACAACAAAAATTAGCCAATGACCGCGCGAGAATTTCAGCAGTTATTTCTTTTTTTGGCATTGACCCATTTTTTAGCGTGAGCTCCTTGATGCTGTGGATAAGAACGAGTCAGCGGTGATCGTGGCACCAACCTCATCTGGAAAGACATATGCCTCTTACTACTGCATGGAGAAAGTGCTGAGACAAAGCAACGATGGTGTAGTGGTTTATGTTTCACCAACAAAAGTAATGTACTAAAAAACTAATCCTTTACATGGTCATGGTACAACTCTAAATCACTCGCATTTTATCACCATGCATTAGTTTTGTGAAGACATTTATAGTGCACAAAAAAATGATCTTTCCATTGAGTGAGGTTTTAAACAGTTTTAGACTAGGCAGGTGTCTGATTTCCGAGGGAAGAGATCCTATTTAACCCAATGAAAAATCCAAGGATTAAAATGCCTACAGTTAAGGTGGCTTACTACAGTTTTGATGGAGTATAAGAGCACAACTTTTAACTCTTTTGAAAAAGGTTCCAAGCTGTTTTTCCCTTCACTATTTATTGTTTGCTTAAGTCTTTTACCATTTCATGTGAATTTTGAACAATT
>OX393565.1:9034902-9054902 GCA_947652115.1 Blastomussa wellsi | reverse complement strand
GTCTTTCGAATCGAAACCTTAACTCTGACTCCAGTGATGAAAAAGAAATGATTCTTAAACAAAATTCGGACGTTTTAGTCCCAAGATATATTGGAAAGATTAATTTTGCTTTCCATTTTCTCGAGCAAATACAGAGGGCTCACTGAGGCGCCATTGTGTTTGCATGGTTCCTGGGTAGACGTCATCAGCAATTGCCGCCCCAGACTCCCTAAAACGCGGTCGTGCAACACTTCAAGCGCGACTTTGAGAGGGCACAGAAAATCGAGGATTCAAGCAAATTCAAAAATTTTTGCACCCAAATGCTTCGAATAAAAAATTTTTTGGGGTTAGGCGCACTTTCAATCCAAAGACGGATTTTGCGTTTATTTACTAAACAGATTTCAAAGAAAGAACGGAAAAGTCCAGAGCGTACTTAAAAACTGGCAGTATCGAAGCTTTTCAGTCGCCTTCCCGCTGTTTTTTTTCTCCTCTTCAAACAAACCACCAAGCTATCAAAGAATCGAACAAAGCATTCTATCATTTCCCATGGAACGGGAAACCCGATAAGATTAAAAGTAATGTTACAATTAGCGAGTACAGCAATGGTGGGATTAAAATGATTGATCTCAGAGTTCGAAATATAACACAACTGAAAATATGAAATATCACATATTTGAACTGCGGAGAAAGATATGAAGACATAATTAATCATCGCAGTTATACACACAATTGACGAGCTTCCAGTTGGCTTCATAGCTCAGCTGGTAGAGCACTGCACCGGTATCGCAGAGGTCATGGATTCGAATCCCGTTCAGGCCTGAATTTTTTTTTTCAGGCTCTAATTTCACAACTGCTCAAGTTTTGTGTATAACTGCAATGATCAATCATGTCTTAACATCTTTCTCCGTATTTCAGTTATGATATTTCATATATTTAGTTGTGTGCTGTAAATTTGTTCTTTGTGATGCATGAATTGTATTACAATATGTAGATTGCAATGTGTAGTTTTGTTTTGTAATTTTAGTGTAATTGCAGTTGTTTGTGAAAAATAAAGCTGTGTGTTTACCAAAAACAACTAGATTAGTAAAAGAAACGAAAAAACAGTTTTATGGTTTTTTCTGCACCCTAAAAGAATATAAGTGACTATTTAGGGCCAGAATAAAGGGCGTTGTTTATTTTCTATTTCTGGCCTAGTAACATAACGCCTGCTTTTCTCAGTGTTGACGATTTCAACTTAAAATATCCTGTGCCTAAACAACCCGTCCTTCTTTCATTTGTAGGTTCACTGCCTTGGACAAGAGATTGGGGCGGAAGTCTGGGAACATCTCCTTCTTCTGATTCGCTGTCCTTTTTTGGCTCTCTCGGCAACCATTGGAAATCCACACGACTTAATGGCGTAAGTGATTGACTGTGCTTTCGTTAGAGGATTCTGAATGTGGGTTTGCAAGTTTAAATATTTTGAGAATTTCAGTGACGGTTGTTAGCCAGTGGGCCACTTGTCAAAGCTATACTGCTATTTTGACTAAGGTTCTCTGGCACTGGTGCTACTCAGTACTAAGTTGATTGTGGTTCACTTCCTTTAAATGAGGCTTGTTTCCATTCCAGCTGGTTGCAAGCTGCTCAAGACTTTCGTGAGCAGCAGGATAAACAAGATAAAGGCAAGCTGAGGGACTCATACCGGATCAGGCTAGGTATGAGAGAGTAAACGATACATTTTTCTACTTATCTGCTAATATAAATAGCCACCGATATTCTCCATTCCTTTGTTAACACCTTGATTAGAGGCACCTTTGGGTACTCAAATATTAAAAACGCTCAATTGTTGTTGTTTATAGTGGTCATTGCCCTTAGCTACACCTAACTAGTTCACAGGCATGAAATATATCAACTAGACATAATAGGCTTTAATGAAGGAAGACCAGTTGGTTATTTACAAGCTTGACCAAGGAGTCGAACTAGGGTCTACTGAGAAGCAACTCCAGTTTAGTGGTCAGAGCGTGGATTGAACCCCAAGTCTAGGTCGCCTAGGTCGTGAGTTCCTGGATTAAAGACAGCCGTGTTCTTCCCGAAGAAAATAGTCTCGGTGGACTAGTGAGCGTTTCTATACTTCTAAGTAATTAATTCCTGGATGACTGAACCGAGTAGTCTTTTAAGTAGCAATGATCTTTTTTTGTGGATCTTTCGATTAAGTTACCTGTGACGAGCGATACTCAGATCTGGAAAAGAGCATGTACCTTCCAAGTCCTTGTCACGGCGGATTTTCTGAGGAAACGGAGAGATACGAAGGTAGCTACGATGTTAAAAACACAGAGGAGTTTGTAAGACTTCATCCATGTGCCCAGCTTGGACCCAAACAGGTTAGATTGTACCATCATGTTTAATTTATAGAACAATCGTAAAAAACAGTAGTAAAAAGTTGTTTATAGGCAAACTAGTGATGGATTAGTTTAGTTGAACAAGACCATACAGTCTTTTCAAAAAATGTAAGTTTCAGTTAATTTAAGATAATCCATCACGTCTTCTTTAGAAGGTAATGCTGACTATTATAGCTAGTCAACTATAAAGTAAATAACCAACTACTCTATCAGAAGATTTGTATTAGCTCTTAGGAAGGGAGCGTGACCGGGTGGTTTAGGGCGCTGGTGTCAGGAATGCGTAATCCGGAGGTCCCGCCGGGTTTAAGGCCTCCACCCTGTCACTAGCCGGATTTGTTTCTCGGTAGTCCCGAGTTCAAATCGTCGATCACGCTTTGTAAATAGCCAACACACTTTAAAACTGTTAACGTAAGCGAAAGAAACGCAGTATTCAACCTTCCCGTTAAACATCAGTACAACTTTAGCACTGTCAAATATATAACTGAGATCCTACTTGTCGCATCTTTGTTTGTGCTTTCTTTTTGTTTTCTTTAACAGCTACAGGAAAATGGTTTTCCAGGTGATATGGCTCTCACTCCCAAAGAGACCCTTCACCTTTTTGACACAATGGTTCAACAGTGGCCCGACAAAGAATCCTTGCAGGTCAGCGGATAACCAATTTAGCCGTCAATTTTATTATTACATATTATTTAAGAAATTTAAGAAAGCATGTACCGTGTTTCTATCGAGTTTTAGTGTAAATTTACTACAGTTCTATCACGAATGCCGTTCTTTGATTGCCACGCTACTCACTGTCTATTTAACAAATAGATTCCTTGTTTCCGTGTGTCTGTTTAGTAATAGATCACAGCTGATATCAAACTGTGGTAAGAATAAAACGAAAACAAACTGCAACCTTAAATTTTCGAAAATTTAAGGTGGCTCTGACCCCCATTTACAGAATTTTTTAAACTTTGCCAAAAGCTGCATCTTATCCTGCTTATCAAAATTCTAGGGTAAGAAAAAATTTCACCGGGCCTTTTTTGAAATATAATTGCTTAAAGCTGAAATTAAGGGTGTTTTTAGCAGGTCATAGTGCTGCTACGGTAACCTATTGTGTCACGAAAATAATACCAACCTGTTCACCAGTCATTGGGCAGTTTTTTGATACCATGATTGTAACATCAATTGATAAAGAGTGGTTACAATGACACATCAAAATCTAAGTCTTGGAATGTGCTGGAAACTGTTTTGAGCCACCTTAAGAAGTGATGCGTTGATGTTTCACTCCTGACATCAACCATTGTCCCAACAGTTATTTTGAGACTAGGAAGAGTTGAATGTATAAAATAAATTAATCTCAGAAAAATTTTGTTTATTTTAAATTCGAGATAAAGAAATGGTTCTCGGCTTACCAACACCAATTTTGTGCTTGGTTTTGTCTCGCTCGACTGCCGACTGAGACTGCTCGATAACTTTTTCTGGATTATTTTTTAAAAGAAACAGCTTTATCTTTCTTCTTTCTGCTTCTCGAACCTGTTCAAGTCTTTTTTGTACCTTATCTTTT
This sequence comes from Blastomussa wellsi, assembly GCA_947652115.1. Taxonomy (NCBI): domain Eukaryota; kingdom Metazoa; phylum Cnidaria; class Anthozoa; order Scleractinia; family Plerogyridae; genus Blastomussa; species Blastomussa wellsi. The sequence continues at coordinate 9,051,002 of OX393565.1, read as the reverse complement.
GCCTAGTAACGTAAAATATTGTCTCAATTCTCAAAACTTTCTGCAATTTTAAAACACAGAGGGAAAAACTTTGTAACAATGACGTCAATCGTACGTCTGCATGTCCTCTAACAGATCATAGCCAAGAACCAATCAAAATGCGAAAATAACTTGGGTTAATATATAATCTGTGATGGTGTTTAGCGTAGCATTGTACCCTTATTAACGAAATGACTGCCGCTTCTTGGGGTTTTTAAGGTATCTGTGAGGAGGATTTAGAAAAAGTTTTAAACGACTTGTACATTTATACTAAAACAATTAGATTATTCGGCTTCGCCTCATGAGCTATTGACCCGTAGACCTTGCGGGCCACGAGTTTAATTGTTAATTACAGTGCAGTGGCTTTCGTCTTCTACGAGATGGCGAGGTCTTTTCGTTTTCCCGAGGTTTTCGAGGAACGTTTAGACGCAAATGGATCATTAGATTCGTGAGAAGACGAAAAGAAGTACATTTACGGTTTCTTGGCTTTAAAATCACGTTACATCTTTTTTATAATAACTGTCTAATTTCTCCCGTGCTGATTGGCTCATTTTTATCATCAATAATAGTACAGACGGATAAATTTTAATTTATGCAAAATCAACTTTCAGCTGTCAAACTGTGAACTTTTTAGTCAATGCGATTTTATTGACTTGATTAAGTAGCCAATGAAAGAGCGTTAAAAGCTATTGACAAGGTTCGTGCCATTTTGAACAAAATTCACTTATCTTTGTTTTGCAACTCGGCGTCTTTTCTCCTCGTCAGTGTTTTTCCCCGCATTTGACCATTTTGGTAGCGTTTAAATCATCCGGTTATCACCTCTTATAGTTCAGCACTAAATTTTACTTTGTCGTCATTGGCCAAAACTGATCACGTGGTACGATCTCGCGCGGGCATTATCTGTCATTAGTAGAATTCTACTAGTTACTAATGTAAATGCTACAATCTGATTGGCTGAGCTACTCGTTTACTATCAGCCATTATAGTTCACCACTAAATTTTCTCCGATTCTTATTCTTATTCTTATTCTTATTCAGTCACTGTACTCTAATTAAACAATAGAGTGTTTCTGTCGAGGAACTATCGGCTGATAGTTGCCCCGCGGAAATTTGATGTTCTTAAAACTAGCATATTTGTTTTAAGAACATCAAATTTCCGCGGGGCAACTATCAGCCGATAGTTCCTCGACAGAAACACTCTATTGTTTAATTAGAGTACAGTGGCTGCCGGTCGTCCACTAGTCTCCTCCGCAGCCGTGTTTTGGGATGTCACGCAACGCTCCCCCCAAAGAAACGGCTGGTCACAACCGAACCACATTCCTTTCATGAAATAAGCCAATCACAGCCTCGGTTTCATTTTCAACAACCAGTTCGCGCCAAATTTGCCCTTTGAAACTTGCCCAATCAGAGAAGGTTTTTTATCTTTGTATCCCGTCATCGGAGACGTCACAAATGAACATACGGATTTCCGGCCTTTGTTTAGGGACGCCGAAAAATACACGCAACGCTAATTACTAGAAGCTTTCAACTCGAAAAATGATTGTGAAGAAGGAAGATATCTATTTTAATTTGCCTAATGAAGGGACTAAGAAATCAAGTAGCTTCGCTCGATTTGTTGACAGCGAGTTCTGAATGCTGCTCTTTTCGCCTGTTTTCAATCTGTAGGAAACCCTTGATTGACGCTATCAATTAGACATTTCCAGAAAATGTATATTCTTTCATTAGCTGAACATAGCGATGAACACATGAAGCACTTATACTTTTTCATTCACAGTTTTTTTTTTCGTCCGTGACGATCGTAGCTCGAGAACACGGCCCAGTTTTGGTTGCGTGCGTGCGGCGTGAAACAAAAGCCACAAGTTTCTCATTGTTCGCACCGCAGGCCTTTTCGCGCGAAAGCTTACGTCATTCGCACTTTGCTGTTACGTAATTGGTCTGTTCAACAGACCGCAAGGAGCCCACAAACACAATAGAAAGGAATGTGGTTCGGTTGTGAGCAGCCGTTTCTTTGGGGGAGCGTTGCGTGACATCCCAAAAAAACGGCTGCGAAGGAGACTAGTCGTCCATGAAATGCGACGTTTTTATAGTTTTCCGAAGTTTTGGAAGAAATTTTAGTTGTAAACGGGTAATTTAATTCCTGAGAAGACTAAAAGAAACACATTTACAGTTTCTTAACTTTAAAAACTTGAAAATATTGAAAAAGCGGGTACGCGCGTAAACAACTGCAAAGGACAGTTCGATACGTGCAAGTTTGTTTAAGGGTAAAGTTCAATAATGCGTGGGAAATCATTGGAAACCGTTATCTTCGTTAATTTCAGTTTGAATTCTACTCTTCGATTCTACTCTTCTTGTTCGCTCTCGATTTTTATGAGGTGATAGTTGACGATAGTGCCCGCTTAGTGGAAGTGGCTCATCAAAGGCAGCTACAATTTTTTTTAGATAAGATGAAAAGAGTTTATCAACCCATGTCGATTTTATTTAGAAGAGAGCAAGAGAATATTTTTTCAAGACTGAAAACTGCAGTAAACTACTGCACAGTAAAACGTCAAGCGGCCCAGCGGTTTCAAGATTCGAAGTTTCCTCTTTAGAAGTCAAAAGTTGACATATAAAATTGTTTATACATGTATAGATGTAATATCATGTGAAGAGGATACAACGTAAAATACGAAACACTTAAGCGCTCCATAGCGGTTGGAAATTTTGATAAATAAATTCTTGTCATTTTCAGTTTTGAGGCATGCCGATACGGGAAAATTTAGTAGTGAACAATAAAGATAATAGAGTGTTTATGTCTCGGAACTATCGGTCTGATAGTTGCCCCATGGAAATTTGATGTTCTTAAAGCTAGCATATTTGCCCTCGAAGATTCGTTTCTTGCGCAAATATTTGTTTTAAGTACATCAAATTTCCGCGACAGAAACACTCTATTGTTTAAATAGAAATTGAGGGCGAATAATGCAATTGTTAAATAAAAACACGATCTTAAAACCGCAATCAGCGCGCATTTTTCTTTGAGTTATTTTCTAAATGTGGATATCAGCGTGATAAAGCGGTGACTAAAAATGATACCCGAGAAGTGATACCGTAAGACTCCGAAAATAAACCCCTCCAAATATGAGCCCCCCAAAGCGGTAACGTGAAAAACCCTCCGTTGAATCGCCCGTCTAAATATAAGCCCCCCTTCCCTGGGAGCTTGTACTTGGAAAGTTGCCCTCATATACAAAGTAAAACAAAGCATAAAAGGTAAATTTACTTCCAACTATAAGGCTAGCCCAATCAATTTGGAAACGCAAATTTCCCTCCATAAATAAGCCCGTCCGAATATGAGCCCCTCGAAAAATAATCCCCTCGAAAAAGGCCATTGAAAAATTTAAGCCCCGGGGCTTATCTTCGGAATTAATTTTACGGTATGATATCATTTGACTGCATTGAGCTGATCTGATATGATATCATTTTACTACAATGGAATCATAACCTATCACTTCAAGGTTGAATCTAACAGACTGTTATAAATTGGACCCGCAATCGGGTTGCACGCTATATTTTAGCTGACGCCTAATAGCCTGTGTACAGAAGCGCTAGCTTTGCAGTTTTGTCAACGAGATTTGTGAATGTCTCCAATGAAGATATTTCTCACTTTCTTGGAGAGAAAAAAAGCTACCTTAAAGACAAAAGCAAAAACATTTTAAGAGAACGCTACTCTTAAGTTTACTTTTCTCACCTTCTTGTATCTATTCACGTTCATACATTATTATTAAAGGCAACTTTCTTGTACTTCAACTTGGCGGCCCACTCGCTCGAAGACTTCCTCGTTCGCTATATGGTATGAAAAACTCGAGATGAAAACGATTTCAAGCTCTTAACATGTAAATAATGTATTTATAGTCTATCTTTGAGGGGAAACATAATTTCTGCACTAGAACCATTCTAGCCACTTCATTTTTTACATTTTCATCATTGGTAAATAGACATTTTAGGTCTACAGCCATGCTGTTATGAGGATATTATTTGAAGAACTGTATTTTTCAGTTGAATCAGCCGATCTGCGACCTACACATTCTTCCAATGAAACATTGGTTTCACATATTCCTTTTGCAGAAACTTTCTCCAGAACAATATTTCCGTGAAAACACGTTCATTCTAAAGAGTCATGCTCGACAATACGAGCACGAAATAAAGAAGGAATTCAAGTCCTGGGCCGATCAGAAACAGTTAAATAAGGTAAATATTAATAAAATTGTAGGAAATCACGGTTGTGTGATAAAGTTTTAAAAACACGGGAACCTTAATAAAATCACAAGTTCCTTTCCTAACGATCAATAGTCGTTTTCTTGCAAATATACGTGCACACTGCTCGCGTACACTGAACGTTTCCCGGCCTATCGCCTTAGAAGAACGCAAAATCTTCTTTTACCTAGCAACGTCCTCAAAAATGATCGTAATTTTTCAGGGATATTTGCGTACAAGATTGGATTGCTTTACTGTAAAAGGACAACACTGAAATCCCTCTTTATCTATTTCTATTGATTTTTGTTTTGTCTTCTTCAGGTGGAATCCGTCATTCAGTCATTGAATGCTATTTGCGTAGACAAGCAGGCCTCAGTTGAACGAGAATGGAGCGAAATAGGAATGCCTTCGTCTGGTCCACTTTTCATCTTAAATAATTTCACGAAGCTGGTTGACCAACTCAGAGCACAAGATAAACTGCCAGCCCTGGTTTTCAGGTAGTACAACGTGGTGGTTAAATATTTTTTTGAGGTACATTTTGTCACAGAAAGGTTCTTTTTGTAAGGCACTGACATGATATAATTCAATCTCCAAGACTGAACTCTTGCTTGCATGATTACTGTAATTGTTGCGGCTGAACCCTGTGGCAAACAATTTTTAGGAATTGATTCACTGTTGATTATCGCTTGAAGTTGGACTAAGGTGCTGCCTAGCGCTAGCTGCTCATTTTCAGGCAGCCGAAAGAGATGAAAACAACGTATATTGTCATGCTCGTACAATCCTTTTAAAACTATCAAATTCTCAACGGTTCCTCGAGCGATCGCGTAACCTAAAACCGCGTCAGTTCAGACTCTCCAAGGCTCTTTCCGTCTTGGACTCACTCAACGTGCGCATGATGAAGCTTTCATGAATAAATACGTTCCCTTTTTTGGAGACGTAAATCGGGACGCCTGTGGTATCACTTGAGGTTTCATGGGAGAGAGTCAACATGTAGAGAACTGCCGACGGCAAATAGGTGTTTTAGATCCGGTCAAATACTTCGAACTTGCTTAGAACCCTTGTTTTGAATAACTGTCCCTTGAAATTCATAAAACGGTATAGGGTAAACGTCAAATTTAACAAAATAAAAAAGTTCATTCTAGTAAAGTAGATAATTTAAAAATCTATCGAGAATTGTCATGTGTTAATCGACGCACTAACTTCGCCAGCAATGCATCTAAGTGTTTGTGTAGTTCTAAGAAAAATGTCAGTGAAACCACACGTGATTAGGTACACCGGAAATTATGTGTAGAGACAAGCACGAAGACTTCAAAGTCTAACTAGAGACGCATAGAATCAGCATTAAACTCCCTTTCAATTCTAAACTAGACCTCATGTGTTTTGATTTCGCACTGGACAGAACTCCTGACCAGGGCTCACTGTACACGGTCGCTCCGCTATGGACCGAGAATTGTAAGCATCAGCTAACAAAACATCCGGCAGTGTTCAAAAGCAAGAAGACGATGCGAGCAATGCAAAAATGATCTAAATGCAAAGTAAATGCTTTTCTTGTCCTTCTCAACAGCTTTGACCGCATGCTGTGCGAAGAACTATCGGAGTGTCTTACTGAGGACTTTGAAGATCGAGAAGAAAATCTTCGAGCTCAAGGGGACCCAAAAACCTTAAAACTGGTAGAGAAGAGGCGAGAAAAGGCTGAAAAGAAGTTGAAAAAGACAAGAGATCAAACAGATAAAGAGAAAGGAAATAGGTATTTTAAACAGTTTTACCTATGTTTATGACATTGGCGTTTGTAAACATAAAACCACTCGGTATCATACAGCTACACCATTATTGTAAACATGGTAACAATGAGACAAATGCGAATGATAAAATAGTAAACAAATTCTGAAAGTCATATTTGATGAAGGGCAACATGTCAGCCACCAATTAACTTGTGTTTTCCACCAACTAGATACACCGTTTCATAACGTCTGGTGATCTGTTGTAAGTGCTTGTTAAGCGGGGGATACTCTTTGAATTCATGCGGTTTTCACGCAATTTTTTATGCGGGAACTTTCAGACAGCAGATACTTAATACTAATTAATAATACAAGGAAGTGTCCGAGGGGAACGTTGAAAGAAGCCGGCCAACGTGTTAACTGTTCAGTGCATGTTCAGTCATAGCGAATTATGGAAGATTTTTCATCATGATAATGAATTTAGGATTTTTCAGACTATATGATTTTTTTCAGACTGTTTTAAGTTTCCAGCCGAGGGATTTCCCGGCAATTCGGGACTTTTGATCTACTCGTATTTAAACACGTGAGGCGCTGATAGAGGCCTCTTTTGCTTCAAGCGGTCAGCGAGAGCACAAGCCTCTTGTCAGTTGCACCGAAGACCCGAGATTTGACCCACCTCCGTCCCGGACCAATTCAACCAGCCTTTCTTTGGTCTCATATTGCGGGTAGTCAGGGCTCGACACTAACACTTACCCGTTCACCGCTGGAGAGTAAAATATGTTGAGTGGAAAGTAAAAAAACGAAATCAACCAAAAATACTTGCCCGTTAGGGCAAGTGGTTTTCTACAGTTTGGAAAGTAGTTTTTGGTGTTCAAACAGCCAAGTGAAATAAATAAACAAACAAATAAATATATAAGGATAACTCCATTTCGGAAAGAATATCCACAAAATCTTCACGCGTACTCCTGGCATAGGAAGACTGGGCACAAGATGGATGATGCAATAGCAGAAAGTCAGATAGGTCTGGGGATGAGAAATGTGATCGGGCATTTTAAAGAGTCTTTCATCGATCGATCTGGATCAACTATCATGAGCCTTTTTCGTTTTGGTTTTTCACGCACTCACGATGAAGTTCAAAGTGCAGTTCCTGCAGGCAGCCAAGAAGAAAAAGAACAGAAAGAGCCAACGTCACGGGAAAAATATGAAGAGAAGAGAAAGATGACGGGATGTGGGTTTCGAAAAGATTGGCTTTCAGAGTTTATATGGTTGGATTATAATGAAAAGGAGGGACAGATGCATTGCAAAGTGTGCAGAGACTTTCCTAATATAGCTGACAAGACTAGCTCCTTCTTCACTGGAAGCCGGTAAAAGCTTTCATGTGAGTAATATTAAAGGGTATGATCAAAGCCGTCGCCATGCTAAGTGTGTCGAAGCTCGGAAAGCTAGAGAAGCTCCGACGTCAACTCCCATACGCTTTGGACTAAGAAATCTTAATGCGATGACTGACGAAAAACTAGTCAAACTGTTTAATACAGCCTATTATATTGCTAAAAATGAGCGACCATTTTCAGACTTCAATCAGTTGTGCATGCTTCAAGTTAAGAATGGTGTTACTTTAAAAGAAACCTACTTAAATGACAAACGTTGCCGTGAATTTATTGAGGCAATAGCAGAGATTATGGAACTCGAGGCAAGAGATAAAATCAATAATTCTCAACCACGTTTTTTCTCATTAATGGGTGATGGTGGAACTGACTCCAGTAACAAAGATTTGGAAATAATCTGTTAGAATGCTTTGTAATGGTGAACCGGTCAATAAGTACCTTAAGATTGTGGAGTTACCTAATGGGACAGCAGATGGTGTGATTGCAAGCTTTGATCAAGTGCTGTTTTAAGTTGGAGTAGATGACTGAAGAAATGGGCTAGTCCCAATAGGTTCTGATGGAGCTTCAGTGTACACAGGTGTTCGCAATGGTGTTGTTGCAGAGCTTAAGCAGTCTGTGCCATGGCTTTTAGGAATCCACTGCACTGCTCATAATTTAGAGTTGGCCATACTTGATAGTATTAAAGACGAAATTTTGCATATGTCTTTGAGGGATATGCTTCAGTCAATTTACAAAAACTACCAGTATTCTCCCAAGGCACTTCGTGAACTAAGAGAACTTGCAGAAGTTATGGGAGAAAAGATCCAGAAGCCTGGTAATTTGAAAGGAACAAGGTGGTTCCACATCTTCTGAAAGATTACAAAGTCATCCATTGTCATTTCCAGAATACTGTTGCAGCAGCAACAAGCAGTGCTGACATGCAGGGGAGAGCTAGGAAGATAACAAAAGAACAGGAAAAATTCAATACAGTTTTGTTTGCTTGTTTCATTTTGGATGTTTGGAATGCCTTAGTAAGTGCCTTAGTAAGCTAAGTATGCTTTTTGAGAAAGATGATGCCACATTGACTTTAGCCAAGGATGGCTTGGAGCACACTACACTTCAGCTTACAGCCACGCTAGCAAGACCTGGTCCATACCTTCAAGAGTTTCTTCAAAACATTGGAGATGGGTATATTTTCCAAGAAATTGAACTCAAAAGGGGTGACCAAGACTTACTTCAATTCAACACAACAACCAAGCCACGGATCCTTCATTGCATTATTGGCTACCTGGAAAATCGTTTTCAGAGTATCCAAGTGACTGATCCAACTTTGTGTGCTCTGTCAGTGTTTGATTCATCTCTCTGGCCAGATGATAGCCACTTACGGAGAAGACAAAATTCGCCATCTTGTTCAACATTTCAGACCTCTTCTCCAAAGGAACAATTTTAATTTCGAGGCTGTGCAGGAAGAATGGAGTGGCCTGAAAGTGTGCATCTGTAATAACTTCCTTGATCTCAATTTGAAAGCTTTGTGGAAGAGAGTGTTCAACAGTTACAGTGACAGGTTCTGCAACATTCTGATGTTAGTTGAGATTCTCTTGATTTTACCTCTCTCAACAGCTTGTTGTGAACGGGGGTTTTCTCTCATGGGAAAGATCAAATCAGATTGGAGGTCTTGTCTGTCTGTGGATATATTAGACTGCTTGATACGGGTTACTGCAGAAGGTCCTCCTGTTTCTGACTTTGACCCACTCCCTGCACTGAAAAGTTGGTGGAACAGTGGGCCAAGAGCAAGGCATCCCAATTTTAATGATTAATGAATAATTGAAGTGTCCAAGACAAAACATTTGGTAAATTAAACTTTATTACATTCATTGATTATGGCAAGTAAAAAATATGCTTCCTTGTCTTCTAGAAAGGAAATTTTTACTGTGGAAAGTAAATTTCCAAGTGTACTTTCCATACTGGCAAGTTGAGGGAAAAGTAAGTGTCGAGCCCTGTAGTAGTCCCTAACCTTTGCTGGAAACTGGTTATTTGCTCAATCCTTTTGAGTAAAAACGATAAGAAAATAAACAACCACGTCACAAGCGCGGTCATCACAAAATTATCTAAAACTCATTACTTGTCCGTCGTCGCCGCTTATAATACCCAGCAAACCAAGCTCAGCCAATTGGACGTCTTCTGTGGCTTGTTACTGAACAGACGCACGGCAACATGGAATCTATTTCTGCATGGAGTTTTGAAAACCGGGTTGGCAAACCGTAATTTTCTCATAACCTTTCACAACTTTTCTGTCTAATATTAGCTTGTTTACTGCGTTGTTCACGCCTGATGTCAGTTTTTTTAGCTTGTTTTCTGGTTAGAGATTTGTGTAGAAGCGGATGTAGACATAACATTACTTTTTGTCATCAGAGCAGCCCTGTGAGCCAAAAAGCTTGGACACTTCCTTGACAATTGCAGGAGTTGAAAAAATACGCTCGAAAAAGTTCTCCTTATTCTCCTCGTACCTGTTAAATGCCTCGACAAGACGTTTTTGGGTCTTATTTTCGCCCAGTCACGTAAAATATCATCTAAGTTCTAAAAACATTCCGCCATTTTAAAACATGGAGGGAAAAACTTTGTATTGATGACGGCAATCGTGCGTCTGTCCTCTAATAGATCATAGGCGAGAACCAATCAAAATGCGAGAATAACCTGGGTCATTATACAGATAGTGAGATAGTGAGTAGTGTAGCAGTGTACGCTTGTTAACAAAATAACCGCCGCATCTTTGCGTTTTAGAGGTGTCTGTGAAGAAGATTTGGATAAAGTTTTGAACGACTTGTAGATTTATACTAAAACAAGTAGACTCGATTCCCTCTAGATTTCTATGCGTGATAGCTGACTCGGTCTGCGCCATTGTAAACTATCATGAGATAGACATTTCGAGCTCATAATCATCAACAAAGGATGTAACAAGATATTACGAAAACAACAAATGTTGGAAATTATGGGCTATATATTTTTGGCTTTATTTATCACTTGTAATCTCTAAAAAGGTCAGCCAACCAACCAGTGGAACTAATTAAGGAAGATTTTTCATCTTTGGGTGAGACATTGCCAAAAGATACATTGGCCCTTATAGCCCAAGGTGGGCCAAGGACCTTGAAATTGGCAGAGAAGAGGCGAGCAAAAGCTGAGAAGAGACTGAGTAAGACAAGAGATGAAGCAGAGAAAGGGAAAAGGTAATTAAAACAGTTAGGCTAACCAGTTTTTAACTCAGTGACTATTAAATGTAACCAGGTAGGGACTGATTGGCTGAAGTTCGACTTTGAAGTTCAACTTTTCGTTATAGGAAATTCCTAAGGTTGCCGGCGCCAGTTTTGGATACACAAATACATACATATCCTTTATTAAAGTGTCAGGTCGTTCCAGCGCCAACGTACCGCGTGGCCTCATGAGCTAAACAGATACGACTTCCATTTGCGAAAATTAAACCAAAAGCCTTCAAATTTGTAGTTAAGCTCAACAACGTACTCAGTTCCCGGCGAATATTCAAAATATACCCAATTTCAGACAAATCACAAATGCAGCTCAAAAGCGTACTTTTTTGGTGCCAGACGTGACTGCACAGAGCATAAAACGGAGTTGTGCCGGCTTCCGTCTGTCTCGGAAGAGTGTTGAATGTGCGCCGGCGGTGGTTTCAGTCTTTTGTGGAGTGGCAGCACGTAATGTGGGTGTAGAATCCTGTCCTGGGAAGGTAGAAGGTAGGCCCGGCGGCAGCGGTTTCTGCAAAAAAAAGTCCGCGCCTGGCTCTACAGGTGCCGGCCGTGCTGCCGCCTTCCATCCGTGCTCTCCTCTTTTTCCCCACTTCTTATTTGTGTCCCCCTAGCTCCACAGTACCCCTGTCGGGACAGCTTGTATCCAGTTCCTGTGGTCTATAGCAACGGTCTCCCAGCTTGTCGGGTTGACATCGTTAGCCTAAACGTCGCGCTTACAGACGTATAAAGGAGTATAGAGGCGTACAAGTTATAGGTCTATAGGCTATAGGTCTCCTGTTTATGTGGACCAAGACGGAGATGATCGAAATGTTATCGTCATCTTTCACAACCTCAAAGGTTACGACGGTATGTTCATCCTACAACACTGTTACGCCACACATCGAGAAGTCACTAACCAGATCACTGTAGGTACCAAGATCCTGTCCCTGACATCGGATCGATTGATCTTCAAAGACTCACTATGCTTTCTACCATTTCCTCTTGCCAACTTTCCAGCTACCTTTGGCATCCACGAACTGTGTAAGGGATTCTTCCCGCACAAATTTAACACTCTAGAAAACCAAGACTATGATGGACCCATGCCGGACCCAGTCCACTACGATCCCGACGGATGTCTGCCAAAAAGAAAACTGAATTCGAACAATGGCACGCCGAAAAGGTTGCTGCCAACCACCGTTTCGTCCTACGGCGAGAAATGGAAACTTATTGCCAATCTGACGTCAAACTCCTCAAAGCGGGATGCCAGAAATTCCGAGAAGAATTCAAACAGAAAGCCGACTTTGATCCTCTCGAAAAGTGTGTCACCATCGCCTCTGCCTGTAATCGATTCTGGCGGAAAAAAATGGTACCCAAGAACAAGATCGCCTCTGAACCTCCTCGAGGATGGCTGGGGTCACGATCCAATCAATCCATTAAAGCCCTGAAATGGTTAGCATGGCAAGAACACCAGCTACGGCTTCAACATCCCGCTCCCGGGGACCGTATCCGCACCGTACGCAACGGAGGCGAAGTACGCGTCTTCGACCGATACCTAGTCGACGGGTTCGATCCCTGCGATCCCGGGACCCAGCTTCCTACCGTCTACGAGTTTCACGGGTGCTATGGCACGGCTGCCCCAAATGCTTTCCCACTCACCGTGGAAGACATCCCATCTGTCACCACGACCGATCCATAACAGAAGTCTACGAAGCCACACTCAAGAAACACGAAAACCTAAGACAACAGGGATGTGTCCTCAAAATCATGTGGGAATGCGACTGGGACCAAGAAGTGAAAACCAATCCTGAGCTCCAACAGTTTCTCGACACCCTAGAAATGGTCGACCCGCTTCAACCCAGACACGCCTTCTTCGGAGGACGAACCAATGCCGTCAAATTACATCACGTGGCTGAAAGAAGGATTGGAGAAAAGATCCAATACATTGACGTGACGTCCTTATACCCATGGGTCAACAAGAAGTGTCAATACCCTACAGGACATCCCAAAGTTATCGTCAACCCCGATGATCAAGATATCAGCCATTACTTTGGAATTGCCAAAGTAGACATTCTACCACCCCACGAACTATACCATCCCGTCCTGCCATACAGACACAATGGTAAACTCACCTTCCCTCTCTGCAAAATGTGCGTGGAAGAAGAAATGAAGAAACCTCTACTAGAAAAGTCCTACCTCTGCCGGCACACACCCGAACAACGCACGCTACGAGGAGAATGGTGTACCCCGGAAATCCAGAAAGCTGTCGAACTAGGCTACACTCTCATCAAAATCCACGAAGTCCATCATTTCCCACCCCTTCAACGGAAAGTTGGACTCTTTGCAGACTACGTGAACACCTGGCTCAAAGTCAAACAAGAATCTGCTCAGGTGAATTAAGGAAAGGGTCCGGCTATATTTTGGAGGGAGTGGTCTAATTTAAAATATATTTAAGTTATGGCTTAAAAACTTGTATAGGGTGAAGTATTTGAAAGAAGCTTTTTATTTTTTGATTTCAAGAACTTTGCTCCTTTGTCACGTGACTTGCCACGCCCAATTGTTTGTAAAAATTTGAAATCAAATTTACAATAGTTTGCAGTTGTAATCCTTCACTAATTTTGTTTTATGCCAATGGCTTTAACCACCAAGTTTAGAGAATTAAACGGGGTTTGTACGATTTATTTCTTTTGCGTCAATTACAACGTATATGCATTGGAGAGGGACTGGGACTAGGCAAAAATTGGAAATTATGGCAAAAGAATAAAACATTTTCAGAAGCCCCGTTTAGAACGACATATAACCAGGTAAGGTAAAGGTTATGAACGAAAAAACGAGAGTTTTCTAGTACGTTTAAATCTTGTAACTTAAATGATCATATTTCTTTCAATTTAGGGCGTGGTCAATCACGTGACCACTTAAGTCGAGTTAATTGTTAGAAAAAATCATTTTACATAAGGATAAACAATTAGAAGCCACGATTTTAAGAAAAAGACTAAATTTAGAAAAAAATGCCCAAAACATCAGACGTATGTGAGACCCATGCCTTAATTCAGGTGAGTGCACGGCTGTTTCGGAATGGCCCAGACTGGAAACTTAGTTCGCGCATGTCAAATCGACATTTTTGTTATGAAACCGCTGGGAGGTTAGGGATGCCGGCTCAACAACATCGAAAGCTGTAAGAGCCCACAGATAACCATAAGGCAAAAAGTATATGCGCCCAGCTTCCAGGAATAAAAATGTTGTGCGCAGTTATTGTTTTGGGTATCTATAGTTAATGTTTTAACCGGAAGGTTCAAGTTCTTGGGCTGACAAGATCAATAGTGGGCACAATGCGTCGTTTATTTTGGGGGAATGATATACCGCGTCTTTTCAGTACACTTACCTAGACTTGATGTTTTTATAGTTATCGAATTTTTCCTGAAATAAAGATATAGTTGTGGTGTTTCCTCTATCATTTGTCATTCATTTCTGCACTAGCCCGTTTTAATCCGAATTGGTTTGCGTGGTGTTATCGTGGTCGGCAAGTAGCTACTTAAGTAACAAGATGGCGCCGGCTTCTTCTCCGATTTCAAACTACGACCCTGTAAATGTACCCGTATCCGCTTCGAATGGCAAATTTGAACACGCAGTGTCTAGGAATGACCATGACAAGGAACTAGCCACTCGAACTAGCAGATATGAGTGGAAAAAATATCAAACGAACCAGCCATATAGTCGCGACATGTCGATTTCCTTCACTCACTCACTCACTCACGCGATGAATTACGAAACCACGCATCAGATGTTTATTTCATCTAAATATTTTTCACCGGCTTTATCTGAAAAGTTGTACATGATCTGTGCAAATCTAATATCGCCAACCGATATAATTTTGTGATTATTAAATACATATATATCAGCTCCTTGGGAAAATTTTAGTTTCTACGTGATGTGACTCTGATCGCGTCTTCCAGAGGTGATGTAATAAAATTAGAATGCAGCTTCCCTTCGAAACTGTCGAGAAAATTAGCACGATTAGCACACCTTTCCCTGTGATATAAAACAAGCTTTAACGTTGCAATTCCTGACAAATTAGTTTTGCTTATGAACAAGCTAAGAACTACTTTAAATGATAACATTACAGTACAATTTTATGAAAATTTTATTCTGATGGCCAACTTCGGTTTCGTTCACCATCAACAAATATTAAGCTTTGCCGAATTTGCGGCGAACGGTTGATGAAAGCAAATGACAAATATGAAAACAGTTTTAGTTGCGATGATAAACGAGGTATGATTTTTAATCCCTTTGGACTGAAAATTGGTGAGGATGCTGAGGATGAGTTGAAGCAAACTGCCCCCCAAAGCCCTGCCACAAGTGTTACAAGCTTGCATCCAGAGGAGGAACAAGACTGGCAAATAACTTCTGGCCGTCCCATAAGCGGACAGGAGGCTGTGCGATGTGCACCTCTTTCAAAGAGCAGCAAAATCTTGGCAGAAAAAAGAAATCCAAGCCTGGAGTAAAATCTGGCTGGGATCTGGCTCTAAAAAAGATGTCTCAGGATCTGAACAGCAGGGCAGAAGTAGTAGAAGGTATGTCTGGGACAGTAGCAACTGAAGGGCTGGAAGGTTAACATGGGCAAATGCTATCCCCAAAAGTGAAGTACATTTTAAATTTGGTGGTGATGCAGGTGGTAGATCATTTAAAATGGATTTTCAGATTGCAAACCTAGACAAACCAAATTAAGAAACAAACACTGTTATGTTTACCATCTTCAATGCAAAGGACTCCTGGGCCTACCCCAAAACAACTCTACTACAGTATAAACATTAAGTGAACATCCTCAAAGAAGCAACTTGGAGATTGGTTAATAAACAACATCAAATTTAAGACTTTCTTAAATTTAAATGAGCCATTTTAAATTAAATTAAATTATCCAATTCAAATAATCTACACAGGGGCAGAAAGTAAACTGTGGTCCTTTTTGGTGATTATGAGTTCCTATGCAAGTTATTTGGCATAGCTGGAGCTTCACGCAAGTCTCAAACTCTAGCCTGTTTCATATAATTTATGGTATGAAGGTTTTATGTGGCAGCTATGTTGCAGAGGCAGGAACAATAAAAATATTTTGCATCACAAAGAACAATTTTTCCCATAGGAAAATAATCCATTGTTTCTGCCATTCAACATGGCTGCCCTGCAAAACCTCTATGGAACAAAATAATTTACCTTGATAATGGTATTACATCATGTTTATTTGGGCAAATACCCATACTTATGGTGCCTTATAACCTCAGCTGGTATGCAACTAGCCAGAAATGATTCCCAGAGAGGCAAAAATTATATTGAAAAGAGAATGCTGGCAACTCTTGAAAATGACTACAGGAAATTTGTTGAAGACAGTGCCATTACCAGTTGACAGAAGTTCTTCTTCATTCTGATCAATGAGAACTTCATTGACATTGATCTTGACAAAGTATCTTCTTTTCGAGTTACAATTATATAATAAGTTTTTGATGAATTTATTCTAAGACATTATAGCATTGCAATCAATAATGC
>OX393565.1:9024902-9029902 GCA_947652115.1 Blastomussa wellsi | reverse complement strand
ATAGCAAGTCCGGGGAGGTTCTTTGCTGCGGTGTAGCTAATAATATCACTAATGAGTCTTACGTTTTCACCGATATACCGTCCTTTGATGTAGCCGGTTTGATCAGCATTTATCACAAGCGGTAGAACGCCTTCTAGTCTTTTTGCGATTGCTTTCGTGGCAATTTTGTAGTCTGTGTTTAGAAGTGAGATAGGCCTTAGGTTGCCGAGAAGATTGGTCGGTTTGTCTTTTTTTGGTACTAGTGTTATGATACCTCTTCTTTGACATATTGATAATTGGCGTTTTTCAAAGCCATAATTTATGCTTTCAACCACGTTTTGTTTAACGTACTCCCAGAAGAACTTGTAAAATTCGCTTGTGAAGCCATCGGAGCCCGGACTTTTACCATTGTCCATGTGTTTTAAAGCTTGGTAGCACTCCTGTTCGGTTAGTACGCCTTCACATTTTTTAGATTGCTCCTCATTAAGAGGTGTTAGCAGGTTGTTGTTAAAGAATATATCGAACTCGGAGTCATTGGGATTAACATTTCTAGTAGAGTATAGACTTTTGTAACAGGTTTTCTCTTCTTCAAGTATCTTTTCTGCATCGTCAGTTTCTTCACCATTAGATAATTTTAGCTTTGAAATCTTTTTCCTTAAGAAGTTTCTCTTTTCTAGGTTAAGAAAGTATTTAGAATTTTTTTCTCCGTTCTCATACCATCGTGCCTTACTGCGCAAAATCGTACCTTTAATTTTTTTGTTCGATAGTTTTTCTAATTTTGCCTTTAGTGCATAATACTCGTTCAGCAAATTAAGGTCATTCCTCGAGGAACATAGTCTTTCTTGCAGATTATTCAGTTTTATTAGTAGTTGATTTTCTTTATCTTTTTCTGACCTAGCTTTTCTCTTGGAGTATTGCACTGTGAAGCTTCTGATTTCCATCTTAATGACATCCCACTTCAGGCCAAGATCTGAGACATCCCTGTACTTTTCTATCAAAGCCGGAATGTTTACACACATTGTTTTGACATACTCTTTATCTTCCAATAAGCTTGCATTAAATTTCCAGAAGCCAGGGCCTGATTTTTTGCGTTGATCGAACGACTGTATATTTAACATAATAGCAGAGTGATCTGAGAAAGGAGTGTGCAAAATGTTGCTTTCTTTTGTTAAATAAACTAAATCAGCTGTGATTAGAAGAAAATCTAGTCGGCTCTGGGACTTGAATGCTTTGTCATGCCACGTAAAGGACAGAGCTTGGGGATTTATATCACGCCAAATGTCCGTGAGAGCGAAGTTAGAGCATAAATTTCCAATTTCTTTTATAACAGCCTGTTTGTTCGGACCTTGTTTCACACTTTTTCTGTCTTTTGGCGTCAGCGCGCAATTGAAATCTCCTCCAATTATCAAGTTGTAATCTGAAAATTCACATAGAGTTTGGTTCAAATTTTGATAAAACTTGATTTGTTGTTGAATGTCATTTGGAGCGTATACATTGGCAAGAACAAGGTCTTGACCCTCTAGCTTGATTTCCAGAATAATTGATCTTCCATTTTTATCTTTGATACTTCTTATCACCTCTAATTGATATCTGGGGTTAACAAGAATCATTACACCCTTGCTATGGTTTGAGCCATGGCTGTAGAAGATATTTCCACCCCATTCTGATCGCCAGGTGTTTATAGATTGTTCGGTACTAAAGGTTTCTTGGAGAAAATAGCAGTGAGCGGTCTGCCTATGAAGCCACTTAAAGATTTTCCTACGTTTAATAGAGTTATTTCAACCTCTTACGTTTAGAGAAATTATTTTAAAGTTAATTGATGAAATTTCGTGATCCATTATGCATTATTACATTAAAGCAGTTACTAATTGGTGACCTGAGTTTATTCGGACTAATCTTAAACCTAGCTTGTCGTACTTGGTTCGCTTGCTGTAAAACATAGTTGTACCCAAAAAAGTAGGATGTAAACACGGAATATGTGTAAGTGGCAAACAAAGTGTTTTTGTTTCTTCCATACACAAAAGGAAAACACATAAAAAACAAAAACAACATGATGACACCCATTATACAAAACGCTCCTGGGGGAGTGTTGTGGTTAGCCGGTGTATGCAAAGTCGGCTCTGCTTAGGTTGTTTAGAATTATACATGAAACTGTGCAGTGCTCTTTTTGTTGATAAAGGCGACTGTAGAAAGAAAATTCAAGAGAAAAACGAGGAATAAAGCTTTAGGGTAAAAGCATAGTTTCAAGAGGCAGAACTTGACTTACGCTGTGATTTCAGTCTCCATAGGGCTCTCTTTTAAGTGCTCCGGAATGGTTCCACAGGTAAATTTCTCTTCGTTTACATAAAGATGTCGATCGATAACTTTGGAAACAAATCCGAGTGCTCTGGCTTTTTTCATGGCTCTGATCAAAGTGCGACGCTCCTGCTGAATGGCTTTAGCATAGTCTTGGGTGATGTAAGCATCCTGATAGGTTGTGGAATTTTTCAGCTCTTTTTTCCTTGACCATACCAAGTCTCTGTCTTCACGACATACAAATCTCGCAATCATTGGCCGTGTTTTTCCAACTGCAGGCTTTCCCACTCTGTGAACGGCATGGAATCTGACATTAGTGACATCTATATTCAGATCGTTTTGTATTATATTAATAATCATTCCTTTACAATCTTCTCCGTGATCTTCTTTTAGATTCATGAATTTCAGGTTTTCGCGACGCGTGTAGTTCTCCAAGGCAATGTTATTTTCTCTTTCCACATTAAGAAGCAGCGTTGTTTTCTGCAGTTCAGACTTCAGGGCGTCAATTTCCTTTTGTTGAGAGTCTTTGACATCTTTGTGGGCTTTCAGCTCGGCGGTATGATCTTCGATATATTCCCAAGCTTGCTCCAGAGACTTTTCAATGCCGCTAATGGTTGCTTTTAGACCATCCAAGTTATCTTTTATTTCGTGGCGAAAGCAGTCCATGTCAGTTTGGAGTTTCTCTATTTTGTTCTCCAATCTATCGCCTAAAGATTGGATTGAATCGACAATTTGTTTCAGGACATCGTCAAGGGCACCGCTATCATGACCTATCATGTTCCTTTCCGACCTCGTGTTCTTTGCTCGCTGTCGTCCCCGCCATCTTGGGTTTCTTCAGGTCAGTCGACTCTGGGCTATAAGAGAAGGACCTGTCTGCTCTTTTCTTGCCTTTTGTCTTCATAAAAAAGAAAGGCATTGACCGATTTTTAAAGGTTTAGTTTGTTGTGAATGATATCATTGTTCGGGAGCCGAATAATGCGGCATATTCTACGAGCTCTTGTAAACGTGACCGTCCGCCATTAGGGACTGGACGCAAGAGTTAAGGGTGCTGTTTTCTAGAGCTATTTTCTTTTCTGGACTCCCTTATGGACCCCATCTGAACCCCCCTTCTGGACTCCTTTCTGGAGCCCTTTCTGGACCCCTTTATGGACCCCATCTGAACCCCCCTTCTGGACTCCTTTCTGGACCCCTTTCTGGACCCCTTTCTGGACCCCCTTATGGACCCCATGTGGACCCCTTCTGAACCCCATGTGGACCCCTTTCTGGACCCCCTTACGGACCCCATGTGGACCCCCCTCTAGACCCCTTGTTTTGGTGAAAATATATAATAAATTAGCGATATACACAATACATGCGCTACGTACTACCGGTTCCTTTGCACTTCAGTTTCCTTCGATTCAGTATTCAACTCGAAAGAAGGTGTTCCCTTACACGCAACACATTTCCAACTTCTTGTTTGGTATTTCCGAGGGGGATCAGGAACTTTTTGGCGATCAGCTACTCGGACAATTTCCGCAAAACTTGTCATTGTCAAACAGCCTGAACTCCGTATGCCGTAGTTTATGGACCTCGCAAGACGTCTACACCAGTCGCAACGGGACTTGTTAGAGCCCTGGCCTACTACATTCCAAACATCGACAAAACACTTGTTCAGTGTGATGCTCTTTGTTTTGTTTGATTATATCTGGTACCAAAACTGGTGGAATGCTAAGCTGTATCCCGGAAAAAAAGGGCCAACTATTATCAGTACTGATTTGTATTATAATGCAAACCCTTTCAGGGCGAATGGTCGGCACGAGAGATCCCTCGGTTCTGGTCTGAAATTTCACGGCTCTATGTCTAACTCTGGTCAAGCTACCTTGGAGATTCATGTCCTTAAAGAATGAGCAACTGGCACTTAAACCAAGCATACTTGCACAACTTGCTCGCATAATCGATTTTAAGGAGTAGCAGTCTGTAATCTGTGGTAACTTTAGTTGGAGGCTGATGTTTACCATGGTAACCACTTACCGATTGCATGCATGAACTACTTGTAAGTGAAAATCTGTGGGGCTTGGTGCTGTAAAGTTGAAATGACAAATAATTATAAACGTGTGATATTAACGTGTGGGAGAAAAGAAACGAATTGTTTCATTATTTTCAGAAGTTAACTTACACCGAGAAACTCAATGGGCTGGTCAGGGAAGTTCCTCTTAAAACCGATATTTTTCTCCTTTTCATCCCTTACCCTAGTTTGTAGGAAGAAAATTAAACTCCCACCAAAACTTTTGTACATATTACCGAGACTAGGTGACTATTCAGAAAGTTCCAACCTTGCCCTCAACTGTTCAAAGACTAAATGGATGCTCATTTCTACACCTCAAATGGCACGCGTCCATAATTTAGATGTTTGTTCAGTTCCAGTGGCCTGCCGCGAGATATCGTTGGAAAGGATCACGTGCACAAAGTTACTTGGTGTTCAACTAGATCAGAACCTAAAATGGAACGCGCATGTCAAGTCACTTCTCACATCCTGCTATGGAACACTGTCTATATTACGCAAACTTAAGAATCCGGCACCTTTTATGTCAGGAAAAACCTAGCTGAAAGTCTCGTGATTGCAAAACTTGACTATGCGAGTACTGTTTTCTATCCACTCCCGCAGTATCAGGTCGACCGCCTTCAAAGGCTTCAAAACGCCTGCGCAGGATTTGTCCTTAGAAAGTATGCAGGTCCCGAGGATCTTG
>OX393565.1:8987402-9019902 GCA_947652115.1 Blastomussa wellsi | reverse complement strand
TCTGTCGGACTAGTTGGGTGATTCTGAAACAATTAGACCCTTCGCCCTCAAGGGCCACGGGTCAATAGCCCATTCGGCTTCGCCTCATCATGGGCTATTGACCCGTAGCCCTCAAGGTCTGATTGTTAAATATATCTTGACCTCGGTCGTGTGTACAGACCTTGGTCAACAACCCCCCATACAGACCTCCTGCTTTAAAGGTTAATAAGAGCTAAATACTAAAATTTCGCAAGTTTCAGCCTCGATTTGCTCACAGACAAGAACAAGTTACAATACTTCCGGTTGGCTAGGAAAAGAGGAAAAGCCGGCATTAGTGCCAGTCCTACTCCGCGAATAACTCATTTTGGGAATCGCGCCTTCTGCAACGAGAGGGTTGTGAGTTCTTTGTTCCCCCAAATTCCTCAGCTACTGTTTGATGGGCAGTTTTGAAATGCACGTGGACTTAGCAAATGGTAAAGTGAACCAGCTCAGAGAGGAAGCAATTTCAATGACTTCAATGTATCAACAAGGAACACACTTCGACATTCCAAGGTACACGAGTCACATGCGTGGGCTTATTAGCCTGTTATTAGGTAGGTGCAGTACTGTGTTGTGTTTTTCTTGTTTCCAATGAAATAATATGGTTATGGTTTTTCTTTTTTGTTTTTACGGATTTTCTTTCTTTCTGAAGTCAATGTCGGCCTGTTTTTGATTGGAAAATAGATTCAAAGATGCTTACAGATCGCCGAGCATGGTGGGGGAGATTGCAAGCAAATGAGCTGACCACACAGAAAATCGATCAACTTACAAGAACTAACAAGTGAGCGCAAACATTGTGCAGTAATAATTCTACGTATTCGCCTCACTAAATAAAACCCAGATAATTAGTCCTGTGAGCAATCTCGGCCCTGTAGTGCTTACATAAACATTCCAGTGCTTTTTCCTGTCTTTAACATCAAGAACCCGGTTTGTAGGGGGGGTGGGGGGTGGGGTGGTGGGGCAGAGGGTGGAGATGGGCAATAAATGGGAGGGCTATTTGTGGCATGGTGTAGAACATTTGTTCATTGCTACCAGTAATGGTGTTTTTTAGGCTTGACTCCCCATCCCCATTCCCCTTGAAATTCTACTATTACAATAATTTTGTTTAAAAATTTGTGCTTTTAAGACTGCCAACCCCCCCCCCCCTCCCCTGCCAAAAAAAACCCAAGGCTGTTGGCTGTTAAAAATATGTAGTAGCTGTGGTAGACCGTGGAGATTCTAAGCCTGGTTTTCGCTAGCGATGCAAGCACAAACGCAAACCCAATTCATGATTCTTATTTCATTATATAAGTGTGTTTGAGTCAAATTTCGTCCTAGAAGCTTGCTTGAAATAATTATAGTCACTCAAGTTCTTGTTTTAGAATTATATGCTTTAGCAGTGAAAACTTAATCTACACCTGCAAAACAAGATTATGGTGGCTTTAAGAGTTTTTAGAATTTTCGAAAAGCATTTTATGTGTTGATAATAATTAACAATTAGATTACGAGCTCAAGATTTCTATGAGGTGATAGTTGATGAGGCCGAAGGGCGAATCAATTATCGCGTCATAGAAATTGAGAGCGAATGATCTAATTGTTTTCGTAGAATTCTAACTGAAATGAACGCAAATAACGGTTTCCAATGATTTTCCCACGGATTATTGAACTTTACCCTTAAACAAAGTTGCACGTGTCGAACTGTCCTTGCCAAATTTGCAGTTGTTTATGTGCGTACCCGCTTTTTCAATATTTTCAAGTTTTTAAAGTCAAGAAATCGTAATGTGCTTCTTTCAGTCTTCCTTTCTTCTTAATTAACCGTTTACATCTAAAATTCCTTCCAAAACTTCGGAAAAACTATGAAAACATCGAAAACATTTCCTGGACGACCGGCAGCCACCGTATTCTAATGGCTAATAGTATACGAGTAGCTCAGCCAATCAGATTGCAGTATTTGCATTAGTATACATGTAGAATTCTACTAATTTACATAATTATAGTATCAAGAATATAATGGTATAAGAGATGATGATCATTTTAAAAACAATGTTTAGTTCAAGATTCCTTCTCTTTCCCTCTTCTATCTACCAAATGAATATACATCTAGTTTTGCAAGCTCTCCTCCTTATAGAGTTCAAGGCTGTCTTGTGCATTTGAATTTCTTCTAACACCTTTTCATGTCAGCCCCATATAAAAGAATGATCCTTTTAAAACGTGGGTTTGGGACTTTCCTCCACCGCTTGTAATTTCTATTGTGGTGCGTGTTAAACTTTGTATATGGATTTTTTATGGTCGTGACAAAGTACACATTTAAGCAATGAAATAATTGTTAGGCCTACAAGTTGAGCTCTGAGTCAGAATTAATATTGCAGGGCTGAAAATTAAAATTTGCACCATTTGGTTCCAGATGGTTAAAATTCATGTGATCTTTTTCTTGATAACTTAAAAGAGCAATTGAGTGTTTATTAATAATTCAATGAAAAAAAGAACAGCTTGTATGAAGCTTTCTGTTATATTTGCCAAAACATTAATGATAATTGGCTACATTTAAAATATGACATTTGAAAAACACTTGACAAAATGCATGTGTGCCTAATGTTGGGAGTTTTAATATCTTCAGATAATGGGACGTTTTTCTTGCAGCACTTGATCCGGCGCCGCCACTACAGTTTGAGAAGGAGACTTTATGGCCAGAATAATATTGAACAAAAACAGGTAATCACACAGATAGCAGTAGCACAAATATTATTTTTAAAAGGTCTCATACAGCATAGTCTGGATAATAGATATTTACTTCAGAATTTCACCAGAATGGGATTTTTTCTTTTGTCAGACTGTCAAAATCAAATTGATGAAGACTTGTCTAGTAGGTATCTGTGTATGGATGCTTTAGAATGGGATTTTTTTTATTTTGTCAGACTGTGAAAATCAAATTTGAGGGAAAGTAATTAATCTATATACGTCCATCCTCTTTACCTGTTCTCCTTCCCTTTAACCCCTAAGGCAAACAGCAGTTTTTCCCACAGCAGCTACAGATGAAGGAGGTAGTCACTTTGAGAGAAATTGCTTTCATGCAAATGAAAAAAGAATGACTTCAAAAATGTAATACTATCAACCTTCTATATTGGGTATACCCCTAAACTATAGCTTATTTAGCAGCTCTTAGTGCAGTACAGCTTCATGTGAAAAAAGTCTTGCATTCCATTTGCATCCCCCCCCCAATAAAAAGAACTAAAAACTTGTGGGGGTGGTAAACCATGTCTTTGGTAGGAGGGGTCACAATTTTATGCCTTCAATGAGCAGATGTTCACAAGACAAGTTTGGTGACAAAAATATTTTCACAAAGTTATGATGCTGTGCAGGTGGTGTGCGGCCTATGATCGCTAAGCATGCTGGTCGTAATAGGAAAACAGCTCATTCGTATCAACACCCTCGTCGAGTGCACATCAAATTACTGTGATGATTTTGGGATGATTTCGACAAGAAAGCCCTTACAAGTCGATATTTTATGCTTTATTCATCGTCTGAACTCTACAGATTGGCAAATACTCATTCAACCATTTCTTCAAGGATTTTAGAAAGGATCGAAAAATATTGTTTTCACAATCGCCAGCGTGAAAGCAGTGAGATGTAAATAACAGCAACTGAATCAGAAAGGCAAGGGCTACTCGCCACTTTTCTTTATTGTTAATATGTACATATATTTTTTTTTCGGGACCAGAATCTCTAAACGATGTCTGAGTCCATCTGTGACAAATTATTTGGATATTGAACTACACTAGTGAGGCTTTATTTCTTGGTCATTGCTGTCATTAATTACGGCAACTGTGCATTTGAAATGTTTTTACCTTACTATCGAGGTGTTAATATGTCAAAATGTTTGAAAGAGAGAAGCCGATTACCAATCTTTCCTTAATCTTTCTCAGTGTAGCGAATAAACTTGATATTATTGTGGTGTGAAAATCTCATGATCACCGGTATATTTATTTGGTTAAATAAAATGTGATTAACCTTACATTTACTGAGCCTGATCAAACACTTGTTTGCAATAGAATCTAAAATTTGTCCCCACAGAAATGACGTACAGAATCTTGTTGTTTTTGAATACTTTTTTTTGAATAGCTTTGCTTCTGCTCATCTATCTATATGATTTGGACTTGTTACAGAATAAACCCCTGTGTAGCATTTGTTTTAAATGTGTTGTTTGCCTCTGCTGAGTTCAATAAAGTACTCATAGCATGTTCATAGAGATCCCACATTGTAGGAAAGTCTGGGGGAGATGTTGGGTTAATGGCCAGAACGATGGCTTTGGGATTAAAAGGTTGAGGTTAGAGCAGTGGGGGAAGTAATTGCATTGCGTCTTTCCTTTTGGCAGCACTCACAGCCAGCACACACCATTCTCTATAAAGAACTTTTCTCAACCAGCAATTCTACATGGGGTAAATGGTGAACTGTCAGTCAACCTAGGTTGAATTTTATTAAGCAGTGATTATGCCCAGTCTCGATACTTATTCAATGAAAAATAAAAGTACAACACATGATTGCTGGTTAGGTTTAACTGGACACATGTTCAGTGGGAGAAGCAATGCTCTTAGTTGAGCTCTTTATGTGACAGGTTAGAATTAGCTCCAGAGGTGTGGGTCAGATTGCATATGTTTCCTTTTTCAACAAGTTGGTTGTTGCTGCAAAGTCAAGTTTGGAAAATTAAAAAAATACTTTATCCACTCTAATATAACTGCAAACAAGGGTTTGTATTTTTTATTTACTTTAATTAAAAGTCAAATTTACTCAGCATACAAAGAAGTTACCCTGGCCTTTAATCATGGAACAAAACAATATGGTGTTGAACATCACATGCGATAATTAATCCCCAAACCTCCATAATAAAAACACTTATTTCTCTTTCCATTTGGATGATGTTTTCATTACTTGATAACATCCTGAATTAAAAATTACAGAAAATATGCAATCTTGTCTTGACATGTTAGTTGATATGTTTTTCTGCTCTCCAGCTCAAACAACAACAGTCAGTTACTGTTATTGCATATGCAATTAGTTGGCAAAAACATACAAAATACAATTAGCTGTAATTATTTTTTGCTGTTGTGTTTATCAGAACACTGTATAATATTTTCAGGGACAGTTTTACAAACAAAAGTACAGAGATTTGTACAACTTTCTTTCGTTTAACTAGGTAATTTAATGTGAAGCATATATGGAATAATTCACATTTGACCTGCGGTTATAGATGAAAGTGAAGAATGATCAATATCAAGGTAAATTTAAATGCATATTTAAAATTCAAACTGGCAATAGTTACATATAAAAATTAAATGATAGTAGTGGCTGTTCTCTCCATGTCTGCTTCTGATTTATGTTAGATTTGCTCAGTAAAGCTATGGTTGTGCTTCTACCAGAAGAAGAAATTATTCAATTCCGCAAAAAAAAGATTCCCTCGCACTCCAATGAGTACATTAGCAACAGTTAAACGATCGATGCTATAAGTAACATTTCCAAATATATTTTTGAAAATTGCCTAATACCACTTTATTATGCTTAGCTTTCTTGGTTATCACATCCTGACAGCTGGGTCACAGCTGTTCCTGCATCATTATAGTTTCTTAAACAGCATCATGAAGCGACATTTAGCAAGTCAAAGTACGTGTGAGTGTCATAAAACCTATTAGAAATGAATTGTTTGAATTTGTAAGTTAGAGAAATGCAATTGTTCCCACCGTCCTGAGAGAGAGCGTGACTTCCCTGGATCACATCATCGAACTTTAATTAACCATTTCTGACCAAAACACATCACCTTCAGTACAGAAATAGTGAGGTATAACACGGGGTGCGCTGGGGTGCGTTGATACCTTGGCCTACTACAAGCATTGAAGAATCACTCTGGAGCATTATGGAGAGCCGTCTATCCACTGTCTATAAATTATCTCTTAAACAAATATGCCCCGATACAATCACGGAAAATAAGAAATAGGTCCAGGCCGCCTTGGTTTAATGATGAGATTATGCATGCAAGGCGTGACAGGCGGAAAGCTGAGAAGCGGTGGAGGAGATCTGGACTGGCCTCAGACCTCCTAGTGTTTAAATCCAAGAGAAATTATGTAGTATATATTATGAACAATGCGAGAAGAACATTTTTTTTTTTTTTTTTTTATAAATATTTTATTTATTTACTTATGTATATATTACATCACAGTGTTACTAAACTTGCAATTTACAACATAATACTAAAATCGACTTATACTATATATAGTTTTGAGTTTACATTTGACTTACATATATGACTTACGTTTTTGTAGCAATTAATCTAGGGATATAACTCATATTTCTAAAACCTTTTAAAAGTATTAACAGAAAGTGCGAAGAAGCATCATAAAAGAGAGCCAGAAACTTGATTTTCTATTCTTAACTTGTAATTTACTTTTGCAGTAAATTCAACCCAATCGATATTCTTTTCATTTACCTTGCGATAATGTAGATAATAATTAGCAAATAATAAACAGAAATTCAGTTTCTTGAGATTGTTATTATCCTTCCCACACGGCATACCAAATAATAATTCATAATTTGCTGGGGATATTGAGGTGTTGTGCATCTCATTGAACCAGTTCAACAGCCGATTATGAAAAGAAGAAGTTATACTACAGTTTTGAAATGTATGAAGAATTGAGTCAGGCTCACCACAGTAGAAACATATACTGTTGTCTGTAATTCCATAGAGATTAAGTTCTCTCTTCGTAGTGACAATGCGATGTATTAGCTTAAAGTAAAATTCTCTAAGTTGATTCTCTTTGCAAATAACCTTCACTCTGTCAAAGATCTGGTTCCATGGCAAAACCGACGGCGCAAAGTCGCGGTCCCATTTCATTGGACCAGTGGCCTGGACCTTCCGTTTATTAAGAAAAAGCCAATAATAATCTTTAGATCTAAGTTTCAAAAGGTCAATGGTTAAGACCGAGGATAGTCGAAATAAGGTGTCGCCGGATAAAAAGTTAACATTAGGTTTAGCACACTCCTTGGCTTTTTTTCGTAAGGCGCTCGGGATTGCAGAGATTATTTGGAAGTACCTGAGAAAATTACAATTAATTGCATGGCACCGCTGGAACTGTTCAAATGGTAAAAAATTACCACTAGCGTCGATTAAATCATGCAGCGTGAAAACACCCTTTTCGACCCAATCGTGATAAAAAACAGTCCTCCCATCAATGAGGATCTCTTTATTATTAAAGAGAATCAGCTCCTGTTCATCTTTAGAGTTATAAAGACTCTTTAGATCCAGGAAAGAAGATAGAATATCCTTGTAAAAGGCTGGTATGTCTGAAACATTTAGAAATTTTTTATCATAGTTGGAGCGTAAGAGAAAATTAAGACCCCCATACTTATTAAAATAAAATTTCGGAATTACTGACCAGGTATCCGATTCCCCGTCATTATTTTGGAGGAGACGTTGGATCCACGCTAAGCGCAAGGACTTAAACATAATTTCGACATTAGTGACCCGCAAACCACCATCAAAATAGTCCTGATATAAGACTTGTCTCTTGATTTTGTCAGGTTTGTTTTTCCATAAGAACTGGAAAAGTAGCGATTGGATTACAGATACGTATTTATTTGGAATGTCAAGCATGGAAGCCGAATAGACAATTTGAGATAGTCCTAGGGTTTTCGAAATCAAGCACCTTCCGAAGAGACAGAGTTTACGTGAACGCCAAGCTGCAAGTTTGGTCTTGAGATTATCCACCTTCTTAACAAAGTTTTTCCGATCGTTGCCAACACCATCATACGAAATAAAGGTTCCCAATACTTTCACCGGTTCACTGGTCCAGGCTAGTCCAAGAGGTCTAGCACGGCTGGATTTCCAAGGTCCTAACCACAAGGCTTTTGTTTTAGACTTGTTCAAATGGAGACCTGAGATGGCCCCAAAGTCAGCAAGAATATTAAGCGCATTTCCAACGCTGGTTAGATTTTTACATACAAGAGAGGTGTCATCAGCAAACTGGCTCAGTTTAATTTCCTTTTTAAAAAGCTTGATACCTTGAACGGTTCTATCATACCTTATTTTAGAGGCTAAAATCTCGGCCACCAAAATAAAAAGATATGGCGACAAAGGGCAGCCTTGTCTAACACCCCTTGACAAGGGTATTTGTTTCGTGTTAAGGCCATTGTTAAGAACAGAGCTCTCTGCATTACAATAGAAGGTTTGAACCCAGCGCTTTATACTATCACCAAAGTTAAACTTCGACAGGGTTTGTTCAATAACCGGCCACTCAACTGTGTCAAAGGCTTTCCTAAAGTCCAGCTGGAGCAAAATGCCAGGAATGTTTTGTAGTTCGGTTTGCTCAAGAATGTCATTGATCAATCTAATATTTTGACCAATAAATCTATCTTTCATAAAACCGGATTGGTCAGAATGTATTAAAGTTGGAAGGACATTTTTAATTCTCGATGCTATAGCTTTTGAAGCAATTTTATAATCCACGTTTAATAAAGTTATTGGGCGCCAGTTAGATAGCTCAAGGAGGCTGGAATCATCTTTGGGAATCAGTGTAATAACTCCTCTCCTCTGAGAGACAGACATTTCCCCGTGGAGATAAGCTGCGTTGAGGCTTGCAAGCAAATCAGGCGCGAGAAGCTCAAAGAACTGAACATAAAACTCAACTGTGAAACCGTCTTCCCCAGGGGACTTCCCATTGCTGAAGGTTTTAAGAATCTGACGACATTCTTCAACAGTTAATTCACCTTCCAGTATATTCCTATCAGCTTCAGACAATTGCGGCAAAACAACATTTTCAACAAAGTTGTCGAATTTTCCTTGAGAACCGGAAAATTGAGAGGTGTACAGATCTCGGTAAAAGTTCTCAATTTGTTTTAATATCTCGTCGTCCTCAATGACAGTTTTATTTTCAGAGACCTTCAATTCAACTATAGTTTTAAGCGTAAAATTTTTGGCCTCTAAGTTAAAGAAATACTTTGTCGGCTTCTCACCTTGTTCCGTCCACCTCAGTTTTGATCAGAATATTGCACCCTCGCCTTTTTTATCGTACCAGTGTTGCAACTCTTTTTTTAATTTTTCAAACTCCGACTGCTTTGACAACAAACCCAGCTGAGAGCCAATATGGTTTAAAATTGTAATGTCTAGCTCCGCCAACTGTTTTTCTAGTTTCTCAATATGTAATCTTGTGGCCCTAGCTTTGTTTTTTGCGAATGGAATTATCATACCTCTCAATTCCATCTTGATTAATTCCCATCTTAAACGCGCATCTTCAACCTCGCTATATTTTGCTTTAATCATCGGATAGCTGTTTTCAATTAGCGTTATAAACCCTTGATCTTTCAGCAGAGAATTATTGAACTTCCAAAGACCCGGGCCGCGCTTATTTATGGCCATTTTAATATACAATCTGACCGCTCTGTGGTCAGGAGCTATTGAGATTTTGATATCAGCCACGGAGACTCGGTGACCCCACGATTTAGTGATGAGAAAATAATCAATCCTTGACTTGAGTTTAAGAGCCTTAGATTCATAAGTATAAAACTTCCCATTTGGATTCTTTACCCTTAAAATGTCAACAAGTCCAAATTCCTTAGCCATCGCCAACACCTGTTCGCGATAAGCGGTAGGCCTCCATGGGATACCACCGCTTTTGTCAATAGCTTCCAAGGCGACATTCCAATCCCCACCGAGAATAAGTTCGCTAATATTTGCATTTGAACATAAAAAACCATTCAATGCTGAAATAAACCGTAGCTGCAGATCAAGATTGTTCGGAGCATAAATATTACAGAGTGAGAGTTTGTTAGAATTAAAAGTTATATTAACCAGGATAATCCGACCATCAACATCGGAATACTGAGATTCAATCAAAAGATTGCATGCTGACGGGTTCAAAAGGATGCAAACACCTTTTTGACGATTAGTACCATGGGAAAACATTTCACCACCCCATTCGCTTTTCCAGATCAATTCATCTTTTGGTTCAGAATAGGTCTCCTGAAGAAAATAGCAATGACATTTTTGATCCTTAAGATAAGAAAAGATGCTTCTTCGCTTTCGTTGATTTTTTAAACCTCTCACATTTAAAGAAGTTATTTTATAGACAGTCGAATCAAGCATATGAGTTGAGTAGTTACGGCAATAAAAAAGAGCAAACAAATAAAATAAAAGAAAGATAAACAATTAAAGATAAGCTTTCGAAACCTCGAGTTCAAAGGCCCCAGCCCTGCCAGCTACATGAATACGCTCTATTTAAGCCTAGATGTAATCGAGATCCTCAACATAATAAATTTTTTTAGGAGAGCCTGTAGGAGATGTTTTGACATAGATCTTACCATCTAAAGTCCAGATACTAAGAAGAGTTCCATCCCGTCTGCGTCTGTTGGCTTCTGCTACTACTTCCTTTCTATACGATGTTAGGTTTTCATGAATGAAGATTCGACTTTCTACAGGAGAAGAGTAGCTTGGATAGATGTCCGAGATCTTCACATTCTTAAGCTTGGTTCGTTCCTTGTAAAGCTTCGACTTGATCTGGTGGCTTAGGAATTTAACCAAAATTGGTTGTGGCCCTTTGTTGCGTTTCAATTTATGACAAATTTCAATTTCACTGGGTACAATGGTGACGTTAAGTGCTTCAGCGACTTTGATAACCGCATCTTGTGTATTCGGGTACAAGTTTTCCGGAATTCCGTGAATTTCTAATGAATTCTTCCTCGTGTACTGTTCGAGGGTGTCGAGGGAGTTTTCAAGCCGTTGAGTTTCATATCTCTGGTCTTTAAGTGTATTCTTAGCGGCGTTTAACTCGTTGTTAGTTGCATCTAGCTTCTTCTGTAGTGATGCATAAGCTGAAGCGGCGGTGGCAAGTGAGCTCTTAACATCCCTCAGCTCCTTGTCGTTAAATTCCAGCGAGGCTTTTAAATCCGATACTTCTTTCCTAAGCGTTTCATTCTCCTCAGTTAATTTGGCGATAGAAGTTTGAATATCAATAAGAAGCGCTTTAATTTCAAGCAGGGAAGGCTCCCGTTCCTCTTGTCCTTCGACCCCGTGTACAATCTCATCCTCGGCTGCTGCGGCCTCTTCTTCTTTGGACGCCATATTGAGTCGTTTAGCAGCGTTTGGATCTTCCTCGGTTAAACCACGGGCTCCCCTACTTTTGAGAAAAAATGACCTAAAAGTCATCTGTTCGAAATTTTTGCCCCACGCACCGTTCGTGTGCTTTGTTTTGTTTTACGTTTAATAATATACTGATGAAAAAATTCCTCGATTCTGATTAGCTGTGCAAAAGTGTAATACCAGTGCAAATTACACATCGTAATTCTGGATTATGATTGGCTGAAAGACAATGGGAACCCAATGACATCATGAAATGATTACGAAAATTTTGTGCGGAAACTTTGAAAAAAGTTTTCTCGGATAGCCATTGGCTTCAAGAAAGATCAAAAGGCTGAAATTGCACTAGCCGAAGCGGCTCGTGCAATAGGCCCTTTGCAGGTGGGGTCACGTGACCAAATTTTTCCTAGAAAATTTTAATATTATGGGCTATAACTTAAAGGATGCCAGAAATGGAAAGAGCACATCGAAAATAGCAAAATGGCCAAGTTTGAGCCCCCTGGAATGAAAGAGTAAGTTTATACGACAGTTTGAATTTTTGGAAAATTTAGAAGTTTTGTATGGGAAATGTTGCTGGTGAGCAAGGTCTTGCTCACCAGCAACATCTTCTTATTCTTTTAAAACTTCAGACTGTCATAAAATCTCTTCTTTTAATCGTGGGGGCCTCAAATTTAGCCATTTTGATATTCTCGACATGCTTTTTACATTTCTGGCATTTGTTAAGCTATAGCCCATAATTTTATGAAAAGTAGGTCACGTGATGGCTTAGCTGCAAAGGGCCTATTTCAGCTTTTTCGATCAAAAACTCATTCTTGCAATTTGATTCCAAACTGAACGAAAAAAACCGTATGATTACTTATACTTATGAAGAAGATGGTAACATTTCTGACATTTGGAATTATTGACGCACTCGCTACAGACCCACTTATGCAAAATATGGCAAGATGGTCACACTTGGAAATTATTTATTAAAATTGGACCGAACCTAAACAACTTTTTAAGTTTTACCCCCACTAAGCTGAATTCGAAATTTTGGACAATGACATATATTATCAATCACTGTATCAATACATAGGAATTTGTTATTTTTTACGTTTTTGGCGAGAAAATGACTTCGCAAAGATGGGGTTGAAATTTCAGTTTAATTTGTCTCTGATGAAAGAAGGCACTTAAATAAGATTAAAACAAAATAAAATTACCCAAAATATCTTATTTCAATCAGAAGATAGAGCTGTCACAATATCACAATTTGGTACTAAACTAGTAGCATTTATCCAAATTTCATTTTATTATATCCCCGGACTCACTCAAGATATTGTAGTTATTTTTTCGATTTTGAGCTTTTTTCAAGATACTCTTTCAGCAAGGGCCATCAAATGTCTCAAAATATAGATTCAAAAATTTGACTAAAAACTTTTGACGCCACGTACTTTCCCGCCAAATATAACAAAACTGAAAATCTAAAACAATACAACCGCACACCATAAAATATCTTTTATTGTCTAGGATTTGAGGTGGATAAAAACTCATAGAGATCTTTTGTAACGAAAAGTTTGGCCCAATATCAAGCAATAATTTCCAAGCGTGGGTTTGTATCTGATGCTGAGAGTACAAAATCATACGATTTTTCCACTCGTTTTACCATAGTAGAAGAGACTCTATCAACTATGGTTTTACGAAAGAAAAGTCGCTGATCTCATTTTTTTGACATTTTCAACACAAGTAACTAATTACTTTTCCTCTATGTTCGACAGTAGATTTTGGGTAAAAAGATTTTTCGTATCATTTTTGGTAGTATATAAAACAAATCGAATGTCTAAACTCGCAAACACCATAGAGATGATGTCATGAAATGTTTATGGTCTAAACTGATGAGAATGCACCAGAAAACCAATTGTGTCGATTATTGTCGTCAGTTTTGCATGCGTCTGTCCTGCTACTGATCACGAATTTCGTCATAACATTGTCAAAGTAGCTCCGCAGACTACTTTTGACAATGATATGACGAAATTCATTGTCAGTAACACAGACGCATGAAAAAAGTGACGTCATTTTGTTTTTCACAGGAGCAAAATGCCAAATATGTCCGCGCTCGCTCGTTGACGCATCGCATAAATTACAAATTTATATATTTTCACATATCTGTTCGCTTATTGACGATGAAAGTTGGCCAATGAGCGCGCATCGTAAAATGTGTTGTGAAATTTTCCTGGGTAAATATCCCCTCGGAAGTTTTCCTTGTGGGCTTAACGCGCCCATTCCCATATTTGGGAAGACATAATCATTACGTACTTCCGGTCATACTGTATCTTCACACCAGACAAAATACACCGCAGTTTGACCGAACTCAAACAATGTGGAAGATAATCGCGAATGCTGAGAAAATCCGATACATAATTTCGAACCATGCAACGGGAAAGTAAGTCCGATGATTGGGTCAAGCTCGTGTTACGGCGGTTTCGAAGTCAGGTAGGTAAAAACCGCGGTTTTCCTGAACCTCGAGTTTCACAAGAGCTTCTGCCGTGATCCTGTGCACTGCAGCTTTGATGTGTTTGTAGCATCATAATCGATTTGTAAACTTGCTGTCTTGATAATGTCACCTGTGGTGGACGCTATTCTGGAATGTCCAAATGTTTTCATTCACTGGGTGTCTTATGATCCTTTGATTTTAAGAATGTGGATAAAAGAGTGACATGGACAGATTGTTCATTTTGATAAATTATCTCAGCGGTGGAATTTTTCACGCTATGTTCAAGCTTGTCTTTTCTTGTCTCGGTAAAACGACTTAACCTTAACTGGAACTCAGAAGCACAGAAATATATCTCCTTTTTCGGAAAATTTCTGAGATGATAATATACATATTTACACTTTTTTATTTGCTCTCTTGTAAATAAGGAGGTTGCTTCATTTCTCTTTGCATGGTTCGTTGATTGATTGTTTGACAGAAGAATGTAAGCTTGACATGACTTATTCAGCCAGGAAGTTAATAAGAGGCATATTGACTACCTTTTTGTCGTGCATCGAAGACGCTAACGGTGGTAAAATATCTTGTACATTCAAGCAAAGGGCATGACAGTGGAGAGGTTTTTGCAGTAATTTAATTTTTGACATAATGATTAGGATGTTACTGATTCTTTAGGCTGTCAGTGCCTTCATTTGTAAATTAAGGGGTGATTACATAAGTATGGTATTAGTTACATATCAGTTTCTGGATTTATAAATCTTTTGACTATGAATAAAATAAATCAAAACCATCCCAGATCAGATCAATGTAACTCATTCTGGGTGCGAAAGTCTCATAAATGAATTTGGTCATCTGATATCATATCCAAGATGAAACTTGTCAAGTTTAGAGCTATGGACAGTAAAAACAAAAATGGTGCCATCAGGATAGTATGTTCTGGTTCAGCAATGGAAAATGTATCCATGCTAACCTTGCAAGCACTTATTTCCAGGCTCAGTTATACTGATCCAGTTGAAGGGATGCATCTATTTAGGGCCCTTTTATTGTTGGGTTTGGCTTTGTATTTGCTGTCATAATTTACAGTGTACTGTAAATTACTGACTTGTAAGAATTTTGATTCTTTTGAATTTGATCACTGTTATTGTAAGTAAAGCATTTTTTTTATGATGAACAGATCTTCTGTTTTTCAAGATAGACCAGTGGTGGATCTAGGGGAGGGCCTGGGGGGCCTGGGCCTCCCCCTTATTTTGGGTGAAAAAAGAAGAAATGACTGAATGAAGAGTAGCCGGCTGGGCAAGTAAAATAAAATCGGGCCCCCTCCTTAGCTCAAAGTCTGGATCCACCACTGTAGACTATGTTCTTTTTGAGTCTGATTGGTTGTTTATCTGTGAAAGTAAATGCAGAGCAAAATATAAATTTTGGGAGAGAAAATTTTAGACAGTTTCTTGATTGGTATTTACTTTATTGTTTCAAATTTTTTATCCCAAAATTTGTAATGCTGGCTGAAAGTTTTGGTCTTGTACCATGCTATTAGATACCATTGTGCATTTTCATGTACATTTAGTTTATACACTGTACATTTTACTGGCATATTTTAGCTTCCATTTGAATCATCCTGTTCCAAGCAAAATCATGAGAGCAGAGAACACATCAAGAACTGTGTCATCAGCCTTAGTGAACACAATTTCAACATGGTGGTTGCTGAATTGGCCTACTTCATTAAGGAACCACCCTTTCTGGTGAGTAAATATTGTCTCTAAAATGCAGAAATAATGACATAACACAAACAAACAAACAAAAAACATTTTGCAGATTGGAAGGGTGCAAAAGAAAGTGCCATCTGGTCGTCTGAAACTTGTAAGAAATTTTTTGATCTGTCAAATAACAATTACTTATCATTCTTACTTTTTCTGATAGACAAATTAAGGGCCCAGACAAGCAAATATAAAAAAAAGAAATTAAAAAAAAATCAAACTATGACTTTCCTTGGGCAAGCAACATTTGGGAACTGCTTGTTTAAAGGGCAAGCTGGAATTCAAGTATTTTTTAAGTCTCAGTTTGATATTTTTTTTTAGAAATTTTATGTATATTATATGGCCAGCCATTTTTCTCCCCTTCCCCTGTCAGGTTTAGTGTTGTTTTGAGTCTGTCAAATTTCCTCGGCATTTCATATCCAGTAGAGCAAAGTAACTTAAAAGGCTGATGGTGGTCAGCTGGACACCAAGATTAATTTGGCTGTCAATAAATTCCCATGTTTAAATAATTTAGTAGAAATTACCTGGAGTTAGGGTCTTGTCCATTTTGTCAAGGGTAAGCTCAGTTCATGTTGTATATAGCTTTTGGTTTTTGTGCTGTTGGTGATAAACCTTGTGCCTCCACAAATGGTTTAGAAATATTTAGACATGTGAGATCTTTCAAACAGCTGTCTTTAAAGACAAATGCTCCCTGTTAGAAGCTTTATAAGCTTCTTTTTTTGATAGTGGAAAATAACTGAGATCGTCAGCCCAAATGTACCCAGACCCAGAGAAACGGGCTTGCTACAATATAGTATTGCCCTGTGATTACTTTTTGTCTAAACTATATGGGAATCTATACAGTGGAACCCTGCCTTACGACCACCCCGTTAACTACGACCACCTCGTTATTATGGCCACTTTATTCTGACCCAAAAAAAGCTCAGTCAGTCATTTTCCTATTTAAAGAACCCTTTAATATGACCACCCTGTTAATACGACCACCTCTTTATTACGGCTACTTTATTCTGGCCCGAAAAAAAGCTCAGTCAGTCATTTTCCTATTTAAAGAACCCCTTTAATACGACCACCCCGTTAATACAACCAGTTTTTCATGGCTCAAAGGTGGTCGTATTAGCGGGGTTCACTGTAGATGTGTATTTTTCTGTGGTCAGTGATATGATGTCACAGTGTTATTAATAAAAAAGACAATAAATTATAAAATGATAACTGGTTCTTTCTATTTTGTTTAGTGCTCCCTTTCAGCAGAAAAGGTGACACTTGCTTGTCAGTCAAACAGCATCACAATGGATACCATGGCTCAATGTTTTGAAAAGGTAAGTTAGCCTGGTCTCTTCTCCTTTTTAGCCAGAAAATCAGGTTTGTGTTCAGCAAAGATTTCATGAAAGTCATTGATCTTCCCATGTTAATAAGCATGCCAGTGTTGTTAATGTGGTGGACCAGATACTCAAAGTTAAATGCTTGCTGAAAATTCAAGCAAAACGATGTCTCCACATTCTTTGCAGAGCTTGCACCAAAACAGCCATATGCACCTTGATTTCACAACTCCAAAGTTCTTAAAATCACTCCAAGTGATGGAAAAAAAAGTAGAGAGAGGAGAGCAAGAAAAGGAAGCTAACTAAAGATAGTGGAGGAAAAAAGGCTCTGACATTCCTTTTAATTTTTTATATCATCTACTTTGGAGATCTGCCAGGAAAAATTGCTTAATGAATGAATTCTTAAACACAGTTGTCATAAATCCAGAATATAATATACTTTTTATGCAAGTATGGTTATCTAATACATGTGATTCTGATGGCATTGTTGTGGCACACTTTATGGGTAGTCTGGTTATGCTTCCTGTGTATACTTTCTTCAGAATCCAGACAAATGTGCAGCCTTGCCTGATGAGGTTCTGAATAAACGTCTCCTTCCTGCAATATGCCAGGTATTTTAATTTAACTTCAAGTTAAACTACATTTTTTGTAAGTTATTATGCCTGTCAACAATCAAGATGATGGTTAATGTATACCACCAGTTGAAAAGTTATCATCCCTGTGGTCTTTGAAAAAACATTGACATTACCCTGTTATTTACTCAGAAATGACAAAATGGTCTGTGAAAGTTGTATTAAGGGCAAACCATATTAAGTGGACACTAGCATGAGTCCCTTAAAATTTTCTTCCCTCATTTACTGTACAATAAACAGGTTTACCTTCAGTGGACACCAATATTAAGCGATTTTGCTGCAAAAAGTGTTCACTTAAAGGGCCTTTTTACATGTACCTCTAAAAGCTCTGCTCAGACGCCTTTATCACTGTTCAGTGATGCCATTTTTAAAGCTAAGTACATGTATATTATTCCAGATTGATGGATTGACTGTCTGGACATTCAGCTCTGAGCAATCTTTGATCTTACAATGTGTTACAAAAGGGTTTATTAATGATTTACTATTTTTGGACAATATAATTGTATTTATTTAGAACCTGCTTAGAGCAGACACTCTGTATTACATGTAAGTGGACACTGGTGAATGTCCCAATGGTGTCAGCTTAAGGACGGTACCTACTTCTGTTAGTACCCATAGTTTCTGCACATCACGCAAGGCATAGTTTACATTGTACATGTAAGTCCACACACGCTGGAGTTGACGTTGTTGTAATCAACTACAGTACGTTACCAAGTACACAACAAGAATGAAAGAAAAATTTTCTTACTGTGACCAAATCAAGCTTAATGTACCTGTACTTCAACCAGGAACACCAGAATAGCTGCTAACCACAAACTGTTTATTATACGTCTTTCAGCTGAACAACTGTACAGTAGTGGCTGTTCTCCATCAAAAATTACACTGAAATCCAACTGTAAACATGTACCGTATTTATTCGTCTATAAGCCGATCTCGGTTATAAGCCGAGACCCTAAACTTTTTTATATCAGCAGCCGTTAGATTTTACTGAAAAATGAACGCAAAACATTCGGCTATAAGCCGAGAACCAATAATTGCATTCGCATTGACACTTCTTTCAACATATTGGTTACTCAGAACTCGAAAACACAAGGCGAATCGATATTTTCGTCCACGTAACATGTTACCCAGAAACAATGGCGATGTCACGCATTGTAAAAAAATCGTGTTCTATTTTCAAAACAAAGCGGTCTACCGAGCTGAAGACAGGCCAGCAGATATATGTTTAATAATGAATTTTACCTGATAAAGGTAAAAACTAGTAAAAACTAAAAAAAATTTATTTTAGTTTTTTCTGACGTCACGTGAAAACCAAGAATTAGTAAGTACAAGAAGGCGGTAGACCACTCAACTTTTACGAACAGAAATTCAAACGCATGGTGTCTGATCTAGCGGGGCGAAAAAAGGTTATGTTTATAACATCTAGCAATAATCCTGTACTCATCTTAAAAAACAGGAGTATTAGTCCGGCGTCACGTGAGTTTCCGCTACAAAGAAAGATAGTCCAGTCTGTCTAGATGCGGCACCATCTGGTACTGATTCACTTTGAGAATTATCCCGGATGACAGAAACTCCTGCAACCAAGTACTGGGTCTAGTTACGTCACAAGCTACATAAAATCATTCTAAAAGAACCCGCCATAGATTTCCGATGAAACTTTGTAGGACAAGGAGATATTAAAAACGCAATAAAAAGAGGGGGTCGCCGTGCTTGTTTTCATGCCACAGTGCTGACAAATTTGTTATTTAGGTGACTTTTGGTAATCTCTGCAGTGCGCAACAAATAAGCTCGATTATCTTTCAATGCAGCCTGTCATATCACACAGAGTTTGACTTTCTTTGGTTGTTTATTCATTTGCGTCAAAGAAAAAATGTCTTCAAATACCCTGCATTTTTTATCCTTTTAAAAAAACCTAATTTGAACATACGCTGTTCGGCTCGTTATGTATTCCCCTGTAGAATTTACTTCATTTGCTAGAAAAGTAGCCATAGATTTCTGCTATTTTTTTCTCAGTTATTACGGATAATGTTCTCATTGAAATTATGAAATAAAAAATATAGGTCACCGTGCTCGTTTAACAGAAAACAAGCATTTATTTCTCTGTCGATCTTAGCCCTAGGGAAATCTCTTATTTATGTATGTGCACGTGCTCGACGACGCTCTCATTTGCGTGCGCTAATGACGGGAAAATCGTCGCAGTAGGGATGCGCACAGACTGCGAGCAGTCTCTCGTTTCCTCAAAAGTCCGTGGGAAAGAACGCAAAAGAAATATACGTGCAAACGGGACCGTGAGCGCGACGTGGGATCGGCGATGCCACGAGCCGCTAGTAGCGTGGGCGTCTCCCAACGCCCACGCTACTAGCGGCTCGCGCCATCGGTGCTCCCACGTCACGCTCATAGTCACGTTCGCACGGACAGAGCCAATCTCGTTCCCAGAGCCTACGTGCCTTTTGGTCAGCACCAAGACACGGAGCTCTGGAATAATCAATTTCCAGAGACCAAGATTTTAGAACTTCCGGCTTCACGGCGCATGCGTGGCTTGGTTTATGGCGTCTAGCATTCTCGTCCCCAGAGGCCGCGCTCCTTTTGGTCAGCACCAAGAATCGCGACCTCTTGGTGCTGACCAAAAGGAGCGCGGCCTCTGGGGACGAGAATGGGCGTCTAGTCTGGCGTCTAGAGATAAAGTCGATGTGGATACGTTCCACAAAGGCATTCAATACGCACTGGAAAGACTAGGGAAGTCGAAATTTGGCTTTGAAAGCACAACAGTATCAAATTTTAAAAGCAAAAGCCACGAAGGCTCTGGGAACGAGCTTGTTGATTATTCCAGAGCTCCGTGTCTTGGTGCTGACCAAAAGGCACGTGGGCTCTGGGAACGAGATTGGTCGTTCGCACGCTTACTTCTTTTGCGTTCTTTCCTACGGATTTTCGAGGAACAGAGAGACTGCTCGCAGTCTAGGATGCGCAGTCAGTGCAATACTGAGGAATCATCTTAAAGAAATTACCTATTTTATTTGTACTTCAGTCATAAGCCACGCAAGCTCGCCGCGGGCCAGGAAAGAAAACCAAAGCCTCCCCTTCGTCAACAGATCAGAAACCCTACATATAAAATTTTTTTGCGCTTCCTCCAATATTGCTTGTTTTCTGTTGTTTCGTCTAGTTGTGGTACTTTGTTTGTTTTTTATTCTTTAGGATCCGCATGCGATCCACCAATGCTTCGTTGTACCTGTTTTGCGGATATTTAAGTGATAAATAATTTACGTTCGTCTAACCGTTGTGAATTGGAACACAAATACATTTTCCGCTGGTATTTTAGAGTCACATTCCACACTACATTTTCTGTGTTAGGTGTCAGAAAACGCTTCTTGCCATTTATACTTACGATCTCTCTCGCTTGCGGCCCTATACTTATCATCATTCGAACCGGTCACGTTCTGTATTTTACACGAGTATAGTCCGCCCACCCACCCTCTTTCAGTTATGTTCCTTTAAAATGAGAGAGAGCAGATTATATCAGTCGTCTTTTTGACTTTGATGATTGGCAGATTACCCCTGAAGTTTTCCTTCGTTTAGAAGAGCTATGGGGTCCGCATACAGTTGACTGTTTTGCTAATTTTAGCAGCGAAACTGCCAGGATTCTTTTTCCGCTTTTGGAACCCGGCAAAATCAGGGGTAGACTTTTTTGGGTTAAAATCTCAGTAGAGTCTGAGAACTATTTAGTTGTTCCTCCGGTACCTTTTCTTGCTCGCGCCTGCCATTATCTCTGCAGTGTCCAGAAGGCGAAGGCTACAATCGTGATACCACTATGGCCTTCGTCCAGGTTTTGGCCTCTACTTACAAGTAAATACAAGCACTTCATGAAA
Organism: Blastomussa wellsi; assembly: GCA_947652115.1. Taxonomy (NCBI): domain Eukaryota; kingdom Metazoa; phylum Cnidaria; class Anthozoa; order Scleractinia; family Plerogyridae; genus Blastomussa; species Blastomussa wellsi. Next base: position 8,998,760 of record OX393565.1, on the reverse strand, counting down.
GGTTGTTTCGTACAGAATGGAATTGAGGCTCCCTCGTTCCCTCGTTCCTGGTTCTGTACATTTTACAGGCAACGTTGTCGCCCTTAGACTGAAATCTTTGTAAAGAAATTCTTGCTGTTTGGTTTATTTGAGAGCCGACTTTACTTGAATAGTCACAGCCGTGTGATTTTCAAGAGTCGTATGACACTGGTCATGAGGAGGATGGATGTGTGCAGTGGTGATTGCTTACAGGAGTGTGTGCTGAAGCTGCACTTGAATGTTGCAATAGTGGGGCAAGAGGGTCGGATTTATCCCTCATGCACATATTGCACGAAACTTTATGCAGGACAGCCATGTCCGTCAGGTTTATGTTCACAAGCTGACTTTGGACCCACTGCATGTTAGAGTATGTGGCCGAACATGTAACTTTTGCTAGCCTTTTTCACGAGGCTATTAGTTGGCGTCTATTAGTTATGTCAGGTTTGTCTATCGCTGCAAACGTCGGGCATTTGTTTTCGTGTTAGGAGTCTTATTAAAGCGTGCCTAATCAGTTACGCCCCAACGTATATTTACACCCGGATGTTATGGAGTTGAGTTGAGTTCCTTTGGTATATATTTTAGGTCTCTTATTTGTTAGGTTGTATGACTCAAGTTTTATTTTCTTTTTCTTTTCCTTTTTTATAAAACTTAATATTTATAATTACTCTTGCAGGTCGTAATTGCATGAAAAGCAGAGACGTACGTTGCTCTCTTCTGCTCTTAGGCCCACTCGCAATTCCTTATTGAGTTGCCGGCTTGCTTAACTCCAGGGCTAATTCTTCTACGAAAGAGCACCTTAACGAAATTAGAAAGTTTTTTGTGTGGTGTAGGAGTAGACAGATTTCTGTTCAGATACCTCTTTATTTCTGCTCCCGTGATCGCCCTTTATTTATCTATTTATTTAACTTAGATCAACAGCTTAGGTCCCCCGCCTCAATGGTGGTGGTCCATGTCGCGCTTAAATGGCTATATTGTTTCACGCCTGATGACGGCCCTAATCCTTTGGGCATGGTCTGTTGCAGAAGCATGATTGATTGAGTGTGCCAAGAGAACAGGGAGCCTTCCAGTTAGCAAAACGAAGACCGTAGATCATTGCAGGACATCGTTAAAAGTATTATCGACAGATTTGGTGCTAAAGGCGCATCGTTGAACTGACTTGCCTATTGCAGCAGTAACCTCCTTAGGCTTTGGTGGATTTTTTCGCTTGAATGAATTAGCTAACATTTAGCCCAACTACATATTTCTGCACGATGATGTTGTTAAAGTATTTGTACCAAAGAGTAAAACATATACGTGTAGGGAGAGAACTATGTGTACGTAACTCTAAACAAAGGTGCATACACAGGTGCATACACATGTAAACTTGTGTGGCTTCTTTTGCATGTTTAGCCAGGTACCAGTGAGTATTTGCTGATTTGTAGACTTGGGGCTCGCTTTTCCAAATTATTTTCACTCCGGGATAAATTTATTTGTCTTGGTAATAAAACAGTCGCCATTGAATTCATTCAAAATTTAACACATTAAAGTCGACTTTCCTGATTTTTTTATCAGCCTGGTTGTATTTTGCATTACAAATCCGAGACAGTCTAAATTTGCTATGTCTACAATGTCTCTTATTCGCTTGCATATCCCTGGGACACTCCGGTGCATAAACGACGGGTGTGCTCGTCGTACCTTTTAGGGCAACCTCGTTCCCAGGGCCCTGAAAACGAGGTTGCTTTTAGGGGTTAAAAGGCGGTTTTGGAACCTCTCAGGGTGTTCAGCCTCAAACGTTCCACATCAGGAGCTTTTGCGATACATTTTAGGGTTTTGAACCGAAAAAAAATGTATCAAGACATAATAGGTTGTTTTAGAATTGGTATCTCTCACCGGGCAGGGCTGAAAAAATTTCCGTCAAGCCACGCCTACAAAACAGGACGTTGGTACCTCTTAGCAAGGGGCTCTTTTCAGGATTTCCTTCGACCAACCCCGTCTTTTTTATAAGGGAGTCCTCCCCGGGTTGCAGATATCCACATGCACAGTCAAACTTGTAATTGTTGTTGTTGTTGTAGGAGGAAATCCTTATCCTGGAAGAAACAACAAAGAGCTTCCGTCAAATTTCCGTCAAGCCACGCCCACAAAACAAGACTTTGGTACCTCTTAGCAATGGGCTCTTTTCAGGATTTCCTTCGACCAACCCCGTCTTTTTTATAAGGGAGTCCTCCCCGGGTTGCAGATATCCACATGAACAGTCAAACTTGTAATTGTTGTTGTTGTTTTTGTAGGAGGAAATCCTTATCCTGGAATAAACAACAAAGAGCTTTACAATCTTCTCAAAACAGGATATCGCATGGAAAAACCAGACACGTGCTCTGATAAACTGTAAGTAAAACTATCAGTTAAACGAACTCGCTCTTATGTTCGAAAAGATTCCCGCAAACGGGAAAATGAAGCATCTTTCAGAAGCATTGATTTCCTGTTTCCCAGCTACTGTTAAACACAGTTTTTATTTCCGAAGTTTTTCAATTAAACAAACTTTTAGTTTACTTCCGTTCGTCGAGGTCAAGGAAAGAATGTTAGATAACAGTGAAAAGTCCGCGAGGTGGAGGAGGGGATATTCCATGAATCATAGCACATCTAAACGCAACCAGGAAACATAAGTTTGCTGGTGCCTAAAGATTGCTGTGACGTACACGAAGTACCAAAGTTGCTCACTTCGGCGATATGTAGCTTCAGCCACTGTAGTGTTTACTGATGAACTGGCTGGTTCTACAAGGTAAACTAAATTGCTCAATTCGTTGATATAGATCAGTTGCACTCCTCAATTAATACATCGAAACTTCTGCCCATTATCCCTCCATATTTTACTTCAAGTCAATAAGAACATCTTTCTAGGCCTGCTCATAGACAAATAATTATTCATCGAGAGAGTCTGGGTCTAAAACCTGTGATTCTCCAATTGAATATGGTGGCTATTTTGCGAGAGCCGGATCCAAGAGAAAGCGCGCGCATAGAAAATGTCAGGAACGGCTCAATTAAAAACGTATTGTAGTCCAATCTAATCGTTTCGTAATGACCATTTCAGTCATAAAAACCGCTATCAACATGGGTCCTTGGTAATTTTTCGTCCTTTTTCAGTTTTCAGTTGGTGCGAAGTTGTTGGAAGGAGGAGTCCAGCGAAAGACCGACATTTGAAAGTGCGACGAGATCACTGGAAGAAATGATTCAGGAGGACACTCCATATCTGGATTTTGAATCACTTGATGAGTCTAAGGCATATTACTGTAGCGAGAAGCTTTCTGACGACAATGTCACAGATTGACCGGCTGATCTGCATGATGACACCCAGCTGATCAACAAAAATCGAACAAAAATTTGTCTGGCACGGAAGCAATTTTACCAGGATATTTAACACCAAAAGTTAAAAGTTCTCAAAATCCAACTATGCATGCCCTAGTTTATGGTTGGTGGTGTGTCTGGTGCACACAGACAATCAATAAAATAGAGTTAACTTCAAGAGTCCTACATAATGGTTTTATTGCAGTTAAAGTTATAGTTTCGCCTTAAGGCACAACTAACGAATTTTAAAAGCTTTTTATTAATCACTTTGATGAATCTTACGATGTTTTTGAAGTTCACTTTTTTAAGACAAAACAAAAGACAAAACATGTCTCGGATGAAACATCACTCATCGTCAGTTGTACAATGAGAAATAAAATGAAGTTATACAAGAAATAGTGTAACAAAGCGACATATTAACAAGAATAAGTAAGGATGGATGCCCAAGCCCATAAAGCAAGGAACTGTTTAAGTTAAGAAAGGAGACCGTTAGTATGAAATTAAGATGTTTGACATAGGAATTTGATTTTTTTAATCACTTCTAATCTCAGCAAAACTACATCAAATGACATCACAGTTAAGAGGTTACTGTTCAATTCAATGGCAGGTATATTTAGCTTTTATTAACCGAGCAAGGGGGTCTGTATAGGAGACTCTTGTCCGAGTTTATGAGTACAGACCAAATGCAGTCAGGTCTGTACACACGACTGAGGTCAAGATTTCCCATACAGACCGATTAAGCTCGGTTACTAACAATGCCTAGTCTTATAATCAGCGTCTATTCCGACGACCGAACTTGCCAGGAGACTATCATCACTGAGTCTCTTGATTACTTCCATGGCTCAGAATTTATAGATCGTTTTCAAGTGACGTCAACGCTTTCTAAAATCCAAAACTAAAGCGCCACCAAAGTTTTTATCCTCATCAGGCATAAGAGACGGTATATTTATATCTGTCTACAATTTTACAGCTCAATAGCATGCTTCGTTTGGAAACCAGAGCATTTTGAATTTCAGAGTCTGCAGAGTTTATGGCGGTGCGTGACACAAAGCTACGATCGCATTTGTCGAAAAATATATACCTATCTCATTATTTGTAACTTTTTTAGAAGTTAGAGCATTAGGAAAAGTGTTTATGTAAATGTTTGTTTGTTCAGTAAAGATAATCAGTCGCCTAGATAGCCAAAGTAACTTTCCGCAGATGTTTACACTATATTTCGGCCGCCATGTTGGTGCACATCTGATGTGCACCAACATGGCGTTTCCATACTAAGCTCTGTAAATTTCTGCGAAACATTTCGACGAATATCTGCGGTTTGGGGAGCCGCACAGACCTAAAACTTGCACAAGTGTCTTGCATCGCGGAGAATGCGTGGACATCATTAATTATTCATAACCGGCAAAGCGGCAAATTTAAATATATGCGTGCCATGAAATGCCCTGAATAAGAGAAGAAAAGCTCCAAATTGGCGCACTCGGGTCGATAAAACTTGCTTTTCTGACTTTCGTGAGTTATAACTTCAACTTTCACGCGCTGCTTTTTGAACAAGAAGGTGGCATCGTCAATTTAAGCTAATAAATAAGTGGATATAGCAGGTATAAGGACTGGCTTTTTTCGCTTAAAAATGGGCAAAAATCGGCCATTTTTAGTATGAAGGCCGTTCTCAGAAGCGATTTCAGGCAATCTTAACGGCCTTCCCAACTTTCACGCACGGCAAATAAAAAATGCCAACACTGCCATCAAAGAATGCGCTTGGTCATAGTAAGTAGTAGTAAGTAAAAGTAGTAAGTAATTTATTTAACCACCTTTCACATATGAGTATAACTCGTTACATCATAAGGTAAAATGGGAAATCAAGATACATATATAGGAAATAAATAGGCAACATTAAAATTAAGTGGAGACAAGCCATAGATAAATCAAACTATGTACAAAAGTTACATATATAGGAAATATATAGGTCATTTTCAGACATTCGATCGAAGGCGTTCCAAGAACAACCCCTTCTGACGGTGAAGAATGATCATCGCAGTTAATTTTCCAATTTAAGCAATTGGAAAGAAGAAGCCTGAAAAAGTCAGGGCTTCAACGGGATTCGAACCCGTGACCTCCGCGAGAATAGCGCGATGCTCCACTAACTCGCACCGGTATCGCGGAGGTCACGGGTTCGAATCCCGTTGAAGCCCTGATTTTTTCAGGCTTCTTTTTTCCAATCGCTTAAATTGCAAAATTAACTGCGATGATCATTTTTCACCTTCATCCACAACCGCAGTTCAAATATGAATTATTTCATACATGATACTTCACATCAACAACGGCCCTTCTGTTAGTTTTCTTTGAATCAGTTCGGTCTGGTGCAACAAAGCAAACTCTTTCCAAACGGTCGTTTTCCTCTCGCGCAGCGATATTTTAGGGCGCACGATTTCAGCTTTCTTTAATACGGATCAATAATAAATTTTTATAACCAGTTTTTGTTTTCCCTCGCTTATTTCTTCTCAGAGAAGCGGTAAATTTACATTTGAGTGGTGCGAACAGGCTAAACAAAAGCGAAACCAATATACGAAAAGTTTATTGTTTTGATGCTCCGCCTTCTTCAAGTTAATGAGCAAAGTCATATTCCCTACGGGAAAAAGCGCGCGTTTGTCTTAACCAATGAGACTCGCCTCCTGGCCTTTATTTGAATAATGCTACGTAATATGACAGACCTAAGAACTGCAAGTAAATGTCCCGAGAACAATAGGCATTCTCCGCGATGGTTTATTCATATCCAATAAGATCACAATTTCTTGACTTTATCCACTGAATGGTTTTCGATTTATTTTTTGTATTGCGTGACAGTGAAAACGATCTAATATAGTTTTGTTTAGGGTTCAGGGACGGCTGAAATTATTTGAGTTACTGATACTGTGACTCAAAAAATAAGCCACCTCTTCTTATTATTGCTTTCCCTTGAGCTTCCAAAATGGGGACGTTAAAATTAATCATAGCGGAAACTGACTCATACTTTGCCTTCTTCCAGTCATTCACTCACTAAACATATATGTAATTAATTTCTCATGAAATGCAGCAGTAAGCATCCCTCTATTTGTTTTTCTCTTTCGTAGAAAAGCTATCAAAAGAATTACTGCCAAGAGGGAAATCGCTTGATTCTGGATGCTAATGATCTCCACTTTAGCATCGATGACAAATCAAAAGCACTGTTACTTGGAGATGAGCAAAGCCTCAGAATGTAAAATTACTCAGGTAAAAACAAACCTTCCCTACTCAAAGACCATTTGAAGGGTTTCTTTTGCATGTCAACAGCTGCAACAATATTCAAACACTTTACCACAAACTCTGGTGATATATATTCAGAGTGACACTCTAACGCAGCTTTCCTTTTGACGATCATGTATTTTGTACACCAACTAGAGACACAGTGAGACCTCAAATCCGTTTAGACTATGAATAATATCGCGCGTGTTTTATGCTTTGTGGCGGCCATTTTAAATTTTTAATACGCGCGCGCGGTCTGCTAGTGCGAGGTCTTGAACCGAAATAACGGAAATCACTCAGAGCCTGTTCGCAGGTCTAATAAAGTGACAGGGATGAAACTGAAATTATATCGTTTCGAATTTCGCATTAGTTCTGTGGTTATTTAAACACAGCCTACTTTTGTTAGCATATACTCATGATCAGTAATTTACAACTTCAATAGAACTTTAGAATAGTTTTCAACTGATTACTATGTTTTGCTTGTGGTCTTACGACACTCCATTGAAAACTGCTCTATTTTTTCATTTCTTGCCAATAAATCATGGTTTAAGATCAAACAACTATGAAATGGCAGACTGTCTATTTCTGTCACATGATTTGCTCACAGAATGCTATATTTCTAACACATAACTTGGAGCTTTTGCAATATGCATGTTCAGGGTTTCAGAATTCTTGACTGCCGGTTTAATTTAAATTGCAAATTGAACCATTTCCTGAAAATTACAGCCCTATTGGGTAAGTGTTAAATAAATTGAAGATATACTCGAACCTCCTGTAAGTGACCACCCAAAATGTCAAGCCTAGGTGGCCACTTACAGGAGATGGTTGCTTACAAGGGGTTCAAAATAATTACAGTGATTTGACGGGGAACCTTTTGGTATTGAGGAGCGGTGGTTGCAACCGGAGGTTCACCTGTATTTATTTATTAGCATAGATACTCTCAGTTAAGAGTGCAATTTGAAAAAATCCTACACGGCGACGGATCATCCGTCTTGACGAGTTATCCACGATGATTCGTCTGACAAGACGGACTATCGCGATAGCTCGGCTGGACGGATAATCCGTCTGCTTGCCCGTATTTATACACAGACGGATTATCAGACGAGCTATCGTTCTTTGCGGCAAGCTCGTCCCAGACGGATGATCCGTCTCTAGTATAAATCGGGCCTTAAAAATCACGTGTATGATTAGTAATAGTAATAGGCCTTTTGCAACAGTTGGTCACGTGACGTGCTTTTCAAGAACACACTAATTAATCATTGGTAATGCATAATGTTATCAGAAATGGAAAGAACAGTTCCAAATAAGCTTACATGCAAATTTTCAGGTTTGTATCTTTTAAGGGGGAATTTTTATGGACGTTAGAAATTAGAAGGATTTGTATGAGAAGAAGTCGCTTTGCCCTCCAGTCACGCTCCAGTGGTTTTCCATACAAATCCTTGTAATTTTGCAAGTTTTCAACCTGCCATAAAGTCTTTGCCTTTCGGTGTAAGGGCCTAGAAATTTCAATTTTTCCTAATATTTTACCCCTCTTTCTATCTCCAATAGTTATATGCCAGCAGCTTCTTTTGGTAGTGATTAATAACAGAAAAGGTTTCTGGAGGGCAAAGCTTCCTCGCTTCCATACAAAACCTTCTAATTTTTGCAATATTCAAATCGTCATTAAATCTCAATCTTATACGGCATTGGTCTGAAAATTGGTGTCCTGGCTATTTAAAACATGCTCTTTCCAGCATGCTCTTTCCAGCAGAAATTCATTTTGCTGTAGCTAAAAGTTTAGAAATTATGGGTCACGTGACCAACTGTTGCTGAAGTATTTACTTATTGGGTCCGGTGTTAACCCATTGGCAATAAGATGTTGCTTTGTGGTTGGTTCTTCAAACATGCGTTTTACGAAACGTTTATGAATGGCTTTGGTAGTTAACACTTTCAAGTTCTCCCAAGGTTGTATAAGATGCTCTCGTTGTACACCTGTTCGTTTTATTGCTTTTTTATATTCTTGTGAAATAGCGTTTATTAATCCATAATAGGTCAAAAAATTTGTTTGCAACTGATACTGGAGTTTAAACTCTTCATAGGTGAGGAAATCTAGATTCTGATCGAGAAGGTCTTTTAAGGTGTAAACTCCTTTATCAAACCAGTCGCGAAAAAAAAATCGTCTTGTTATCAATTTTAATATCTCGGTTGTTCCATATAATCGTTTTCTTTGTGCATGACTTTTTATTATTATTTTGCATATCCTTTAACTCAAACCAGTACTGTAACATTCTCTCATAAAAGAGTGGTAGCTCCTTGATTTTTAGATCCTTGTTGCTACAGTTACAGGTTGAGAGGAAGGTTAAGCCTCCTAAGTGTGATGTGGCTTCATTGGGAATCACCAGTAGTGGTATGCGCCCGTTTGGGCCGTAGCCAATCAGATTGCAGGGATTTATCACGTGACATGCTCTCGACCAATCAGGAGCCAGGATTTAACCACGTGACATCAGATGGGCGTAACTTGGAAAGGACTTTCACTTTCGCCCGTAGCAACGGTTTTTGTTTACTTTTTGTTTACCCTAGCAACGGTACCCGTATGGAAACGAGGCATGACCACTGTAAACCCCATCATCATAGCCTTCTTGTGTTTGGTTTATAAATATAACTTTAGATCTTATATTTAAATGTTAAGTATAAGATTTGAGATTTGATTTTGAGATTTGATTAAGATTTTGATTAAAAATAAAAAGTAACACAGCTGGCCAACTCGAAAAAAAAAGTGATAGAGCCGGCCAACTCAAACTGCGCTGGTACCCCCAATTACTTTACTACTGTAGCGCGTGCATGTTCAAGTCCGAGTCGGTGTTTTCAGTTGTCAAGACAAATTTATTTCGTTATCCTTGATATTGTGGTAAAAAACAAATCGAATGTGGTTTAGCGGGGTCTTTACTCTTATCGACAACGATTCGCATCATCAGAGTGATCAAAATGTTGTGCGCCTCTTGAGTCCGCAACAAATTGAGCGACATCACAAAGCGCGCGCTTTGCTTTAGTTATTGATTACGTCAGCAGCATACACCCATGGGCAAATAGTAGATGCTGAATTAGCCAATCAGAGCGCGCGCTTTGCTTTAGTTATGTTATAATGTTATTTAGTAGTGATATCGGCAATTCATTCTTGATAAGTCGAAAGGTCTTCAAGCGCCTGATTGCTTGTTCTACATAGATTCAGGATCCGGGTTTTCGTCCGGGTTTTCGTCCGTCGGTTTGCCAGATACAAAGTGAGCACTACATACTCTCGATGATGGTTTAGGTTCCCAAGATTTCCCTCTGAGATCTTGGCGTTTCATAAGCTTTATCCAGCATTTCCTGGCCTCGCTATTCTTTTTTAGGGTGGGAAAAGCAAACAGCCTGAACGGTGGTTCACAGACGCATGGCGTTTTACCGCGAATTAACGAATTGTGGACCTCGCACCTCTCTCGACTCCATTTATCGAGTCTTTTACCGCTGTTTGTGGCAACCAAAAACAGCACAATTTCTGTGTCCAAACCCCATCTTCCTTAAGACTGCAAGATAAATAATTTATGTGAGATTTTCAAAACAAAATCTAGGAACAAAGATCTGAAAGATTGAAGAATAACACGCCGCGTAGTTGTAGCAAACCCACTTCACGAAGAAATAAAGCAGAAAACATTGAATAAATCATAATTACTCACCTTTCCAATGCCTTCTTGACCTCTTAATAGCCCAATTGTGTAGTTAGAATTGCTTACATTTACAAAATAAAAGCAGCTTTTCAACTTCTTTTGTGACGGTACTTACAGAGCACAATGGTGTTGACACGCTCGTGGTCTCTTGGTGCTCACTTTTTTGCTCGGCCTAGCCCAGAATGCCTTGCGCGCGGGGCTCTAAGCTCAAACTCCGGATGCTAGTATGCCTCTTCTAAAAGAAGGTTATGATCTTTGTTTGTAATAATTAATTAAAAATGGGTCATCTTTGGTTAAAAAATGTCTGTTGTAGTTTCCTAATTCGTTAAAAATGATCTACAAGAGAAATGTTGACTATTTTTTTTATTTTCCTTGGCAAAGTTCCTAAATTTCATTCGTTCCACATTTTTTTAAGTATTAAGGAAACGACACTCTTAAGTGGCAGTCTCTCTAAAAGCGGTCCCCTCGACATCGGGACTAAAATTATTTTTCCCTCATTTTTTGTCAGTGAAAAGGGTTGGGCACATATATATATAAAAAGCAATTTATTAGTTTCCAGTTTCTTATTTTTACTTTGCTACGAGCCAAAATTGAATTTTGGCCGAACTGCGGTTGCCGACCGTGATCAGAAAGGTAAAATTCACCGATTTTGTGAAGCTCGTAGCAGCTCGTAGAATTTTGTTTTCATAAAAATTCTAAGGTACATTCATTACTTTGACTGACAAAATATGGAAACTTTTCGGAAAATTCTAAGCTTACCAGAGAGGCTGGAAGACACCCTACTCTGAGGCCTTTGTGCACCTACTAAAATTTAGCCAAGTTTGAGGGAGAAAATCTCAAAAGTTGGGTCTAAATGAAGGCTAAAAAGCACATAACAGTAAATTTCTTACCTTATAAGATATTTGGCTTATTTCTTACCTGGGTATCTCCTTGGATTGCACGTGACAACAGATTAAAATCTGCCACAATCAGTGCATTTACACAACTATCGCTCGTGTCAAAGTTCATTTGCATAACCCTTGCACTCGGTGAAAATACGTCTTCTGTCGTTCAGGTTCATTTGTTGACCTTCTAAGTAGTGGCA
>OX393565.1:8969902-8979902 GCA_947652115.1 Blastomussa wellsi | reverse complement strand
AAAACCTGACAATTTGCGGGGGAGTGACCTGCGATGGACTAGCATCCCGTCCAGGGGAAGTAGAAATACTTCCAGCCGCTTCATGCTACAGAAACCGGGATAAGCTCCGGCACCAATGGGCCAGGCGGCCTCTAAAGCTTCGCTTTATATTAATCTGATAGCTAAGCCTCTTTTGTGATGGTCTAAAGATGACAAAATTGGACTTTTTTGGATTTATGGTCAGTTTATTAGCATTCAACCAGTCACAGACTTTCCGCAATTCGATGTTGATAAAACTTCATTCAATGGCCAAATCCAGTTAGCAAGCACGAAGTTTTTCGAGAATATTAGCAGCCTAAATTACTTCTTGTAAGTAGCCAAACTCGAGGCTCGGCCCTGAAGATTATTGCCTGGGGCCTTTCTCATACGGGTTACCGCGGTCTGAGTGAAGCGAGGTCCGTGTATAAGAATTACCAAGGGTAATGTTCTCCCGGTTTGTTCTCAAGCCCCATTGTAGCAAGAGTAAATAAGAAGTTTCTAAACTCACTCAAGACATTTTATTGTAAACCACTCGCACTCTGGAGTCTGACGTTCGTTTCGCACCGTTTGAAGTGATAATAGGTGGTGGTGGTGGGGCGTAACGAAAATAACTGAAGCTAGAGAGACCGCGAGTGGCAACAGAGGTTTCACGTTACTCGGTCATAGTTGGAAGTTAGTAGAATGGTCAAAAAGTTATGTGAAGAAATTTATTGCTAAGGGATATCAACATGATTTTAGAGGTTTAAGGCGGGTCAGTTTGGTACGCGATTTTATTAATTCCCATTCTCACTTGTTCTCCGGTATGGATGAACTGGAGGCCTTCCTGACTGACCAGCATTAGCAAGGCGCTGACTTCCACGAGGTACATGACCGACAGCTGCATTATATGTAAAAAAGAAAAGAAAAAAAATAGACGAATTAAAAGCTTGAAGGAATACACAAATGATTTAACGGGTAAGCGAGCGAGTAAACATGCACAGAAACCACTTGCCTAGCTGAAGATTCTTGTCTCCAGATTTACATAATGCCGTCTTTGCCTCTTCTTCTGCGACTTTAGCGAGCGAGCAAACCTGCACGGAAACCACTTATTTGCCTACCTGAAGGATGTTGTCTCAAGATTTACATAATTTCGTTTTTGTGGCTTCTTTTGCGGCTTTACTACCGCGCGATGTGACGAACAGCAATGCAGTCTACACAAACGCGCAAAGGAGGACTAGCTACAACTAATTGTAACAGCCATAACAATCATTTCTTACCTTCCAAATCAGAGAAGAAGTGCTCGTGGATAACAAAGTTATTGGCCTGAAAAGAGGACACTTAGTCAGCATTTCCTTACCAAATTTCATTTAGGAACAGCCCTAGCCTCGTGTGTTAAAACAGTAAACATTACCCTTATCAATCGTACATCGTGATAAAAGTCCAATCAGAAACTTAGAAGATCCAAATACTGCACCTTAGCTTCGGCTCCAGTACCCGAATAATAATAATAATAATAATAATGATGATGATGATGATAATGATCAAAAGCGAATAATAAACAACAACAGCTCTATTTACGGTTAAAGCAAAACCATGGCCCAAAGATTTTACATTCCAGTAGACAAATAGACTGAGGTATGTGGGACATTTGTATTTTGAGACCAGGGCGCCAATTCTATGGACAGAATTAATTCTATAGCAGTCTTGTATTCTCTTGAAATGTCCGTTGATTAGTGACTTCTGACCAACCTGTGGTACAGCATTCTTTAGACCATAGTGCTTCTTCAAAAAAGAGACAAACTTGTGTGAAGGTCTGTCTATAGCCAACTGGTGTGCCATTTTACCCTCCATCTAAAAAGAAATATCAAAATGAGTGCAAGTGTAAGATGTTCGTTACAACAACACCTTGCATACGGCAGCTGCGCCCGCAGTACGAGCGGCAGTCAAAACTGAGCTGTCCACGATAATAGCCTCTTTCTTCGCAGCTAACAAAAATAAAGACAATACTAAAGTTGCTTTGGCCTCTTCTAAAAGTTAACTGGGGAATTCCGGGTTTTAATTTGATGAGGAACGGCAGATTTTGTTTAAAATAACAACTTCACCCGATCTGGCGACACTCGACGAACTACGAGCGAGTTGCCATGCCGGACTCCGGCGACCCATTTTTGGCGCCAAATTAGAAGCTTGGAGACACAAATGTTTCATATTTTCCACTTTTTACAATCTGAAATGGATTTTGGAATTGTAAATCCCTTTTCGTTAATATTCAATTCCATCTTCAGTGTGAAAAGTTACTTGACTTACATTGACGTCAGGACAGTTAAGTTTTTCCGGCCTGCTGAATCTTGATTGGTCAATTCAAATTTCAGTCGCGCTGGCCGTATGCAAGGCAAAAGTTACGTGTATATATTATTTCAAAAAGACTATTAAGATTCACTGACCTATAAACAATGATATTTACGTCAATTACCACTTCACTATATTATATAATCATGAGGAACAGTGCTTTATTAAAGCTCCAGACAAATTAAGAACTCTCTACACGTAATCATAGCGATTTTTAATTGACCTTCCTAAAACCAAAACCAAACCAATTTCTTAGCAATTAGACTAATCAGCAAATCTCAAATCGAGGTAAGCCCAAAAGCAAAAGCAAAACCAAGTGATTGCCTGTAATTAAAATTAATACCTTCAACATGTGCTCAAACATCCTCTTGCCACAACCTGTTCTTTGACGAGACTCATGAATGTAGAAATCCAGTACACACAAGGGGTTAACTTCATACTGCACACTTTGCGTGTCCTGAAGATATAAGTACGAGGAGCCGATATACTTTCACTCACAAAACATTATGCTATAGTTCACCACTAAATTTTGTACGATCCTTATTGGTTTTAAAATTGATATTTGACATGATCGTGTTCATCAGCAGAGCAAGGTTCATACTCTTTTGAGTTATTAAACTTCCACGACTTTTTGCGACCTTTTCCATAACCTTTTAGAATAAAAACTAGCACTGAATAAAAAAACGTTTCAATCTCCCTGAAACTAGCAGGGAGATGGAAACGTCGTTTTTATTGCTAGTTCATATTCCAAAATGTCTTTCAAAAAAACTACTTATAAAAATTTTCCATAACTTTTCTGCGTTTTCCATAATCCATGTTAAGCAGTTTGTTCTATTATGCAAGGTAAATTCCCACATTATGACGCATAAAATGCGTGGTAGTGTTTATTTTTTTACTGGAATTAAAACCAGTTTTTCTGATTCGTCTGTTAGTTTTCAACTTTTGATCTTTTTGCCTTTTTATTCTCAAAAGGTATATTGCTTTTCCATGACTTTCCACGACCCACAGTTCAATTTCACAAAAGTTAAAATGAGTTACTACGATTATCAGTTGAGTAAGGCGCGACTAAGTTTGGTTACCAGGTTTTAATGTTAAAACTACAGTGTTGTCAGGGGCAACTTGCCTGGTTTCCAATGGTAACAATATTAGCAGCCGCTATGAAAGCTCGCCAAATTTTGAAAAGAGACAAACGACCTCGGCCAGTACTAGTATGTTGTTTCGCGCACTTTGCTGCTTATGACGTCAAAGGCCGACAAGTTGCCACTGGAAACGGAGCCAGTTGCCCGTGACAACAACGCCATTTTAATGTTAAACCTTGTCGTGCCTTACTAAACTGGTAATCATACTAAAATGAATTCAAATTTTAATAAAAATACCATGACTCTCCGGGTTTTCCATGACCCGTACGAACCCTGCAGAGAGAGACTATCCGTCCTTAGTTCCTTTCTGAGGAAAATACCAGATGGATAGTACTCATCCATAAAAATATTTCTGTGAACAAGCGGGCTTATACATGTGAATGTAGAAAAAAAATTGAAAGGCACAATTTGTCTGTTTTCTTTCTCAAATTTTACATTTGGCATTCAATATGATTTTTGAACTGGCATGCGCAGGAAAATTTAATAGTTAACAATCAAAGACAAAAGAGTGAGTGTTGATGTCTTGGAACTATCTGTCTGATAACTGCCCCTTGGAAATTCGATGTTCTTAAAACTAAGCACATATTAAATTTTTTATGAACATGGCCTGGGTCAATATTCAGCTGATACAATGTACTTCATCAGCAGAAACACTATACTGAAAAGGATGACAGTGACAACAAGGATGGCACCTGGTTAATTAGAATTCATACTTTTCCTACAAATTTTGCATTTATCTACATCTGTTCAGTACACCTACATGTATGGCTCTAAAAACATTCTCAGGCTAAGTGTGTACGATGTAATTATAACAGTGTTAAATTCCAAATGGAAATATGAAATTTTAGCCACCTTCACTGACATACCCTTCTTGACTACAGTACACAGCAATTGGCCATTTTACGTTGCTGTTCTGCAGAGGATGGCAATGAAATGTACTAAGATTATTTTATACTGCACATGCACCACCATTGTTTTGCTAATTTTACATTTTGTTTGGTGGCTATCTCAATGCCATTGTTTCTGTGGTTAGCTTAAGGTCCCTAATAATATATTTTTTTGGGACAGTGATTGTATATTGCAGGTCCTCAAGTCGAGCAGTACATGTACATACATGTACACACCAGTACATACCAGTAAAAAGAGCTTCTTATGGCCAACCTTTAGAATCCCCAAGATGGCTCCTAAATCACTAAAGGCAAGACAAAAATTCATTATACATGTACCTACTATGAAATATATACCTATTATACCTACTATGCATCCAATGGTGCAAGGACTGACAATGAGCCTACAACTGTACACAGTCAAATAAATACAAGGACTCCCTTTTAAAGCAGTTGAGTTTAATAATATATTATTGTTGTCTTGTACATGTAACTTCTAATTCATAGTTCACAGTCAGCCATATACACACCACTCACACTTTTGGTTACTACTGCTTGTAATACAGTTCGTGGAACAGTTAACTTAGCTGTTTTACGCTTGGACAGAGTAGTAGTCGGAGTCATAATCAGAAACCAAGAGGGATACGATCTAGTGAAAATCAAACTGACAGAGTCAGAAGCAGAACACTGCATCCGCTTAATATGTCTCAGTCGCTTACGATCTAGAAAACTACATTGTTGGAGTTGGAAGTGGAAGAATAAACCAATCAAACATTCATTTCCAGGCCTTGTGATTGGTTGGTTCTACCATTTCTGCTTCCAATTCAGACAATCTGGTTTTCAATGGATCATAAATGACAGAGTCGTAAACAGAATAAGAAGAAATGAAAACATTCTGATTCTTCTGACTCTGATTCCAGCTTATGACTCCATTTACAACTCTGGGTTTTTGGTTTTCACTAGGTTGTACGAACTCTTATGACCCCGACTCCGACTCCAACTCCATTGCTAGTGAAACCAGCCTTTAGGAAATTCACAGGGTTTCTGATGCTCTAATACTCCATTTAGATCAACTTTTTATATAGTGTATTAGTAAGTTACGAAGTCATAATGATTCCTATTTTATTTTCTGTTTTTATATTATGTTATTTTAGACAGGACCCCTTTGATAACAGAGCTCTTGCACTGAAGGGCTATCCATTATTATTATTATTATTATTATTTATTTTTACCTCTCCCTCACCATCACTTCCCCCACTCTTTGGTACAAGAGAACTATTATTGTTGTGAGATCCTGATAACAAGAGCTCACCTCTTTCCTGATGGATCCTTCATAATGTAAAGCCTGTGGTCTGAATGTTGGAGTTTTACTGCACTGGTGATAGGTGCTCGCAAACCTTGAGCCTGGAAAGATTTGTCATTGACAAAAAATAAAATCAGAACAGCTTCCTTTTGACTATTTTACCTTCACAAGTTTTGTGGGTTCTTAATACTAACAAGAATTAATTTTTGCTACATTGCACATGTACATGTAAACATGGCCTTGCCCTTTCCCTGGAAGACTGACCATAACCAGTATATTACATTCATTTTTGCATAAAATGAATGTTACTGCAATATCTACATTGTACAGCTTCACAATTTACAATGTACATGTATCACCAGCATGCATGGCTTGCACACAGGATCAGCAAGAATGGAGAATCTTTCTTGCCCCCTCGTGATGCACCACTTGGCATCTTAAGGATAATTGAGGTAAGTATAGGCACTCAAACTGACGTCACATTGCTTGTGTACACTACAACCCTGTCATTCATGTGCAAGACACCAGGGTTTGTGCATATAGTGTGGGAAGGGTGGTGGGATTTCGTTTAAACTACATTCATTATTTGACAGTCATGTCTACGTCAACATGTAACTTTGGAGATAACACTGCCCGTATTAAAATTAGTTAAGGAATACTGACCTTTCCCCTCTTACCCTCTGCTTCCCCCTCCCCGACCACTGACAGGTAATGTGTTTCAATATGCCCTTACAGAATCATACTGTCCAATTAAAAAAAATAATAAAAAAAAAATAATAATGACTAGTAGTAACCAATAGTTAGGAAGTGCAGGCTTTTGTATGTTGCGAGATGGAACTGTTGATTTATTAAGAATTAGTTATTGTTGTCAATATTACTATTATTGTTGTTATCATTGTTGTTGTTATCTTCAAGTGGCTTAGTGGCTATTTGGAAATGTAGATTTTAGAGGGAGATGGGAAAACCGCCGGAAAACTCTTGGAGGGACCTGGGATGATAAGAACCAAAACGTAACTGAACGCCCAAATGGCGTGGACGCAAAGAAGACGCACTTTAAATGGAATGAAAATTTTATTGAAGATAAATTACTTGCATAAGTTAAAACAATAATGAGAGTTCAAGAACATTGTGTACAAATACAAGGTCAACAATGATATTGAAAGAGCAACTGTCAATTGAAAACTACTACTTGATGGGCTAAGTAAACTTACTAGTTTTTTGTTCATGTTGGTGATAGCAAAAGAGCAGTAAACTTTCACGAAATCAGTTGTGTATTCAATGGTGACAGTCAGGCAAGCGAGTAGTTAGAGTAAAACCTTTTTTTTTCCTCAGGCAATGCTTAATGGATTTCTAAAATTCAAAATTCCTTGGAAAGCTTAGGTTGTGAACTAATAGACTGAGCCAGTATTCCCGATACACTGATAATTGAAAAAGAGCAGTAAATTTTCGCAAAATTCCGATTGTCTGTGTAATTTAATTCCCTCGTGAACATTTACGCGAGCGAGTGGTTCAAATTTAAAAAGAAATTGTAACTCAGCGAAAATTGAACAGATTTCGAAAATTCAAAGTTACTTGGAAACCTTAAATTGTGTACTGAAAGGCTGAGCAATTTTTTTCTGATGCGCCCATGATAGAAGAGCAGTAACCTTTAGCAAAATTCTAGTTGTCTGCATAATTAAATTTACCCGGTGACATTCATGCAAGCGAGCTGTAGTTACAGAGAGAAATACTTCTCAGGGAATACTGAACGGATTTCGAAAATTCAAAGCTCCTTAGAAAGGTTACATTGTGAACTAAAAGATTGAGCCAGTTTTTCTGATGCGCCGATGATAGAAAAAAGCAGTAAACTTTCGCGAAATTCCAGTTGTTGGGTTGACTTTAAATTTGCGCCTATGGAAGCTTCCAGAGGACAAGGCGGTAAGCACAACTTTCTGTAAGAACATAAGGTTACTTGAGAGAACTGGAAAAAAGCGTTTAGTTTTCGGGATCATAAACTTTGCCAATCACTTATATCTTACCGAAAATTTGCAGTTTAGCCTTTCTGTTCCTCGTTGCATGTAAACGCTGGACGTGACATGACCCATGCCACGGACCTTAAACTCATACCACTGACCTTGAACTCAACACCAGGCCCTTTGCTCCGCCGTTTGCTACATACCATTCATTCCAGTTGGAATAACAAAGGAATGTCCGGAATGTGCCTACATTTGCTTCAAGTTGGCTCTACGGCTTTAAGAAAGTGCCGCTGACCACCGACGTCAAGATTAGTCTGCGGGCTCGCTTTTGCTCGCCCCCGCAATAATAATAAAAAACAAATGGCACATATAAAGTGAAGCTTTGGAGCCGACTGACTCATGGTTGCCAGAGCTTATCCCAGTTTCTGTAGCATGAAGCAGCCAGAAGTATTTCTACTCCTGCAGGACAGGATGCTACATGTAGTCCATCACAGGTCACTTCCCCACAATTTGTTAGGGTTCCCCAGCAATTTGCCAGTACCGATAGCCATTTATACTCCTGGTTGGACAGAAGTACTGTGAGATTTAAGGTGGCTCAATAGGGTTATGCAAGATCACGAAGCGCGCGCCAGTGACCTCAATCAAAAGTTAATATTCTCGTCCTTTTTGCTATTTTCCTAATCAAAGCTACTGAAACATAACAAACAAGGGCCAAAATTTGCTGTTCAACAGTCACTTCAGATATCAAGGCTTTTAGTCTCAAATTAAAAGTACTTAAAGATCGCCATTCTTTGACGTCTGTTTGGCTTTGATTTCAATTTTCTTCAGTTTCCTTCGGTAAAATTTTCTGATATGCTCAAACCGGGTAGAGTCTGGCAAGAAGAAACTTTTAAAATCGAAAAAAGTAGGGGTTGTCAAGGTAGCTTTTTCGTTTTTAGCATTTTTTGTGTTTTTTGGCTGAGCGAAAACCTTGTCTTACAAATTTTTCTGAAAAATTGAAAGCAAGGAAAGCTAATAAGGAATAACCTCTGCCAAATCTTAAGGAATTTCACCGAAGGAAATTCGAGAAATCTGATAAGGATTTCTCTATTTTTTCACCTTAATGGCAATAACATCATCAGAATAGGAATTCGCCAAGATTGCTATGTGGGCATGCGCGAACTTTCGAACCACGCGGTTTTGTCGATGAGCGACTCGACAATGGCGGTCTCATCAAAATTCACACGAGACCTTTCCGTCCAAATCGTTTTCTTTACGTTTTCTTTTAAATGGTTTCTCTGTTTCTACTTCTGGGCTGTAATTTGAGCTATATTGTTGACTTGTTAACTGCTTTGCACGAGCTTGCGTCAGCTAGCACGCGCACATTACTAAAGCTCGCATCATCGGTGCGCGCGCTCTTAAAACCCTATGGAGCCACCTTAAGTGTCTTCCCAAAAACACAACACAGTGTCCCACATACGTCATACTATATTTTCAAACATTTTACTACAAGTACATGTAAAACTCACCCTTGTGGAAGCGTCACCCATCTTATCAATCACTGTTTTGAGTTGGGCTTGCTTGTTTGCAAATTCATACCTTTCAACCAAAACATTTTTTAATAAGCTCACCTCACCTAGAAAATGTAATTTTACATAATACATGTGCATGATATTTATTATAAAAAGCTTAGATACAATCATGTAACCCATATATATTGTACTGTATGATATCGACAATTACAGAGGTTAATATAATAGCCGTCAATTACTGCGCTATTTAAGAAACAAGATTTTAAGATGGAACACACCTGTCATTTTTCACTCGAGTCCGGAATGGTGCCAATTTATCGTCGACGACTGTGATGGGATCTGACAGCAACTCGTTGATGTTAAAGGAGAACTCCATCGTAAACCATTCAGTTCAATACCGCAAGCGCAACAGCTCTGTCACACGTGTAAAATCCACGCATAATTTCTCTCACCGAAGAAATTGAATGATTTCTTTCGCATTATCTTCAATCCCAATTTACAATGTATACGACCTCATTGACATACTGGTCTTCGTCGGCCATAGCGACCATAGGCTAGTTGACTTCAGCTAGTTTGCTTTTCTCCGCTCGAAATTCGTCGGCCGTTTTTAAATTGTATACAATGTCTACAAAGCTCAGAAGAATTTTAGAGACTTGATCGCTCCTCTTTTGGTGTCTCAAAGTCAGATTACCGCCTTCTTTGAGCGAAAACAAACATCTTTGGCGATCTTTGGCAACGGAAGCTCAACGCAGGCTCCATTACTTGTCCAGCAGGTAATCAATATGAGAGATAAATGCGTTATGTACTTTTAATGAAACTGCTTCTCAGGTTTCCCGGTCTGATGTCAGCTGCAGCTGCAGAG
>OX393565.1:8919902-8964902 GCA_947652115.1 Blastomussa wellsi | reverse complement strand
TGAAAGCGGCCGCGTCTACATCCAAAAGGAACTACATCCTGCTACATCCGGGACTCGAGTGGCGTATTCTCCATATCCTCGCTATCCTCGCTATCGTTAGTCCGGGCCAGTCCGTACTAGTCCGAACCTCAGTTCAAGGTATAAATTTTCCAAAGTCATTGGGAAACTAAACAAAGGTTAAAACATGGCGGGCCTCGTGGACCAGTCGGTCGTCGGCGGACCACAAGGACCATGGTAAGACAAGGGCGATACCGGCTCACGTGAGTGATGTAAACACTCAAGTACAAGCCAGCTAAAAGTGCTAATCTCGGAAGTCTGTTTGCATAATTAGCTTGGAAAACTTTCGAATAGTGCAACGCGACAAGGACAGGGCAGGCGGCGGTCAGTGTAAAACGAAGACTGCGGACTTCAGGATGCAGACTGTAGAACGAGGGTAAAATTTTCGATGGGTTTCTCCCAGAAATTTAGGTGTGGGTGTCCTGGGGTGTGCCCACTCTGGCTGTCTGTTAAACAGTGCACTTGAGGGGTGAATGTAAACCACTTGGTTATCTGTCACTGTGCGGTATCCTTCCTGTGGGTCCTTTCTTGCCGCGTTGCGAAAGAAACCGCTGGTTATGGCTTTTTGCGCCCGAGATGTTGTCTTGCCACAAGACACTACGTCAAGCTTGTGTCTGTAGATAGTATAAAATAATTGAGACAGGTATTCAAATGTCGTAGATATTTTCAAGAACAACTCGATGAGTGTACAAGAGTTGCAAATAATTTGTCATCAGTTGACGACCCGTATACAGGAATTTAATTTTATGGAGTATTTCTAGTCAAATGGTTGGCGACAGCAACGTTCACTACTACATGATAAAAAAACCTTTAGTTTAATGCAACGGAAATACTTCCTGGCCTACCCACACGACTGTAGATTTCGCTCATGGTGCACATAGTGTCCAGTCCAATTCTTACCTGTCCATAATCCCAAGCATTTGTTTCCTGATGTCTTGAGCCCGTCTTAGTGACCTCGCCTGCACAAAGTTCTCGAAGCACCATGGGTTTGAGAACTTGTTATTTTTCCAAGAATTGTAGATAGCAAGTAAAGTGAGATGATCTCCTTCAGCCTGGTGGAATTTAGCTTTCTTTTGGTCTGCAATTGCTTGTTTGTCCTGCAGAAGTAGAAAAAAAAACACAAGGGAACTTAATAACACACACACAAAAACAATTCGAAATTCAAGGACGTTGTCATGGTAATATGCGTAACAGTACAACTTACTCTCCATGAGTTCTCATAGCTCAGTGGATAGAGCGCCCGCCCAGTGTTCGGGAGGTCATGGGTTCGATTCCTGTCGAGGACTCAGATTTTTTGTTGTTCCACACTTTTGTTATGTTGATCAGTTCACTTTTCACAATTCACTATCGAGCTTTACCATGTTCATTCATTTACCAGTACAACTTAACTTTCTTTGCTTTTCTTTACTGGCTCATTTGTCATTAGAGGTACTCACCTTAGGTCTGTAGAAGACGTTTTGTACGGACAACATGGAAACAATGGTTAACACCTCGTCACTGCAGCCAAGATGAACAGACTGAATTAACATCTTGGACAACTGTGGTTCTAAAGGAAACTCTGCCATTCTTCTGCCAAGTTTTGTCAGCAGGCCCTCATCGTCCAAGGCGCTGAGTGAGTGCAGCTGCTCCATAGCAGAGATCATGGTCTAAAGACAAAACATCAATTAAAGAGGCTACATTATTATCCAGGGCTCACTCGTCTGTGACAAACTTTGGGTCATAACGTTTTGGGTTTTGACGGGATAGCTATTAAACCCATAATATCACAGAGTTTGATAAAACTAGCAGAAAATATTTTAGGAATATGGAGCCATTACATTTTTGCAAGCCATTTTTGGGTATTTCAGGACAATCGACATTCCATTCTTTGTCTTCACAGCCTTGTTCTCTTATTCAAGTTCTTTTCTATAATTTATTGTGTTCATAGAATAAACAAAGGCAAAAAGTAATGAACACCGACATTACGCAAACTCTTTGTAAAACACTCAAAGTTCTTTTAAACGCTATAGGCAAGGCAAGAAGAGTTGAAACTGAAACAAATTGTTGAAAGAGGCACAAACACAGGCACATTGACTAAAGCAACTACCTCCATAGGCGGGGGATCCATGAAGTCAAAAGAGAGTAAATCATTGATTCCCATGGCTTTGAGTGATAGGATAGTGCTGGCCAAGTTTGTTCTTTGGATCTCTGGTACAGCGGTCGGCAGCATTTCATCCCTGTACGCACGCTCAGTGTACAGTCGATAGCATTTTCCAGGCCCCGTTCTCCCTGCTCGGCCTGAGCGTTGCTTGGCTTGAGCCTGCAATATTAATTGCGTTAGAAACAGAACAACAAATGAACAGTTACTGGGCTTTTTAATTTAGATTAATTACCTACAAAACCTTTAATTTACACTCTCCATACGGTTCACAGGTTATTGTATATGAGAGTTATCTTTCCTCATTTCCTTGAAATGAAGTATGAGAAGCGAAGTTACGCTAAGAACTTTACTTAAGGGAAGTTTATTAGCAGCTTAAGCCAAAGGTAAGGGTGTTTTTAGCGGGTCTCACTGTTGCTATGGCAACCTATTGTGTCACGAAAATAATAAAGTGTTCACCAATGATTGGGCAGTTTTTTGATAGCATGATTGTAGCATCGACAGATAAATAGCAGTTATAAACAGACAGATAAATAGCGTCTTGGAAAGTGCTGGAAACTGCTGCCACCCGCCCTAAAGTCTACTGCTAGTTTTACTTCATTAACAAACTTCATTGTCTGGACGATACTATGAAAAGGCCAAATCAAAATTGGTCCCAATTTTGTAATACGGACTGATACGAAGAAAGCAATGAATTTTGTTGAATTACTTTTTCAAAAACATTGAACAAAAGTGTTTTGTTTTCTCTCAGTAAGTATGTCTGGTAATCAGTCTGTTGGTTCGTTCGTCGATTGGCCAGTCAGATGGTCGTTTTGTAGGTCAGTCAGTGGGCTAGTTGGTTGGTAAGACAGTCAGTCAATGGGTTGGTTGGTCGGCCAGTCGCTCGGGTTGGTCAGGTCAGTCTGACGGTTGGTCAGTCAATTGTTTAGTCAGTCAGTCAGTCAGTCAGTCAGTCACTTATTTATTCAAGCGGTTGCCTAAGTCACTTTGTCAGTCA
This sequence comes from Blastomussa wellsi, assembly GCA_947652115.1. Lineage (NCBI taxonomy): Eukaryota > Metazoa > Cnidaria > Anthozoa > Scleractinia > Plerogyridae > Blastomussa > Blastomussa wellsi. The sequence continues at coordinate 8,961,711 of OX393565.1, read as the reverse complement.
ATCGGTTTGTCTGTCAGTCGATTGGTCCGACAGTTGGTTGGTTGGTCAGTCAGTGGGTCGATTAGTTGGTTGGTTGGTTGGTGAGTCAGTGAGTCAGTCGATCGATCAATCGATCAGTAAGTCAGTTGGTCAGACAGTCAGTCAGTTGGTTGTTGGGATAGCCAGTGGATATTTTCAACCGTATATTTCATTTGCAATGTCTGTTTAAGAGATTGAGCGACGCCAATTCAGCAAAGGTTTTTAGTCTCCGATTTTGTATCCTCCGATTTTTCTCATACGCTGTTCAAATTGCTTCATGGAAAACTTCTGAATTCTTTCATGACTCGTAGACAAATTCGAAATTTAGATTTGCCTGAGAGTGGGCAATGATATCAGTCATGTTATAAAAAGGCATTATAATATGTACTTTACTGAGTTAATACCAAAAATCCAATGCAGGAAGTAGTCTATCTCTCCTGTACATACTAATACAATATACAACTGAGTAGCAGTTGATAATATCAAGTTGGCAGACAACATAGTCATACTATCGAGAAATCCTCTTTGTATTTTGACTATTTCCAGCAATAACAGGTAATTGATTGTCCGACTGATTGACTGACCGACCGAATGACTGACTGACTGACTGACTGACTGACTAACTGACTGACTAACTGACTAACTAACTGACTGACTGATTGACTGATTGACTGATTGACTGATTGATTGATTGATTAACTGATTAACTGATGGACAGATTGATGGACAGATTGATTGATTGATTGATTGATTGATCGATCGATCGATTGATTGAGTGATTGATTGACTGATGGAGACAACAACAAAGACGTTGTTAACCTGGGAGATGGGCGTGACAACCAAAGCGTCAATTCCAGACTTGGAGTTGTAGACCTTTTGTTTGACAAATCCCGGATCAACCACATAGTAAATACCGTCAATTGTCAAGGACGTCTCTGCAATATTTGTAGCAATTACAACCTGTCAAGGAAAACAACCGCCATTAACCGATATTAAAAGGTTTTGAAGGAAAAGAAAGCAAATAGTTAAAAACAACTTGTTTAAGATAGCATCTCTTTTCTCTTTCAGTAAAACCGCAATACACAAAGAAGAGGTAACTCGGCGGGTTTAACACTAATTTTTTTCAGCAACATGCATTTAATATAGCTATACGGAAAAGTTTGCCAGACATATCAGACAAGTGGAGCCATGGTTCGCATTTGAGTTAAGTATGTAAGTAAGAGTTCTTCGAGTCTAGCCTTTCTTCGAGCCCTTTATTAGAGTCAGGTATTTCCTGTTGATGTCTGTGTGCATTCATGCAGTATTTGTGTTTCGGATAACTTATGGTTTCAAAAGAAATTACTTGGGCTCGAGAGTCTCACCATGTACACTCTCGTTTCTCCGCAGAATTAATTTGGCAAAACGTGGTGGAAGTCAACCTGCTTCCGAATTGTTTACTGTTTGGTAAGAAAAGCGCGAACACCAGACGTGATGTATCGTGAATGAAGGCTTGTTATCAAGGGTTACGCATGCGCAAATTTGTTGCGTCAACTTAAAAAAGTCTAAAGAAACTAATTAGAATTCACTTAATATCTTGGTCTTGGTGCTCTACATGCACTTCCTGTTCGCTTGTAGGTTCTTACCGGCAGTTTTAAATGCAGCTAAATCGCCGCGAAAAGTGTCCTTTTTTTCGTAAGCACCTTAGAATTTTTCCATTTTCATGTTTGCTCTAACTAGTGTAATCCAGACTCTCTGTGATATCGCAAGAGTTCAGAAAACTGGGCAGTAGATGAAGGTGGTTGGACTACAACAACTATAAACAGCACTTTGGACTCGGATACCTTTCTGCTTCCAGGAGGGGCAGGGTCAAATATCCTCGTTTGCATCTCTGATGGCAAGGCACTGTATACCGGCAGAATAATGAGTTCAGGTACATCGGGTCCCAGGCTCTTCATCCTCTCGTACAAAATCTCACAAGCCGTGTCAATTTCCTCTTGACCTAAAACAATAACAAAAATCACAATTTCTTCACATTTAACCGACTTCAAACCAGACCAAGTCACCGACGAGAGGAGAACAAAGGAACAACAGGAAAAAAGAAAGTAGAAATGTGAAGTAGATGACAAATAAACCTGTTAAAAACACAAGAATATCCCCTGGCGGCTCCGTCAAGTGGATCTGCATGACAGTAATGAGAGAAGCGTCAAGGTAATCCGTCTCTGCTTCTTTCGTGTACAAAATCTCAACAGGAAATGCTCGTCCAGGGATTGTAAATATGGGAGCCTCAAAGAAATAGGTCGAGAACTTCACTGCGTCCAGTGTGGCTGACGTGACAATCAACTTCAAATCAGGACGCTTTTTCACAGTTTTCTTCATCAGTCCGAAGAGAACGTCGGTATTAATGCCGCGCTCGTGCGCCTCGTCGAGAATAACGATGGCGTATTGATTTAAATCAGGGTCCAGTAGACACTCCCTGAGCAGCATACCGTCTGTCATATATTTGATTTTAGTTTCGGAGCTTGTACAGTCTTCAAATCGAATCGTGTAGCCTACTTCTTGTCCCAATCGACAGCCATACTCTTCCGACACTCTTTTAGCGACTGACATAGCCGCAACTCGCCGGGGCTGAGTACATGCAAGTTTTCCGACTGAAAGAAGGCCTTCTTCGGCTAAGTACTGTGTAATCTGTGTTGTTTTACCGCTGCCTGTTTCACCAATCACAATCAAAACTTGATTTTCGTGGACAGCCTGTTGAAAAAGAAGGAATGTATTGATACAAAGAATACGGATAGGTTGGCTAGTTCAGCAGATTAACTTTCTGAGCATCATTAAAACACTGAGCTGCCTTGAAGATAAGAGAGCAGCAGGTAAATTCCTTGTAATCGGCAAGTGATACATTTTTTAAATAGCAATAGTCCGGTCTAATGTTTAGCCTCGGTAGTTGGTTCTTATTCTTGGTGTTTCATATTCTTGTTTGTAATACACTAGATCCCCACCCTTCCAACACAAGAATTAGGTCCACATTGCGTGCGCAATTTTCCCTTTTTGGTTCTTTTTAGGATAAATATATGTTATTGGCCGGCTGGGAAGTCCGTATGGTGAAAAACTGTGACCAAGGTCTTGAAAAGCATTTTCAAGCCCGAGGTCACAGTTTTTCACTATACGGACCGACCCTAAGCAAGACAATAACATTTTTATCTTTTTCATCCTGCGGTAAATTGGCTTACAACAAGGTTTGTTTACGCAACTTTGTCATTGAATCTCCAAAACTGGTTTTCCAATGTGAAATTTCGTGCAAAGTTTCAAGTTGTACTGCAAAAACAATTTCTGTCAGTCATTGCGAATTACTTGAAATCAGACTTTTCTACCGCAAGTTAAGTAGCGAGGAGATCCGTTAAGTGTACTCCACATAAATTCTCTCAAATACAGTAACGATCAGAGAGGTAAACTCGACTATGCTGAAATTGACTCATTTTTTTTTGCATAAAACTGTACAGAGAGAGACACAGGATTACGCGCCATTACAGCGCCAAGCTACAAACAGCCAAACAAACTCTCACAACTTTGAAAACCTCAATTGAATTTACTTACAGTGACTTTCCTTGCCATTTAAGGTGGCTCGATAAAGTTTTTTCTAGACCATACCTAGCATTTTCAATTGACGTTTTCCAACCTTCTCTTTGATCTATCGATGTGAAAATTACACCAATTGTTGGTTTGGTTTAATGTGTTTTAAGGTAATCGATATTTCTATGGAAACGATTTGCCAAAACAACAAGAAAATCGGCAAAGCATGAATTTTGTTCGAGCCAGATCTGTTATAGAAACGCTGATGACAATTTCTGAAATTATGATTATGGAAGCAAAATATGCAAGAATGAAAAAATTATGCGTGTTTGACTTCGAATAAATCGCGAAAACATTTTTTCAAAAAATGCTTTTTGGTTTAATGAAATTAAATGAAATTGCTTCAAGACACCTAAATGCGCATTGATGTTATGTCTTGAGGCCATAACACTTTCGTTAGTTTGTGCCTTTCATGGTTTCGAGAACGAGACTTTTTCTCAACATCACCGCCACACTAAATTTAGAACCGTGACAATTTTCGATTTTAAGCCCTTTTTCAAAAATCTTAAAAACGGCTCCATCGATTTTTTTAAAACGTTAACCATGCATGCCTGATAATGTTAACAATTTTATTCTTAAGTTTCATTAGCACTGATACACTAGAACACTTTTACATTTGTGAATGAACTAAACACTCGAACCCACGAAAAAGTTGTAAAAACAATTATGCTTTTTGAACTTCTCAAGGTGCGATTTTCAGACTTGAAACTGTACTGTTTTGAATGGTTGTAAACTTTTCAAAATGGCTTTCAAAGCGATTTCTTTCGCGTTTGGAGTCAAACAACTTCTCCCAAGCTAACGGCTATTTGGTATACAACAAACGACGGTATTTAATTCGATCCATCGATAGTTTTGACAGCTTTTAATCGAAGCGTTGAATCATGTGCGAGGGTTTCACGCTCGAAAAGCGCTTTTCTTCTGCGAATTATTTCAAATCTCAATACTGTCTTATTTTTCTAACATAATCACAACTGTAGTATTATAATCATTGTAATATAAAGCGCATTAGATCATATACCAATGAATTTTGCACTATATAAATAATAAAGTTATGTTATGTTATATTACACTACTTTTGTGGCTTGAAAATGTTTATTTTCTTATCCCCAGATAACAGAAACCACCTGTTATTACCTTGAGAGAAAACGAGTTGGCTTAAATAACCGTTGATTATTCAACCTCTCAAACGAGAAGGCAACAAGGAACAAACCTTGAGCAGTTCTTGTCGTAGTTTGTATATTGGTAATCCTTGCCTTTGTTCAAGTATAGTCAAGTTTGTTTTCTTTCCATATGATGCTTTGTTTCCACCAAATGTGGCTCGTTTCCACTCGGGCATGTCTTCATTTGCCAGTCCGACTCCCCGCATATCCTGAGCGAAGATTGGCTTATCACCGTTCACTAAACAGGAAGGGCAAAATAATTTCTTACGATAACTGCAGAAATTCACGCGCGCTCGTTGGTTAATTTTTATTGTCAATATGCGGACAGACACATCAATTTGAAATTCATGCGACACGTCAGCGAGCGAGAGCGGGCAATTCGACAATTTGTTATCGCAAAAGACAAATTGATGTCAGTTTTTAATGACAATGAATTTCGTCATAACATTATCAAAGTAGTCTGCGGATCCACTCCGCTATCGCCACGTGCATCCACATCTACTTTGACAATGTCATGACGAAATTCATGATCAACAACAGGACAGACGTATAAAAAACTGACGTCAATTGTTAAATGACGACCTAAGCTACACAACACACGCTTAAATTTAGGATGCGCCTAAGGTTTAAATATTTCAAGTGACCAAGTCGGTTTGTTGGTTTGAAAAATTATCACCTTGACAGACTAGAGTGCGTGGAAAGAACTGACAACACAGTCCACGAATGAAGCAAAGACTTGTCCCTTCAATATGTACAGTAGACCCTCTATTAAGTTACCAGTTATCGAAGTCTCGAAATTATTGTCAGTAAAATAATGTAAATAAAACAGTTATTAACAAGCCACCTGTACTAAGCATCCGCGGCCACCCTCTGGTCGTCCCAATGCGGTATTTGCTAATGTCTTTACCCCAATAAAATGACCACACAAAATTAAACACATGTAGTTTACTCTTATTTGGTAAAGGCGATAAGAGAGAAGACTCCAAAATAGAAAGGGAAGCCTGATCAAACACACGTTTATTATGATTATCTTAACGTGCTTCCATGTTCACTAAGCACTTAACTCGATGGTAAAACTGAAGTATTTAAAGTACATCAACCCCTATTACCACATCCCATCTCCCAGAACAGGACTAGTTAATTATTTTGTGCCATCGGTTAGGAAAGAAGTTCTATTTCAGTTAAGAATGTTACAAGCACTCATGCAATAAGCGTTCTTGAAACTTCCAGCTTCCACAAATGAGGCTTCATGCCACATCAAATACTTACCATCTGGAACAGGGTCAATCCATAGCTTTCCCAGATCTTTGGGTATGCTGTCTGCCTGCGCTTCCCTCTGAGCTTGTTTCAGTTCTCTCCTTTCCTTGGCCAACGCGCTTTGAGTCATGGCTGCTCGTTGCAAAGACCCATCAGGATTCTGTGTAAGACGTGTAACATGACAGGTTCACGGGTTAATACAAAATGAAGAACTGAACAATTTCAAACTATGCTCTCTTTTGAAAGAAATTCATGTTTGTGTAGTTTGAGATTACTCAAACTGAAAACGACGGCCAAACAGAAAACCTCAACGCAAAGTTACAAGACTCAAATCAAAATTCTCGGTGCTCCTGGGTTAGCTTATGCGGGCTTTGAACCCAGCCCAGGAGCTCCGCTTTTAGACTTGGCTAAATCCATATATCAAGTGTGGTAACATCCAAACATAACTTTACTCAGTTTATGGTGGCTGAAAACAGTTTCCAGTACTTTCCAAGACTTACAGTTTGATGGGTCATTATAACCACTCTATACCAGTTGACGCCAAAATCATGGCATCAACAAACTGCCCAATTATCGGTGAACAAGTTGCTGTTAATTTTGAGGCACAATAACTTGGATAATAATTGTGTAAGTGGTATGATCTTAATCGATTACTGTAAGGCCTTTGACATGGTTGATCATGTTATCCTGTTGGACAAACTACATGCCTATGGTTTAGACAACACATCATTATCGTGGTTTCAATCCTACCTCAGTGACAGGCGTCAATTTGTATCCATGAGTGGAAAGGAATCTACTACATCTATTATTCCGCATGGTGTACCTCAGACAGGGCTCCATTTTGGGCCCTTTACTGTTTATCTTGTTCATTAACGACCTTCCGTTACATGTTAGTTCTGCTAATACTGATCTATATGCTGACGACACGACATTAACGTGTTCCGTCAATTGGATGGATATGGATCGTCTACAAATTTCTTTAAACGCAGCAGTTTCTAAAACGGTTCATTGGGCCACAGCCAACAAGCTTCCACTTAATGAGAAGAAAACTAAAGTTCTTACCATCTGTGGTAAACGTCTTTCCAACAGAATTCCGAATGACATTAATGTTTCTGTTAATGGATCGCAACTTGAAAACGTACAATGTGCAAAGCTCCTAGGTTTGGAAATTGATAAGGAATTGGCATTTCATTCGCATGTTGATAAGTTATGCAAGAAACTATCTCAGCGTATTGGAATTTTAAAAAAGATTAAACATTGTCTGCAAATTAAGCATAGAGTTCTCTTTTATAATGCTATTATTAGACCAGTAATGGATTACGTAAGTGTTATCTGGTCAAACTGTGATAAACATTGTCTAGATCGTATTTTAAAGCTACAAAAGAGAGCAGCGAGAATTGTCATTGGTGCTGACAGTTATGCACCCTCTGTTCAGTTATTAAACATGCTCAAATGGATACCTTTCTTCGAGAATGCTAAATTAGCCAAGTGTTGTATCATATACAAGCGTTTGCAAGGTCGCGTGCCTAGTTATCTTACTAACTTATTAGTACTTACCGGTGAGACTCACTCACGGCAAACTAGATATGCTAAATTTAATATAGCCTGCCCTCGAGTTAATCGAAAAACAGAAGGTGGTCGAACTTTTACTGTGACTGCTTCTCTGGAATGGAATAAGCTACCTCTTCAAATGAGGAAAGCAGAGACTCTCAAGACTTTCAAAAATTCTCTTTGGAACAGGATTTTTAAAGACCAGCAATCTTTAAATCATTTCTCTATATAAATATTGTGGGTCGCTGTGCTGCATGCTAATAATTGTTTTATAGTTTTATTAGATTTTGATAATTTTATAATAAGCTTTGATTTGTAACTATTTTAACTATTTTGATCTTGTAATGAGGGCCTCTAGTTTATTAGCATTTAGATGCTATTTTGAGCTACCCTCGATAAATAAAGACTTCACTTCACTTCACTTCACTTCACATAGCAACAATATGACCTGCTAAAACACCCTTAATTTTAGCTTCAAGCGCTTATAACTAAAAAACGAGCTCGGTGACCCTCATTTTTTATTATCGAATTGTAATTAGCATGATAAGATCCAACTTTTTTCAAAGTTTAAAAAAATTCTGCGAAGGGGGTTCTTGGAAAGTACTGGAAACTGTTTCCAACCACCTTAAACAAAAATACAACATATGACTAGGAGTTTCAATGTGAAAGTGAGTGCTGGCGTCAGAGCTTGAAGGAAGTACTGATAATACACGTGATTTAAAGGGCTTTTGTGGAACAACAACAGAGCCCCAAAATATTTTTCTTCACTTGAGAAAAGAACGTAAGAAATGCTAGAACTTGGTTTAAGAGACCCAGGAAACCTCAAGTAAATGAATTTCCACAAGTATTCTTTTTAAAAATTAGCCTTTATGCTAAACGTTACCAGTAAAAGTGGAAATGAGACGTTTTAATAACACGAATTTGTGAGTTGACCGAAACTTGAGTCGTCACGCAACGTGACATATCACAGGTCATATCAAATCGCAAGTAAATCAAAATCCACTGAACAACATGATTGCAAGCTTTTCTTTCGCCTCGACGGCACATGTAACTCAATGGTGAAATTATCTAACTCAGCGGGCTAAGATTTTGAGTTGACGATCAAATTTAACGCCTCAACGGACGAGGAATACTGTGAATGATTTGTCCGTGCTGTCTGTGGTACCGAAGTCGCTTTCGACGTAAAGCAAGTTGGGTTCACAATTTCCTCTCTTTTTTCCCGAGACCAGCAAGCTACAGTCGGCAGTTTACTCCGAATGGAAAGTAATTTTGGCTAACAGTTCACTGCTGCTGAATACACTAAGAAAAAAAATGATCTCATGAAGTAGGACTTGATCGATATCTTGGCACGTTCATTCGCGAATCGGCAAAATTGCTCACATAATAGAACAGCTAAACACATAAAAATCTCTTGTCTTCCTCGAGAGTAATCACTAAACCATTCATGACCTTCATGAATACTTCCACAAGTAATTAGAGACATCCATATTTCACTTCGTTTATCGTGTCCTTGATTTTTAGCTGAGCTGGACTATTGCTCGAAATCGATCAATTTCCACGTGTATTCACAGGCACCCCGGAATGCCCGGATATCAAAAAAACAATCGACTGCGCATGTCTTCAATCTTACATCCGACAGATTTTGCCTTCTTCTCGCTATTATAAAGAATAGGCAGCTGCCTCGCTAGGGCTCGCCAGCAAAAACAAGAATAGCATTGGGACAATTCTGGCACAAAATTTTATACTTCAAAAAGTTGTTCACAACGGGGTCAGCTGTAGTGTCAACTAGAACTAGTCATACCTTCACTATTTTCACAGGACTCATGGAGACACTCAGTTTGGTTTGTCCTCGCAGAAAAGCGGGTTCCTCATCAACTATTTCAATCTCAATGTCTTCATCTGCAAAACGTCATTTTGTTGTGAGTTAGGATTCAACATAGACTACGCCGGAGGTAGGAAGGCTAGCATTTTTCATTTGAGAGACCCCAAGCTCTTAAAGCCTTTAAAATCATTGCTGAAATATTGTGAAAGGTTTCCAATTTCTTGGAGTTGACTACAAGAGATAAATGCGGTTCCAAATAGCCACGCCACGAACAATACCAGTTTGACTGGATCACTGGATGATGCAATTCAAGAGTTTTCGTTGTCTCTGCCATCATGATATGTTTATCAGTTATTCCATGAGCACGCGTTGGGTATGATGAGATGGTGATAATCAACAAGGCGTTTCAAAATTCTAAAATGTACGGCCTGAGAAAAGGCTTAAAAAACACTTACCTGAGTCATCATCCTTGGGTAGAATGCCAGTTTCTTCTTCAAAATCTGGGTAGTCTGCTTTGTCCAATACACCAGCTGCGATCATATCAGCTAAAAACCAGAACAACACTTCAACATTGTACTGGGGATACAATAAAATACCCGATACCGAAAGTAGAATTATTGCATTATATATGGTCGAGACCACGCCAATACAGATGAAATCTTCAAAAGCAAAACGATGGATAGAATTGGTACACACGTTGTGTATAAAGTTTCTTGTGCACGTTTTATTGATTGTTACGTTAGTGAACTAGAAACGAGCCCACATTTTTCTTCGCCCGTCCACGGACAGATGTTCTCACGTTTTGAAACATTTCAGGATTCAACAGATTGTTTCAAAGTTTTTGATTTTGTGGCAGTTTCAAGTTGAGTTTCTTAAATCGTTTACATAAAATTACCCGATATGTATGAACAGGTCAAAGACAGCCCTTTTCAACTTTTCTCGATTGCATTACAATATAATCCAGCATGGATATGAGGCAGTTTTCGACAATTTTGTCGTTTCTGCTTAACCGTGAAAAGGCCATTTAAAATAATGTATAACTGGCGACAACGAATATACCATAGAGTCATGTCTGAAGAACTTTTCAAAGGTAGGATAATTGTGTTGTTTTTCTTTTCACTATCAATATTTACCTGTTTTAACTCCCATTTCTCTGGCGAGGTTATTCTCTGGACTTTGCGCCTGGTGCTTGGTTCATCTTCTTCATACACTGGCACCACAGGGATTCCTGCAGGCCTACAAACACAGTGCACTGATGAGAAAAAACTGCGACAGGTTTACATTCAAATAATACAATGTGTCCAGTAATAATCATACCGGAACCTTTGGCTTTGGCACGGTGGCCTCATGGTTAGTGCGCTCGACTCCGGAGCGAGCGTTCCGGGTTCGAGCCCTGGCCGGGGACATTGTGTTGTGTTCTTGGGCAAGACACTTTACTCTCGCAGTGCCTCTCTTCACCCAGGTGTATAAATGGGTACCATCGAATTGTTGGGGAAAACCTAACAAATTGCTGGGGAGTGACCTGCGATGGACTAGCATCCCGTGGGGAAGTAGAAATACTTCTAGCCGCTTCATGCTACAGAAACCGGCATAAGCTCCGGCAGCTATGAGCCAACCTTGGCTCCAAGGCTTCAGTTTTTTTTGGTTAAATGCACTCTAAACAGATGCCATCAAAGATAATCATATGGCAGGATACAGCCAATCGGAATGTAGTAAAGCCGTTGCATACTCGACGGTAATGCACCCAACCTTTCATGCAAGTTGACCCACCATTCTGGTCTCCTCAAGTCCTCTTCTGGACTCCTCAAGCTCTCGCATGATTACCCTTAGATGTTGTAACAGTTCCTCATGAAAGATGGCATAACGTGCCGTAAAGCCGCTATGAAGTTGTGAATGTGTTATTAGCCTATTTTCCAAAAAAGGTTTATCACTTTCCCCACGTTTTCAGTCTATACAAGCATACCACCGCACACAGCTGTCCTATTAAATTTTCAAAGGAAAGTTTCTGCCACCTCAGGAGCTTGATATTAGAGGATCGTCAAAAAGCTTGAACAACTCTACTTGTCTCCAGCCGTTCTTTAGTTTTGTTTTTCCTCTTTTTACACTGCATGAATTGCTCTCTAATGTATTCCCATTACTTTGGATGTGCTTTGCCCCTCGGGCTACCACAGTGTAGGCAGTAGCAGAGACACAGCTGCACGCACACACACACACACACACGGAAACACACACACTTGAAGCTACACTGCTCAGCCTTCTGAGGGGAGCACCAATTGAATTTCCATTGCTCAATATTAAATGCTTTGTGCCCTCCTAGGTGCTCGCAGACAAACTGGCACGAGTTTCGTAGCCTGGCATCAGAAGTCTAACATTTCTCCGGCCCTACACACCCATCGACTATCTATTATCCATGATCGCACTCTTCGAATGCCTGAAGAGAGGGCTGCCTACGTATCGCTCTCCAAAGAATTAGGATTGACTGAGCGCTTGAAAAAGAATCAATGTTTGTCAGTTATTAATTTGTTTGCCAAGTGAAAAGTTGAGCCTTAAAAAGCAACTTCTATTAAATGCACTCCATTGACAAGTGACTTTTGGCCCCGCTCGCATCATTTTTGAACTTGCATCATTTTGGCCCTCTTTCACTTTTGTTTCCTTTCATGTATGAATCAATAAATTACACTAAGAAGAGATGCATGTAGATGTGAAATAAACACCAGGCAGGAACACCTCAATAAAAGTCTCTGGGATCAATACGGTTTGTGCCTCGATTTGAGCTCGACTCCCCCTACTAGCTGATGTTAGCAGTTAGCTAGCCGATAACCGATACCCCAGTAGAACGAAGCGGTGCATTTGTGATTGAGCGTTGAACAACCGCGCTGATGTATTTATGTTTCACAGATTTAACATCGTGGGCAGGGATGGTTTACGGGGGGGGGGGAACCCATGCGGATTTGCCCATATAAGCTGGGACATGAAGCTTGGCGGAAGTGAAATTTAGACTCCTATTCTCCAACCAAACGAAAGAGACTTGAAGAGATTGCTTAGGAAAATGTGCAGGGAAATTGTGACATTGGGGGCGGATTGGGATGAAAAATAAATGACGCTGGACTTCTGACCCAGACTGGCCCCCCACAACCGACCCACACATACTCCAAATTTGATACAAATAATAATTGAGCGAATTGGGGCTAAATAAAACACACGCAACTGACAATTACAGCACAAGAATGAATCAAGTAGAAAATAAAGCTATGATATAATGGGTGGAGCGTGCCCCATGGGAAGCAAAGATTACAATGATAAAGGGGGATGTGGTTTAAAAAGTTTGAGAGCTTTACTGCTGTGCACCTTTTTGAGATGCTCCCACTCTGCTGTTGTGTTATTTTGCCTTGCGGTTGCTTGACTTTGGCAAAGATCCTTCACCTTTCCTTCTCTGTCTGGGTGTTCCAAAACCAAATAAATACTGCATCCATGAACATAAAACTCCTTTCCTGGACCTATATTGTTGCAACTACAGACAATTCCTGAAGAAAACTGAAGGGAGAGGCAGATGTTCTTGCATTGAACATAAAACCTCAAAGAGTATGATCCAGTTCTAAATACAGCCGCTGCACACACAGGAAGTTAAAACACAAAAGCAAAACAATGACGCTGCTCCATAATGTCAATATCTGGGGTAGTGTTACTACAAGTCAAATGTGTGTGTGTGTGTGTGTGTGTGTGTGTGTGTGTGTGTGTGTGTGTGTGTGTGTGTGTGTGTGTGTGATGGTAGCCTGGCAGTAAACTGGCCAGAAGGGCTCCACTGCCTCTGACTCATATCCCCGAGCAGGAGAGACAAGCAGACATATGAGGGCAGGAGACATGAAAGACTCTCCTGAGGGCTTCAGGACACAGGGCAGCCATTGTTTCCCAGCATGCATCTATATAATCACCTATCACACATTTCTGCTCAGATTTCGTTGGTGTGCTACGAATTCTCCCATAAGTCCACCAAACAAGATCCGGCCACAGCGCACTTTGCTTTTCTTTCCTCCCCCCCTCCTTATGTCTGCGCTGCAGCAGCAGTAGGAAGTGATCGTTGTGGTTGAATTAGGACCCTGCAGGTGCAGAGGAAGGTCAGCCGACCTCCACCGGGTGCCACCGGTACGGCCTCCATGGCGGCGCGGCTTCAGCTCAGAGCAGTGGCGTGTTAGCAAGTCACTCTGTCTTGTGACCTTATGAAGTGAGTTTCATTTGATTTTTTAAGTCATTGGTTTATTGTGTTTTTTTTTTACATCTCACACGAACAGTGGCACATCCCATAACCTGTATCGACAATGCAGCTACTACTGCAACAGCCTTTTAGATCCAATAGGACAGAATACAACACGAAGCTGCAGCTGCATGTCTGCTGCGCGCTCAGACAGAGCAACAGTGCAGTAACATGTTTCTACATCTCTATGAGTCCTGTCACTGTCTGTGTTCCTCATCTTCCTCAGTGAGACATCTCGCCTCTCTGACCTCTCTCCCATTAAAAGCCCTCTGACACTCGACGGCTCCCGCGTCACTGGTGTGTTCATCACACACCAGTTTGATCCAGACGGACTGGCTGTGCTGGGATCAACAGCACAACAGCCACAGAGTCCTGCCCTATTGTGTCCGCAGCATCCAGCGCGCTGCGGGAACAGAGACGGGAGAGTTAACACGCACCGAAAAAGACGCTGATGCGACCGCGGAGAGAGCAGAGACGCAACGGCGAGGACCGAGATGTGCACCGCCGAGACAAACCGGCACCAGATCATCTTTGTCCTTCTGGCAGAGCGACAGAGACATGCTTCGTCCCACGAAGAGCTCTCACTCCTGCGAGACTCTGCGTTACATTTACTGCTACTCTCACAACACTTTGATGTGTGTGCGCGCGCGCACGCCTGGTGATTGTGCGGGTGCGTGTTCATCAGTACAGAGGCGGCCGTGGCAGAAATCCCACCCCGAGACAAATCGTTTTGGCGAATCGTGCCGCGCCGACGCAGGGCGGCCAGACCTCCGCCGTCCGCCGCCGGTGTCGGGATACAAGCCCTTCCTATCCCGGTGCTCGCCTCCTCGTTAAAGCAGCATCTGCTGAGGGAAGAGGCTTGACCCCGCCCCACCCCTGCCCCTCTCCACACCCCAACACCCCAACACCCCCACCCACCTCTCCCCGGCCTGCCATCTGCCACAGAGACGGACAAGACCTCACCAACGACTCACACCCATACAGGCACACACACAGTTCAAACCCGTGCAGTCTGCACTACAGATGCACACACACACACACACACACACACACACACACACCCATACTGACCTCAGTATACTTGTGGGGACTCACCTTTTAGGTCAACTTGTGGGGACTTAAACTTCACACTATAGTTGTGGGGACTTAAGCAAAGTGTCAACTTGTGGGTACCTACAAAAATTTGGATACTGTCCCTTAAAGTTCAGTTCGTTCTTTGTACTATACTACCTAATACCTTAATAAAAGACGTACTCATTCAGTTTGTGCACAATCGAATGAGTGTATTTAACAATTTACGTTGGGTCCCCGCTTCTAAAGCGAAGTATCACACGGTAAGTATATTTAGTGCCAAGACAAAACAACAATTCACAGCCTTTTTGTGGGTTGTCGAGAAAACGAGCGAAAAATGAATGTCGAAAGGGAAAGCTTGAATTCAGCTACTCGATACGAACCTTATCGAAATGTAAGGCTGTTCACGGGATAATTGTATATAGCTTATTGGGACGAATTACAAAGCACTTCAGCTTGACACGAGTCCAATTTATTGAAAAACGTCCTTATCAACTAGTATTTTAATTCTTTACCTTTCTTGAATTGCCTACAAATTAATTACACCAGAATCAGTTGGCACCCTGTCCATACCATTTTGAAACAGCTGTTGCATGTTATACATGCAAAGCAAAGGTGATCATGTGTACTATACGTGGGCTCGGTCGATATGTCGACCGATATATCGACCGACTATCGGTCGACTATCGACCGACTATCGGTCGACTATCGACCGACTATCGGTCGCTAGTCGGTCGATACATCGACCGATAGTCGACCGATATATCGGTCGACAGTCGACCGATGTATCGGTCGACAAATCGATGGGTATTTAGCAATCGACTGTCGGTGATATTGATCATTATATGCATATACAGCTGTTTCCCACATTTTGAACCCCCTGGCAAACATATAAATATATACATGTGGCATTTTTAACCGTTGAAAAAGAAGATTTCACTAGTTTTTCTTTTCGAGATTTAAATTTTTCTGACTGAGTCAAATTTTTTGAAAGAGCTGTAAATGGTTTGCGTTCATTCATAATTTATAAATTTATTCTTTTTCGGTGTTCATCGCGTTCAGTCGCTCGTGATATTACTTTTTGGGAGATTTGGGTTTTGTAAGTTGCTGGGGTTTTGTGTAATATCCATGTGAACAGATTGTTTATACTTGGAAAACTAGGTTGGTGTGGTTATGAAAAAGGGCCGTGTCCAAAGGCAGTATTTTAGATTATACCAAGGATGGTTTTTGGTTTATTGTTACTGTTACTTAGGGTTTGAATGTAGATAATCATTACAATAGATTGTCATGCAACAAGGTTGTTACACGAAAAAGAGCAACCAAAACTTGATTTCTGTTTGTAGAACGTACTTAGTAGCTATTACTGATAAGCTGATTTATATTGTAGAAACCCATTACAATATTTTATCCCGAAATAAAATCTATGATTGAAAGGTGTGTGCAACGTGAAGCAGTTATGAACATCATTATCATTTTTTGATAGAACGGAAATTATAAAGTTGGACGGGGGAAGGGGACTGAGTTAAATTTTCGAACTGCACTGTCACCCAGGTGTCTGGTGTCAAAGTTTCCGTTAAAATGCATATTTAGGGTTTTCGGAATGTGGACTTTTTTTCGTATGGCAAACTTATGTTACCATTGTTTAAATCCATATAATAATTTTCAGCGCGCGCGATTGGCCTAAACGGGTGACGAAATATGCCCCCGCTAAAACTGGGTAAAATAAAACAATTATTATTATTATTATTATTATTATTATTATTAATTATTATTATTATTATTATTATTATTATTATTATTATTAAAAAAATTGAGAACACTGAGGGCGCTATTTATTGATTTTTTTTCTTTTTAAAGGGACACTTTATGTGTTTTAAAACAATTGTAAATAGGTTTCAGCCTACAGGATTATCCAGTTTTTATATTTTTATGTTTTCTTTGATGTGACATTCCTGCCTGTATTTTATGCGAACTAGAGAACCTTTCGGAAAAATGTTGACTCTAATAGATTTTGCTTTTGAAAAATTATTATTATTATTGTAATAATGGTAATAATTAGTAAACTTTTTTAACTTTTATATTTTATATTTTTTCTACCCCTATTTATCCTTGTAAATTATTATAATAACACTTTCCTCGTTATCTCGCTTTTGGCACTGTGGTATTTTTAGATTTTTCTGATTGATTGTTATAAAATTTAGTGTAAATAGTTTTTTGAATTGGAAATAAAGGTTGTATAATATTATTATTATTATTATTATTATTATTAATTATAGTTCGCTGATCCGATTGGCTAAAATCGATATTGACCGTGGTAAATACCGGACCGGCATTCGCACAAAATTTACCGGCGAGCGAACGAAAATAATTGTGCGAGTGCCATTGCTAGAACCTACCTGAGAACGGCGAAGCCGCGATCGATCGGCAAATAGCGGGGGCGCCAGCACGAGCTGGCGCCTGTGCTATTTGTCGATCGCGGTATCTAGTAATGGCAAAATTATTTTCGTTCGCTCGCCGGTAAATTTTGTGCGAAAGAGATACGAGCAGTCTGGCTCATTGCAGGAGCTAGTGAAAAGTCTTGCGAGACAAGGTCCAAGAGAAGAAATGACTTCTTTTTTATCCAACGCATTTTGGAAGATTTCGACAAGGCGTAATATATTTTGAGCGACATAATTTTGGGCCTCAAAATTATTAGTTGAGTATCGGTCAAGTATCGGTCGATGATCGGTCAAGTATCGGTCAAGCATCGGTCAAGTGTCGGTCAAGTGTCGGTCAAATGTCGGTCAAGTGTCGGTCCGTTGTCAGTCGAGTATCGATGATCTTAGTTTATATCGGTCGACGTATTTATTCGTCGACTATCGGTCGACTCTCGACCAATAGCCGGTCGACAGTCGACCGATAGTCGACCGACTATCGACCGATATATCGGTCGACTCCCGACCGGTAGTCGGTCGATATATCGGTCGACATATCGACCGAGACCACCTATAGTACACATGATCCCATAAGTTTCCACTGTTCAAACTTTCAGAGTGCCACCGAACAATAGAAAAAC
This sequence comes from Blastomussa wellsi, assembly GCA_947652115.1. Classification (NCBI taxonomy): domain Eukaryota; kingdom Metazoa; phylum Cnidaria; class Anthozoa; order Scleractinia; family Plerogyridae; genus Blastomussa; species Blastomussa wellsi. The sequence continues at coordinate 8,943,919 of OX393565.1, read as the reverse complement.
AACAAACAAACAACAACAACAAAACTTTATTAAGAATATTTGATTTCATTAATTACACTGTCCCACGGGTAGCAAAAGCTAATCTAGGCGGGACAGAAGAACTAGTAAGGGTTAGGTTTTTAAAAAAAGTACTATTACATCGATAAGTTTCAAATTAATGTTATTACATTAAGACAAAGTTATGCAAATGATTAGGTTAGGATTTTGAGAGGAAAATCAGTTGAAACTTTAAATCCATAAAAATTCTATTTAGCCAGTCCAACTTTTTGTATGATGGCAGGCGTTTCAATATAATCATTTTCTTTTACTAATATATGTAACAGAAGTTGGCGAATTGAGGTTTTTTGAAATAATTTCAAGATATTTAGAGGAGCGTTGTTATAACTGATATTATGCATTAAGTTAGAAACATGCTCATAATACAGAAACGACAGAGGAAGAACATTCGCGTCAGCAAAAAAAAAGGAATAGCATGATCGCGTCTATCAGCAAAATATATCATACGAAAATTGTTGTTCGTGTTGCAAACAAGTAATACAGAAAACTTCAGGTGACAACTCCCCCCAGACCCCCATCCCAAATGAATATAACACTAGATACGACATTTCTTTTACAAAGATACAACTTCGTCTGAGAAACTAATTCTCCCGGTTCACTACTACAGTAAATTCTACTGTTTTCTTAGATAATAGCTAAAAGGTTTATTGTTAATACAAGGAGCACTGCAAATGGGATTTACTGTTTTGCGGCCAATTCTACGAAAATCATTGTCTTATGCCTGCTGTTGTGCACAAAATGATTCTGTATAATTATCAAGAAGAATTCAAATGACAGTTTAGCGGGGAGAGCGAACACAAGAGTTAATAATTTCAATTTTGTAGTACTACAGTTTTTGGCAACAAAACTAGACTATTATTGTTGGGTTTCCATTGATGCATGGACAGATTTAAGCTTTTAAAAGAAGGACGATACGCGCCTTTAAAGGGGAGGTGTCAATTCTAAAAAGGGATTTTTCGGGAGAAAATAAAAATGTTTTCGGGAGTCTGAAGATTTTGTCGGTAATCGGGAGACTTGGAAAAATTCCGGGAAACACGAAGTAATTAAGATAAAATTTCGGAATTGTGAGATTTTTGGGGGAATTTCTCCCAAATATTGGGTACGACATTACAGTTTTTCGGGAGGACTTTAATTTACACACGGTACGCCCCGTCCTTTAAAAGCTTATAAGGTTCCATGCGTTCGCGACTCTGGCGTCTTCCAGGTCGTCTTCAATCAATCGTTTTTGTTATGAGGCTCTGTTCCTTCTCCATAATATTTGTCAACGCGTCAACCTGTCAATGTCTCAATCACTTTCTTCGACACATGGCTCATAAGTCGTTTCTGTTTTTCCAAAGGGTGCGTTAAATTATAAGTTTCATTTTTAAGTCGGAAAATCGAGTCGGTTTGTAGATCAATCGATCAGCTCTGTTGTTATACGAAGACTTCTTACACTTGTACACAATGACGGCGATAACCAGGAGTATAACAAGTAAAGCAGGAATGACGATCCCAACCAGTGTTCCGGTGCTGAGGCCTTGGGATTTTGCATCTGTGTTGCCAGATCCTATAATATAGAATTCAAAGAAACTATAGAAGTTGGCCTATACACTGTTTTGCCTTGGAGATGGAAGCCCATTTATTATGCGGCGGTTTATTAGGTAAGGAAAGCCCGTTGGTCTTGTATTTTGTGTGCTTATAATTTGCACAAACAACCCAGTTGGAAATTTCACGCGAAAATATTTCAAAACTGATCTCGGCTTCACAAGCAGGCAATTGCTCAAAACATCCAAATTGAGTGAGGAGGAAAATAAGTCTATTAGCCCATCCAGTGGTCCATAATTTGTACAACGTTCCAAACAGAATGATGTGAACCATTTCATTTTCGAACCGCGGAATTTCCGTTTTACCTTCCGCTTTTTGCCTTTTTACCCCAAGCCGCTTCATACTACAAAAACCATAGTTAAGCACCAGCAGCTATCAGCCAGTTTGGCTTAAAAGGCTGTATTTAATAAGGCATGTTTCTCAACTAAAACAGTTAAGTTGTATTTTTCTAGGAACGAAGCATACTTGGGGCTTGGGGCTTTCCACACGTTTCTCAAGATTTCCCAAAAACAATTGTAATCAAGCTGACGGTCACTTCTGAAGATATATATATCTTATCATGTTTGTCACCGCAGTGTGCTTTAGTATTTCCACTAAAGCCAAAGCCCAAACAAATACGTGTTTACGATTTGGAAAGTTGCTCAAAAAAAGTCAAAAAGTAGCTTTTTGTAATGAAAGTTTCTCCATTTTTTTCAGCCTGATTGGTTTTCCCTTTGCGTTCTCTTGAAATTGTCGCTTTCGTTGGAGTACTCAGACTTTCTCCTGGTTCTGCGGCTACCATCAAAGGATCTGGCTAACCTTCTTCAACTAAGACACTTGAGCCAGCCGAGTGTAAATCTTCGTCTACCAGTTTGAATTTTCTCTAAAAAAAATGCTAACCTAGAAGCCCTGGCTGCATGCATCTTGCACCCATGATCTGCCCCAGGTGGGGGTAAGTGGAACCTGGCTCCTTTTTCACGGGAAATTCCGAAATTGTCTACTAAAACATTGTGAAATGTTTAAGCAAGGCTAGTTTAAGCACTAAAATTTGCTCCAATTTCTCAGAATTGATAGAAATACGAAATACGAGAAATTGCCTAAAGGTTACCGAGAAACTTGTGGAAAGCCCTACTTGGGGTGGTAAAATGATGGGGGGTCGTTTACACGCAACTTCCAAGTAAAAAAAAGATAGGCCATTTACGAGGCCATTATCTCGTTTCGACAACGGCAAAAGAGAAATCGAGAATGGAATATTTAAATCCCGTTATGCAGTGGGACGACCAGGTCTAACTTCTTGCGCGCTAGTCTTCGGGTCAGGCAATCCTGGCTCCAGTCCTGGTCGAGGCATTGCGTTGGTTCCTGGGCAAGGCACTTACTCTTGTTCCCTCTCTTTGCAAAGGCGTATAAATTCACATTTATGGCAAACACATTTCCCGTGGATGTTTTGGTTGGAGCTACGCGCGAAGGGCGTTTAACCTCTGCTGGTTATAAGGTTGTCATTACAGAGTTCAAAGCTTAATTGAGACTAAATTAAACTGACCTTTCGCCAACTGACCGTCAACCGTTAGCTTTGCTGACCTCCTTACTTCACCAAGGCTGTTTGTATACACGCACTCGTACACTCCCGAGTCTCCGACCGTGATCGAGTAAATCCGAAGCCGCCCCGACCCCTGTACGGCATCGACTTTGATCCTTTCCGACGTCTCGATGCGTTCCGAGTTCTTCTCCCAGAAGATCTCCGGTGGTGGGTCGGCAAATCCAACGCAGAATAAAGAAACATTAGCCCCAGAGAGAATATTTTTGTCCACTGGAGGAATTTCGATTATCGGAGGTCCTGAAGAAGTAAACGATAGAAAAGAACGTAGTTATTACACACTAATCAAAGGAATTGAAGGATAAGCAACTTGACCTATAATTCACCAAATGTTGATTGCTGGAGAATGCAAAACATTTCCGGCAAAGCTAAAAAAGCAAGAAAAGTTTTTATTTTAAAAGAAACAACGAGGTATGTGTATTCATTAAATGCGCCGTTTTAAAGGAGCTACGTCACGGAAACTCATCTTGAAAAAACTGGCAAGTTATAAAAAGTTTGTCGTTTGTAATCGGTCTACAACGTTGTTATTCGAAACAATCCTTGTATAATTCCAGCATTTTATTATCCCGTTGGCGTTTTTCGGCATTAGAAAACTCTTACTTTTAGATTTCCTTCAATTTGAAAGTAAATGGGAAAATGACTTCAAATGCCGTGACACTGCTCCTTTAAGTCTTGTGTGTAGTGACATGAGTCATATTGGAAATTTGGATCTCTCATGTACCCTTATATATTAAATAACAGAAAATCAAAAGTCAACTTAAGTCCTCCAGAAGTTGGTTAACTTCTCGAAGTTATTTACAAGTTGGTAAAGCTTCCAGTTAAAGGTAACTATAAGCAAATGAGGTAAATCAACGACTTTTCTGTTTACTAAATTACGGAGGTAAACTGCATGCTATCGGTGCGCAGCTCTTTGCGCAGTCCCACAGTATTGGCTGAAAAAATGATAAAAAACAACAGTGACAATGGACCCTAGCCCTAAAACAATAGAGCTGCGTGCTATTAAGATCCAATGAAATTAGAGGTTTTAGAGAGCTGCCAACTATCCCGTGCAGTTCGATGTTCACTCCTTAGGCATGCAGAGTCAGCTGAATTACCATAGTGAGAAACGGTTATCAGATAGTTACGGAGTCCAGCGCGCTAACCATTAGGCGCCGGTGCCTCTCATATACATATCTGTAGTCCGTCAAAAAATAATATTGGTTCAGTTCGTACCTGATATAAACAGCAGAACATTCCTGGCCTGGACACTGCCTCTGTTCCATGCTAAGCAGTAGTACCTTCCCATGTCGCCTCTGCACACCTGAAGGATCTTCAACTCTGAACCAGTAACCACGTGACGACTATCATTAGTCACCAGCTCTCCGTCCTTTTTCCACGCCGTATTTGGAATTGGGAATGCTTTCACGGTACAGGGCAGAGTGACATCTTGACCCTTCCTTGCAATTTTTACCGGCGACAAGAAATTTGTGTATTGAATCGTCACTACAGAGTGCACAGAAAATAACCAAAGCAGTTATTATTTGACACACATATTCGTGTACAAATTTACGTTAATATCCTTGTGACGCCTTTTTACGATAGGAAAAGAGGCGCAAAAATTTTTAATGGCTCGCGAAGAAAACTGACATCATTGTCCTTGCTATAGAACTTTTGTCAATCAATCAATCAATCAATCATCAGTCAATCAATCAAACAATCAATCAATCAATCAATCAATCAATCAGTCAGTCAGTCAGTTAATCAATCAATTTTTAAGTCAGGAATTTACTTACATCCCACCGTGAGTTTAGCATAAGCTATCGCTCTACCCAACTCGTTCTCAGCCTCGCATTTATAATCTCCAGTGTCTTCGAACTCAGTGTTTTTAATCAGTAAAGTGTAGTTGCTGTTAATGATGATGTATTTGCTGCTGTTGAATCTAAGGACTTCGCCCTTGTACTGCCATGTTATGTCTGAAAGCGGGAAGCTCGACACAAGGCAAGCCAAGGTTGCTGTGTCGCCCTTGGTAACGTCTGCCGATTGGACTTTGAGGATCTCTGGCGAGACTAGAATGAAAATGAAAATAGAAGTCGGTTTATTTTCTCACCGTTTAAGCAAATATTTTATTCTGCAACACCTACACCAATTAAACAGTCTGTTCAACCAAAGTTGTCTTGATTATATTGCTGGACTATTTTATCGCCCGGGCACCTTCAAGCCTTTCCCCCGGTCCGACAGGAGATGAGTAGCAAATAATTAACAATCATTCCATGAGCCCGCGTTGGATATGAAGGGATAAATAACCAACAAGGACGCGAATGGAATAATTGTTTTAGTAACTTCTCAACCTCGGTTATCGTCGTAGGAATTTTAAAACAGTGCACTTGTTCAGTCTAGTCTATTTTTATATTATTAATAATGCGGACATTTCAGGTTTACCTAAACAAATAGATGGTATGAAAAGGCGGCAAAATCAGTGGTGCGTTTGCTCTGTGAGTTGAATGAAACCGCTGCTTCTTCGTAAATATTCCTGACTCAATCTCCGCTAAAGTTGTCTTAATTTATCGTGGAACATCTGGACAAACGATGTTGGTTAACGGGAAGATCCGAAATATTGCGAAACTGAATAAACCTTATTCATAAATGGCGGACGCGCGGTTAAAGCTTGGGAAGAGTACATGAAAACGAGACTAGTGCGGCAACTCTTCACGGGAAATAGAAAGGTTTGTATGGCAGATTTGCTATTTTTTAACTTTAATCTTCGTTTTTGGCAGTATTTAAAGGTTTATCGCTAAAAGCTTTAGCTTACAGTGACTTGTCTTGAGATCACATAGCGATTCTCTGGGACAGCTTCTCCTTATTGGATATTTGACTTTGTCCTGTTGGATCTGTTGTGACGAAGTACTTCCGTCAGGACTGTCGCTGCCAGGATTTACTGAAGGATTTACCATTGTCACCATTATTTAATTGTCGGAAGCCGATGTGGTGTGTAAAAATTATATAACGTTGAAAAAACATTGCTCGTTCATCTGCCACATTTATTGTGCTCATTTGAAAGCTTGGACTCACTCGAACTGACACGTCTTGTCCAGATATAAGGAAAAAATCTTTACTGAATTGCTAGCCTTATTTATGCTGATACTCTGTTTTCACTTTCTGGACAAATTTTTGTTGATCAGTTTCGGTTTTCCTGTAAAGGCCGTGCTGATATTCACTCCTTTTTGTTGTGTATTTACAAGTAGTTTCAATTAAATGTTACGTTTCGAACTTCATGCCTCTCAGTAGAGTTTACCTTTTTTGCTTTAAGGTTTTTTTTTTTCATCCAGTTTTTTGACGACGAAACTTGGCTTCCCGCGAAAAATTTTATATGCTGAGCGACATTTGCCGCATTCATTTCCACATAAGGTCAAACACAGGTATGATGGCTGGTATCCAAGATCCTGTGAACCATTGAGAAAGCTAGAATTGTATTATCCAAGGTTGGGAATTTACTATTAGTAAATTTTCAACCTCGGGATATTCATTTTCAAGATTTCTGATTGGTTCCCTGCGTTACGGATCTGAGCCAATATCCTCAACTTGACCAAATATGGTAAAACGATGAAAAACAAGCGGGTTGTGTTTACAATTTTTCTCGCCGCGAGAAGAAACATTACAAAAGGCGAAAGCGACTCAGAATAATTAAATATAAAAAAGTACTTTCTAGTTACAGAGAATAAAGAAACTCCACTAAGAAGCACAAAATTCGATGTGAAACATTTAATCGTAAAATAAAATGCTAGTGAAAATATAACAGTAAAAGTTGACAAAACGAGTAAAGTGGCATTAACATGGCGTTCACAGGAATATCCGAAAACCAAAACTATTTTGCCCAGAAAGTGAAAATAGTTTCATCACAAAGTTAAGCTTGTTTAATTTGTTGCCTTTTGCTTGAGCAAATCTTGTTTGGTCCAGCAGAATCAATCTTTCAAACGAGCACAATAACATGTTGAAGACAAAGTGACAAATTCTTGTGACGGCCGATTATCTTCATCTGCGAAGATCGATGCCCCTCTCATTCTCCAGTTGTAATCCGTGCAGCAATTAACAGATTATTTTGTCCTTTGCCTCAGAGTTATTCTCACCTTGGTTTCAACGCAGTTATTCTGAGTTAAAAATTTTCAGTCAGATGATCAGCTCACACGATCGATTCGGCAAGACAGGCCTGTCAAATTTACGTTCGTTTTGACTACAATGTTCACCTTCGCAGTAATTTTGGATCTTCCCGTTAACCAACATCGTTTGCCGTGATTTGCCACGATAGGGAAAAATTTAGAAGTGATTGAACCTAGAATATTTACCAAGAAGATTTTCTCTCGCTCGCTTTTTCTCACGTGTTTCATTCAACTTACAGAGTGAGCGACGCACCACTGGTTTTGCCGCCTTTTCACCAATTGCTTCATTTAGGTCAAACTCAAATGTCTGCAAAATTCCTACGAGAATATAAATAACCGGAGTTGAAAATTTATACCTATTTATTCGGACTTGCCGAATATGAGCTGAAATAACCAACTCGGCCTACAGCCTCGTTGGTTATATATATCAGCTCATATTCGGCGCGCCCTCGAAGAATAACTGTTAAATATATAACGTCGAAGAAGGTATATATATATTGACCTGGATTCAACAGAAAGTTTACCTTTACAAAGATTAAACAAGGATTTGATTCTGATTCAAACGATTTGCTATTTTTAAAGATACAATGAATAATGCAATGTTGCACCACAAAGCACTTCATGGTACAAGAAGCTGAAAAGTAACCCAGAAAATTTGTCCCACTCGTCCCCCACGGAGAAGCAATCACCGTTGCCCTGCCCTTACGTGAATTATCCAGAGTGGAAAATGGGAATGCTATGTCTAACAATCCACAATACACTTTCCGACTTGTTGTTAAACTTAAAACTAACCTTTTACAACAACCATCGATGGTTTACTCTCAACTGAGCCCGCGCTGTTTACTAAAGTGCAAGTGTAGTTGCCGCTGTCCTCAGCGACAGCAGATCGCACTACCAAGGTCCCGGACTTTGAAGTAATTCTCTTTGATCTTATGTCGGCAGTGGAAAGAGGTTTTCCGTCCTTTTTCCAGTCCCACACGGACGGGTATACAACAGGAGATCTGGAGGAACACTCCAAGTTAAACGAGTCTTGAAATGGCACTGTAGAGACGACATCGGTTGGAGTCACGTCAAACTCAGGAGAGCTGGAGGCGATAACTAATAAGAAATTAAAAACCAAAGAAAACAAATGAACCTTTCATGTACCGAATAAAATGTATAAATTTATAAAACATCATTTTAACTGCATAATCCCCAGAAAGTTCTTTTTATTCCTTTTATTTCCTTTTAGTTCTGCCTTTGAGTAAATGGTTGCTTGCCTCCATATCATCTCTTATCAGGCCTTTTTACGTGACAGAGTAGAGTAACGAGGGCCAGATTGCAGGTTGGGTTGCCCAATAGAGTCAGGACTTAGCCACAAAAGACATTTATTTTGGTTTTGTATTACTGTTACTCAAATAATCAACAGTAAAACCAAAATCTATTATGACTCGCTGACGCATGTTTTCCCGCGCCTCGTGTCGACTATGTATATTTCCTTAGAATTTTGATTAGTTTTCTGGATTGACCGTGTCCTTTTTGATTGGTCAGAGTGATTCCTTTTGTTTTAGTTTTAGCGCACTAAAATGAAAACCGCCATATCCCTTGGCTCGATTTCCGCCGCTGTCTCGAGTCTGGTCTCCTTCCTTCCCCGAGAAGAGAGATGGAGCGCGGGCTCCGGTTCCCGCATAGCAGCTGGCAATCGAGCCTACTCTATCATCTATCGTGGCTACGTGTCACATGATTGAGGAAACAAAGTACCTAATGAATTCTACAACAACGTTCTCCTTTTAGCTCCCTAAAGTAAATATGTTTCTCATCATCAGGGTAATAATATGTACGGTTGCTAAAGTTTTAAATAAAACAAAACGAGAAAAGCGAACAGAACACCTCGGCATTGCTGCCCATCTCCCGTGTAGCCATTCGGGCATTGCATGCACACGGATTCTTTTATCCCTTTCTGGTTATACAGGTCCAAATCAACACACGTGACACCTGCGTGACTGTCGCACAACTGCAAAGACAAAACGACGAAAAGAAAATGGTAACAAGTCCAGTAAAGTTGTTCAAAGAATGGATAGCACGCAGCTGTCCGACAGAAAACTCACTGCACAAACCATTTAATTTATCCGGAAGAAAGCACAATATATCTATTTTATGAGCAACTTAGCTTGCAGTCCATAGTTCATAAATTAATCAGTTACTCCATCTGTCAGTTAGTCAATCTATCAATCCGTCTTTCAGTCAGTTGGTCACTATCTTTAAGGGTACAATTAAAAGTCGGTAGTTAGTATGTTTGCAGTCAACGAGCCATTCAGTCAGTCACTAGTAACCATTAGCAGTCATTCAGTCAGTCAGTCAGCCTGTCTGTCTGCCTGTCTATCTGTCTGTCTGCCTGTCTATATGTCTATCTGTCTGTCTGTCTGTCTGTCTACCTGTTTGTCTGTCTGTCTGCCTGTTTGTCTGTCTGTCTGTCTGTCTGTCTATATGTCTACCTGTCTGTCTGTCTGTCTGCCCGTCTGTCTGTCTGTCTGTCTGTGTTGCGTTTGCAGCGACTGCCAATCCAAAGAGGCGAAGGAAACGAAGTTGGGGGCGTGTCGCGACAAACTACGAGGGACTATTTTACAGGTCGTCAGGGCTAGGTGAACAAATCACGGAAAGCCAAAATCGACGGTTATCGGTGATTTATTCTTCTAATTGTAACGATCGTAAACTGAAATAACAATACAACGAAATTTCTATCAATCTAGCGACAATTGTTTCGAATACATAGTAAAAAGTGCGTGAATACAACTAAGCGATTTCGAGTCGATAACACAATACAATTGAATAACAATAACGTAAAAACCAACCAGTATAAAAATACTAAAAACTGGTTATACAAGATTCGATCAAAAGAAACATACAACAGAAAGATAAACTGATTTAGAGCCTACTGCTCTCTAACCTAAATAGTGGGCGTTCACTCTTGAAGCATAAGGTCCATTGATTCCTTTTGACGATCGTAAATACAGCACAATAAAAGTGCAAGCGATCTATGTGACTGATGTATACATTCGCCCATGACAAGAAAACTTAACCTAAGCAGAATAACAAGAGGTACTTACATATCGGTCCCGCTTGAGCCAAAGGTTAAACAAAACAAAGTTGACGAAAGCACAAGGTCCTCAGGCCACGCGAAATCAAAGGATGCACTACTTTAAAGGGACGCTAACTTAGCTTTTATATGCACGTGGTGACGCTAAAAGATCCGATTACAAAACCAATGAAAACGAAGTAAACATTGTAACTAAGTTAGTAATTAAGGTCAACAGTCGCGCAAACATAAACTAACAAAAACCCAATCAAAATGAGGCACATGTCTAGTACTCTTAACAGTCTGTCTGTCTGCCTGCCTGTCTGTCTGTCTGTTTGTCTGTCTGTCTGTCTTTCCGTCTGCCTGTCTCCCTATCGGTGTTTCGTTCGTTCGGTCGCACAGACAGTTAGTCAGTTAGTCGGCCAATCAGACATCAAGTAACTCTGTCAGTGATTTAGTCGATCATAATTCAGCCTGTCAAGGAGTCGCTCAGTCAGTCCTTCAGTCAGGTCTGTGGGAAATGAACATCGCAGTGCATACCTGAAGTTCATCGCATGCGCCATAATTGACCTTCCTACAGAAGTTGTTGCTGAAATCTTCCACAGTTGCTCTGCCACACACCACACCAGCGTCCTCGCCGTGGCTCGGGTCGCAATTGCCCTCTCCCCAGCCCACATGACGACAGTGGGTCAATGAAGACTCAAAGCCAATACAGTTAACGTTGTCCATCCATATAACGCCACTTCCTTTAATCACAAATAACCAAATTACAGAAAACTAAAAAAAGGTATGCCATGATGTCATGAATTCATGAAGACATTGCGGAAGACAAACTTGGCTAATTGGCTTAGTTTCTTTACCTTTCTTCAATTGCGCCATCAGTGACGTCACTGCTTCAAGGGAAGTCTTGCTAGTTCTGCCACGGATGTCACATTTTGAAAAGTTTAGCTTAGTTTTCCAAGTTTGTCAATTACAATTCGCCTCAATTTTTCTCGGCATTCAAAGATTCGAAGAACCTTATTTCTTTTCAGTTCGTTGGAAGCAATATTATTTACTGACTTAGTAAATGAAACGTTTCCAAGTTACTTCGCAGTTGTCTGGGAGCAAGCTCTCCTCCATTCCTCCGCCCTAGCATAGCTTGCTCTTACCTCGCATTATGTTTCATCAGTATTTTTGTCTCAACAAAACCAAACTAAATGGAAAATTACCTTTGCCAGAACTAGAATGTACTGTAGCCTCTTTTGCCTTTCCAAATCCAAGCTCTTTGCAAACAACATTTGCTTCTATAATGTCCCAATCATCGTCACAAACTGTTCCCCAGACCCCATCATACAGCACTTCGACAAGACCTTTCCGCGGCCTGTCTCCCACTAATCGGACCACAGGTTTCGGCGGCTTTGGAGGGAAGAGTGAAGACACGGGACGAAGTTCTCCGCCGCAATCTTTAACGCAGGCGCTACCGTCTGTAACCCAAACAACAAGAAGCAGATTGAGCAGGACAAAAAGTCAGGATGACCTACTCGAGCCTTCAAATGGAAGCCTAATTTTACCCATACCACACAGCCATACAGACGGCACAATAGTTTAATAGCAAGTTAAACTCACGATCAGTATTGAAAAGTGACTTACGTGTGCGTTATTTGTTTGCGTACTTACTTAGAAATAATCCATTTGGGCATGACCTGCACTTATCTCCTGTTTCACCATCCGAGCAAGTCTGGCAGGTTTTGTCGCAGGGTTTGCAAACGCGCTCTTTGATGTTACCATAGAAACCAGGAGGGCACTTGGTCACGCAATCCGAGGACGAGTAGAAATACGGAAAATCACAGCTTTCACAGGAAAAGGGCGCCGCGTTGCAGGTCTTGCATTTCAATGCGCAGCGCTCGCATCTTTTCCCCTTTCCCTTGAAGAAACCAGAACCGCAAAAAGTCACGCATTTTAGAGACATATCTGGACCTGCGCACTTTACGCCAGCATCTTCCGTATGTGTGCAGTCATGAGCACCAATTTCACCTTATTGAGGAAAAAATATATTAACAACAATAATTATTATTTAACATAATTCTTCTTCATGAAATGTTCCTTCCCGCACTAGATAGTATGGTGCTCCCTGATCGGCTGAAAAAAATTCATTTCCATACAACATACTGTATATATATAACTGGATTTATGAAAACCAGGTCAAAGAATTAATGACCCCCTTCTCACATTGTAACGATGAAGACTTGTTAGGCATGTTAATTAGGCGTAAAAATCGGGTCAAGAAGGGAGCGAAAAGAAAATCCATAATAATAATAGCAATATTAATAATCTGTCTTGATTTAGCAATTAGCAAAAAAGTGGCTTGAGGCAATAGAGGAAATGTATGAGATTTCGATCTATTTAGTTTGTTTTGCGAAGAAACCGTCGGTGACTATTGGCCATTCTTAGCATGAAATTTTACCCTTCATAATGTTCCCGTGCCAAATTCGTGATGTCTGGTACTTTTCTGTACCCGGTCTAGACGGGTGATTCGAAGGCGGCTATGCGATATGTGGCTGGAACTATTCTGTGGCGAAAGACTTAGAAAAATTCTGCTCTAACTTTCGCAGTATTGTGTCCCGCGCAAAAAAATTTCGTTACATCCGGGCGATTGCATTTAATTTCCTAGAAAATGGCTAGCTGTGTGGGAAAACCGAGGAATAGCGTGGAAGTACACAGCCCTATTTAATGTGAGTAGGATTGATGCATGTTCATGCTTTTATTATGGAGATTTTGCCGCCAGGTACAAGTGCCAGTCGGTTTTCCGCTGATCTTAATGCCGATTTGTTCAGTTCGGAGGCGTAGTTTCCGGTCGCTGACCGACATGAACCATGTGCGGGTCACAAATCAAAGTACATTTCTCAGCTTTAATCCGGAGCTGCCTAAAAATCAAGCGAATCCTTGATGTTACACACTATTCCTCAGATCATTTGAGACCATGCATGGCTTGCCGGGTCAACTCTTGCGCTGGAATTTTTTAAGTCTGTGGTGCCATTTTATGTTGTAAATAATAATTTAATTGAATTAGTAGACTTCGTGATTTTGTTATTATGCCCAAACTACAATCTTCTTGCTCCGAAAAGACATAGGTTAGAGTAATTTGCGTTGATTTCAGTTGAGAATAGGCGGTGCCCATTGACACAGTCCTTACGAAAATATGCCTTCAGAACTGTAGTGTCATGTCAAATTTATCTAGCCGAGTTCTGTTGAATCAAGACAGAGTAATAATAACAGTAATACTAGCACTGAACTTTCCGATAAGTGAGTCACCAAGGAGAATAGAAGCTGCCAATCCTTTTAAATTTTATGGCGTCGACTTTGGAGAAACAACCGCTTTTGGCGAGAAAATACAGCTTCTCAGGAGTTTCGCTCACAATTTCCTTTGACGCGGTTTACATAAATCCAGTCATATATATAGATAAAGGTAATTGTTTCAAATGCTTTAATTAAGATTATAATTCTCCCTCAGCAAAACTAAACGTTCCTATCCAAGCGAGAATCGAAGTTTTTACTTGTCTTGGGCCTGTTATGTAAAGAATGTGTACTTACCAGCCCTCATTTTACAATCCATGACATTCCTCTCCGTTCCTAGACACCGGAGATCATCAAGCAGGATTTTTCCGGCTCCCTTCCCATATTTGGCCTTAGAGTGAGCTTCCAGTCCTTTTCCCAACTTCAACTGTCGGCAGATCACGTGCGCATCGAGGATATCAAAAGAATCATCGCAAACTGTTCCCCATTCTCCATCATAAAAAACCTCGACCCTTCCCTCGACTGGTGAATTGTCACCAACCAAGCGAATGTCATCAACACCCTGAAGAGTCAGCTCATTTTCCGCACATTTTTTAACGCAATTTGAGTTTTTAAGAAATTTATTCCCATCACATGAGGTACAGTTTTCCTTGCGTACTTCGCAGGTATAGCACTCTTTGTTACACGGCATGCAGCTTTGCGTGTCAGGATCAGGAAAGTAACGGTCAATACAAGAGGTGGCGCAATTGTACGTAGTGTTTCCTGTCATATTAAGAAACGTGTTTGGCGGGCACGTAGTGCAGTTTTCTGAATTTCCAGAGCAGGTTTTGCAATTTATGCTGCATTTTCCGCACACTTGGCTTCCGTCCAGGAATGAGCCATTGTTGACATCGCACTTCGAGAGACAATGGCGAGTGTAGGGGAGCTGGCACACCACCCCGGCATCCTCTGAATGTTGGCAGTTTTCATTTCCCCAGCCGCCGAACCAACATTTCACCAGTGAAGTTTCGGTTCCTGGTAAGAGAAAAAATCCTCGATTCGCGACTTCTTTTTTTATTCGCTACTTTTTTCCAGGTGCCGACTGTTTTTGGCGACTTCTTATTTATCTATCCGCAACCTTCTTATCGATCGGCGAGTTCTTTTCCGGTCTTGAACGTGGCTTAAGGACGTTCGCGCTAATTGTTTGTGCGCATCGTTACTGCGCACGGAATTCGTCACGCCACATCATCCATCGAGCGCGCACGCTGACGAAAAACAAAGGGCCAGAAGCCGTTTCGTAGCTTTGCTGGTAGTTTACTCTCTTAAATGTTAATGGTCGGTGACCCCTACTTTTTTTCCATGAATTGTCGGCAGATTGTCAAAAAATGAACAAAAAATCAATGTGGGAAGTTTAAAAAGTTTGAAGTTTTCTACCCAGAGGACATCGAATCCTGCCATCTTGCGGCTGTTTGGCGAGTGGAAATAATGTGGTCGCTAAATGCGAATTTTTTCTTCAAGGAACTACACCAATTGAATAAATTCACTTTATGGATCCACCTAAACAACATTTGGCAGAGACACGTTCATTTCAAAGATTTATTTGCAATATATTTGGGCTTACGGATACTGTATAATTTGGTTTTATCAACTGGGTTGATAACGTCAATTGGCCACCGTAAAGAGATTCAAGAGCTGACGTTTCGAGCGTTAGCCCTTCGTCGGAGCGAATCAAGGAATTGTGCGTCGTGTGTTTTTAGATACAGAATGATGGAGCTTCGCTATTGGCTGGTGCCTGGTAACGTGAAAACTTTGGAATAAATTAGTTGAATGAAAAGCGTTCGTTGATACCGTGAGGATCAAGAGTGCCGATTTGAAAAATAAATTTTTGTTCTAGAGTTCTACGGCTTTCCGTGTTTCCTTGGTGAAGAGAAAGGCCGCAGACTGCCATATGTTGCTTAGAATGATTTGGGAGATTGAAGTGTCTCGCGACCGGTTTCGATGCATTTTTGTCGTCTTTCTCTACGTCACGAAGGTGTTCTCGGAATCGGTCGCCAAGTTGTCTCCCTGTTTCGCCGATGTATAACTTTTTGCAAAGAGTGCAAGTTATACAGTAGATGGCATTGGCTGAGGTACAAGTGAAATGATCAGTGATTTTGATAGATCGCTTGGGTCCCGATATTTTGTCAACGTTGTGAATGAAAGGGCATGTTTTGCATCGTGCGCAACCACGCAGTTAAATCCATCATTCTCAAAAACTTTAAATTACTTCAAAATGATCCCGACACTGGTAGAATCTTTTCGCAACATCCATTAATTTCATTCAAACGCGACAAAAATTGACATAATTATTTATTATTAATTATCAAAATGCCTTTCAGGCTACTGTTTAGAAAATGTATTTCAGTATTTGTCCTAAATCTCCACATTTATAGGCCCTGTTAACAAGGACTTCTGAGGTAACCCGAACACTTGAATTTCTGACATGTGAACAACGTGTTTACAAGCTAGGCAGCAAGAGTAACCCGGCAAAGTTTATGACTTATGAGCTCGGCAATCTTGTCGGTGACAATAACAAAAATCAGTGCAAAGAAAAAAACACAGATTTCGGTCATTTCGTGTATATTTGTACTTACTGCACATCATTCTGAATATTTTCCAGGAATTTTCCTTCTGGTAGCCACAAATCGCTTCTGTTTTGCCCTCACAAGTCACAAGCCGCCACGTGCGGCTAAATACAGGAATCGATCCGGAGACTTAGAAATTTTTAAACTTTGATATTTTGGTCTAACAAAGAGAAAAAGACCAGGTGAATTTTAAAAGCATCGAGGTGTGAATTCGAACCCGGGTCGTTCAGATTACAAGCGCTTCGCAGTACCGCTACACCACCGAGGCCCAGCCAACCAAACCCTAAAATTTTAAAAATTTATAGTGCTATACTAGGCTAACCGGAGGGGGGTGTACAATATTGGCTGAAATATATAAATAAACAACAGCAACAATGGACCCTTAGCCCTAAAACAATAGAGCTGGGAAAGAGCTGGGAGCTAACCATACTAGTTCCCGGTGCATTCGGAGGTCGGATCGATTCCTGTATTTAGCCGCAAGTCAAGCCGCCGAAGGCCGCCATATTTACACATAGGGACCTGGGTGCTAGTGTACGCGAGGCACGTAATCAGCGGATTTCCACCAAAGACCAAAATCCAAAATGGCGGAAGTAATTGAATTTTCATTCACAACAGCAAACATTTATAAAATTGGTCTTGTAATTCTTGAAAATGTCAGTTTCTATGGAAATTTTGAGCACCATGTGGTATTGCTTATAAATAGTCGTTACGGGGTGATCGACATGACCGGACGTGATCCAAAAATGACTTGTACTGCTCGGCTCTGTGTCATTGTCAACTTGCCACGGATCATATTGAACAGAAGGTACCGTAGTTCAAAAAATCTTATTGAAACCTTTAAAAAACACTTTTTATTTGTATTTTGACGTGACCTAAGATATTATTTTGAAAATATAATCTTTTTTGTACTTTCCAAGAAATTAAATACAAATAGCCTGAGTGAAATATAATTAACAAACTTTATTTGTGACCATTTATATTATAGCTGCACGCAGCTTGGAGTCGTAGCACCATGTTTCAATTGCTGCTGCTGTTGATGATGATATTGTGACTGTCTGATTATTATAATTTGTGAGGATCAGTGTCTGGTGTTGGATTTAATGGGAAATAACTATCATTTGGCATGGGTAATTTATATGAAAACTATTGTTATGGAAGGCAGTTGAGACACTGCCTATCAGAATTTCAACTGTTTAAATTTATGATTGATTTTTGTTATTGATATTAATAAATAGTGCAATTTAACTTCAACCATTGATGACTATCACTTTTGATCTTAAGTAAGTTCATTATGTTGTAGGCTTAATTTAGGCCCATTTAAACTAGATTGGGTTTTATGGTGTGTCTAGACTAGAATAAAACTTTAAATTTTCGTCATGCTCTAAGTAAAATTTTATTCTCAGTCAACCAAAAATCCAATATAGCCGTTAAATGGGCAGGTCAATCATGCCTCCTTATTCATATTAGTCCAAGTGAGATTAGCCTGCAATGTGGCTGGTGAAATCCCTCCACAATGCAGTAATTTCAATTGCCAGAGATTGCCTCAGGTGGCCTTAAGTCGCCTGAAATCGCCTGAAGTCGCCTTAAGTCGCCTAAAGTCGCCTAAAATAGCCTAAAGTCGCCATGTTTTTCCAGCCAATTTTGCTTAAGTCGCCTTAAATCGCCTAAAGTCGCTCAAAGTTACGGCGACTTAAGGTCCCAGAGTAGGCCTATCTGTGATGAGACGGTTATTTTGATATTTTGAGCTTTAATCAAACCTTATTTTGACTACTGCTCACCTGTGTGGGACGGTCTCAGCAATGAATTAGCTGGTAAGTTACAAAAGCTTCAAAATCGCGCCATTAGGGTTATCACAAAAACTGGTTATGACTCTAGTGCTAACGCTCTTCGCTCAAATCTACGGTGGGATGACCTCTATACCAGACGGAAAAACAAAAAGCGAAACTAATGTTTAAAACCTTGAATAAGCTAACGCCGCAGATTTTTTTATACCATTCAACACTGAATACGAACTCAAAGACAAGGAAAATAGATTAGCTCTACCTAAGCCCCGAACTGACTTCCTTAAACGTAGCTTCTGCTACAGCGGGGCTCAATTGTGGAACAGCCTTCCTCATTATGCTAGAGTAACAAAATCCTCTCCTCAGTTTAAAAATATTCTGAATCGAATATTGTCCTCACACCCCCACACGCAAACATGTAAATCAGTTATTTTTAATTTTATATATTGACTACTGATGTTTTTACCGTGTATAAATAAAGTTAATGTATGTATGTATGCATATGTATGTATGTAGGTATGTATGTATGCGTCCTGTTACTACTGCCACCCCCTCCCCCCCCCCCCCCCCCGACACAACAATCGCTTGCCGTCGCCATATTGCCGACTGCCAAGGTTATTTCAGCCGATGCGAGACTGGTTCGAGTCTCATGGCGGACGGCAGCAATTTTCACTAGTCGTCCATTTTATTCCCCGCCTTGTCATCTGGTAATGGCTGAGAAAAGAAAAGGTAATCAAGAGCAAATTACATTCTACCTTCAAGGCAAGCGCACCGAAAGAAGCAGTGATAGTAGTGATAGCAGTTCGCCTGGCTTAGAAAAACCGCCCGCTAAATCTGTCAGGTTTTCAGAAACCAACATGGCGGAACTTGAAGAAATCTGGAAGGCGCTGAAGACCATCAAAAGTAATACAGACCAACTCCTCGAAGATAACAAGGCTTTGCATAGCCAATACTCAGAACTTCAGAAGTCACTGGAATTTCATGTAGCAAAAATTGAGGTCCTAACGACTGAAAATAGACAGCTAAAGAAAGAAGTAAAGAGTTTAAGGAAATCGCTGAACGAAGCCACCGATGAGCAGGAATGTATAGCAGGCGACCTGGAAACAGCAATCAACCAAATTGACGACCTAGAGCAGTACACGCGTAAACACAACCTCGAAATTCACGGCATCACCGAACAACCCCGTGAAAATATCACCCAACAGATCATTAATCTTGGAACTGTTCTCAATGTCGCGATTCGTGAAGACGATATTGATATCTGTCACCGACTGCAAGTAAGAAACGATGCCAGCAAACCAAAACCGATTATCGTCCGATTCAAATCGTACAAAGCAAAAAAGGAACTGTATGCTGCACGCAAACACCTCAGAAACCAAACATTTAACGGAGAGATAGTGTACATAAACGAAAATCTTACAAGAATGCGGCGTGAGTTATTCGCCAGCGCGTGGAAGCGTAAGAAGACTGAGCATTGGCATAGTGTGTGGACGATAGATGGCAAAATCTTTGTCAAGGTTGATGCAGCGGACTCTCCGTTCAGAATTTACAGTAAGAATGACTTAGATGTGATTTAACGTATAACGTCCTACCCACTTTACTCTATTTTCGAATTCATCACTTTATCAATACTTAGTTTATTCAACACGTTATTTCAAATCAACGTTATATCTTGCGTAATATCTTCCGACTTTTACCCTTTTCTTTATTCCCCTACAGCCCAACATGTAGATTATTTGCCACAGATATAAAACGCGGGGAATCGTAGAAGGGAATATTTTTCTGTTTCAGTTTAACGCAATTTTTCCATCAAATTATCCCTTCTATACAAAAGCCGCTAAACGGCATATAGTTCTCTTTATGTCTTTACATGTTTTGTGCTATTTATGTTTTTCGGCACCCTTTCCGTGGACAATTAGTGTTTTTATTGTGTATAAATTTGGTTTGTTTCGTGCTTATTTCAATGTACATCGGCAAATCAATAAGTATATTTATCTTGATGAGGGAGCGCACTTGTTGTCAAGTAACTTCTCTCTTTCTAAAGGATGAACATTAAATGCATTTCTCTAAACATCAGAGGTATAAACAAGTCGATCAAAAGACGAAACTTATTTCGTTGGCTTCACAATGGAAAATGTGATGTTATTTTCTTACAGGAAACCTATAGCGACAAAGACATCGAAAATGTATGGCGCTCCGAATGGGGAGGTGACGTTTTCTACTCCCACGGGTCAAAACGCAGTAGAGGTGTAATGACGTTAATTAAACCAACGTTAAAAATCGAAAATCCTGAAATTACAAGTGACAAAAGCGGTAGGTTTCTTATTGTTCATGCTACCTTACGAGATGAAGAATACTGTTTTGCCAACATTTATGCGCCGAACGACCCAAGTCTTCAGAAAGCCTTTTTCAATGAATTAGCTAATAAATTGCGTCCCTACTCGAATGTCAATATTATTCTCGGTGGTGATTTCAACTGTCCACTTGAAAGTGTTGATAAAACAGGAGGAAAAGATATAAATGATCGAAAAAATGTCATCGATAGCATAAATGACCTTCGCAACAACCTGAACCTTGTTGACATATGGCGACTCCATCACCCCATGTCTCAATGTTTTACATGGAGAAACAGTTCAGGCAAAATACAATGCAGATTAGACTACTGGCTTGTAACAAAACACCTGGTTTCACTTGCAAGTAAAACTGAAATTAAAGCATATCACGATTCAGATCATTCCCCTATTTATGTTGAAATTAAGCATGAAAACGCTCAAACAAAGCGTGGTCCGGGGTTTTGGAAATTCAACAATTCGCTTCTTGAAAATGAAGAATTTGTATTAAAGCTAAAATTTTTTCTTATTTACGCAAAAGAAAAACATAGTAACACAAAAGACAAAAGACTCTTTTGGGAAATGATTAAGATGGAAATCAGAGACTTCTGTATACGGTTTACCAAACGCTTAAGTAAAAACAAAAGATCTCAAGAAATGAATCTACTACGTAAATTAAATGAGCTTAATATCCGTCATGGCCAAAACCCTAACGATATGAATTTAACAGACGAAGTGAGAAGTGTTAAACTGCAACTAAAAAAAATTTCTGAGTATAAGACAAAAGGCGCTATAATCAGGAGCAGAGTAAGATGGTATGAGCATGGTGAAAGGAATAATAAGTATTTCACTAATTTAGAAAAGCGCGCACATGATAGAAAACACATTGCGAAATTAAAAACTGGCGAAGACGAATATCTAGAAGAACCAAACCAAATTCTGTCAGAAATGGAAAATTTTTATGAAACATTGTATACCTCACAACTGCCTCAAGATAGCAAAATATTTGACAATTCCTGTAAACCATTTCTAAATTCTGAAAATATACCAAAACTGAATGCTGATCAGCAAAATACTTGCGAAGGCCTCATAACTGCTAAGGAGTGTCTGGAGATACTGAAGACGTTCGCAAAGAACAAAACCCCAGGTTCCGACGGACTTACAGCAGAATTTTACGTATGCTTTTGGGATGAAGTTTCTAGCCCTTTAATTAATTGCTTTAATGATGCCTATCAGACCGGCGAGATGTCTATCACGCAAAGAAGAGGTGTGATCTCACTTATACCAAAAAAGAATAAAGATAAGCTTCTCCTCAAAAACTGGCGACCGATTTCCCTTCTTAACACTGATTACAAAATTGCAACTAAATGCATTGCAAAACGTCTAGAAAAAGTCTTACCGTCACTGATACATAGAGATCAAACTGGATATGTCAAAAACCGCTTCATTGGAGAAAATATTCGCCTGATTTCTGACGTAATTGATTTATACGAGAAAAGAAATTTACCCGGCATGCTCTTTTTTATAGATTTTGAAAAAGCTTTTGATTCCCTCGAATGGAGATATCTTTTCGAAGTCCTTAAAGCTATGAATTTTGGTCCAATGTTCCAAAACTGGATCCGCGTCTTTTACTCGAACATCTCTAGCTGTGTAGTCAATAATGGCCATGCGTCAAATTTCTTTTCCCTTTTCAGAGGAGTAAGACAAGGGTGCCCCTTATCAGGGTTATTGTTTGTATTAGCCGTCGAATCGCTGGCACAATCAATCAGACAGAATGAAAATATACGAGGCCTAAAAATTAATGACACCGAAATAAAACTAAGCTTGTATGCTGATGACATCACAGCCTTTATACACGACGATGACTCTGCAGGCCACTTATTCAATATTTTGGACAAATTTGGAGTTTGTTCAGGCCTTAAAATAAATATCTCCAAGACGGAAGGAATGTGGCTTGGTAGCCTTAAACATAACTTAGGAAAACGTTCTCCTTATAATATCTCCTGGCCAGAAAAATACGTTATCTCTCTTGGTGTTGCTTTTGCCTATGACCCTACGGTAAGCGACAGGATTAACTTTGAAGAAAAACTTGTATCTCTGAAGAAAATCCTAAATCAGTGGTCAACGAGAAATTTAACCCTTATAGGTAGGATATGCATTGTCAAAACGCTCGCCATTTCCAAACTTGTCTATAATACTTCTGTCCTCGCAGTACCATCGAACATATGCAAACAAGCCAGGGACATCTGTTTTAAATTTGTTTGGAAGTTTAAGCCAGATAAGATTAAACGTCATTCGCTTATCGCCCCTTTTGATAAAGGTGGCCTCAACATGGTTGATTTTGTTTTAATGGACAAATCCCTTAAAGCCGCGTGGGTAAAACGATTATGTGAAGCGGGTGATAGTAAATGGTGCGCTACCTTCTCCTCCCTCACATCCCACCACGGTGGCACTTTTCTTTTCGAATGCAATTTTGATATAAATGATTTAAACCTTACACCAGAATTTCCATCATTTTACAAAGAAATCCTCGTGGCATGGCAGGAGATACACTCTACAGAACCTTCGTCTGTCGATGAATATGAAAATGAGATCATATGGAACAACCGCTTTATTAAAATCGGCGGAAAATCAGTCTTTTTTCCATCCTGGCACCGTAAAGGTGTTGTTAAAATAAAGGACCTGTTAGGCGAAGACAGAAAGTTTCTTTCCAGAATTGCATTTGAAGAAAAGTACGGCCTGCGAGTAAATTTCTTACAATATCACAGCCTACTCGCGGCAATCCCTAGTATTTGGAAAAGATCGCTCCCCGACCCGCCGCAAACCAATGAAGTTACTAAAAACAACATTTCCCCGTCGACAGTCACAGCTAAACATGCTCGTGAACACTTTGTTTTCAAAACAATTAAACCTCCAAACAACGAACAAGACCTAAGCGAAAAGAATTTACCACTGAAAGCTATTTATGAACTGCCATTTAAAGTCACGATAGAAAATAAATTAAGATGTTTTCAATTCAAAATAATTCATAACATCCTACCCTCAAACCAAAGTCTTTTTAAAATGGGAAAGAAAACGTCGCCTCGCTGTGAACACTGTTTTTCCCCTAATGAAACCTTAACTCATATGCTGTATGAATGTCCCACTGTCCAAAAGTTTTGGCGCGAAATTATCACTTGGTGGAACGAACTGCGATCTGAGAAGATCTCCTTAAATGAGACAGATATTTTGTACGGGTACAAACCGGATTCCTCAAACTTTTACGCCTTAAATCATGTTTTAATTACCGCGAAACATCACATTTTCCAATTTTGGCTTCAGAACACTCCCCCGAGCTTTAGCAATTTTCTCTCAATCTTAAAGGATAAGATCCTCTGTGAAAACAAAATCGCTTTTAAAAATAATACATTGTCGAAATTTAAATCGAAATGGACAACATTGTGCGCATTAACCCCCTCTTATAATGCTTAGAATCTAGTAAAAACTTATCGCTCTTATCCTTTTTTTTTTCTCTCTAAAAAATTAGACTTAGACTTGTAACTTTTGTATCTGTATCATTATTGTAATTGTATTATTACGTTTTGTATGACTTTAAAATAAAAAAATAAAAAAATAAAAAAATAAAAAA
>OX393565.1:8902295-8919702 GCA_947652115.1 Blastomussa wellsi | reverse complement strand
TTAATGTAGATCACTTACCCCATCCCCTGAGTGAACTATCACCTTGCTCCATTGTCCCGATCAATCAATCAATGGCGCGAGGTGACACGACGGGAGAGCTGGAGATAAACAACGGACATGATTTAAATATTCTGCGGGTTTTCCATGAGTATTTACAAGCACGACTGCGAGCACTGCAATGTTATCAAAGGCTAAGAGACCCGTCGAAATCGACGACGAATCGAATCATAAAAAATAAAGAGCAGCGAAGGTTCAAGTTTTTTCCACATTAGAAATTCTGGTGAGTAGAAATGCAAACCTTTGTATATATTGTACAAGTTCGTTCGTCTTCTTTTTCGTGAAAAGGGAAATTCACATTTTTACTGGAAACGTTATACAAATGATGTACATTAATTGACTGTACCACCTCGGGTAGCGCAAAATTTGACCTTCGGCCCAAGCCTTTTCCGCGGCCGTGTCGGGTCACAATATCACAAGGTGCGGTAGAAAGAAGAGATCGTGGAATCGGCGGCGGAAAATGCTCATTTTCAGCGTAAGGCGCGAGGATTCTCAAAGAAGAGACATTTGTGCGCGTGCAAGGATCATAGAGCCTTAACCGAAAGCGAAAAAATTCTGATTGGATGGATTTTCTGGACGCAAACCGCCTCCGAGTTGACAACAGTTGAAATCCGAGTGTGCCTTGACTCCGTCTTATGAAGGGAAGAACAGTAGTGGCATAAAAAGCCCAAAACAGCGAAAGTAACGAAAAAGCACAGCGGACACACAAGAGGTGAGTTTGTTTTAATAATCTTACTTAAAAAACGTGGATATTTCAAAGTATTTAGCGTTGTAAATCAACTATATTTTATTCCCCATACAATGTCTTATAAAGCGCTCAAATTCTCAACAGTTCTCGCGTAACCCAACACTGCCTTAGATGAAAGGTCACGTTCCAACTCGCACAGCCGTGACGCTTATATGAATAAATAGATAATAATTCTTCGCTTTCTCTTAACGTGAGCTTGGGATGCCTGTGCAAATCCACAATAACTTTGAGAATTGCTTGGCTATTCTAAAGAAACCTCAAATCCTCGAATCTTCTCATCAGGTTTGAATGAAGCTCTATGTCGCAGTTCGATAAATATCTCTTACTGCCAATGTACGCATAAATTTTCCAAGGGTCGAGCACGTGCCGATTTTGTAGACAGTATGCCAAAGCTTGAATATTTTGTCATCTTGCGAAGGAACATAATTTTTCGAATCGCTCTACGTCTACATTCCTAAAAAAAACATCAAAGGTTGAGTTGAATGAATCCAAACAGACAAAACAAAATGGTCTGAATGTAAGCGCGGTCGCTATATTCAGCCGGTACGAAAGAATTAGAACTTGCCTGCTCCTTGAAAACAAATCATGTTCATACCGAATGTTACCTTTAGGAAAGATCGTTAATTTCCTTGCACACAGTAACAAAGGAAGCAAACAATAACCAAGCTCATACATACTAATGCGTTTACTTCAACGCGTTATAACGCGAAGTTGAAACGCAGTCTAACGCAGCAAAACACGTGTGCGCGTTTAACCCTTCGCGTTAAGAATGCGCGTTCGATGTTCGTTTAGTTCTGAGCGGTACTGTAGCAGTATGCAGGTCGCCTGTCACATACTAACTCAGTTAAATGACCTTCCTTTACATTAGTTCTCATAACTCAATTGATAGAGCACCACCCCCTCCCCCCATGTTCAAGAGGTCACGGGTTCAATTCCTGTTGGGGACTCTGATTTTTTCTTTGTCGCACACTCATGTCATGTTGATCAATTCACCTTTTACACACTGTAAAAGTGTAAAAATGAGGTATTTTGGACTCAACTAGTATTTGAAGGAACAGATGGCACTCCCCCTACCCATGTCCAATAGCCTTAAATTAATAATTTTATAAATTTTTCTTTTTAGATCTGCCTTGGCAAATGTTCATGAATCTTCAGCAAATGCAATGCGATGTAAGCAAGGTCAGTGATACTGAGCTATTGGCAGAGTTGGAGAAGATTGCGTCCGACAAAGGGTTTGTGATTTCTGACAATGAAGGGTCAGGAAACTGCATGTTTTATGCAGTGTCTGAGCAACTGAATCTTGTGAGAGGTATCAAGATCTCACATGGAGAATTAAGACAATCCATAGTGCAGTACCTCAGAAAGAACCCAAGACTGGTAAGCTTGGTATTTTTTTCTCATTCTGGTTAAAATAATCCTTACATGTGGCTCTGGAAAATGTGTTCCATGGGATCAGAATCCAGCAATTAGACTTGGAATCAGATAATCAGGGCTTCAGCGTTGAAGCTCTGATTTTTTCAAGCTTCTTCTTTCCAATTGCTGAAATTGGAAAATTTACTGCGATGATCATTCTTCACTTACATCTACAACCGCAGTACAAATATGAATTATCACTAACACCCGTTCAATGTAATTGGCACTAATTGGTGTTAGCTGTTATTGACTGTTATTGGCCATTAGAGCCAATCAGGGTCAAGCTTATCTTGGGTCAGTAACCAGGCTAATATTATCAGCTAACAAATCCATTAGAACCAATAGTAAGCTTGTTATTGAATAACAGAATAACAGTCTATAACAACTTGAGTTTCGACAGATAATATTAGCCATTCTAGCCAATCAAGCTCCTGTAAAAAATTTGGTAAGCATTGAAGTTAGAAAAACTGAGTTGATGATGATGTGTTATTTAGATTGTAAAATCCAATTTGACGTCACATCAAATACCAAAACAGAATGGGCAAAACATGCAAAATAATTTCTTTTTTTTCTTTCTGCTTTAACGGAACATTAGCCTCTTACTTTATTGGGACAATATTCGAGCAGTGAATTTCAGGAGACCTTTTTTTTTTAACATCAGTAACTGCCATGATTCACAAACTAAAATGTTTCGCATCAAACTTGAAATCTAATCCAGTTTTTTGCCCGAACTCTAATCCAGTTTTTTGCATCATGCAATGAACATGCCTCAAGCCCATTGAGGCCTGATGCTCCCTAAGATGTGTAGTCAAATCCCTCTAAGATGTGATTGATCTAGAAAAGACTGTCGGATCTCAAAGACAGCAGCAATATGACTGGGGGCACTTTGGATCTACATGCTTTTTGGGAAATGGGTCTTTGTAATTTAAGTTTGTAATTTTGATTCAATAAATATTTTGAACCCTAGTGTCTTATTTTGTTTAATTGTAAAACAGTATCAATATGAGCAGCTGTTTTAAAGTGGCAAAGCATTTTCTGTATAGTGATCTAGTTTTAGAAAATGTATTACCCATGAAGACCACAAGAGAGTGACTGCTGCCTTGTTAAGTAAAAACAGAGAAATCATATTTTAGCTGAAGTATCTTGTCAATTAGATAATTTATAAACTGTATTGTATATTGTGACCAAAAGATTGGCAGCGGTGGGATTCGAACCCACGCCATCGAAATGACTGGAGCCTAAATCCAGCGCCTTAGACCACTCGGCCACGCTACCGTGCCACGTAAGCACACAAAACCCAATTCATATATAAATGATATATGTCCGCAGACAGCATGGAGTCTTCAACTGACGTGTCTGCACGTTGCACGTTGCCAGGTTACAATAACTGCTTTGCTGGGACCGCTTTAACTTTACGTACATATGTGGCAGTGACATAACAGCAGCGACGCCTTGAAGACGTTCAGGCTAACGTTAGCTTAACTCCTTGTAATTTTCGTGCGGCTTTCATTTGTACCAAAATCCGTCCGTGGACAGAATATATGATATGATTTTGTCTAATCGTGAATCCCAGATAAGCATCGTTTTCGGGAGGGTAAATATGCACCAAACTGCCCCGTTATGTCCGTTGGTACACCATACTCGTGGACAGACTCTACAACTATATATATATATATATATATATGTGCTGCTTTCACTTGTTCCTCGTATATCCTACTTCAAACCTCTGAAGTCGTAAATTGGACTTGATGCATGTTTGCGGTCGGAAATAAGAACAGAGCTGATCAACAGATGTTTTATGCCATAATTGATTTATTAAATAAAGTGGGGCAACTAATACTCCTCTGTCACAGGAAATTCACAATTCTAGGGAATTGTATCTACCGCTTTGTTGGGTTGTTCGTATTCGTTCAAGGAAGGCAGCAATACTACTACGGTGTCCTATTGGCTTAGATCCGGGAAGGGCGTGGTTTTACAAACCGAGGGATACGTGCGCAGGGCCCAAGGCGCTGTGGTCGTCTGTAGCAGAATTACCAGCCTGCAAGGCTCGTCCCCGGACCTACAGGATACTTTGGAGGACCAGGACCCACTAGTCCGGGCGGGTTGGAGCTGCAGTCCTGCAGTCCTGCCGCCGAGTCTGTGTACTAACTGAACCTCAGAGAAGGAAGAAGAGTGAGGCTACAACAGTACTGGGTTACATTATCATCGAGAAATCTGTCAATACAAGGAGATCAGAGGTGTGTGTGTCTGTAGCTGTGCCTCCTGTAAGTTATTTTGTTTATTTGATACGTGCAGGCCACAATATGCAAGCTGGGGAGAAACGATGGCATTTGCAGTATGCTGTTGCTGCAGCACGACTGCTGTGACAACACATTGTACCACCAGAACAGTAGGAACTTGATGAGCTGGGCTTGGCTGCATTCATTCTTTGTCCACCAGTTGTTGCTTTCCTGTGCAGTGCAATTGATCGATTATGGACACTGGAATACACTTTTCGTGGTTGCCAATATTACAATAGAGCAGATGACATTTGGCCCTTAGTGCTGCTGAGTATTTAGGTCTGAATAATGCACTTCCTGATTGCATTGCTGAACTAACTTCACCACTGCTGTGCTTTAGAGTATAGAATTATATTTTTGAGTCACTAGGTCTTGAGGCGTATCTAACAAGGCCAAGAGCAAATGCTAGTTCCTTGTTGTGCTCCATGTTGCTGATAACTCCACACAGATTCTTGGCAGCCAGATGGCATAGAAACCCACAGCAACACCCATGGGGCACGGCTATTGTATACATGTGTATGGGCATACCAACATGGCTGCCGCTGAATCCAGTCCAAACTCTCTGTCTATGGTTCTGTCTGCCACTCTCTGTTTACTCTTTTATATATATACCCATATTTTGTATAGCATTTATATGCATTATTTAATCCGTCATTGTTATTATTTCCATTGTAGTTTTTAATTACTAATTTTGTTATTTCTTTATTGATCCCTGGGATCAGTAAAGCACCTGCCTACCTACCTACCTACCTACCTTACTGTTTTCCCCTCTTTTTGTTCCTGCTTGTACCTCAGTCCATCTATACCAACAATCCACACCCAGTTTCATCTCAGACAGCATGGAGGACGACCTGATGTTCAGCATGGAGGAGGAGCACAGCGCCAAGAGGCCCCCCATTCAACGGAGCACCCCAAGCCAGAGGACCTCGTCCCTCAGTGATGCCAATGCCAGTGATGACGACGAAGACGACGATTACGTCATCTACCCGATTCTAGATGAACCTGCTAAAGATATCTGTGGCTACTTGAAAAATCTGGTATACAACAGGCAGCTGTCAAACTCTCTTCCCAAAACCAACTTTTTGTACAAGGTGAGCAGTTTCCCAGCTATTTAGGTACTAGCTGCCTGATCTTATTAGATGTGATGACCAAGTACACAGTAAAGTGAACAATAGCAGCCTAATGAAATAAAGTGCTGGAGAGTTACATTATTTTTGCTGATTATTAAGTGATGTTGCATGTAAAGTAAAAATACAGCACATTTGTCCTGTGGTGCTCCATAAGCACTCTTTATATTGCTGTGAGAACAGTTCTTTTCCTTATAAGGAAAGATGATCCTGGTCAGTTGGTCAGCTGCATCTTAACCACACTTGTTATCAAAAACAGGAAGTACTAGAGAGCACTCCTCACCTCACATGATGTTGCATGTTTACAGTGAGGCCATCAGAACACCAGAAGCAAGCTGCGTAATGGTTTGATGGAGGACAAACCGCTCCTTATCGGAGCCACCGTGCATCAGACAACTGTTGCGATGAATAGCCTTTAGTTTGTGTTGTTGTTTGTCTGAGCGCATCTGCCCCTGCTGCATAATATATTTGCTGATGAACAGTCGTCCATTTCTTTACCTTTCTGCATAGAATGAAAAAGAAACAGTGCCAGAGTCGTACAGGGTATTGTCTGAGAGCGCACGGGTACGTTACAGACCTTCTGCTTCTGCACCAGTGACTGCATCTGCTCCCTTCATTCTGCGATTCACCCACTTTCTTTTTCCTTCACTGTGTTGGCATGTCCCTTTTACTTCTATAGCAATATACTTTATATTGTTTTTCACTTGATTCACTTTATAGACTAGTTCTTTAGTCTCCTAATCAATGCATCTTCTTATCCTGCAAACTGTAATCTTTTACTGAGGAATTTATCAACATGCAGTAACACTGGAAATACACAGAAATACACTGTTTCTGTAGTATACAGTACTTACGAATTCTATTGTAAGTGCACTATCCTATCTCACTGATTTTTATCACAGAAAATAAAATGGTATGAGATATTAATAGTTTGACCTCTGATATATCCCAGCGGCTGTAACAGTTGGATTTAATTTAAGAGGGTACATGGTACTGCAACAAGTCTGAGGAGATGGCAAAAATCCCAGGAAAAAACTGCAGTCTAAAAGTGTAGTCTGGTGTGGTGCCATGCTTTACGACTTAATCTTGAGACCCTCTTGTGAGTTTCTGCAGGCATCATGTAGGTGAACGTGGTCTGACGTGAAATGTGATGTCTACTCATCCTCATAAACAGAAATGACCTATCTGTTAAAACCAAGTTTCATATATCTCAAAAGCAAATGGTTCCTGCTAAATATAAACATGTCTCGAATGTCTACTAGGCCATGTGGCCAATCGTGTCAAGACAGCAGTGTGGAATGGGCAGCGCTTGGGTTACTGGAGCAGGTTTGCCTTACTAGTTACACTTGATTCAGTGTTCTAGGAAAGCTGTTAGGTAAACATAACACAACTACAGATAGTCATGAAAAATCCCATGATCTAATTCATCTTGTGGCACTTGTATGTGACCCCCAGTTAGGACATTTGATGTGAGATCTACTGTCTAGTCCACGTTATTTCCAAATCGCTTCATAATTCACTTGTATTTTTTGTCCACCCATGCCTTTTTATCTATTCTTTAATTACTTGTGTGCTTCATTCCATATTTTTTCCCTCTTACTCAAACTGAAACAGTGCTTTGCATGCTTCTCCAGTTCCCTCATTGTGATAATAAGCTGATTAAAAACATATGCGGTCAACTGATGACACTTCTGTTTTTGTGACAGGCGACATGGAAGCATGCCATAGAAAAGGCCAAAGCCATGCCTGACCCTTGGGCAGAGTTTCATCTGGAGGACATAGAGACTGAACCCTGCATACGCTACAGGTATTAACAACCTGCCTCTGAATCACAAGACCGACGTGTGGCACACTAAGGTCTGAGGGTATTGTCATTCCTATTTTTAACTCTGCAACATGAACAATTTATCACTGTCAACGGTCAAACCACAGTACAGGAGAAAGTATTTCAGTATTGTCTCCTAGATTGACAGTTTATTCTAATGGTGTTAGACTGTATCACTATTTACTTTCTATTAAGGCACCAACGACTTTCATTCTTGGCTCACATCGAGGTCAGTGGTGCATTACTGTTGACAAATATTACCGTCGCCTCCCATAGTACATTATATGCTGACACTCCCACATCTTTTCCACCAGCCCATCCAAGTTTTTTTTTTTTTTTTTTATCTGGCGGGATACTGAGTGTGCACCAAGATATTGTGGCCAACATGAGGGGCTGCATACCGTACATACCAATACTAAAGTTCTCACACTAAGGCAAACCCATAATAAGGCACTAACAGAACCAAACCGGCTAGGGCAAAAAGGTTTAAATATCAGCGGGAAAGAAATGGACCAAGTGTTTCATTCCCTTTGTTTGTGTAGTGCCCCACCTCAACTCTGTTGGGAGTGTTAGGTAACACAGGGCATGGACCCGCCTGCAGGGATGGGGAGGGATTGTCTGGAGTTGGGTTTTGCCCTCATGCTCTCTTTTCTTGTGCTAATTTTACCCCAGTTGTAACTTCACCCTTCCTTCCCACTCCCCAAGCCCCCTTTTAGTATGAACTCAGTGGAATGACAGCCACGGCACACGGTGTTCTAGGGCTGAAATGACTTAGTGGAAAAGACTTTGGATAGGTCCACCGCTGGGGATGTGGCACTCTTTTGTGTGGGAGTACATATGAAAGCACAATACAGTGTTATTAGCTCAAAGGCGCTGAGTTTTCACCTGGGAAAACGTACTGCCACATGCATGCAGTATTCATTAACTCAGGAGCTCTGACACCCTGCCAAACCAAATGGACACACTAACCCAGATACACTGTATACACACACACACACACACACACACACACACACACTACTACTACTTTGTTGACCATATTCACCCTTTACCACCACATTTACCTTTACTAACCTAAACCCAGTTCTAAATGTAACCTTAAGCCCAAACCCAAGTCCTAACTCTAAAACACCTCCTTAAAGAAGTGTGGACCAGCAAAAAATGGTCCTCATAAATATAGAAATACAAACTTATTACTGTGTCTTTCTTCTTTTCTTTGGTCTTTCCATGTAGTGGAAACTTGACCCATGATGAATTCAGTGCAAAGTCCCCTATAGAGGGCAAAGAGCAACTTGGTTAATGTTACAGAGTTTGGCAAAGTTTTCTTGTTCTTTCAATAACTGATGTCGAGTTTTTATATGATGGGGGAAGTCTGGCGACAGAAGTGGCCTTTGAACTGCAGTCACGCCAGTGTTGTAGACTCTCCTGTATGAGTGGCTAAGCGATGGCGATAGTAAAGTAACAGTGGAGCCACAGGTGGAATTGCCCTGCACCATAGATTTGCTGGGGATTTTGAGACATAATGGAAAAACAATACAAACGTTCATTTTCATTTTACCTGTCACTCTTCTCAGGTACAATGCTGTCACAGGGGAGTGGGCTCAAGACCAAGTCCACATCAAGATGGCTGCCCAGGTATTACTCTTACTCTAGAAAACGACTATTTCATCACAATAAAACCAAACACAGACTGAGAGTCTTTTTGTATTTTGTTGCCTCTTCACTAATTCATTTGCTCTCTCTTGGTGTCTCACAGCCCTTTGGAAAAGGGGCCATGAGGGAGTGCTACAGAACGTAAGTCAAAATATTTATTTGAATCATTTTCCCCATATTGATCGGGGGGGTATTGCCCTCATGTTCCAGCCAGTGAGGTTATCATGGTCTCAGCGTAAACAAAGCGGAGGAGTACGGGTCTTTAGATTGCAGCATACAAGAAGTTCAGCTCCACATTCCACACATTGCGTCCTCAGACCCACAGACTTGCTGCTAAGCGATCCATTAGGTTCGAGGCCAAAGATGGTTATGAGCATAGCTGACTAAACCTGCTGTGTAATGTTCTCCATGATGGCACTGAGGCGAAGCCATTTCTGACTCTTATAATGGACTTCATTCTTAGGAAGAGGAGTGTTAATTCCCTGGATGTTCAGTGTTTTTTCTAACACAGAATTTGAACTTATTGTCCCATTACTGTACCAACTAAGCTGGTTGTTGTATTTCTGTTATGATGTTATGTTGCATAAGAAAACGAAATGGGATAGTAGTATTATGGGTCTTGCTTATGTGGGAAAAGCAAATGAGGCATCCATCTAACCCCCTACCATTTACCCTGAAGACTATTCCACATACAAATTCCATTCCAACAAAATACTCCCCACTTACAAGTCCAAGCAAGTTGGTACTGCAAGATAATCTATAGATCTGAAAAGCTGTAGGTATTTCCCCGTGTATGGGGTTGAGGCAACCTTCTGGTTCTGAGGCTCAGGGTCACTCCTGGGCCCACAGCAGGTCAATTCCAGTCGATGTTGCCGTGTAAGAATGGCCTTTATTTTGATATTAATATCACAATATGGCCAATGGTGCTGTTATTGCAACTGTCTTCATTATTAATTCTTTGGAGGAGGGAGGGCTGAGCAATGAGACCACAGGATGAATTTTTGTGTTTTCATTTTTCTAGCTATGGGGCAAGTTAGGAGCGACATGAATGTAAATTAAACACTGTTTCCCATACTAATGTGTCTCATTTCCTTTTTCCCCCCAGGAAGAAGCTGTCTAATTTTTCCCACAGCAGTAACTGGAAGTCAGCATCCAATTACGTGTCCAAGTGCTACATGGAGACGGTCGACAGAGACGTGTACTTTGAGGATGTCAGGCTACAGATGGAGGCCAAGCTCTGGGGAGAGGAGTACAACCGCCACAGGCCTCCGAAACAGGTACAGAAGAAACACAAGAGCAAGAGAAACATTTTTTCCCTCTGACATTGACAGTGAAGTAATACAAAAAAAGGAGTAATAGTCGATCACTCTTCTCTCCAGGTGCTGCTCTCTCAGCCTAAAGCTTTGTTAACGGTGTGAAGCATACCATAGGTCGAGTGAGCGGCTTTTTTTTTTTTCCTCCCTTTGACCAAATCCATGATCCACTTTCCATTCAAATGTCAGGTGGACATCATGCAGATGTGTGTGGTGGAGATGACAAACAGGCCAGGTAAACCCCTCTTCCACCTGGAACATTACATTGAGGGCAAGTACATCAAATACAACTCCAACTCTGGCTTTGTGAGGGACGACAACATCAGACTCACTCCGCAGGTGGGCCGATCCGCCTTTTATTCATTATTGATGCCACTGTAATACTTACACTGCTGCTAATCCCCGCCACTCTGTTTACCCATCAGGCCTTCAGTCACTTCACCTTTGAGCGCTCAGGCCACCAGCTGATTGTGGTGGACATCCAGGGAGTAGGAGACCTTTACACCGATCCCCAGATCCACACAGAGCAGGGCACTGACTTTGGAGATGGAAACCTGGGTACACTTCTCTCTCACACCTTTACCAGCAGTCTGAGGCAGATAGACAACCTGCTCACAGTGTTGTTGGCAGAGACATTTCAGACAATATAGCATCTTCATCGTTCTAGGTGTGCGAGGCATGGCGCTGTTCTTCCACTCCCATTTGTGTAATAAGATCTGCAAAAGCATGGGCCTGACCCCATTTGACCTCTCCCCTGCAGAGGACTCCCAACTGGATTGCACCAACAAACTACTCGTAAGATTACTGTGTCCTATAGCATGTGATGATGATAGTAATAATAATCTAAGAGTCACAAATGAATGAGGGTTTTGGGTAGAAATGCCCTTCGATCGTAATATCATGTCAATATGTTTGTTCATTCGTTCTGTTACGGCATTTGTATCCTATTCTTTGCTGCTGCAATTTCCTCAAATAAGCTTCACCTTATCATATCTTACCTCATCTTATCTTAGAAGTCGGCCCAGACGGTGCTGAGGGGCTGTGAGGAGCCATGTGGTTCTCCTCGGGTTCGTACCATCTCAGGGAGCCGGTTGCCTCCGCTTTTATCCCACCAGTCAGAGTCTTCCTCTGTAGATGAGAGCATGAGTGATGTGGACTTGATCCCCTGCTCCCCTCATATCCTCCCCTGCTCCCCCCTTGCCATACCTGGATCAATGGGCAGGTTCCCTGTTGGTACGCACATAACTAGATGGGATGGATTACAGTTTTTACCCAAGCAAAGAATAGTTTAACTTATGCAAGAAAGACTGGTATTGACCTGGAAATGATTGTGTTATTTCCATAATTTACAGCCTTGTCTTTCAGTGGAATGGACGAACAGGAAAGAATCAACAACAACAACACAGGCGAACACCAGGTGAGCCATACCTTTGGAAGTGGAAGTGGCTCTGAATGCATGTTACTGTTGCAAAGTTTGCCCAATATTCTTCCTCAGTGAAAACTGACGATGCAGGGCTTTTGGTTTCTGTGTGTTAGGAATCTGACAGTGGCAGGGACAGTGGCTTCCCCAGCGAGAGGAGGAGTGAAGGCGACTCAAATGACCACGGAGATGGGGTAAAGGCTTCTGTTCAGCCCTCCTTTAATTTGTCTCCACTTTCAACCAAACCAGAGGGTTTTCAGGATCAATTCACATTCTACCAGTCAGTACTGAAACACACACAGAATGCCTTATTTAACCCATAAGAAAAACTGGCCAAAAATGAATTTATATATGATATTTACTCAACATATTTTGAGTGCCCAAGATGTTTGGGATATACTTGATATACTGCATGATATAATGTATTTCCAGTATCAAATTTCAAATGAATGTCAGTACAAATACAGTTTTATATATTTTCAAACATTTCAACTCTATATACTATTGATTATCTGTATTATTATATTTGCTTACATGTGGACAGAAAAGTAATAACACTTAGTCAACCCTGACATCTGAAATGTATCCTCTGTGTTCGTTGCTGTTACTGTGTTAATCCTCTTTTTACATTGGACTGTTAGATTTCATGAGAGCAGGCTTTATAATGCATGTTGTATCATCATGTAGGCCCATCCTCGTTACCGCAGAAACTATTCTGAGTCGGATGAGGACAGTGTCAGACGGGTAAACAAATATAGAGACTACAGTGTGTAATCTTCACCATCGCCTTGATCGTAACCTTCATCACCCTTAACCCTGCTTTTGTTTCGTGCTTTCGTGTCTTCCCCCTGTTTCATCCCTTCCTTTCTCATGGCGTATTCCTGTAGGCAGTTTCTTTTCTTCTAATTTAGGTCTTGCTACTCTTTCTGTTCCATCACCAGAGGAAGATGGTAGCTCCCAGCTGATTCTCTGCAAGCTTAAATGCAGAGAAATAGGTTTTGTCATTTTTCTAGAAGACCTGTAATAAATTTATGAAAGAGTCAAAATTCATGAAAGTTGTTTGTGACGAAGAAGTATGTGCGCCAATCATTCCATCACAGAAAAATAAGAGTTGAAGAAATCATTTGGAAACTCAAGACTGCCATGTTCTTTACAAGTGTATGTAAACTTTTGACCACAACTGCAAATGCATGGACCTTGATGACTTTTGGCCAATGTTCCATACACTTTATCAGAAATGAGATTGGCTGCCACTGTTTTCACTTCCACTCTGCCTATCTGTTCAGTTGAGTGAAAGAAAACTGTGTGAAAATGTAAAATACAGAGAAATCAAAGGCTTAACAGTAATGTGAAACACCATCTACCTCTTTGTTCAACCCTCCTATTCCCATATTCTACATGCTTTTAGATTTATTGAGTGGCATACCAACAGGAATGTGCTCCCCCAGCTCTTATTCGTCATCAATCAATTTAATCAAATCATCAGAATTCTTTTTTTAATCATTTTAATTGACTCATTGGCTGACTTGGTGAACAACTGGTGGTAATATTCTCTCCTGTTGCTTTCCCTTCTTCTTCTTATATTTTGGATGTGTGTTTTCTACACAGCTGACAGAAGAGAAGTGGAGCTTCTACCATTCATCTCGTGCTCATGTGCACCGCCCTTCCTGTGTGGCCACTGAAGTAGAGAGGCTCAATGCACTGTTGCAGGAGAAGAAGATTGGCCAGTCGGTCCTTGGAAAGGTAAGAGCAGTTGAGACATGCGAGAAGATCTGAAGGAGATGGGAGGGATTGAAATTAACACTAGTTGCCAGTAAAATGATGGTTTTGTCTGTGGCTGCTAGGTTGCTGTTGATCACTACTAGCAACTTTAAAAATAAAGTGGCCTGTCAGTCACTCTGCTGCTGATTCTTAAATAGTTTCATGCATTGAACATACTCTGGATGCCCTGTTTCTTTCCCAGGTCCACCTGGCGATGGTGCGATACCATCAAGTGGGTCGTTTCTGTGAGAAGGACGAGCCTTGGGATCAGGACTCAGCAGTGTACCACCTAGAGAGAGCCGCCCTGTGTGGGGAGCTGGAGGGTATCGTAGCCCTGGGACAGTGCTATCTACAGCTGCCACATCACATACTGCCAAACGTACAGCTGGAGGTACAGTTTACCATCTGTCTCGTGTATACTATGCATACAGTATCTGTGTATATATGGTTTTCTATTCTATGTATGCACCCCTGTATTTTTTTTTGATGCATCTGTGTTGTTGTGATGTTGGCAGGATAATGCAGGGAACAGGATGAAAGGGTTCAAGTATCTGCTGCAGGCTGCTGAGGCTGGTGACAGGCCTTGTATGATCCTGGTGGCCAGAGCCTTTGACACCGGGCAAAAAACTTACCAGGATCATACAACCATGCAGCGCTTGGTGGCAATTAATTAAACACAATTTAATTAAACACAATTTATTGCAGACTCACCCAGCTCAGACGGCATGGCAGTCCCATTTTGATTTCCAGGGGTATGACGTCAGTTTTCTTCCATCACAAAGAAACAGGTGCTTATCACCAGTGCAAGCCAAAGCATGTGAGCATTGAACTGCTTTCTTTATTCCCACGGGTCCAAAAAATATGTCAACCTAACAAAAGTTCA
Organism: Blastomussa wellsi; assembly: GCA_947652115.1. Lineage (NCBI taxonomy): Eukaryota > Metazoa > Cnidaria > Anthozoa > Scleractinia > Plerogyridae > Blastomussa > Blastomussa wellsi. The sequence goes on along the minus strand of OX393565.1, from coordinate 8,905,223 downwards.
CATTGAGTCTGTGCCCACAATTCCATTTCGGGAATTCCTGCACAGAAACCCAAGCCAGAAAATACTTTCAAATTTAAGAGTTCAAGCTAGTACTGAACAGAAAAAAACGGAGGTTTCCAAAACCTTCACTATCACTGCAAATCTTTTTGAGTGATCTGTAACTGCCTTCCAAGTTTCATGATTTAAATCACTCGTAGAAAGTCTTCAAACTCAACATATTACACGGAAATCATGAAGTAAATGCGGCGTTTCGTACTGAAGTAAATAAAGACGGACAAAACTGTAGATAAAAAAGCTTATTTAATGTAAGCTCAATTTTAAATAAACAACTAGTCTGAAAAGTTGGGAAATATTAACTCGAAGACTTACATTCGGAGGCTTCGCGATAAATGATGGCAGACATGAAAGAGTTCGACATCGCTATTTTCCGCACTGAGAACTGAGTAGAGAAGAATAGTTGCAAAGGAAATCCTCTCTTTCGACGGTGTGAAGAAGGGAAGTAATGAAACTTTAAATTTCCACAGCAAAATAAAGGCAGCCAACAATATCTTCCTGCAACTAAGCGATCGAGCAATGTGAAATTCACCACGCTCCGTAGGAAAATATCAGCCTGAATCTTGTCGCTTATCTGACACAAAGTTGACCCTTCATTCACTTAGTCCTGATCGTCTCAGAGCTGTGGTTAAAAAGTACTATAGAGGAAATAAAAAAAATCGAATCGAAAGAAATCCTGGACAGAGATGGCCGCGATCCCTCGGCCGTTTCCTCGTGTTGTTCGCGTTTTGCGCATGCTCGCTATAGTTCTCAAATGATTGACAGATTTCTTTACTGGGGCGATCATAGGAACCAGAAAAGCGGCGAGATCAAAGGTAGGTGCCAGCCCCCCTGGTCCCGTTGATCTAAGCGGATTGGTATTTACAGTGTAAATATTTTCACTTGTAAATATTTTCACTTGTAAATATTTTCTACTATTTCCCAGTCAAGCTCAGTGTCATTTCTTTGTTTACATAGTTTAGATCGTGGTCAACTAGAAAGCCTTTGCTATTTTGACCACCATACACATTTTATAACACGTACTGCTGTAATTTTTTTTATTTTGTAATCATGTCTTGTAACTGTACTTAATTTTATGTAAATAGTGTAAAATAAATGAACCTGAACCTGAGTGTAAATTGTACAATTGCAACTATGACACACCGCGGCACGGAACAAAAATACTTCAAAAGCCAGTTGAAGTGATACCTGATCATTTAGGCAGCGCAAACTAATTGTTTGTTGTACATTGTTAGCTTCTGATAAATCAAACACTTTTTGCATTTACATGTAAATTAGCTCTAAAACACTTCGAGAAGCACGTACTCTGGAAGGCGATACTAAACGAAGGGTGAAATGTTTTCGCACGTTTTTGACCATGGAATTAGATTTTGTAGGCGCTCGGAGGGAAATCCGACATAACCGCTTTGCTACTGTTTTATACACCCGATTCGAGACAGCAAATGCATTTATCTGCAACCGCGATGTTTAACTGTTGAAAAAAAAAACAAAACAAAACATAACAAAAGAAAAAGAAAAAAAAGGATAAAAGAACAAACACCAAGATAATGGTATTGAATCAATTTTACAGTGACTGCTAGAAAAACAAAACGCCCCCACAAAGCGAAGGGACTTTTCCCAGTTTCATTTTCAAGGTACACTTCCCCAATAAACTGAAGCGCTTTTTGAAGGCCGAAGGTGGCTCGATTCCTGTGGCGTAGACCCAATAAGTTGCTCGGGGCCTAAGGTAAGACTCAATAATGATGAACGTTTTGTCATAGTTACGAGAGATAATGCTAACTAGTCTAAACATTTTATTGTCTGAAAAAGACTGTAAGCCGTAATGGCAATACAGTCTACAATTCCTTTGTATAGCACTATAAAAATAGGTTTAATGGCCTATATCACAGTTCTAGCGATTTAAGCTTGAAATGTTGCTGAATCCGATCAAACCAACTGTTAAACAAGATGAACCCTGAATAAAATCTTTGCATATTTAATTTTAGAATGTATGAAGGTCGTCTTTAAACGCAGTTGGCAACGTAATGGTAGCTATCTCTGTTAGGAGTTTACTCCAGTCTCCGGCATTCCTTGCAAAGAACGACAACTTAAAAAACATAGTATTTCCGTGTTCCCTTAGCGAGGGAGGTGAATAGGGGTAAGCAAATTCGTCGATCCGGGCCTTTTTTTCGCCAAATCCGTCGATCCGCCAAAATTTTTGTTCAAATCCGAAACCACAACCACAGCCGAAAACAGAAGTGTAAAGGGAGGTAGACTGGTACATGTGAATGCCACTGTCAATTTGGGTCAAATAGTAAAGAAGGCAACATGCTTGATGACTATAACACACTACAACTCCAGTAACAGTGCCACACCTGAGTTTAAATGGACTTCTTTCGAGAAAAGAAATAATTTGGATGAACTCATTAACATTCCATCCAAGGACCAAGGCTGAAGAAGATCCATGATCCAACCCAAGACAGGCACAATCCAGAATCCGCGTCAAAAATTACAGCTGATCCACGATCCACTGTTTTTTCAAAATCCGAGAATCCGCTCGATTTACCGCACAAATCCACAATCCGTGCGCTTTTTAAAGCCAAATCTGTCGATCCGAAAACCTATTCACCCCCTCCTTAGCGGATTGCAAGTAGTTATCTATTGTCATGTCAACAAAACCTTGTAACTTTTTTCATATTAACAAACGAAACAGTGAAGGGATCGTAATCTTAAGTCGCTCCCGTACGAATTGTTATGTTTTCTTTGTGCTGAATACCTTATATCAGATGTTGTGAAAAAAGTATCGTTGTTACTGTGCATGTAATTGCGTCAATTTTTTTCTCAATCGTATTGATTCAAACAGCTTAAGTCGCTGTCGTGTGACGCTTCTTCTGA
>OX393565.1:8897295-8899795 GCA_947652115.1 Blastomussa wellsi | reverse complement strand
TGCAGAGGACATGAATTCACATGTATTTGCTGAACTACCAACTCCTACGGTAGTTTCTGACACTTCTCTACTGGACACATTTCTTAAGCCAATAATTCACAGACGACGCACTAATCTCCACCAGAGGTGTTTCCAACGACTCAAATTGATGAAAATCGTAGTTTTTTAACAAACCAACGACCTCCGCAATGTGTACTTTTACCAGAGGCTGCCCTTTTTCACTCTTCGAATATTCCATAAGCCCATTCATTTTTGTACTGAGTGGACTCTGGGCACCGCGTTTTGAACCAGATTAACCTCTTCTTTGGCTGTTTTGGCTTGCGGAAAACGTGACAACGCCATATCTAATTAAGGTGATTCCTCAGTATTGCATTACGCATCCCTACTGCGCCCGCTTTTCGCGTCATCAGCGCGCGCAAATTAGCACGTGCACGTCGAAAGAAATTTCCCTCAAGCTAAGTTCGATACCGAAATAAATGCTCGTTTTCTTTTGAACGGGCGTGATGACATATATTTTTTATTGCATAATCATAGTGTCCATACTATTCTTCTTTGTTGAAAAATTTAAAAAAAAAATTAAAAAAAATTATCGGATGGAAAAAAGATATAGGTGAAAGAGTGCTCAAAACCTTTACTCCGTGAGGCAAATTATGGCCGCGAAAATAACGACTCCACGAACGCTTTACGTCCACGTTTTTTTTTTTTTTTTTTTTATTATTTATTTTTTTTTCTACATACAACAGCCGACCTAATACTAACACTACTTACAACACTTAGTTATTACGATACAATACTCACGAAACTACCCCTAATTACAAGTACGGACTATGTAACACACTACTGAAATTCTATTTTGTAATTATCTAACCTTACATACTATATAATACATACACTAGTTACAATATGATCAATTAATTAGCTTATTCTACTTTCTATATAATACTTACACTATTTACACAAGGCAAAGCGGTTACAATTTTAGAGAGGTAGATAACACAACACATCACAAACACGATGCAGATGCTACAAATTAGGTTTTAGAGCTAGAGTTAATTAAATAACGGATTTTAATGAGCCAGCCACAAACTTTCTCCTCGTAGTATCACAGAGAGACTGTATCGGGTTTGAAAGCTTGAAATATATATATATCATAATAATGGTTCCCATCTTTTCCAAAAAACCTGGAGCTTCTTATTTTTTGAAGCAATAAGTTTTTCGGTCTCCTGCTTAGCCTCTACTTTGTGTAGAAACAGATTAAACTTTGGAAGTGATTTGTTTCTTCTACACTCCCATATACATAGTTTACCAAGAATTATCAGATAATTAAGTAGATCATTTCTATTTAAAAAGCCAACTAAGACGTCTTTTAGAGATAAACTCAAATTTTCACCCCGAAGATTAGTCCACCAATTACAGAATCTCTTCCAAAAGGCGCGCGAATAGGAGCAGCCATAAAATAGATGGTACAAGTCTTCTTTGTAAATTGTATAAAAGGAGCAATGGTCTGTCTCAATTAACCCAATTTTGAATAATTTGGAATTGGTAAACAGGATGTTATTTAATAATTTATACTGAAAAGACCAGACATAAGTTTCACCTGCAGCGTTATATGGGATTGAGAACACTTCCTGCAGCGGGTTTGAAAGCTCTAAATCCGCTGATAGAGCCTTAAAACCATTCGGATATTTTGCTTTATTAGCAATCAGCAGAGAGTAGAACTGTTTTGACTTAGCAGAGTAAGTGTCGAATTCAACACTTTTACATTTAAAAGTCATGGGATCAAATTTCACCTTTGGGAAAGAAGAGAGCTTGTCCTTAGGCACAGACAAACGTAGAGCAGACCATGTCAAAAAATTAGAGACAAGCCCTGTATCCTTTAGATATTCAAAAGAACGTATATTATCCAAACTAAATAATAGATCGTTTAAATAAACAATTCCGCAGTCTACATACTTTTTATAGAAAAAAGGTTTGTTATCAATTCTTATGTCTTTATTATTCCAAATTACATATTGGGCATAGTTAATATCAGCAAAAGCATTTCTAAAGTCTGCCCACCAGCTAGGCAACTGCTGATAAAAACTATTTAAGCGTAAATTAAGATCCCTTACATCATAATTACATTTTAAGAGCAGAGACCCTCCATATTTTTCCAAATGAGATACAAAATATGATTTCCATGGACCTACCCGCTCATCAAGAACCCTAGGAATCCAAGAAAGCCTTAACGCTTTAATTTGGGTTTCAAGATCCGTAAGATTCAGGCCACCGTTCTTCAGCGAGTTAATAACGGAGAGTCTGGTCACTTTATCTGGACCTTTCCACAAAAATTTATATAGCATCCTCTCCATTTGTTTAATAATTTCCTGTGGAGTTTCCAGTATTGTGGAAACATATAGTAGCTTTGGTATAAGGAAAGATTTTACAATGGTCACTTTGCCAAATAAGGACAAACCCCTTAAACTCCATAAATTGATCGTTTTTTGAATGTCACTTAATC
>OX393565.1:8884795-8892295 GCA_947652115.1 Blastomussa wellsi | reverse complement strand
CTTATGTCATGCCTTCAATAACATATTTCTACACTTTAAGGTGGCACACCCAGGAGTGTAGTGTAACCAAGAGAGTCTTATGTCATGCCTTCAATAATATATTTCGGCTGCAGATAAATTCGAGGGACAAACTTCTAGTCACAGATTTAGTGGACAAGTTAGAAGCACGAATAAACCACGACAAAGAGGTAGGCCATCCGATCAAACAGTTTCACATTAAGCTATTTTTATGGAACACAGGAAGAAAGTACCACACTCGATTTGTTGACAACACAAATTAGCCCTACGATCAACATGCAAACTCTCCCTCATATTTGTCTCTAAATTTCCTAAAATTTTGTTTGAAGAATTTTTGTTACATAGTGATAAAATTTCTATTAGTGCTAAAAAGCTTATCACATTCGTGGAGAAAAGGCAAGGCGAGAAAATCTTCAAAACATTTAAAGTTCATTTGGAAAATAAAATAACGCAAGGTGTTTTCGGAAAAGCTGTATCATCGGTACAACGTCAGAAACTAGGGTAAGCCGGCATATTGCTTTCAAATAATACGGACAAACGTTCTACAAATTGGCGCACGAAAATGCCATTATTTTCAAGGAGCCCTCTTACCAGGCGAAGAAAAATAGAGATAAAGATAAACCAAGCCCTATTGTAAACCAGGTAGCAAAGTACTCGCAGAGTTCACAAAGTCACAGAGATGTTCTCAACATTAGAAAATATAAGAGAAGGTGAATTAAATCAAGAGAACTAAGGTGGAAACGGCGATGAGAATAAGATCTCACGTAGGTATATTTCAACATCTCATCTCACTACAGGTCCTTCAACTTCTGAGCCAACTTAGAAAGGAATTCAACATCTCACGTGACGAGCACGTGTTACCGCTGCTGGAGAGATTTCACCACGGACACCGCCTGGTACTACAGCTCTTGGAGGAATCACAGAAGGGTGTAGTCAAAACAGAGGCGAAAATCAAGGTACCCACTATTACTCACACGACTGCGAGTGATCCGGAGTCTGGTGACGTCAGTGCCAATGAGGAGGGAGGAGGCGGAAGTGACACTGATGTATTTGACACCGTCACTCAATTGGATGATGAAACAGGTTAAGCTAGTCTTTGTCGATCTCGTCCCCAGTCGAGACCCTAAGGCAAGGGTTGGCAAAGTACTTTGGGGAGTGTACTGTTTTTCCTATCATTTTTGTTCATATGTAGTCCAGTTGATCTGTATTGTCTTGATAAAAAAAACTTTAGGTAAAAAAAGCGAAGTTAATTTCTGGAACAAAAAGAGATACTTTAAAAAAGGAAATAGCATTTTTCTTCTCGTACGGGCTTTTGACAATGTTTTAAAACGACTTAGATAGGACAGGTGCGAAATTCATCACAGTAGCACTAAAAATGATGTCAATGTCGTTATTGTAAAGAACTGCCTAAAGATCTAGAACTAACGACGGTAAGTTTCTCTTCGGTAACAACTCGATTTCATGCACTATAATGATGATGAACTGCGAAAGATTTCATTAGAAACCGAGGACTGAATTAAGAGGGATGGAGCTGGCAAATCAGTTAACATGCAACAGATAAGAAACCAAGCTGGAGAATAGCAGCAAGAGGTTCATTCCCTCAGTTGTAACACCTTTTAACTAGACGTTTGATTAGTAACTGTTATGGCAAATTCTCTTGCAGAGTTCTCGGCGTTGAGTTCTGTCAGTAGCTCGAGTGACAATGAACATACACAGAACGTAGAGTCAGACCAAGGCACGAACCCACCAAGTCCACATGATTCCGCACAAAAACCAACAGATGAAAAATCTAGCCTTCGTAAACAGCTGGAGGAAAAACAAAAAGAGCTTGAAGCAGCAAAGAAAATGGTCGAAACTTTGACAAAAAGGGAGAAGGATCTTATAGACAGGTGAGATAATCCCTCAAATTTGCTAAAAAACACTTAAAACAGAGAACCCTTTGACGTTCACCATTCAATCTAACAGCGTGATAAACGCAAGGCAAAATAGAGGTTTGTCAATGATGGTCAATCAAATTTGAGTGCTAACCAAGTTAGCCAATAACAAGACATGTTACGTGGCTAACACGTTTCTCCAAAAGGCCAGTGACAAGGCGTTTAACTTCATATCTTGCAGACTGCAAGACCAGGCACAAAGACAGCTCAAAAAGGGCGGGAAATTCGAAGACCTATCGACGGGTGATTGCCGTCCGTCTGTCTTAGTAGAGCGTTATGACAACCTGTACACGCAAACGAGGCTGGATGCTATGGATGAGCTCGATGAGCTGGAATCTCTTGACGAGCTGGATGATAACGGAGACATTAAAAACAAAATCCTCTTCTCAGTTGTCGTGGTGAGTGCAATTCTACACTTCTTTCAGATACAATGAAGTTCCATATGGTTACGACAATAAAACACTCAACAAAAGTATCCCGTTTTTCCAGTTCACTTTGTAAACATCTTGAAAAGTGCTCGTACACTTCAGGAAACAGGTCCTATTTGGACGAGTTCTGTATAGAGTGAACGACATTTTCCGCTCGTTGACGTTAGAACTCAATCAGCACAATCAGCTATACCACGAGCACTATCAAACTTGTTGCCATTACGATTTATCACCTTACTTGGCGATGTCCACAAGGTAAACCACGAATTTATTTTCTTCGCTGAGTTAGGTTTTCTACCATGACAGTTATAGGCTCGACTTCCGCCACTCTCTCGTTTCCGGTCTACCTTACTTCCCGAAAGGGGGGAACGCGGGCTCTTTTCCCGAACAGCGGTTGGTAATCGAGCCTATGACAGGTACTAATAACTTGCAAATAAGCACTTATTCGTAATAGTAATACCATGAACTAATTGCCTGTACTTCCCCCAAAGGTGGCTTTTCGCACGGTACAACAAGCACTCACAGAAAAACAGCACAAGCTTAAACAGCTGCTGGATATCCCGGATGAAGAGACGAAAGCTGAGCATGAGCAGGATATACAAGACCGCCTCAATGACTATTTGCGACAGACGGGCGCACGATTAAAAATCGACAAGATCAAACGGGTAGGTTTTGAGGCCTTTTAGCTTTCCAAGCCGTGCACACTCTAGACACAGTACTGCATTGAGGAAAAGAGACCATAACGTCTTGTAGCTTTGTGATCTAATCTGATCTTAACTCAGGCAAAACAAGGCTAAACAAGGCAACAACGGAAAAACTATAGAGGGCTAAGCCTATCATCTAAAGAATCAAACAGGAAGAAAGTCGAAGAGTAATGATTGAAATTGCATTGAAGATAAGAATTAAGAAAGGAATCCACCAGAAGTTCGAGTAACAAGTTGTCAAAAGCATTGTACCAAGATTATTTACACCGCATTGTAAACTTAGTGAAAAATCATTTATAACAACACCAAATGTCGAAAACAAATTTATTTGAAGTTCATAAGAAACTTTTGGTTGCCCAATTTTTCTGATTTTTAAACTTTATTTTTCGAGATTCCATGGGAAATTGTCTTCGATGTTGTGGAACTAGGGTTTCGCCCACGGAAAACCAAAATTACTCGATCCCCTATCGGACTTCGTCTTCATGTATTGGGGGAAAGGGAATTTAAATGTGCAGTAAAGCCCCCTTGTTTGTAAATTGTACGTTTTGGGGGGTTTGTTCAGAAATTCAAACCCTTACATAACGTACGCTTAAAATGACTCACGTTTTTGCTTCCTGTGTCAGGATGTGAGCAGACAACTGTGGAGCACATTGTACGATTTCCCCGAGTTACAAAACTGTATCAAGTTAAAAGAATACATGAATGAATGCGTGCGCCTGTCCTGGATGATGGCAGTCCAGGTTCCACCAATGACCATCGAGTATGAAACTACAGAGTTCTCAGACAAGCTACATGGACGGTTCATGACTTCGGACATGAAATCTCTAGCCATTAAATACCACGTGTGGCCTGCTTTGATTGACTCTCAAGGTGGTCACGTGCTTTATAGAGGAGTAGTGGTCACGTGACTCATCCACACATACATATATCTGCGCAATTCTCCCTGGAAACCTTCCAACTGACGGGTACGCCTTAACGTATTTAACTTCAAACTCCCACATGTATAGTTCTCGAGGAAATAAGCCACCCAAAAAGAACGAGAAATACACCGGCAAAACAAGTGGGAAATAAGCGCTGCCCATGTAGATATGGCCTGTGGATGCAACCGTTGCGGTATCTCTTAGAACTTGCGCCTCGTCCAAAACCCGGCATCTACTAATGTTCAGGGCTCATTATGCCATCATTTTGCCTATTTAGGACGATAAAAGTGCGATTTCTGGTAACAGAACATATCAAATTTGTTTTTAATTTTAAGTGACTTGATCAAAAGGACAAAGTCCATTACTCTTATCGCGGAAAAACACTTGCAAAAGAAAACAGACAAAATTTTTGAAGCAGTTCGTTTTATTTTGGGTCAGAAAGCATTACTGGCCTATCTGGAGGAGAACATTCTAGGATTTAATAAATCATAATTTACAGAGGATTATAAATGACAAAGGAATTAGCCTGCCTCACTAGTCCAGGCTCGTGAGTCTGGAACAGGTTCTCCCTGTTCATTCAGTTACATCTTTCGTTGCAATTGTTTTGTAGACATGCGTTTCGCATTTCTCTCCTAGCTTAATAGTTTGCTGTGTTAGATCATAAGAAACGGTCCAATTAAGCTTGCCTCCACTGTTCACAGAGCATTCATTACTGAACATGTTCTTCATCAAGCATCACCCATCACTGCTGCGATTTAGCCTCAATCTGTGGGCATTTGGTTAGTAGAGCAAACAAAAGCTCGTCTGGTGAGTGAACGCCCCTTGATGGTCTAAAATCCACAAAGGTAACACTCAGGATTTAACAGTCCGGGAAATGGCCGAGGCCAGGCAGACTAACCCAGACCAGTTTTTTGAATGAGTTCTCTGATGCTCGATGCCACTTCTTCAACAAGAGGTCGAGCCTTCTTTATTCTTTCTGCCATGTTGTGTACTTCCTCGGTCAACTATGAAACGATAGAAATAAAGATAGCAAAAGATGTGAGTAGATCAGTTTGCCGAACAAAGATAGGATAGCTCAACTGAGGTCATTTGAGGTAGCAGTGGATTCATGGAGAAAAAAAGAACAAAGATTATAACTAAAAAACTACGATTATACGACAAAAAACAAGCAATTTGGTTTTTCTTACTTCGTGCAAGCACTGTTCAGTTTGTAACAACTCTTCATTTTGATGGTTCGGCCCCAGTCTCTCTATCTGTTCCTGAACCCACACTGACAACTGATCTCGCTGTTTCTTTTTATGACTGAAAAAAGGAAAAAACATAATAACATTACAACCACGTGAAAGACAGCTGAATTTGGTTTTACCGCCAGTCAGATTAATGTAAGAACAAGAGAAAGATTAGAAACAAACGTGCGCCAAGCCTTTTTCAAATAACTCGAGCTGTAGTTTTCGGGGGTTTCCATTGACATTTTCAGAAAGAAGAGCAAGGAGGGTAAAACGTTTTGAACTGAACTTCTTCATAAGAAAACCTTTCCTCTAGGTCGTCAAACAAGGCAGGCGAAATCATCCTCCCAGCGAAAAACAGCTGGATTTGGTTTTACCGCTAGATTAATGTAAGAACAAGAGTTGAAGCAAATGTGTGTCAAGCCGCTTTCAAATATCTCGAGCTGTGGTTTTTAAGATTGGCACCTGCGGCAGCTTGTACTGAGCATTGTAACAGTGAATAGTCAGAACAAAATTGCTCTCGTTACTCTGCCTTTCATTAGTTTGACGACCTTAGGCTTTGCCATTGGAAAATTCCCGTCTATCGGTAGTGTAGTGAGGAGATGGTCGTGGAGATGGTCCGTTGACCTTGTAAAGCAGCCAACCTTTACTTCTTTTATAGTGGAAGATACCGCTTATCGTAAAAGCGAAAAAATGCCGTTTAAACCAGCCAGGATGAACAAGGAACCATTCGGCTAAAGGTATGCAGGTTGTGTCTTACAATATTTCGATTTTTAAACGCCATTTGGATCCTTAATTTAAATCTAAGATAACAGCTCCCACGCGGCCATGATGGCAAGCGAACTAGCTGAGAAAACGCAGTAAAATAGACCAGATATTGACCAGGACAAAGAAATAGACAATGGTATTAAGGCAAAACAATATTTATTTTGAACTATTTGATAAATATTTTGACTTCTTTGCAGTTAATTTTGCTTGTAACTTCACATACATATTCGGCTCTGTTGTTTATAAATTAATTTCACTAACAGTACGTCTGGGCTGCCTGTGAGTAAACACAAAATAGAAAGGTATTCTGGAGAAAAGCTACATTCTTGCCCCATTCTAACCCAGAGCAAAAGTGGGCCATTTCTCCAGCTTATTTTTTGCTCTTGCCCCATTTTTCGCGCAGGAAAACGCCGAAAACCCCGTTGTTTCGCTCTTTGCTCCACGGAAAGGCTTGCGACGCAGGCTATATATTTTCGAACTTTTCAAATCAACGAACCTACTAAAGGCATAAATATTTACCTAGCATAAGACTTTGAAGTCTTTCCGTATATATCTTCGTTAGTTTGATGTTCAACATAGACGAATGAACCTCTTCTCCGAGAAAAACTTTCAGCAGCAAACATGGCCGCCAGTCCAACATTTGATCACGTGACTTAGTTGTACTCACGAGACCGCTTGAGTGAAAACACCACTCACGTGCTTCTCCCTAGTGGAGTAGATTTTCTATTGACTGGCTGCCTGCTTGTATTGTGGAAAGAAAAATCTTCCCGGCGACACAATTAGAGGTAAAGTAAAGAACAGTTTTTGCTATAGCAGATAGTATGGCCCAGTACCTGTCGGTAGAGCTCAAATTTTCCGCCCTACGGGCGAAAAAAAGGGAAACTCGCGAGGTGTCCCGCTCCTCACTTCGAAGCATGGAAACTAGATAGCGGCGCAAAGGTTACTGGGAGAATTAAAATGGCAGTGTACAACCATCAGCTTGTATAATTTCGTTGTGACTCAATAATTTCTGGACAGCTGCAAGGTATTTTAATAAGCTCTATTTTATAATTCTTGTGTCAAAGTCTGCCTGATACTTGTATTTTAATAGTTTCTGCCGACTAAATATATGCATCATAAAAATTCTTTGACTTGGGCCATTTTAGTTTCAATAGGAATAAAACGCAAACAGCGGTTACAAACATTTGCAGGAACTGCATGACTTTTATAAACTTAACGTTTCGTATGTTACAACATACATCATCAGAAGTGATTATAATTCGGTTACAGATAAATTTAAATTTAAAAAATACAACTGTGCGGACTGGGAACTAACGAAATTGATTGACATAAAACGACAAGAATATGCTAATAATAGAGATGAAGTTTCTCACTGCCAGTGTTTTCATTTAAGGCTGGCTTTAGATCACGGATCAACAGAGACTCTTTCGTTAGTTCCCAGTCCGCACAGTTGTATTTTTTAAATTTAAATTTATCTGTAACCGAATTATAATCACTTCTGA
>OX393565.1:8872295-8879795 GCA_947652115.1 Blastomussa wellsi | reverse complement strand
CGTCATCTTGTGCAGTCACCATGGATCCCTTTTTCTCTACAACGATTAGTGGCCTCGGGTCATACGGCGTGTCGCTTTTCTTCTTAGAGTCGTCTCTTCTGACAAACACCGTGTCGCCTTCTTTCACAGTGGACGGCTTTATGTAACGCTTGTTGTCTGCGTGCTTCTTCATCTTAGCTTTCGCTGTCCGATCACGTTCTTGGATTTCTGGATCAGGGCAGCGTGTCGTCACTTCGGGTAGTTTCGTCTTCATCGGTCTTCCAAACAGTGCTGTTGCTGGAGCAACTCTCGTTGTACTGTGTGGTGTGGCGCGGTAGTTTCTTAGTAGCCTGTTCAACTCCTGCTTGGGGTTCTTGCATTGCACCTTCGCTGTCTTCATCACTTTCTTAATGGTGCGCACAAATCTTTCAACTTCTCCATTTGCTCTGGCCCATTTTGGAGTTACTTTTCGATGCTTGAAACCAAGGTCGTCTGCAAACGACGCGAATTCCTTGCTGTTAAAAGGGGGAACGTTGTCAGTCTGGAACTCCGAATTCTGAGAACACCTTGGCTAGCTTAGGTTTCACCGTCGCTGCTGAGGTCGATTTTACTATTTCTACCACTGGGTATCTGGAGTAGTCATCAGTAATCAGAAGCATGTATTCTTGGCCTGGAAGGTTAGCAAAGTCCACACTGATTTCTTTCCACGGCGCAGCTGGAAGTGGTGACATCTGTAGGGGTTCTCTCTTGCACTCAGGGGTACTGATCAAACACGCGCTGCACGACTTTACCTTGGTTTCCACCACGTTATCGATATTCGGGAACCAGACTTTCCCGCGCAATAGAGGCTTTGTTTTCACGAGCCCTTGATGGTCTTCATGTGCTAAGTTGATTACGTGTTCCTGTAGACTCTGCGGGATAACAATGCGGGTTCCGCGTAGAATAAGGTTGCCTGATGCGCTCACGGCTATGTCCTCTTTTACTCTTTCCAGGAGTCGAAACTCTGCAAGGTCAACACCAGGACGTTCGACTACAAGGCGCCAGTTGCCTTTAGTGACAGCTTCAGCTACACCTTGAAGGGTTGCATCGGCTTGAGTAACTGCTTCGATGTCCTGAGTTTTCAGGGCTTTGGGAGTTGAGGTAGTCGCTAGGTAGCTGATATACTCCTCTGCAACTTTCTGCTGACGAGTCGTTTGGGCTGCATTCGTTCTCGGATGCCGTGACAGGTAATCTGCTGGGTTTGTTTCACCTCTCCGATACTTGAATGTAATCTGGTATGGCTGAAGCCTCAATGTCCATCTTTCAATCCTTGCAGGAGGCTTGGAACTTGGATTGCTATAGATGGCCACCAGCGGTTTATGGTCCGTGTAGACTGTGATAGGCTTCCCATAAACATACAGGTGCAAGTGTTCACATGCCCAAACCACAGCGAGGGCTTCCTTTCCGTTTGGCTGTACCGTTGTTCGGTTGCTGAAAGGGAACGACTTGCATAGGTGATCACATGCCTTTCCTCAGTCTGCGGGTCCACTTGTGACAGAATGGCGGCTAAGTCAACTGGACTGGCATCAACCGAGATCTCTGATTCCTTCTCTGGATCGAAGTAGGCAGTGACGGGTGCGCTGGCTAACGCTTCTTTCAGCTGACTGACTGCGTGGTCGTGCTCTGTTGTCCAACACCATGGCTGGTCCTTGTGTGTAAGCTTGCGTAGGGGCTCGGTCTTGGTAGCATAATCTGGAATGAATCTTGAACAGTAATTTGTCATCCCCAGCAGGCTACGAACCTCTGATGCTGTTGATGGTGTCGAGAGATTGACCACTTCTTCAACTTTCTTCGGGTCTGGTGAGATGCCTTCTTTAGAGAATACGTAACCAAAGAATTGCAACTTGTCTTTGCTGTACTCACACTTGCTCTTGTTCAGGGTCAGGACTTTCTCTCTCAAGCGCTGGAAAACTGCCCTCAGGTGCTGGTCATGATCTTCCTGTGATTTGCCAAAAACTAGGATGTCATCGCTGATGTTTTCCGCACCATCAATACCCTCCAGAGTTTCTCGAATCACATTCTGGAAGATTTCAGGGGCACTTGATATTCCAAAATTGAGACGCTTGTAGCGCATTAAGCCCATGTGGGTACCAAATGTGGTAATGTAACGGGACTCTGGCGCCAATTCGAGCTGGTTGTAACCCTGGTTGAGATCTAGTTTGGTGAAAACTTTTGCTCCGTTCAAGTCTCCAGTCATCTCTTTGATAGTCGGCGTGACGTGACGCTCGCGTTTTATTGCCTTGTTCGCCTGGCGCATGTCCACGCACACGCGTACTTTGCCTGGAGACTTTGGTTTTGGTGCAACCACTATAAGAGACACCCAAGGTGTAGGACCTTCAATACGTTTTGTTACACCAAGCTCTTCATCGCATTGTAGCTGGTCCTCTAACTGCTTACGTACATGAAAAGAGACTCTTCTGTGCGGTTGTGCAACAGGTGGTACATTTTCGTCGATGTGAAGCTTTATCTGATAATCTTTGAGCTTGCCTAGTCCGTGAAACAGGTCATCGTATTCCTCTATCAGATCTTCTAGCGTATTTGCTTCCGGTTTTGACGGTAGCTTTCCGACGTGCTGAACCGTTTGAAGTAGGCCGAGACCTTGTCATGTTTTCCAACTTAGCAGATGCTGAACCGTTTGAAGTAGGCCGAGACCTTGTCATGTTTTCCAACTTAGCAGAGAGCCACTAGATCCCTCCACAACGTAGAACTTGTCACTAAGCTTCTTTGCTTCCGACTCGAGAGTGGTGGTAAATTTTCCAAGGACACGAAGGGGGGCCTGTGATTGGTACCCATAAATCTTTACACTGCTAGGCTCAAGGTTGGGGCGGTTGGGCAACCTGTGGTATTTCTTCTCATCCAGAATGTTAATGCTTGCTCCAGAGTCCGCCATAATCGTCACGGGTGTACCATGCACTTTGATCTTGAAGAAGGGCTGATCTTTCAGTGCTTTAGTGCTTAGAGAGAAGGTGTACACTTCATCTTCATCACTCGATACTTCTTCACCAACTCTGTGTACTGTGGAAGAGCGTGCGTTACTCGATTCGCCCTTGTCTTTGGATCTGCATACAGCCTCAAAGTGGTTCAATTTTCCACAACCTCGGCAGGTGGCTTGATAGGCAGGGCAGGATGTTTTTCCACCATGATGGGGGTAATCTCCACCACAATTTCGACATTTAGGACTTGATTTCCGGTCTTCATGACCACTGTTGCGTGACTTACGGTCACGTGGTTTCTTGTCGGATTTGCGTCCGCCATCGCTGGATTTCCGATTTCTTCGGCGTCGATTTCCATGACCTGGGGACAATTTATTTACGGACCAGTTATCCTCGATGTTAGCGCCTTGTGTTTTCGAGAGTTCCATGGCTTTGCCAGCATCCAATAGTTGCGTCAGGGTGTACGATGGATTCTCGAGGGCTTTCGTACGCAGCGCAGCTTATGGGAACTGCAGCTTTGCACTATTTGGGTTTTGATTTCACTGAGTAGCTTGTGTACTTGTTTCGGAGACGTCAAACTCGGGGAATGCGGGTAGCGCTGTGGCCATGTTTCACGCGTTTGCGGTATGAAAATCGAATCAACCACTGTTAATGTTGTAGTCCTGAGAATCCTCGTCGCCAATGTAATGGTGTACAAATGGCTCAAACACAGACCGAAGCTTACTCGAACACTTGTTTATTTCATGCTTTTACAATGAAGCCAAAAACCATAGTTGCATAGTCAGCTTCATAGTTACAACCATAGTTGTAACTACGCAAAAACCTATCTATAGCTACCTTGTGTTCTCACATCCGGGGTCCTACGCTAGCAATCACAATGCATGACCATATTAGGTAACGACACTACACCGACGAAACAATTTTCATGCAGCTGGGCCAAGCTACAGCAGTGGCGTGTTCGTACAAGCGCCGCAACCCACAAGCGCCGCAACAAGAAACACAAGCGCCGTCGCAAAACAAAGGAAAAGGGAAATCATGTTGACAGAATTTGCCCGCTTTGAAAATTTGAATGCGGACACCGCAGACAAGACAAAAATTTGTCACGACAAATTTTGTCCTTCGGTTTTTGTCGAGATAATTCCAGTTTTGTCCGCTAGTGCGGATAGGCCCCAAGGCACCATTCCCTACATACCGTAGTTACTAAAACATGGAACCGGCCAAAACCAGCCAAAACCACCAACAAAACCAGCCAAAACGACCCAAAACTTCCCTCAAAATACTAATACAATTCAATGCGACCTGAAAAAACGTTGTGTCTACGGTGTTGCGTGACTATATAGTGCTTGACTATTGCATGACAAATATATGACAGAGTAGACCACGTGTGTATCTTCCTCTTGGACATAACTGTGATTTCTTGTTTAGCGATTGCGCCAGATGGATTATCACTGATGCAGCCTTGAAGATGCACTAAGACTGTGAGGCAATTGTAAAAGAACTAATCTTTTTTTTCGAAACAGACAAACGCACAGAGGCTTATCATATAAACTGACTACTAGATATTGTCGTTCGTAATTCTACCCAAGCAAAGGGAGAGCCTTCTAGTTTTCAACAACATCCTGATGTTTGCAGAATGTTCTGCTTGAAAGATTTACTCATCAATTAGCGATCAATATCCTGTTATGAAGACAAGTTTTCGATAAGATCTGACATGCGGTCAGATAGACGAGCTGCAATGTGTTTTGAGACAAAAAAAACTTCAAATGAAAATTCTTTTGGGAAAGTGCCATATTGCTCTTATAAAATGTAAGGGAAATAACCGAAGCATTAATGCAGGGCAGTTGAAACAACACGGAGCTTTAGATAGGCTTATTCGTCATGATGAAGGCTACAAATTTCTAAATGCTTTGAGAGCTTCACCACCATACACTCTTTTTTTTTTATAAGAATATATTTTATAAGAATATCGAGACTGAAATCTGCGAAATTTTAAGAATATTTTAAGAATAAAGCCGAGGCCGAGATTTTGAAAAGGATATAATTTTGTGTGTAGAAACATCTGTAAATACAATACAGTTTAAATGATTACAGTTGTAAGTGATTACACTCAATACTATTGTCCTTGACAAAGTTGAAACAAATTCGGGTACTTTCGTTTCTATCACGCTATTTCTGTGCGAAATGCTTTTTTCAAAGCCAAAACGGCCAAGTGTCGTTCGACGTGACATTTTGGCCTCGCTGACTGCAACGAAAAGCGATGGAGCATGTACACAATGCAATGCGATATAGATCCAGATACCAAACACTTGTAATAGATACCCCAATAAATTCTACAACGGAAATGTCATAAGCTATAATTTACGAATATTCACAAGAATATTTTCAGCCTAAAATCGGCAGAAAAATAAGAATATTCAGCCTGGGACGGAAAAACAACATTCTTATAAACGGAGTGTACTTTGAAAAAGCCAAAAACGACTTGTTTGCAATGATAAGACAGCTGGGCCCAGCTACTTTGTTTTGCAGTTTCTCATCTGCTGAAACCCAATGGGTGCATTTACTTCGAATACTTGGCCAGCTTGTTGAAAATAAGACTTATACTGGTGAGCAAATAGAGAATTTTAACTGGGAAGACAGATGCCGTTTGATACAGGACATACAGAGTGGCCCAGTTACTTGTGCCAGACATTTTGATTATCAAGTCAACAACTTTTTAAGTAACTTTCTATTAAGCTCTTCAGACCCTTTGGGAAAAATATCAGACTGGTTTTATCGAGTAGAATACCAACAGTGAGGATCACCTCATATTCACATGCTGATATGGATAAAAGATGCCCCACAATTTCACATAAATAGTGACAAAGAAATGACAACATTTATTGATAAAATAATTACATGCATTAAACCTATAGACAACCCAAAACTGTTAAAACTTGTCAATAGACAAGTACATAGGCGTTCATATACATGTCATAAAAATACAAGCAGTCCTTGTAGATTCAACTATCCACAGCCTCCAATGAAACAAACAATGATATTGTATCCATCTGACGAAAAGACACCCAATAGTGACATAAAGACATACAAAGAAAGCTGGAAATCAATAAAAAGTTATCTAGGGGATTTACAAAATTTAGAAAATAAGTCCTCTAGGACTTATTACTTAAGCTTGCTATCCGTTCATCTTTGAATGCTGCTACTATACATGTATTTTTGAAACGAAACCCAAATGCAATACACATAAACAACTATAATGCAGATTGTCTAACGGCATGGAGAGCAAATATGGATATACAGTATGTATTAGATGTATATGCATGTGCTGTATACATAGCAAATTACATATCAAAATCACAAAAAAAGTATGAGTGAACTTTTGAGACAAGCTTGTACCGAAGTTAGAGAGGGCAACTGCAATTTAAAACAGCAAGTAAGAAATATTGGCAGTAAATTTCTTAATAATGTGGAAATAAGTGCACAAGAAGCAGTTTATATAACATTGCAGTTACCCATGAGAAAAGCATCCAGACAAATCATATTTATAAACACGTCACCTCCTAATGAAAGGGTAGAGCTTTTGAAGCCTATAGAAAACATTAAAGAAATGGACGATGACTCTGAAGAAATAATATACCACTGGACTAAGTAAGTAAGTCTGCTGTCGGGCCTAGTGGCCCATCAGGCCGGAGCTTATCCCCGGTTTCTGTAGCATGAAGCGACAGAGAGTATTTCTACTCCCCCCTGGATGGGATGCTAGTCCATCGCAGGGTTACCCCCCAGCAGTAAATTCGCCGGTACCCATTTGTACACCTGGGTGAAGAGAGGCACTGTGAGAGTAAAGTGTCTTGCCCAAGAACACAACGCAGTGCCCCGGCCAGGACTCGAACCCGGACCATCCGATCCAGAGTCCAGCGCACTAACCATTAGGCCACTGCGCCTCCCACTGGACTACTTAAGAGATATTGTAAGCGCCCACAAAAGTTAGAAAATTTAACACTAGCAGACTGGGCTGCATGGTATGATAACTGTAGTTCAAAGCCATATGCTGAGGAAACGCATGAGATATTTGACATTGATGGTATTCCATTGGAAAAATATGTTGATGATGAATAAAATGATGATGATAAAGTTGTTGCTGTATCATGTAGTCATTGCAGATGATACTAGTTTTAATATCACTAGGCACATGTAGGCATTGACTGCCTATTTTTAGTACATGTACTGAATAGTGCACGACCCACGGGCTGGCATGGTCGCTGGAAGGAAATGTATCGCGAAAAGCTGTTTCCACATCCAAAAAAAACTGGGGATTTTGGAGAGAGAACAACACTCTGTTTACGTAGTTTTATGACAGGTGGACTTAGAGAATGTTAATATTCTGAAAATGTAAGTTGCTGTCTAAATAAGCGTGAAATATGTGATAAATCTTGCGACAAAGTTCTTTGCTTGTGCGAGATCTATTGCGAAATTTACATCGTGTAATGATAGAAAATATCACAAAATTAGGTATAAATCGAGAGGAAATAACCTTATAGAGCTTTTTTTAGTT
>OX393565.1:8799795-8867295 GCA_947652115.1 Blastomussa wellsi | reverse complement strand
TGCTTGAGTAATAAACTTGAGAAGGGCGGTAAAGAAACCCGGACCAGGACACGAATCACCGTTTTGGTCCAAAAAATTCACAAATATTGCTTACGAGCTGAAACGTGAATGGGAACATCTTTTTCGAACTTTTCTAAGGTAATTTAGACGAAAAAACCACCTGAGTGCTACATAAGAGAGTGAAACCAAAAAAACAGACTGGCATGACAAGGCGACGACAAGCCAATAATTTATTCAATGTGGGCGATTACATGTAACACGGAACGCGAACAAACCTTGTTTCTGGATAATTTCAGCCTTAGCAGCCAGCGAATGGTTCCAAAATTACTTACACTAACCTTACATTGTGTACAAAAGTCATGACCTCAATTTTCGAAAGATTTGGCCCAAATTTTTGGCAAAATAAAACAATTCTTCGCGACGTCAGCCCATTATATACCATCAGTGCGAGACAGCTCTTAAATTACCAGCCGCTCGGGAAAGGATCTCAAAGAGAGTGGTGGAAATCGAGCCTAGCTCTTGAATTGCTGTGGAAATTCTAAATTTTGCTCGAAAGAAAGAGAAGAGCCATAAGCCGAACGTATTCTGATGTTCTAACTATCGCACTTTGATTGCGTGGAGATCCGAACAAGCGGTACTTAGCATGTGACCATGAAACGTGACGCGAGTTTCAACACTATGAAGTGGTTTTTATATCAATATTAACTTGCCAACTTTCTTCTTTCTTTGTACAAAACTTTGTGCAAACAACGTCAACTTTGTGCAAAGAACGACGACAACTCTGTACGAACAATGTCAACTTTGCAAGGACAACGACGACTTTGTACGAAGAACGTCGACTTTGCAAGGACAACGTCGACTTTGCAAGGACAACAACAGCTTTGCAAGGACAACGTCAACTTTGCAAGGACAACGACAACTTTGCACGAAGAACGTCGACTTTGCAAGGACAACGTCAACTTTGCAAGAACAACGTCGACTTTGCAAGGACAACGTCGACTTTGCAAGGACAACGACAACTTTGTCATAACAACGTCAACTTTGTCAGAAGTTCATGTATGACCCCATGAAATGTCCTGAGCGCCTATCACCTGCGTGTATGGCCCCATGGAATTTCCTACGGCTGTAGTAAGTGTAGTAGCCGTAGTAGCCGTAGGAGCTGTACTATCTGTAGGACTTGTACCAGCTGTAGTAGCTGTAGTACGTGCAGTAGCTGTAGTAGCTGTAGAAGATGTAGTAGCATGTAGCAGCTGTAGTAGCGTGTAGCAGCTGTAGTACGGCCAGTATAAAACAGGTAATACAGACTACGGACTACGGACTATGTACTGGGTATAAAACACGGACTGTTTATAAAACGAGGACTAAGCATTACGGACTGCGTATAAAATATGGACTCAGGTATAAAACGCGGACCGAGCATTACGGACTCAGTATAAAGCAAAAAAAACAGGTTTACACTGAATAAATTCTCGCACGAATGTTTTATAAATGGAAGATGCTCATTTCCCGAAAGAGCCCGCTCATACAGGTTTAACCATACTCAATCGATTGCCGAAAAAGAAAAAGAATACACTGAAAGTCACAAAATTGAGGAGCTGTATGAATTTTCGAATGATTCAAGCCGTGATTAAATGTTTTGAAAGATCAATAGTCGAGAGAATTGAGGAGAATTCGAATGACTTGTCCCGCTGTTTATTTATACGTACGATAATGTTAATAAATACACATAAATACGGTCATGGCCAAATGAGGAACAAAAAGTTGATAAATAGGAGAAACGAAATCACACAAGGATGGCAGTTCTACAGTCCTTAAAATCGCCTTGGAAAAGGAAGGGGAAAAAAAGAAAAAAAATGTTATTGCAACACGGGGTATTCGTATTTGGTCACCCACCCAAGCACTAACCTCGCCGAACAGGACTTAACTTCGTTGTCCTTGCAAAGTCGACGTTGTCCTTGCAAAGTCGACGTTGTCCTTGCAAAGTCGACGTTCTTCGTACAAAGTCGTCGTTATCCTTGCAAAGTTGGCGTTGTTCGTACAGAGTTGTCGTCGTTCTTTGCACAAAGTTGACGTTGTTTGCACAAAGTTTTGTAAAAAGAAAGAAGAAAGTTGGCAAGTTAATATTGATATAAAAACCGCTTCATACAACACGTGAGAGGCATTCAAGTTTGTTTCGAGCGGCCCGTTTCGCACATGCTTCAAATTCACTGGTATAAACTGGAGTTAAAATTTATTTCACTAAAATAAGGATTTTTGTTTTGCCCCCTTCATTTCAGCGCGGAAAACTGAGAGTTGAGGCTTGAGGCTATTTGAAAACAAAAGTATATTTTTGTTCGGGGCGATAACGGATACCGATCAATCCAGAATGCGCTGATTTGGAACTATTTCATTCAAAATACATGCATGATCCCGTCTTAGCCTACTCAAACCAAGCCGCGTCCTGCCTTTCACCGCGGCTTAAGTCAACCGAAAAAAACCTAGGTGAAACCGAGGTTTTTAATGCAGCTAGACGGGGTTTTGCCGAGGTGAAACTGCAGATCAAAACCGCGATTTGACCAGGGCAAAATCGCGGCAAATGGTCCCATAGTTTCGAGCGGTACTGTAAATCTGTTCGTCCTGGCAAGGCAAATAATGGCCATCATCCTCTAAGCAAAGCAATTTAGCTGTGAGAAACTAAATAAAAGAGATTTTAAACTCCTTAGCCAATGTTTCTGACATCTTCTGAGACATACTCTCCCCAGACCTTTTCAGTCACGTCAGCTGTACATGTAGTAACACTAGCCGTAGTGATTTTCTTAAACTCCCCACTTAAGCACCCCACCCAACCCATCTTCTCCTAAATTTGAAATAAGCCCCTCGGACCCGTATTAATTTGTGGATTTACAGTATTCAAGTTATATTTTCCTCCAAACAGAAAATATCATTTTGTGTTAGAGTTTGTGTACAACTCTTTGTGCCTTAACCCATGTGTTACTCCTTAAGAGTGCCAACTGACACACAGCATCCAGGTGGTGTGCGGCCTACAATTGCGGTGCATTGTGGTTGTTAAATTTTCAAGATGGCGGCGAAGGGTCGAGAAAATGAGTAAGTTCTGACCTTCCTTTCGTGAGGTTTTAGACCTTTTATGTACTGTTTTCCTGGCGTCAAGTGAAATAACATGCATGAAGGCCTCATTGACGTTATAACAATCGGAAAGTTTGTTATTTTGTCAAATAATTTTCTATTTGAAAATGTCTACCCGAAATGTATGTAATTTGTGCCCGATTTCTTTTATAATATTATTATAATAATAATATTTAATATTTATATTGCGCATTTTCTATGAGGATAATCAAATGCGCATTACAAAATTACAATAAGTTTAAAAATAATTAAAATTAAAACTTACTTACAATTACTATGGAATCAAAAAGACAAAAACTGCACTATTTACAATTAGAAAAATAATTTGCTGAAAACTGTAAAAATGTCAATATAAAATAATTGCACTAACAAAATGTCTTACTGAATAAAAATGTCTTAAGTTTCTGTTTAAAATCACTTGTGGTGCAAGCAGATCTAATGTCTATGGAAAGACTATTCCAAAGCCGTGGTGCTGCCACCATGAAGGATCGATCCCCCATGGTAACTTTTGTAAAATGCTTTGGAGTGCTCAGAAGAATTCCCTTGTTATTTCGTCGTAAATCATAACGGGATGGTGGTAGAACGGAGACTAAATCAATTAAATATTTAGGAGCTGAGCCATGAAGTACTTTAAAGGTGATCAAAAGGATTTTAAACTCAATACGTAGTCGGATAGGCAACCAATGAAGTTGCTGAAGGAGCGGCGTAATATGACAGTGTTTAGGCGCGCGGAAAATCAATCGCGCACTAGCATTCATGACACGTTGGAGTTTTTGCATATGATGGTCAGGAACTCCATAGAGGAGACTGTTACAATAGTCTAATCTACTGGTTATAAATGCATGAATCAGTTTCTCGGTACATTCACTAGTGAGGTATTTTCGTATGTGTCGAATATTATACAGATAGAAGAATGCACTGGCACAGGTCTTTGTTATATGTGTTGCCATATCCATGTTCGAGTCGAACCAGGAACCCAGATTTTTTGCCGAGTGTACGGGAATTACATCAACATCGCCAACCCTAATACTACTGACAGACACTTTTGATAACTGCTTTCTCGTTCCGATCACCAGAAACTCAGTCTTATCATCATTTAACATCAACCTGTCATCAATCATCCATGAACGAACATCTGCAATGCAGTTCTCCATAGCAACTAACGCCTCAGCTTCACACGTACCCTCTAATGGGCGAAATGACAGATACAGTTGAGTATCGTCTGCATACGAGTGTGCAGACGGGAGGTGAGATTTAATTATACTGAAAAGTTTGCTAGCATAGATAGTAAAAAGTAGGGGACCAAGGCATGAACCCTGGGGCACCCCACATTCTAGGCCAAACTTTTTGGAAAGAGCACCATTAATTGTAACCTGTTGCGATCGACCTTTCAAATAGGATCGAAACCATTGAAGAGCTGACCCACGTAAGCCGAGCAGTGACTGAAGTCTCTGAATAAGAATACCATGGTCCACGGTGTCAAAGGCGGTGGTAAGGTCCAAAAGAACTAGGAGTGTCACATGACCCGTATCCATATTCATAAGAATATCATTCTTGACTTTCAGTAACGCTGTCTCAGTAGAGTGATGCTCACGATACGCACTCTGCATTTCCGGGAACAAGCCATTTTCCAACATGTGGGTCTGCAACTGGATAGCAACTGCTTTCTCAGTAAGCTTAGAAGTAAACTGTAGGTTGCTTATTGGACGGAAGTTCTTGTTTACCAGTTCTAGTCCAGGTTTCTTAAGCACTGGATGTACCAAGGCGTTTTTCCACTTATCAGCAAACCGACCATTCATAAGTGATAAATTAATCATCTTTGTGATGACAGGGAGTAGGTGGTCCAGATGTATAGACAGTATAGAAGATGGAAGTGGATCGAGGTCACACAATTTCTTGCAGGCTAGTGCTAAATTCTTTACATCCTCCTCAGTGAGTGGTGTGAATTCAGAGAAAGAAGGGGCCATAGACGTTTCAAAGGCGGTAGAAGAATCAGATTCTTGGACAGCAGTGGGAGAAGCCTGAGTGCTGGCGATCAGCTTGGATCTTATTGCAGTAATCTTAAAAACAAAGTAGTCCCCCATATCATTAGCAAGCTTAACAGCATCCACGTGAGGCGGGAGAGTTTTGTCCGTCTGGATATTCAATAAACGCTTGCTCTCCCGAAATAGCTTAGACTGATTTGAGCTGCTTTCTTCAATAAATTGGCTATAGTATGTTCTTCTCGCATTGGATAATCAGGGTGGATGCGGGGGGATGCGCATGTCGCTTTATGGAGGCAGACGTGGGTTTTTGAGCTGAGAGAACTTCGCCTCTCCTGCTTTTAAAATCTTTATTAGATATAGCAATTCAAAAATCATAACTCTGAAACTTGAAATCAGAATTTAGAAATCAGAAATCTGAAACCAGAAATCAAAATTCAGAAATCGCAATCCCTGAAAATCTGGAATCCACAATTGAGAAATCAGAAATCAAAAGCTTCAAATCAGTGATTGCCGAAATGCCACTTGTGATATCCTGTTCTGACAATCACGGTTTATCCCAGTTTGCAATGTCAATATTTCGAATATCGAGTTCATAAAATCGTCCACATTTCCCCTCCGGGGGTGCGTAGAGAGATTTTAATGTTACTTCCGGTATCGTTTTTCTAAGCGGGGGAGGGGTGAGTATTTTTAACTTCCTGTGATAACTTTAGCGAGAAGTGGGGGGGGGGGGGGAGGGTGGGGTGGAGCTAACGTCGGACATCAATTTCCTGCCTTTTTTAGAAAGTACTTCGGAGATGAATCGAATTTTTTCGGTTGCTTTAGTTTACTGCGACAACATGTGTGCAATTCCTTCTTTAGGGGCTAAGGAAGAGATAAAGCGACAGTTAATTAGATTTAGCGAATATTGAAACAAATGGACGACCATACTCTTTATGTCACTTTCCGCTGCAGTTTTGTTTAACTATGATGGCCCAAGAACAAAAGTTGTTTAACTTCTTCGAAGAATAACGTCGAAGGCCGTTGGCTTGGCAATATCTACGAACACTTCTCCTTGAAATTCCGTAACGTTTTGTGTGGAAATTTCCCTTGTAAATATTGCTGAACGCAAGAAAAGAACCCTCCATAGTCAAGGGCATTCTTTATCTCTTCCTTACTTCTCAAAGATAAGCAGTTGTGCTCATCCTGTCACAGTAAACTAAAGCAACCGAAAAGATTCGATTCGTCTCAAAGTACTTTCTAAAAGAGGAAGGAAATTGCCGTCCGACGTTAACTTCACTCCACCCATTCCCCACTTCCCGCTAAAGTTATCGACACAGGAAGTTAAAAAATGCTCACCCCCCCCGCCGACAAGTCGATGAAATCTTCCTGGGGATCCACTTGGAAAGTCACGGGATTGATACCCGTGTTGAACGGGTTGATCCTCACGAACCGTCGAGAAGACATGCTGAGGTCTGTGGGGGGTACTTTGAACATATTCAGGCGAGGATTTCGGACTCCCTCCGAGCGGGCATGAGGTATCAGATCCGTCATCGTCGTTTCCTTCTCTTTCTCTTCAGAGCAGACCGTACCCACCGATAGTTGGGTCGTTTTGATCGCATAGGTAGAAACATGCCTCCTTTATACACCCGTGACCTCGAGGGACCGCTTCTCAGGATAGGGATCCGTCTCACGCGTCTCGAGTAGATGGGATTCATCTTCCAAATAAATCTCTTCTCACTTTCTTGGTCAAAATTCCTTTCAGTTCTTGATTGGCTTTGCGTTTCACGGACCGGGTAGCTCCTCTCTTGACACCTTGCAGTCCCGCTTTCCAATTGGGATTCTTGCCTTTACCACCCGCATTTAAACCTTTTAGACCTTCCATGGTTGTCTCGGTCAACACATCGCGTAGGATGGTAGGAGCTCTCTTCTTGATATCTGTCCAGACCGAAGTAAATCCTCTTCCCATCTGTCTATTACCACCACGATCAGGATAAAACCGTACCCAGGCACCTCCAATCATGACTTTGTGAAACTAAAACAAGAATCGTATTCCCTTGACCAAATTTCACCAAATCTCCTGTTGTCTCGGACACTTGCACTTCTATAATGTCCAACAACTCCTTGCGTACCGGAATATATTGTAAATGCGTGGGCTCAAAATAGTAAGATCCTCTACCCTCGCGTTTGTAATCCACCTCACGCAACAAATCCGTGACTTGATTACCCACGACACTGCTACCTCCTACATCCGAGTACACCAGCAAAGAACGCGACGATGATCCCAGAACGTTCCTGAACGAGTGATTCAGATTGCTGAACCTCCAGTTCACACCTAGACTCAGTTTGATATATTGAGACAGCTTTCCATCACTCTGTCTTTGTAGGTACCAATACCTATCCGTGACTATTGCTCGGGACTGTTTACCTTCTTTATCCCTGTGGTACCTCAAATCGGGTGGTGTTGGTAATTGGTTACCTCTCAATTCCATCACGAGATTCGGACCCAGTTCAAAGGCATCTCGATCAACTCGATCATCCTTTTTCTTGAACCATCCCATTTCCAAAGCCAGATCCTTGTGTACCGTGAACGATGGGGACTTCCAGTTGTATGTCTGTCCAAAATCGTGGTACGAGACATCACTGCTATCGATCACCAAATCTTCACCTTCGAACTTGTAGCGGGTGTGAAAATCATGCTGGATACGCTCGTTTTTCTGAGCATCTATCGTGGTGTATCCTGTGACGTATCCAGGGACCAAATTCTTTTCCACAAGTTTCTTATTCATACATTCGACGACCGTTTTCATGAAATTCACACCCGTCATGTTGTTCATATCCACTACACTTTCTACGTCCGACACTCTGAAGGTAGCGCTGAGAAATTTCTTGTTGTTCATGTTATCTTTCCAAGCGTGATACCATGATACGTAAAAGAGAGCTTTGGATCCTGACAGCCAATCGGGTAATACATTTTTTGGGTCGGGTAAGGAGATGCTAGCCAAAGCCACTTTCCATCCAGATCCTTGCAATCGTACTGGTTCGGGAAGTCTGATCTTGAAATGATTGGATACATTATTTGCAAATTCGTTCTTGCTGCTGTGACTCGGTAAGGTCAAGTAAAATGATTCACTCATGCTTGAAATGCAATGTCACGCTTGTTACTCCAGGAGAAAATTCTACCAACTTTCCGTCGCTCTCTGCCACTTGCAACTCTATAATGTCCATTACATCACTGCGCACGGGTATATATTGGATCTGATTGGGTTCAAAGTGTCTCTCATCCATGGCATAAGGTATCTTCGTGATCAGATCCGTGACTTGATCGTCTACCACCATACTACGACCTGCATTGCAATAGATATACATGGAACGGCGATTATTCCCAAACGCCTTCTCGAAAGCCTTGTCCAAATCCGTAAACACCCAATTGATGTAACAACTCAGATTCAATGCGTCAGGATCAATCTTGTAAAAGATCTCGTCTCCATTGTTCACGGGTTTTATTAGATCGATGGCTGCAGGTGTCACATTGTTCGGAAACTCTTTCCTCAAACTGGGTCCCAACACGTAACCAGGTTGTCCATTCTGAAGAGTCCCCATTTTTATAAAGCCCATCGCTTTGGCCAATCCGAGGTCGATGGCTAACTTGGGGTAGCGAGACGAATTATTGATCTCTATCGTGGTAGAGGTACGGTCTCCTTCTCATCAATTCGGACAGCGATGGCATCCTGAACGTGCAGCCATTTGCCTTCATGGGCTGGAGTGTATATTATTTTATTAGTACACAGCAGCTGAAACAAAGGATTCAAGAGTCTGCTCCAGGTGTGGTCAGTGCTACTGATCTTTGGCCATGCCCTGTGTAACAAAGGAAGCCATCAATTGGTTTTTATTCCAAAAAAACAGGCATTACACAATGTCCAAGAAAACCACGAACGCATGCTGTAGGATGGATTTGCAAGGAATATGGCTAGCCCCAGTCTTGAACATGCTAGTCCATAGTTTAAAATTGTAACAACTAGTGAGTATTCTTTACACCAGGTGAAAAGAAGCTAGTGCCACTTACTTGTCCAATCTACAAGTTCAAATCTACAAGTTCAAACTATCCACTTAAGATCTCAAGTGCTAGGCTTAAAACAATATCTGGACCTAACAGTGCTACTTTGGTAATATCGAGTCACGTTGAGATTCGCTTTTACACTGACAACAATAACTGCAACAATTGTTGCACATTCAGTCGTAATAGAACGAAAATATTACGCAGACTACAAAATTTTACCTGTAGACTGTTTCTGGTTGCACACTTAAGGTCCTGTCATTGATGGCAGCAATTATCATCGAAGCATACGCCTTTGGTACAGCTTCTTCCAACAGACAAATGTTCCATATCAAGGATTTGTCATTCAGCTTCTTCTGATCCTCTTGATCTGCGTTAGGTGTTTTTATATGACGTCTGTTCTGACTCAATGAAAAAAATCCATTTACATGCACTGGCAGACCAGTTACGCTCTTCTTTTGTACTGGCAAAGGAAGAACACAAAACACGTGACCTTGAATGTCAGGTGTTGGTAGGCCGATACCCGAAGGCATTGCCATAGCAACACCAACTGATGGTAAATAACTGAGGTCTTCGTCCGTCAAAAGCCTCTCAAATTGGGACGAAACCTCACCACCGCAGCAATAACTTGTAACAAGAAACGAATGTCGTTCAGCGCTGCCCTCCATCAAGTCCTCGAAACCATTTGCTGTCTCAATTGTGATTGGATAAGTAACTGATACAGGCTTTGGCATATGTTGGCCAGGTTTGATTGCATTGTAGAACTCTCCTCTTTTACCACGAACAAACTGAAGACTGTCGTCACTGATTTTGACTTGAAATATTTTTCTTGGTTCGGACTCTGATTTCTCTCGGACGTAAAGCTCAATGGATTCCAAATGTTGCAGAAACAAGAGCAACAAGTGAGCATCAGTGATAATACTTCCAAACAAAATTTCCACCTTGTGATCAGAGTACAGTGACTGGGACAGTTCGGAAGGCCTGTTACGCAATGGAAAACGGAACAGCGTTCCATTGTACCTTCCCTCAGAAAGGACTTTTTCTGTACAGTCAAATATCCCTTTATAAGGAAGAAACTGATCAGGTATTTTGTTCATAGTTTCATGATCTTTGTTTAATCGCCAGCGGTATCCTGTTCTTCGTTTAAGTCGTTCCTCGCTAAAGCACTGTTCCAGTGGGTCAATGAAACCAATTTTTGTGCCACTGAGAATGCTCGGCAAATCTAATATAAAACGATAATCATTGTTAAAAACCCAGTCTAGATACCCTGAGGTTTCGACCCGTCAGATAATTAATGCTAGTCTTCGAGTCGCCTTTGGTTATTTTTCTGAAACCAACTAAGCGTATGAAAGGGATACATCGGAATGCCATATTTCCTGGGATGCTCTACTACCTTGCCGACGTGTGCTGAATTTTTGTACTCGCGTACACTTTGATTTGGTCTGCTTATTTCTGGGAATAGTTGTCTGGTTTCCTTCGTTGTGATATAACGTTGCATATACAGCAATTGTAGTTGACACAAGGGTAATAAATTCTAAGTAATTTGAGATTAACTATGCATGCCCAACTCTAGGTTTGCACACGAAATTATTAGTAATTTAGGTGATAGGGGGCCATAATCTCAGCAATGAATAGACCATGTAAATTATAGTGACTTTATATAAGTTATAAGCTACACCCTTATTTGAGATAATGTTTTGAGAATTATAAGACTAAATTAAATTTCTGATTTTAACTCGAACAACCCTCTCACACAAGACATATCAAATCGAACTTGTTAGGCATCCATAAAAACACTCAAGTATAATTTAAACTTATTTCGAAAGCGCAAAAGTACAGTAGCATCTTTACCTGTCACATGAAAAACAGACTTGAAACCCAGGCCAAACCGGCCTACTTTCATTGGATCTTTGCTTTTCACACTGTCCCACAGCATTCGTATGCCTCTCCAGTCGTCTGGGGTAAACTGAGCGTCATTGTATGCATAAAGAGCTGGCCCCTGTTAAAGAACAAGTGCCAATTACAACTATTTTTTATTATAAAATTCATGAATAAAAATGGTGGGCACTTAATAAAAGCTATGAACTGCTGCTCCAGCGGAACACATGACAACTGTGTAGTAATTCTGTAAAATGTGATGACTACCGTGGATTCCTGTTATGTCAAAGAAAGATTTGTGAAACTGCAAAATCACTATGAAAAAGCGAGAATTTTACGAACTGATATAAACCAGCGCCACTGCTTCATCCAGAATTCAAACACCAAGAATCGTATGAAACGCACATTGCCATGTTGCATTATTTACAGCTTGTTTTCAAATGATGACTTGCGAATTATCACCTTTACCCGGCGTGGTTCAAAACTCAAAGACACGAGACAATTCCATCTTAATGAAATTTGGAAGGGTTTCTTTTAGATCTATGCACCTCCCGTGTAATTTAATACATCTAATAAATTTACTGCACGAATTTGAACAACTGCTACCAATACAGGATAAAACTTTCTCAAGCTCATTTTAAATAATTCATCAAGTTTAGATAAATGAATTCATCACCCCGACGGTGTTTGGAAATCTGATCTTAATTAGCAAAGATTTAACGATTCATTTCTCTATTTTCTCCTTAGATTCAGTTCTCATTGAGAAGATATATCGAACACTCATAGATGTTATGGTTTGAATTTATTTTTGGTTTAATTTTTCAAACTGGGTTGAAATTTCAAACCAGTTTAATTTTCAATTTTGAGCAGAATGTGACCATGTGTCTAAGCAATTCGGGTTAAGCACTCACGCTAGTGATTAGGCCTAAGCACTTATTTAGAATGTTTAGCTTTGATGTTAGGCTGGCATAGTAGTTTGGGTTGAGCTCTCAGGTTAGTGATTAGGCCTAACCAGTTATTTGAAATTGGTTAGCTTCTAATAGTAATTGTGATGATCCTTAAGACAATCCTTAAGGAACGACACGAACTGTAAAAACTCAACTCAGCTTTAATGTCGGCCATGTGGACCACATCGACACAGGAAAACTACATTACTTGTGAGCCCGCACTCTAACTCAGCAGTATTACAACATAATGTCACGCATATTGTCACAGTAATTAGACATGATTAAGATCATGTATGAATAAAGTAAAATTATCTGTATTTATGAATAATTAAAATTATATGAGAGGAGCTTGGGGTGATGAACTGATAATTAAAAGAAGTAAGAGAGCATCCATTGCTTTCATGGTCAAGTGGTAATGACATTGGGAATCAGATCTAGAGGTAATGGCGGTTCAAATACCGGTGAGTACGAAATAAAACGAAAAAAAAGTAAAACCTGCTGTTAATTAGTATTCACGCTTAATGGGGATTTGGGGGGAGGGGTAGAGTAGCTGGGGGATAGAATAAATCAGGAGGAACTCAGTGAGAATAGGAGAGAATAGGACAGAGGAAAGTAGAGAGATATTTTCCTTTTTTTGTAAATAGTTGACAAATAAACTGGTTTGAAAAATTCAACCCAGTTTGAAAAATTTCAACTAGTTTCAAAAATTTAAACCCCCCCAAAAAAACTACAACATAGACAATGTTTAACCACATTTCCAAAACACCTCGATGTCAGTCAAAAATATAAACTCTGCTGTGCGTTGTATTTTCAACTCTCCTCTCGGTGTTTAAAAATGTGGTGAAACACAGAATTTCATGTTTGATATATTACCTACCTGAAACTGAGCAAGCTCTCTGCTGTGTAGTTTCTCTGTTCTGTAGCTGTGTTTGTCATGAAGGAACTTGACTTGGCTTGCATGTGCATCTTCGGCATTTTGAATAAGCTCCTGTAAAACAATAGCACCCAAATAGACCATGCTATACAGTTGCCTGCTTGGGGACCTGGCTATTGCATGGCAGCAAGGCTGGAAGCAACCTTGCTTTGATATACACATCTCTGCATTTGTCATGTCAATGCACCTAGTTAGCATTAGAACAACTTGATTGACACCTGGAGAGAAGCACTGTAAGATTTACTTGTCCTCCCAAGAGCACAACGCAATGACCCCTAGCCAGGGTTGGACCTGGAATGAGGGTCAGCACAATTATTCCTAGCCTCCAATTTATACAGAATCCTTTTTACCTTCAGTATCTGCCCATCGTCTGGATACTGATCTAAGATGTTCCTTATTTGTTGGAAGAGTGTTGGCTGAATCAGGTTAAATGTATCATCATCATCATCGTCAATGTCTACATCCACTGGTTGACAAAGTGAAAGGAATTAAATAATTAGAATAATTTACTAATTAAAGCACATACTATCAGCTTTCTGGGAGAGGGCTATGTGAAAGAACTGACAAGGCATTTTGTTCACATTCTTGACTTCTGACTTCTGACTTCTGATTGATAAGCAGTACCTGCACTAATGGTGGGAGGCGCGGTGGCCTCATGGTTAGCGCGCTCGACTCCGGAGCGAGTGCTGCGGGTTCGAGCCCTGGCCGGGGACATTGTGTTGTGTTCTTGGGCAAGACACTTTACTCTCACGGTGCCTCTCTCCACCCAGGTGAATAAATGGGTACCGGCGAATTTAATGCTGGGGGTAACCCTGCGATGGACTAGCATCCCATCCAGGGGGGAGTAGAAATACTCCCAGTCGCTTCATGCTACGGAAACCGGGATAAGCTCCGGCCTGATGGGCCACTTGGCCCGAATGCAGACTTTACCTTACCTTACCTGCACTAATGATCACACGTGAGAATACTTAAACCATTACGAGCTGCATCAAACCATAACTGGTTTCAAAGATCATAAATTTTCCTTGGTCATGATGCTCACCATTAACATTTTAGCTACCTTTTCTCAGAAAACTGTCCACTTCTCAGCACAGATCAATATATTGCACTGTATTGCATTACATTGCATCACATTGCACACTACATTGTACTGAATTGCAGTGCAGTGTATTGCATCGCAATTGCACTGCATTTGAGTGCAGTACATTTCATTGTTCCCTATGTTTTAAAATAAGTTACTCAGGTGTTACTAGTGGCATCTTGGTTTGAGAAATCTTAACCAATTAATCATCAGAAAACTGTCCACTTCTCAAAACAGAACAATGCATTGCATTGCAGCACATTGAGTGTAGTGCATTGCATTGTTTTGTTTTGTTTTGGTGCTCTACACTTTAAAATGAACTATTCCCACTTGTGATATCTTTGTTTGAAAAATCTTAACAAATCTGTCTATCAGGTCAAATTAATATTCTGCTGCCATCCAAAAATTTGAAAAGCTCCTCTGAATCAAAACATTTCTGGTCAATTTAAAACCGACCAGAAATGTGTTACTCAGCATAGTTTTTATATCCCAGTCACACTAGAAAATAGCAGCTGACAAACCTTAGAAATTTCCTGCACATATTGTATATTAACCAGAACATATAATGATCTGCTGTTTTAAAAAAATTAAATTAAGCCTTTGACAATTTAAAATATGGACCAGGTCCATGGACCTATTTCTACTACCCCTATTTTTACTACCCCTAAAATTATGTAACAATTTAGTTATGAACTGCAACATTTAGAACTCAGACACCATCACCTTTGCAGAGCCAAAGTCAAATTATTTTAAACATTGCATATTTTGGTATTTCAAAACTGCTCACTACAGAACATTTGACTAAAAGCCCATGAATATCTCCACAATTACCCATTTCCACGTGTTTATATTACATGTTGTCTCTTCACTTATACCAGTCTTAATAAGTAATTATCCAAGAATAGTTTAAATATTTAAATATTAAATTGAAATATTACTGTGAATTTTTCAATTTTACTTGTTTTGTTTTATTTTAATTTATTTTATTATTGTTTACTATGTAGTATTTTTAGGTGTAGCAAAAATAGGGGGTCCATGGACCCCGGGGTTCATATTTTGATGGACCCTGTTGATTTTCCTGGTCCACAGAGGCCAGGTCCATGGACCAGGGTCCATGTATTGTATTTAACAATTATTCCATGAGCGTGCGTTGGATACGAGATGATAGATAGCCAACGAGGCGTGTAGCGCCGAGTTGGCTATAATCATCTCATATCCAACAAGCGCGAGTGGAACAATTGTTTTATTAAAAACGCCCCCAAAATAGAAAACTAGACTAAAATAAAAATAAAAAGGCCCAAAAAATCATGCATACGCTCGCCATTTTTGTAGATCATGGTATAATGGATCGTATACCATGATGGTTAAGCCAATGAAAACTCTCGAATAGCATTATCCAATGATCCAGTTTTTAATAATTTCCTATATCCAGGGGAGCTTATCACTGTAAGTGGCATGAAAAACAGTTTCTAAATTAGCTTATATGAAAACACAAAATTCAGCACTATAACAAGATGTTTAATGTTCTTGGAAACAAGAAGCACAAGGCACAAGTAAGGAAACAAGTTATCCAAAGCACAGATCAGAGTTTCAAAAGCTTACTTATAGAGGGGATATTACATGGCCTGTTATGTAATTAGGTTGAAAGAAACACATGCATGCAACTCGAGATGGCGGACACAAGAAAATACCTTTAATGAGCATGCATACATGGCAATAACCACTATATACAATGTACCACATATCACCTCCTTCCTTAAATTCCGAATGGGCTGAACAACGAAGGGTAATTCTCAATAACAAGGAGAACAACAACAAGGAGGAAAACTAAACAGGAGCTAGGCGTGTCCTAAGCAATAATATTACTAATAGGTCTCTGAATTCTGTTAACAACCAAGACTCAGTGTCCAAAAACAAGGTACAGTTTCCTTAAATTTCCATAATCTGCACTGTATGCTGTTGAGCTTCAGGAAATCCCCATATTCGTTTCATTGAAAGGAGGGTCCATTGTCACTGACAGCTTGCTCTGGGGATCCATATCTGGTGAACAGTTTGGAAAGGACACTGATAGCAGCTGCTGCATCAGTGCTTCTCCTCATAGGTCCTGCCACCTCAGGCCATTTAGAGTACGCATCTACCAGGATAAGGTAGTGTTTTTGTTCAGAAGTGGCAAAATCGACATGGACTCTCTTCCAAGGACCAGAGGGCCATATCCATGGGCAGAGGGGTGCTGCAGGTGGTGCATTCCGTGTTTCGGCACACTGCTGGCTGCATGCACGGGCAATCCACTCAAGATCAACTTCTAACTTGGGCCACCACACATGGCTCCGAGCCATGGACTTCATTCTGGCCACTCCAGAATAAGACCAGTGGAGCTCCTTCAGAATTGTACTTAATGTCATAATGGTAGGATGACAGCAGAATTGCCCAACGCTGGAGGCGAGATGCCACAAGGACTGGCGTAGCACCTTCAGGTGAAAAAACCTTGAGTAAGGGCTTGTGGTCAGTGTACAGAGTGAATTTCCTTCCAATTTTGTTACGTCAAATACACAAGTCCCTCCTTTTAAATTTGGCTGTAATTCTTTTCTGCTGGGCTGAGGGACCTAGAGGCATAGGCGATGGGTCTTTCCACACCATCTGGGAAACGATGAGAGATTACTGCTCCGATACCATACTTGCATCACACTTTAAAAACAATGGGCAGGTCAGGGTTGAAGTGGACCAACACCTTTGAGGACGTACGTGAAGAACTCCTTGGTGAATTGACAGGACTGGTCGCGTGCTGCTGTCCACTGGAAATCCTTGTCCTTCTGCAACAGCTGGTTGAGAGGATGAGCAAATTGGTGCTTACATTTGGAATGAACATGCCATGATAGTTTAGTAGGCCTGAAGGAATGCTCATACTTGGGTGGTAGTTTCTGGTGTGGGGACAGACTTGATAGCTTCAACTTCCTCTCCTGTTGGAGACATTCCATCAGCAGAGAGCACAGTCCTTTGCACAAATTTGCATTTGCTCAATTTAAGCCTCAGACCATACTCTTCAAGCCAGGTTAATACATGTGCTAAATTGCTAAGGTGCTCAGCATCATCTTTCCCAGTGAGGAGAATGTCATCCTGGATACAAGCAACTTGGTCTAATGCTTGCAAGATGACATCCATGGTGCACTGGAAAACTGTGGGTAATGATGCAATGCCAAAATGGTAAACGCATATAGCCGTAGAGGCCACGGTGGGTGTTTATGGTGACATACTTCTGACTCTCTTCATCAAGGGTAAGGTGTTGATATGCATTGTTCAAATCCAGCTTGGTGTACTTTTGCCCATCCCTAATCTTGAGGAAAACATCCTCTGGTAGTGGAATTGGGTAACTTGGAACATGTAAATGGTGGTTAACTGTGATGGCATAGTTTCCACAGGACCAAGTACTCCCATCAGACTTAAAGTTCATATGACATGAAAAATATTTTCTTCTCATTTGAAAGGCCTTAAAAATACAGAAGAATGGCGTTTTTCCTTTTGAAATATCTTTTTTCGTTTTAGAGATATTGACGTTTTTCTATTATGCAAATTAGATCAGTGATGGTGTCATACTGTTTGCAACTAAAAATGGTAAAACACTAAATAATGAATTTCAGTGAGCCAATTTCTCTCCAGAAGTGAGGGTCCAGCACCAGTGACAATGGTGAGGGGAAGGGTTGCAGACTGGGACTTGTATCTGGCATTGGCATTGAACTTACCAAGAACACGAATGGGGTCACCAGTGTAAACATGTAGCTTTGTGTTACTTGGCTCAAGGGGTACGCCCTTGAAATACTTAGCATGAGTCTCCTCAGAGATTATTGAGATACTTAAAAATAGTATCAGAATATGGATAGGATGCTTTAAAGTCTATAGGCTAGAAAAGAAGTGGCAACAAATATAGCGACTTCTTCCAGTTTGTTATTAGTAAATGACATAATTCATAAAATTATAAAATACACTACTGAAGAATTACTGTTAGTATTACTTGGCACAACGTTAACACATAAAACAGTTAAATCCGTCACATAAAACAGTCCAACCTGAGGGATATGACCAGGGTCTGATATGGTAGGTCGGGATCTCAAAATTGTATGTGGGAGTCTGATATGGTAGGCCACATTCCAACTCTAAAAGCAGAATTGCCTCGAGTGACTGGAAATCCTAGAAATGCTATGGTCTGTGATACCCCTTATCTCCAAAATGAGTTCGGTGACCCCCCAATTTTTTTCGTTTTTAACATAATCTTATCATTTTGTAACTGCAGTCAAAGTTTTAAAAAAATCTGTACTTGGGAAAATTTTGGGTGCAAACATCCTAACCCATCTAAGTCTCTTCTCCCTCAGCCAGCATTGTCATTGTTCTCCTGAGTTTCTGGCCTCATCCTGTCATGGACCTCTGTAACCTTCAGGCGCCCCCATCGGTGTGGAGTGTGGATAAACAACAATATGAAGCCACAGCGAGTTGACACAAATCTGTTTTCTGATTTCATTGCTACTACAGCCGCGAAGGTCCTCACAAGTATAGCACTACAAATATGTGTGTGTGTGTGTGTGTGTGTGTGTGTGTGTGTGTGTGTGTGTGTGTGTGTGTGTGTGTGTGTGTGTGTGTGATGGTAGCCTGGCAGTAAACTGGCCAGAAGGGCTCCACTGCCTCTGACTCATATCCCCGAGCAGGAGAGACAAGCAGACATATGAGGGCAGGAGACATGAAAGACTCTCCTGAGGGCTTCAGGACACAGGGCAGCCATTGTTTCCCAGCATGCATCTATATAATCACCTATCACACATTTCTGCTCAGATTTCGTTGGTGTGCTACGAATTCTCCCATAAGTCCACCAAACAAGATCCGGCCACAGCGCACTTTGCTTTTCTTTCCTCCCCCCCTCCTTATGTCTGCGCTGCAGCAGCAGTAGGAAGTGATCGTTGTGGTTGAATTAGGACCCTGCAGGTGCAGAGGAAGGTCAGCCGACCTCCACCGGGTGCCACCGGTACGGCCTCCATGGCGGCGCGGCTTCAGCTCAGAGCAGTGGCGTGTTAGCAAGTCACTCTGTCTTGTGACCTTATGAAGTGAGTTTCATTTGATTTTTTAAGTCATTGGTTTATTGTGTTTTTTTTTTACATCTCACACGAACAGTGGCACATCCCATAACCTGTATCGACAATGCAGCTACTACTGCAACAGCCTTTTAGATCCAGTAGGACAGAATACAACACGAAGCTGCAGCTGCATGTCTGCTGCGCGCTCAGACAGAGCAACAGTGCAGTAACATGTTTCTACATCTCTATGAGTCCTGTCACTGTCTGTGTTCCTCATCTTCCTCAGTGAGACATCTCGCCTCTCTGACCTCTCTCCCATTAAAAGCCCTCTGACACTCGACGGCTCCCGCGTCACTGGTGTGTTCATCACACACCAGTTTGATCCAGACGGACTGGCTGTGCTGGGATCAACAGCACAACAGCCACAGAGTCCTGCCCTATTGTGTCCGCAGCATCCAGCGCGCTGCGGGAACAGAGACGGGAGAGTTAACACGCACCGAAAAAGACGCTGATGCGACCGCGGAGAGAGCAGAGACGCAACGGCGAGGACCGAGATGTGCACCGCCGAGACAAACCGGCACCAGATCATCTTTGTCCTTCTGGCAGAGCGACAGAGACATGCTTCGTCCCACGAAGAGCTCTCACTCCTGCGAGACTCTGCGTTACATTTACTGCTACTCTCACAACACTTTGATGTGTGTGCGCGCGCGCACGCCTGGTGATTGTGCGGGTGCGTGTTCATCAGTACAGAGGCGGCCGTGGCAGAAATCCCACCCCGAGACAAATCGTTTTGGCGAATCGTGCCGCGCCGACGCAGGGCGGCCAGACCTCCGCCGTCCGCCGCCGGTGTCGGGATACAAGCCCTTCCTATCCCGGTGCTCGCCTCCTCGTTAAAGCAGCATCTGCTGAGGGAAGAGGCTTGACCCCGCCCCACCCCTGCCCCTCTCCACACCCCAACACCCCAACACCCCCACCCACCTCTCCCCGGCCTGCCATCTGCCACAGAGACGGACAAGACCTCACCAACGACTCACACCCATACAGGCACACACACAGTTCAAACCCGTGCAGTCTGCACTACAGATGCACACACACACACACACACACACACACACACACACACACACACACACAATAATGAGGGGCGCCCCATGAACAAAAGTGCTTGCAGGGCTATAACAGCTGAGGGCGAGCCCCACCCCGCCATTGAGATCCAGTGAACTCCCCCCTGCTCCCCCCTCTCCTTGGTTGGGATGAAGAGGAGGAGACAGGGAGGAGAGAGGGGAGAAGAGGGAGAACAACAAACTCTAATTACTCTACTGTGGCCATCAGGCTCTCAAACATTGTAGAGAAAAAAGAGAAAAGCAAAGCCTCCCCGCCTTTCCTTTTCTCTTTTTTCTGATGAAAATAGGAAAACAAAACAAAGAAAATGCTGATTGAACATGAAACATCTCCCGGTCCTCCACGTCCTTCTGCCCCTCTTCTGCCTGCTGTACAGAACTGCCTGTGCCGTTTCACCACAATTGTTCATCACCCCTCAGTTATCCACGGAGAATAATGATGTTTCCTCCTGGAGAGAGAGAGAGGGAGGAGGAGAGGGAGAAGGAGAGGGAGAGAGAGAGAAGGCGGTAGGGAGAGAGGGATGGACAGAGAGAGAGAAATAAACAGAGAGAGAGACAGATAGAGAGACAGGCAGAGAGAGAGCGACAGAGTGAGAGGGAGAGACACAGAGAGAGACAGAGAGAGAGAGAGAGAGAGACAGAGAGAGAGAGACAGAGAGAGAGAAACAGAGAGAGAGAGAGAGAGACAGAGAGAGAGAAACAGAGAGAGAGACAGAGAGAGAGAAACAGAGAGAGAGAGAGAGACAGAGAGATGGAGGAAGCAGGAGAGGCCCGGGGCGTTCTGGCAGTCTAAGCCTTCCCCAGTTACACTCTGCCTGGGCTAAATCAACAGTGCGGCAGGGAGGAGGGCTCCTGCTCCTGCATCCTCACTCTCCGGCTGCTGTGTTTGTTGTTGTGCCTTACTCATTATTTACTACCCCCCCCACAGACACATACAAGAGAGGAAGTGTGGACGATGGAGACGTT
Source organism: Blastomussa wellsi (assembly GCA_947652115.1). Taxonomy (NCBI): domain Eukaryota; kingdom Metazoa; phylum Cnidaria; class Anthozoa; order Scleractinia; family Plerogyridae; genus Blastomussa; species Blastomussa wellsi. Next base: position 8,846,170 of record OX393565.1, on the reverse strand, counting down.
GCTGTTTCCTCTCACAAACAGACCCGGGTAGCAGCAGTATTTCTGCTCTCTGAGGAGTCTGACGCCGGCATCGTCGTCAACGTCAGCCAGAAAGATGCTGCCATGCAGGAGCAAGCCGCTCGAGCAGAGCTTCCCGTCCTTGCTGGAGAAGCTAAAGCTGAAGAGACAGCTGGGCCCCCCTCCAGAGTCCCTGGCTATTTCAAAGCGCTGCTCAGTTCACGGCAGCGAGCCGTGTAACATGGCATCTTTGCGGGTTCATTTTTTTCCCCTAAGTCGAAATCAGACGTGGCTGATTGGAAGGAAAATTGGAGCTGCCGTTTTTTGGTTGGATCGCTGAGCTGGGGCAAGCGAGGGCATGTCTGACTCAAAAAATTAGCTCTTATTTTTTTGGTGATATCCTACAACCTCATGAACCCCCCGATAACCACGCCCCGCTGTAGTAGGAGCCATTAAAGCCACATGATGTGGTTGAGCGTGTCTTGGGCCTGCAGGAGGAAATGGGCCGTTCTAATCTCCATTAACATCGCTAATTGCACATGAGGGAAAGTTGGTGGTGGGTGTCAAACCCTTCAAAGGTCACCCAAGTGGACTATATCATTCTGCTATTTGAGTGTGTGTGTGTGCGTACTACCTGTTTGCACATTTCTTAGTGTGCTGCTGAGTGTAAGCCTTTTTCAAAGACAAACCAGCACCGCTGATGCAGTGTTTGACAAACAGGCACAGCGGGCTGAGCGATGCACGATAAAAGGGATAAAGTTGTCAAAGCGGAGGATCACAGCTGATCGTGCAGACGGGAGAGAGGAGGGGATTCAGAGAGAGGGAGAAGGAGGAGAGAGGAAGTCAGACGTTCATCCTAGCGGGGCTGAATCGTAGCTTTCCTCCCTCCCAGGCTGTAAGTTGATGGCTAACCTTTGGCGTGAGATGAAGCGGGGACGAAACACGTGACATGTTGGCCCCTGAACAGACGCTGGCATGCAGCCATGCCACTGTAGGGGTGGGGGGTAACATCTGACATTACAGGCTCAAAGACGCTGCCACATGACCTTTAAAGGGGACAATTACTGTACCAGAACCTCACAGTTTTCACGCCAGCTGTGTTTATGTGGATGTCACATGTGCCCCTCTACATGCTTTCAGCACTCACGGATGCATGGGATCAAAAGACGAGACAAAACCTTCTTCCTCGTCTTCTTAATAATTGACATTTACAACCACTTGCTGCTGTTGCGTTCTGACAAGTGCATGTGCTGCAGTTGAGCGAGAGCACCTGCCCACAACAAAACCACTCACTGGAGCAGCTGGCTGCCAAGCGCACCGCACATTCAGAAACCTTTTAACATTTACGTGGTTTGTGATGGACATGAGGTATTACAAAGTAGGGAACTCACTCAGTCACCCTCCTCCGGGCGGTGATGCTGGCCACGATGACGCTCCCGGGTCTCGGGGTGGCCACAGCCTTGAAAGTCCCCTTCCAAAACTTCTCAAAGAGCTGCTTCTCCCCCAGCTGCTGGAGGCTGGTCACGCTGCCCCGCTGCCCCAGGGACGGAGAGGGGCCGCTGGGGCCGAGCTGGAGGGAACAGGGGGGCTGCATCGGGGGGTCCTCGGTCTCCAAACGCCGGCTTAAGCGCGCCACGGTACCTCACCGGAAAGAGTCTATACGCACATGGACACACACACGCACTGCTTCTCGCTCAGGAGCTGTCCAAGTACTGAATCAAACCGGGTGGAGACCACAACGCACTAGGTCAATGTGTCAGCGCCTCTCCTTTTCACTCTTTCTGCAGGAGCGTGGGGAGACGGACAAAGGCTGACCCCTTCCCACTGGAGGCTGGGTATTGTTCTCCCAGATGGGGGGGGGGGGGGTTGGGTTTCTTTCTCCGCCTCTCCTGTCACATCTGCTGCTGGGGATGTGGATGGAGATGGGAGTCGGAGTCCTTTTCCTGTCGCCTGGCTAGACCGAGTCTCTCCTCTCTAACTCTCGCCTCCCCCCCTCCCTCCCCCCCTTTCCAGCCTCCCGTCAGCAGCTTCAGACAGAGTTAGACATCTCTCACCAGAGCGACTCTCAGTCCCATTGTTTGCGGATGAGGAGCGAGAGACCGAGTGCTTCTCTTGTTGCTGGAGTGCACTAATTTAGCGAAGGGAGGATCCTGCGCCTGCACACTGAGGCGTGAGCGAGCGCCGAGGCTAGTGCGTATATCTGAGGGCAGGCGTGAGTGTGCGTTGGAGAGTGTGTCACTAAGTGTGTGTGTGTGTGTGTGTGTGAAAAGCGAGTGGGGAGCTCAGCTGACGGTGGCTTGTTTTGTCTCTCTCAGCCTGTGACGTCAAGGCCGGGGGCTGGACACAAGGGGAGAGGGACACCTTCTATCCTCCCCCCTCTCTCTCATCCCACTCTACTATACCCTTGGTTAGGTTCACTTTCTCTGCTGCCTCCTGTCAGCATCACTTTCATTCATTCTTTCTTTCTTTCCTTCTTTCTTTCTTTCTTTCTTTCTTTCTTTCTTTCTTTCTTTCTTTCTTTCTTTCTTTCTTAATTTCTTAATTTCTTTCTTTTCTTTATACTGTCATCTGTTTGCGCTTTTTTGAAGCTTATTTATGGAAGTGCTGATAACTGAATGTACTGTTGTACTGTTTCTTTCCGACCTGCCTGGATGTTTGCTGACCGTTTCCCTGATGTTTACTTTTTCTCTTTCAGTGTTCAGTGAAGACGACCTGCAGGTATGAAACGTGAGCTTCCTGTTAAACTCATAAACTCATCATTTCATTCTCGTTCTGTTCGGTACGCTACAGCAGCACTGAAGCAATACTGAAGCAATACTGGCTCATGAGTCTTATGAGCCCAAGGTCCTGTGTGTGTGTATGTACCATGAAACATCTTTCAAGTTGTCAAAGATGACATTCTCGTGAAAGTGATTCTTCCTTCCTTCCTTCCTTTCTTCCTTTCTTTCTCTCTTTCTTTCTGTCTCTATGCCCCCCCCCCCTCACATGTACTCCATCAGTGTATTGGACAAAAGGCTGAGTAAATCAGCATAACAAAAGGCCTGGTTGAGTGAGGACCAGCCTGCAGCATGTGGCCGACACAACCCCCTCCCTGGGCTTCAGCTTCTCCCCGCCGTCGGATGCCACCTCCTCTGCTCTCCACTTCTACACAGTATAGCACATAAAACAGGGCAACCTCCTCCCCACCCCACCCCCGTTTCCTTTCCCCTTCTTTCTGCCTTCTGCCTCTCGCGGTGCACGTCATCCGCCGCTTGCCGCCGGGGGGAGGGGGATTATTGATGTGGCCCGAGCCGCTGCAGAGTTGAAACCCTGCTTAGGCTAAGGCAGACAACTGTATGTAACTGGAGTGTAAACCCTTTTCGTGTTGCTCAGCTCAGTTGACATTTGAGGCAGTGGCGCTAGGCGGTACACTGACATTCCTGGAAAACAACTTTGAACATTGAGCAAGTTTACTTTGTGGCATTTCTGTGCTGGGGTCATTCAGGTTTACAGCGAATCAGAGCTTATAAAGTCACATAGATGAACAAAGCAAATCTTCCAGTCCCTGGTTGGATCCCGAAGCTCCTGTCCTCTACCTCCCCCTTTCCTTTGTGATGCGAGTGCCGTCCATGTACCAAACCTATGCTTAGCTGGGCTGAAATGTTAAATAGGAGCCGTCCATGCCAACTCGACTCTGAGTTTACCTATTGAACAAAACCAGACGAAACCAAACCTCAAGGCTCATCTCATCCAGAACTAAAATCCTCAGAACTAAAATCCTCAGAACTAAAATCCTCAGCCCAACCCACAGAAAATGTCGAAGTAAATACTTTCTCCTCTTTCATAGAAGAATAAATATGGCCATTCTGAACTATATCGGGATCAAATCTTCTCACATACCATTTACCTTTAAGACAAGAAATTTGATTGGCTGTTTATAGTAGATCCAATCTGATTGGTGTGACACACATCTCTCACTGACTCACTGATCCATTGACTGTCCACAACATACTTGATGTGCCAAATAAGAGGTATTTCTTTACAAAAAATAACTCCAAAAATTCTTTGGTGGTTTGTTTGAAATTTGCAAGACGGCTTTTGAAAATATCATTTTCCAATTTTCGTTCTCGGCTTTCTCTGAAAACAAGTACAAAAAGTGAAAAAAGGCAACTTTCGTAATTTATCTTTATCTAAGTATTTTGAAGACATTCCTTTAGTTTGCATTATCAATTTTCCAACACTTGATAAAGGAGATTACAGCAGCATCCAATAACCCTTGCCTTCAAAATCATCTACCAACGTAGGTGAAACAGCATCTACGAATGTTACGTCAGCTGGGGAAAATAGTGAGGGCCTTTGATTTCGAACTTCTTCTTCTCCAAAACTGCAACACAAGGAAGCCATGAAGCTACTGGAAGAGTACTTTCAGGCTTTTAGCAGAAAAACCCTGCACAGTTACTACACCTGCTCAAGCTCGTGCACTGAGGATGTGCACAAAACATGACTGTGTTTTATAGTTAGCGATTAGTACTTGTTTTGAATGGTTGCCCGTTGGCACTTACCGAACTTTTATTGATAATAATATATACATCTATACAAAATTGCTTGCCCTGCTACTAGTAAAATGACTAATCGAGGCAGGGGCAAGGGTTACACACTTACTACAAGAGAGAAATAAAATACCACTATTAACTAATTAATTAACTAATGAGAGCTATATCTACATGTAGTTTATTTATTTATTTTTTTTAATAAATTTCTAACCATATTTGAGTTGGAGTGTGCTTTGTTTCAGAGTTCACTCCCTAAAATTTACCACTAACCTTTATCTTAATTTTCTATCCCTACACAAGCCCATCCCTACATAAACTACTTTCCTTTTTTACCCACTGATCACAAAGATTGCTCAAAAGTAGAGTGGGAACTGGGATTCCATATCTCAATGCCACAGGAGGCCACAAAGATTGCTAGTGAAACTACCGACTAATAGAAAACAATGGAATGCATGATAACCAAACATCTGAAGGTTTCTTTTAGCAAGTTTTACCAAAATGGCAGCAAGAATGGACATCAAAAACTTTTTCAAGGAAATTGATCCAGACCTGTCAACATATCCTCCCACTTTTCGTAAATGAGGGTTTTCATCAAGTGTAACAATGAAGTATTGGTGCAAACAGGATTTCCAAAGAGAAGTCAAAATCCCGAAGGACATCGTCAGCTTATCCTAAATGTGGCAACTAAAAAATGTACTCCTGTCCTGAAGTTGAGAAAAAATTGATCTTCTTTCATACCTTTAAGAGGAAATGTAGATGAATGCTTGCAAAGAAGTAATCTTTATTCAAGATGAGATATTTCAGTGGCATTTTACAAAAGTGTATTAGACAAAAGTGAGCCATACCAGCCATTGTCCTCAAGAACTCAGAGAACAAAGCCTCACAAACTTGATTTGTTGTCCCCTGTTGAACGGTACATCAAAAGCTAAAAGGATGGACCTGAAGCCAAAACTGAAGAAATTGAGCAAAAGAAAGGAGAAGTAGAAACCATGCTTGCTCAAATGAAGGAAGCTGCCACAGTAACTGCCCATGCTAGTCAAAGGTGCTCAAACTTCCAAAAGTCTGTGCAGTTTACTGTGTATCAATGCCAAACATATCTGGAGACATGGCCTTTGAAATCCAAACCAAAGTCACCAGCCACATATGTTTGTCAAAGATGTAAAGGTGACAAGAGGACTCCCAATAATTTTTCAGTTGCTAATGACATGATTCCAAATTTGCAATGTAACAGACAAGAACAGGTGGTAAATGATTCTTTTTATAAAGATCAACAGTTAGTTCATGCAGTTAGAATTGATGATGAACAAGCAAAAGCAAAACAAAAAGCATGTGAGAAGAATTACATCCAAAGAGAGACACTTAAAATACTACTCATACAGAAATGGACAATGAACAAGCAAGAGAAAAACAAAACATACGCAAGAGGCATTACATCCAAAAAGAGGCTGGATACTGCTTATACATATATTGGTTGTGTTTTTCGAAAAACACAACCAATATCTGAAGCAGAACAAGCAGATAAAAACACAAAACGTAAGACTTACATAAAAGAGCTAATGCAAAAGAAACGAGCAGATGCTGAATTCAGACAAAAAGAAAATAAAAGAAAAAGAGACAAAGCCAAACTTAGAAAAGGCAATACAAACACTAATACTTGTAATGCAACAGCAAAAAAATATCAACTGACAACAATAGTGAGACAAGTAACAAAATAATAGACCAGTTTCACAAGAATATCAGGTGTGGTCCTGAGTACATATGTACCTGCTGTGATCAATTATGGTACAGGTCATCAGTCACAAAGTGCAATGTAAACAATTATGGCAAATGCCCACAAAATGTTGTTAAGTCTCGTATTACTGGGATAAAAAGTGTTGATGATACTGAATGGATCTGTAGCACTTGCCATTCAAACTTAAAAGAAAGTAAGTTACCCCAGTGTTCAAAAGCAAATGGTATAAGTTTCCCTAAAAAACCTGCAGTACTTGATTTAACTCCATTGGAGGAAAGACTTGTATCACCACGTATTCCTTTCATGCAAATTTGTGAACTTCCGAGAGGGGGTCAGCTTCTAATCCATGGCAATGTAGTTAATGTTCCAAGTGATGTAAATTCAACAGTGCACACACTGCCTAGATCAATCAGCGAGTCACAAACTATTCCAATAAAGCTAAAGAGAAGTCTGAATTACAAGCACCATTATCAGTTTCAAAATGTTAGACCTATGAAAGTATTAGAAGCAGCCAAATATCTTGTCAGTACTAGTGAGTTGTTTAAAAGTGAAGGTATTGAAGTACAAGATTCCTGAAAAAATTACAATACTTCTCATATAAGTGAGCAAGAGGATTGGCATGATAAGGCCATGATAACTACAAAACAAGTAGCAAAAATGATGAAGATCAAGGTAACAATACTGCAAGCAGTATAATTGACATTGGCACTAACATGAGTTCTGAACCAGAAAGTAATGAAAGTGATAGCTGGTGTGAAGTTCAAGAGCGCCCCTCTGGAGTAACAGACACTTTATTGCAAGAACCAGACATATGTGAAAATTCTGATAAAATTTTAACCTTTGCTCCAGGTGAGGGAAACAAACCATTGGGATTTTTATTGATAAAGATTCAGAATTTTTGTCTTTTCCCACAATATTTTGTGGCAAACGCAGAACAGACGACAAAGATAGAAAGATACCATTATCATACAGTACTGTTGCTAAGTGGGAATTGCGATGCCAAGGCAGGAGAGCTGCAGAATCAATCCCTAACTTATTCTATAAACTTAAAAAACTTCAAATTAAACAAATCCAGGATACTGCTAGCATTTCTTTACGAAAGTGTAAAACAAAAGGCAAAAAGTACACAGCAGGTGAACTTAAGACAGAAGATTACATCAACAAACTTGTTCATCTTGATGATGGTTTCAGGGTTCTAAAGAATTTACGAGGGAGCCTGGCATACTTCCAAAAGTGTAAGAAAGATTTATTTGCTATGATTCGTCAGCTTGGTAACCCAACCTGGTTCTGTTCTTTCTCAGCTGCAGAAACAAGGTGGACACATTTGCTTAAGGCTTTGGGAAGAATCATTGAAAAGAAGGAATACACAGATGATGATATAGAAAACATGAGTTGGCAGCAAAAATCAAATCTTATTCAAAAAGACCCAGTGACATGTGCAAGAAACTTTGACCACATGGTTCAACTTTTTATTCGTGATGTTCTAAGAAGTCATGTGATGCCAGTAGGAGATGTTGCTGATTATTTTTATAGAGTTGAATTTCAGCAAAGGGGCAGTCCTCATATCCATGCTCTGTTTTGGATTAGAGATGCACCACAATATGGTAAAAGCTCTGAAGAGGAAGTTGTTAATTTTGTACATAAATATGTCACTTGCCGAAATGCCAAAAGTATTGATATGGAAGATCTAGTAAATTTACAAATGCACAGGCATGCAAAGACTTGTAAAAAGATGGGGATCAAGTTTGTAGGTTCAACTTTCCATTGCCACCCATGCAGAAAACTATGATATTGAGACCACTTGATGATTATGATACTCTTTGTCCAGAAAAACAAAAGTACATTAAAGAAACTGCAGAAAGAATTAAGACTGAACTTGACTTGATGAAATTTGGGGAAGATATCAGTTTTCAAGAATTTCTTGACAAATTGCGACTGACAGAGGAAAACTACATATTGGCTTTAAGGCACACTTTAAAACGTGACACTCTCTTTTTGAAGAGAACGCCCTCAGAGATAAGGATAAATAACTACAACACTACACTATTGTATGCTTGGCAAGCAAACATGGACCTGCAATATGTCTTAGATCCCTATGCATGTGCAACATATATCTTAGCTTATATTACAAAAGGACAGAGAGGAATAAGCAGACTTCTTGAAAAAGCAACTGAAGAAATTAAATCTGGCAATCAAGATATTGCTAACAAAGTGAGACACATTGGGAACAAATTTCTAAATGCTGTTGAAATTAGTGCTCAAGAAGCAGCCTACTTGGTATTACAAATGCCAATGAGGAGATCAACCCGTGATTTTCAGTTCATCAATACTTCAAATCCAGACGAAAGGACCTTTCTACTAAAGTCACTTGACAAACTAAAAGAACTGCCAGATAATTCACCTGACATAGAGTCTGACAACCTTATTAAGCATTATCAGAGAAGACCAAAGCAGCTAGAAAACATCTGTTTAGCTGATTTTGCTGCCTGGTTCAATTTTGTACGTGAAAGTGCTAGTGATAAAGTACCATGTACAAGCTCAAATGATTTTGTGCCAGAAACTCATTCTGATGACAATAATGATGACGAGATTCATGATACTATTGATGATACAAGTGCCAATAAAATGAGTACAACATGAGAGGTGGTATCAAACTTGTAAAAAGATGCAAGCCCAAAATCATCCGTTCTATCAGATTTCATATAGATAGAGATCCACAAAATGTTTACAGAGAACAGTTTATGCTTTATACTCCATGGCGAAATGAAAGTACTGATTTGTTAGCAAATTGTGAGAGCTATGCACAAAGATTTGAGCAACTGAACCATATTATCCTTCAAAACAGTCAGCAATATGAATACCATAACAAAATGCTAGAAAAAGCCATAGACGATTTCAACAGTGATTACTGTGACAACCATGATAATGGTGCACCAAATACACAACACAATAATGAACAAGACTGTGCACAAAAACAAAAACCAAGTGAATTGTTTGGCTGTTATGATCCAGGGGACAATTAGCTTCATAGCCAGTATGATCTGGTTGATGACATTGGTATATTTCCTAGATGCAATGATCATGAAGAATTAGTTATCAAGCGTTTATCCAATTCTGAATATTATAAGCTGGTACGCTCATTGAATGAAAAGCAAAGACAGTTTTTTGCTTTTGAGCTTGAAGCGCTTTAAATTCGAGAAAATCGAGGAAAGCGATTTTCGCCCAGACATTCGCAAAATGGCCCATCACAGAGGCTTAAAATAAGTAATCTAAGCCTTACTTGTGTTCGCGTGTAAAGGAGAAGTAAAACTTATCGATACTTTTTCTTGAAAGAGGCCCTGCCAGGGTAAATTCCGACAAGCGACATGGGCCAAAAAGTAGCGACAGCGCCCAAATGAAATAGCGACAAACGACGGACAAGGACAAATGTATGTCGCTCAATTTCCGACAGCTACGTGAACCCTTGACAAAACGCCGACACGAGACATTTTAAAATTCCGACAAGCGACCTGGGACTTCCCCCTGGCAGGGCCTCTTGAAAGGCAAAGTATTCAGCTATCCAAAACAGGTTAGAACTTGCCTTGAGCGCCATTTGAGAATATACACACAACTTTTTAAAAAAAACCCTTTCAGTCAGAAGGTCGAATTCCTAATGTACGAATAAAATTCAGAGATATTTTTCGACATGTGCTATAACTCCAAATTCCTTGAAACTTCGCCTTTGGAACACTTTTATGTTGTTTTAAAACATGTATTAAAATCAGCTTGGTTTATTTTTCGAGTGGTTTTAGTTAAAATCGGGGTTTTTCAGCTGGGCCTCAAAAACCACTCGAAAAATAAACCAAGCTGATTTTAATACCCGGTACATGTTTTAAAACAACATAAAAGTGTTCCAAAGGCGAAGTTTCAAGGAATTTGGAGTTATGGCACATGTCGAAAAATATCTCTGAATTTTATTCGTAAATAAGGAATTAGACCTTCCAACTGAGAGGGATTTTTTAAAAACTGTGTGTTTATTCTCAAATGCCGCTCAAGCAAAGTTCTAACCTGTTTTAGATAGCTGAATACTTTGCCTTTCAAGAAAAAGTATCGATAAGTTTTGGTTCTCCTATACACGCGAACGCAAATTAAGTTTAGATTACTAATTTTAAGCCTTTGCGATCGGCCATTTTGGTCACTGTCGAGGCGAAAATCGCTTTCCTCGATTTTCTCGAATTTAAAGCGCTTCAAGGTCAAAAAAAATACATCACGTTTCATATCTACCTAAGGTCTGTTTATGGACGAAAAGAGAGAAAAATCGATTTTTCGAATTCTGCCGCGAAATTCAAATTTTGCTTGGTTTTTGGTGACATTTGCTCTTAAGCTGGAAATTTTCAAACGCTCTTTTTCGAGAACTGGAGTGTTATCATGGAATCAAATTTCTCCAGACTGGATCTTATTGTATATTAATGGACTAATATAAATATATATGTGGCCTGCCTAGATTAGCCTAGGACCTGCGGGTTTATGCTGTTAGTATATTTTAAGATTCTAACTTAATTATTTTTCATAATAAAGTGTAGATGTAAGACAACTAACTCATTAACCTAAAATTCATGGCCGTAAATGAATAAAGCATAAAGTTTTGTTGTTTAAATCATTATCTTTCTTGTCACAGTGGAGGACGCAGTTCTTTGCTACTCAATAAAGCCTGATTGACTTCGATATCTATTTTTTCATTACTTAGATTATCAAAAACCAAGTAGAGCCAAGATGAGACAATTCCGTAACTTAAGTTAAACGAGCGGTTGTCGCCCCTTAACTGACTCAAAAGCTTGGAGAACGAATCAAAACTACAAAACGTTCAACTGATATTTTAGCCGGTGGCTGGAGATATTTTTGAGGCTTTCTCCCAGTCCACACACAAATTGTCGAATACATAGAGCACTGACATTTCAGACAATAAAACATTTATATCAGAGCAACTGACGCACCTTCTTGTGCCAAGCGATCATCTCGTCTCGTAGCACTGCTCTTAACACACTCTGTACACTAAAGTGAGGCTCAGCTAAACACCGCGCGGCGGACACAATAGCCGCTGTCATCACTCCATTCACGCCGACCGGCGTCACGAACTCGGCAATGTTCGGAGTCAGTCGGAAAGGTACGGGACGGTTCGCATCCAGTTCACCTTGGATGTAAGAGAACAAACATCAGGGTAAACGCTCGATTTAAATTACACAGATTTACAACATCGAAAAGCCCTACCTTTGGTGTCGTCCACCTCAAAGCGACTATATGAGACAGTTAGTCGGCCCGAGTCCTGTGCAATTTGAAGCATTTCCGGGCCCAGTCTAGTGAGGTGCAATATGAACTCGGCAAAACCGGATAGCGCCATCTGAATAGAGAGCTGACAACAAAAAAAAGTCATCGTTAGCTTTACGATGAATTTTGGCTGGCACACGAGACAAACTGAGATGTTTAGTGTACCTGTTTCCTGAAGGTCCAATAGTCTGAAGGGTCCTGATAAGTGTACTGGGCCCATTCTTTTAGAAGCACTTCAGGTACAAGCGTGAGCTGCACCTCTTTAAGAATGTCCTTCAGGACCTGGTGGGTCACCTGACAGCCACGTGATTGCACGGAAGCGAGGCGCTCGTAGTACAAGGCAATTGGTGCATCAGATTCCACGTGCTTCTTATCACAGCGCTACAAGAAAAAAGTGGTACAAGGTTGAAGGAAGTAGTCTGAACCTTCGGTTGCCTTTTTTCAAGTCCAGTGGAGGCCAGGCATGGAGTGGTTAGCGGAATCTAGGCTGTCATCAAATTTTTCGGGTGTTTTCTCAGTTATCAGTTAAAATTCTACACCATTTTTCAGCCAACCGTAAATTTCGCCGATCTCAAATCTCTGCATCGTTTCTTATCGGTCAGTAAGACCTAATCTACACCATCCTACAAAAGCGTAAAATGGATTCGTTTGGTTCACTCGAGAGGTACTCGAGACGGAGGCGAGAATACAACTGGAAAAATACTGCGTTATATGCGAGTAACTCTAACTCACCTCAGTAAGGATTTCCCTGAGAGAAATGAACGATGGGTTATCCTGATAAAGAAAATAGAAATACGAAAAAGGAAATCAGTACTACTAGTTGTTCATAAATTAACAAAAAAACAAATCTTTGTAAAGATTACTACATTGTGACTTCCTATAAAAAATCACATGATTTGAATACCTCTATGAGTCGCATTTGAGGCGACACAGCAACAACGCGCGGAACAGTGAATAAAAGATGCCTTTTGCAGGACTCCTAAATGAAACAGAAAAACCACGATAGTAATCAGTTTTGACTCCTGTGTCGTCATTGTATTGAGGGGTTGCTCAGTCGAAAATCAAAGTTTGAAGAGTGGGGTGGGTGAGGAGCTTTAGCACGTCCATACGTCCATGCACTAGACGATTTTGGATCCCACCTTGCATATTACAGGTGTAATGTTTGGGAAGGGGAAGGCAAAGTTTTTAAATTCATTTTCTCTTTGACTATGACATGAGCATTTTAATATTTCCAGCTAAATGATTCTCACCTTTCTCTTCTCTAAATAAAGATTCAAAAGCCTCAATAGCTGGAGAATTCTCTCTTCTCTTCTTGATTCTGTCATACAAGCATCGTTCACCACAAGATATGGGTAGATCTGAAAAAGGGGTATTACAAGATAATTTGGTTTTATCAACTGGGTTGATAATGTGAATTGGTCACCGTACAGAGATTCGAGAGACGTTTTGAGCGTTTGCTCTTTGTCGAAGCGAAAAAAAGTTGAGCTGTTTCAGCAATTGTCTTGGCTTTCTACTCAAGAGTAAATGTGAAGTGTTTCCCGTTTGAGAAGTAATTTTCTTTCTACTTGAAATAATTTGTTTATCACAAAGTTTCATCACCAAATGACAAGCCGACATGACGTCACATACCTTTCCGTTGTTACCCCGGATGTACAAGCGTCTGGCAGAAAAGTTATGTTTCTGGACGAGTTCAACTCTCGGCACAAAGCGAGCAATTCTTATGTAGTATGGGCTATGCTGTGGAAATAAAATATTTTAAACTGTCATTCTTCAGATACTGGACTTAAACTACATGACACGAGAATACAAATCCGCTAAAAGATAACCAAAAATATCAAAGCGTACTTATCGACAGGGCAAATTTTACAAATAACTGAAATAATGACAAAGAAGTTTTCGAGAGAGAAGAAACAGCTAACCGTGTTGGCCTTGGGCATAAGGAACTCGCCAGGAAGTTCCACTTCTGCTGTGGATGTTGTGAAGTTACTGAGGAAGCGACATCTCTCTTCCAAGAGAAATGAACTACAAAAGAAAAACGACTTTCTTGATTAACAACATGATCAATGCAAAAAAAAAAAGAGGAAACTCCGCAAACACCAAAAACGTATAGGCAATAACGGTCAATAACGCTAGTTTTAAAACGCGCATTGAACGGACGGCAGCCGCGGAAAAACAAGTAACCGCGCAAAAAACGGGCTGCAAGCGCGGGAAAAATGGCGCAAGCTCAATCAAGATTGACTTAGGTTTGAATATGATTGACTGAGAAGGAATATCCTCGCTCTGATTGGTTAGGATATGTTGTTTATGACAGGATTAATGACCAAATCTGAACTCAGTAAAACATACATAAAGTTCTTTCATACGCGTCACTTCTGTGTCTTACTTTGGAAGAAGTTTAGCTTTCTCCTCGAGAATCTTGATCCACTTCTTTAGTTTCCCAATCAAATTGTGAAGCCCCATGGCGCCTGGTTGACTAAACAATAAAAAAAAAAATGTCAGGTGTATACCAACAGGTTTCACCAGCCCTATCCTCTTGAAGATTTGTTTACATTCCTTTGCGTTGATAGGGTTTGCAACATGGATTTAAACATGCTCTATTACTAGTAAACTGTTTATAACTTCCGACTTCAGGATAATTTTCCGATGTGTATTTCACTAATGTGGGAAAACAATGCTGTTTACTATAGCTACCTGAAGTCAAAATCGATAGAAAACTGTTCTTTCAGCCTCTGGAATACTGGATCTTGAGCTGTAGCCTGGGCCCTTCTAGCCAGGGACTCTGATGCAGCTGATGAAAAGGTGCTTGATACACTTGAGGCTGACTCAAATCCGATCCCGAATGTGCTGACCAACTTCTTCACAAAACTCGATGTGTGAGGTGTGACACGGGCGGCTGCAACTGTGTGAAAAAGAAAATAAACCATAACAAAAAAATTCCCTCCATAATTAAATGTCGAGTGAAAAAGCCCATTTCTGGCAACTCATTACTGCGTCAGATAAGAGTTTTCCAATTTTAAGTCTAATTATCAAATCGTAATAAGCAACACAATAAGAGAGGGATTGTTTACCATCTCCTCTTGTCTCAAATGCCACTTGATAACATTTTGTGAGACCCTGACGCAGCTGTCTTAGTACTTCCTCGTGCCAGCACTCTCTGAACCACACCATCTATAAAAAGGTCACGTTAACAAATTGACGTCAGTTTTTCATGCGTCTGTCCTGTTATTGATCGTGAATTTCCTCATAACATTGTCAAAGTAGCTGTGGATCCACGAGGCGATAGCCGAGTGGATCCGCAGACTTCTTTGATAATGTTATGACGAAATTCATTGTCAATAACAGGACAGACGCATTAAAAGCTGACACCAATTTGTTTTTTACGATAACAAATTGTCAAATTGTCCGCTCTCGTTCGATTTCATGTGTCTGTCCGCTTATTGACATAAACGTTAGCCAATGAGCGCGCGAGAATTTCTGCAGTTAAAAATTAAAATACTCATTTTACGCGAGCCTCCATACAGAGCTATGCGATGTAAACAACGACGTTTGTGGTTGTCTGTGAATTTTACTGATTGCTTGCACAATGTCACGTAGCAACTTGCATAATTCGTCAGGTGGCAAAATCCACGAGACTTAACGTTTCAATCGGTCTTCAGCGGCAAATTCATTTAGCTTACTGGTTAAAAAACAGTTAACTAAGTAATAACGAAGAACATAACAAAGTAACTACGTTTCTGAACGTGCTGGTTATTGTACGAAATTTAAGTTACACTTTATGAATCTAAACTTGTACCTGATCGACGACCCCTTCAAGGGCTGAGAGAAGAGTTGGATGAAGGTCCCTCAGTAGGTGCATGATCTTACTACATCGCCACATCTGAGCTGTGGCTCTGATCGCTCCAGGGTCACTTTGACTGCTGGCTGGCGTAGCGCCTGTGAACAACACTGCACTTTGAACATTTACAGCATCTTTTTCATTTTGCGTTTCTTAGCAATTGATAGTTAGTTAATCGCTTGAAGTCAAATGAATCAAGACCAAGTAATCCATTAATCAAAATCAAGACAAAATGGGATCATGGTCTTTTGTTAATATGTACCTAGAGACTAAAATCACCCAATCTGAATAAAATATGCCACGTCACAATCACATGATATGGATACAAAGGTTAAAGGGGCTCAGTCACGGTATTTTGAGTTATTTTGAGCATCGACAAAATTACCGTTAAATTGAAGGAAACCTGAAAATAATACTTTATAAAGATAGAAAAACATCAAAGAGATAATAATAAACCATAAAGGAACAAGGATGGTTAAGGATGGAGAAGATTGACACGGATTGCAAACAACGAAATTTGAAAAGCTTAGCTAAACTTTTCAAACCGTTTAACCGTGATGACTGAGCCCCTTTAATAAGCAACTTGGAAGGTAAATCGCGGGCACGCTCACATTCCGGCCAAACAGTCCCTCTGTGGGGCGCATATTGTTATCTTACCGGTCCCCTGTGGGGTGCCTGTTGTGCTTGGAGTGGTGGAACCAGCAGTTGTGGAAGTTGCGGCAGAGGTCGTTGGACCCTGTTCAGTAGCTGTGGTAGGAGCAGCAATCGCAGTCGGTGTCGATGGTGTTGTCTTAAATGAACAACAAACAAAATTGCTTGACAAGAAGATACTCAATAGTTTACCAAAGATAAAAAAAAAATCAATTCACAGACAATTTTACCTACCGGAGTGACTGGTTTTGAACCTGCTGCTTTGTCTGCTGGTGGAATATGGAAAAAAATAAATTAATTTAACATAATTTTCCACGATTTGAAAAAAGGGCAATATTAATGTAGCTAAATGAAATTTAGGCAAAGTTAATATCGAGCCAATGCAGTCAGCGGTCTCCTCCATTTGCGTACGTGACATGCGGGGTGGCCCCTAGGAGCTTGCAGCACGCCTCGTGGATCGCAGACGTTTCAGCTGATCTTTGCGGATCATTTGCATTCCGAGCTGATCTTTGCGAATCATTCGCATTCTGAGCTGATCTTGGCGGATCTCTGGCTGCTGTCAAGTTTATTTAAAGTTTATTTTTCTGTGAATCGTTGAGGATTCTTGCTTCCAGCCCTCTTGACTCATGGGTTTAGGTAAGTATGGGGTAAGGTAAGTATTTGCTCCAATGAACTCTTTTCAGTGTGACGGTGCCAGGTGGCAGTTGCATGCAGGGGTGGTTCCCGCTCGCAGGGTTGCCATGGATACCTCCTTGCTGTGCCTGAAGTGCGCAGGCCCCCTGCCGACCTGTAAAAGCCACCAGTTCCCAAGCTCATCGATTGGCGATGAGTATAGTTAACAACTATTCACAGAAGGAGGTGGGTAGCGGTGGATATTTACCGAGCTGCCGCAGCGGCGAGGTAAATATCCACCGCTAGCCACCGACACTGGAGAATAATTGTTTTAGTCTATACTAAAACAGTGAGATAATATACACCAAAAAAATTAATTTGGATAATTTCTTCACTTGTCACGGATGCAAAACAGGACGCCATTTTTTTGAGTTGCTCGGAGTTAAATAGCACAGGATATTCGGAGTTTGTCTAGCCAATCAGCGCGCGCCTTCAACGCTATCCACTGTTTTAATATATACTAATAACTATTAAGCCCCTGGCCAAACGGACCACCAAGTAGTCGCAAGTGGACGCAAGTTGAACTTGCGTAGAGACTTGCGTTGGGTGACCAAACGGACTCGTACACGCAAGTCACAAAAAAGACATTTTAAGGCAGAATATCCTCTATTTCATTGGCTAATAATAGGTCAATGGACATTACTCAACTTGCGTTGACTTGCGTGCAAATATGATCTCGACCAAAGTGAGCGCAAGCCATCGCAAGTCAACGCAAGCGCACGCAAGCCCTGGCCAACTGAACGGAGTCGCAAGTAGACCCAAGTTCTCAACTTGCGTCTACTTGCGACTCCGTTTGGCCAGGGCTTTAAACTTGGCAAAGGGGCTAAACAAGAACTTATTCATACGTCAGCGTCATTTATGAGTTTTTTCGGACAAAGTAGCTTTCAGTCTGTAGACAGAAAGAAAGATTGTAGAAGTCTGTGCGTCAAACAAAAAGCGCCACTGCTAACGCGATCATTAGTAGAACATGCTAACATACCATGCACTGAAGAACTGACTTGTGTTGAACCAGCAATTCTGCTTGTTGTCGACGAGGCTGTTGTACTGGTTTGAGCAGTTTCTGAAACAGTTGTGTTGGTTTTAACAGCGGCTGGAGTCGCGTTTTGTGATTCTGAAGAGGCGGTGGTGTTGTTGCTTCCTGTAGAAGACCGCTGACTTGTAATGACGGCTGCAGCAGCCTCCATTTTGTCTGGAGGACAAAAGAAGACATCAGTCATTTCTTTTTTCAACGAAAAATTTCTGCCCATCAAGGAAATGAAAGAAAAAATGAAGAAAAAAATCTGAAGAATACAGCAATCATAAACATGAAACCAGACATAAGTGCAGGTAGAAATGGAACTAGCAACAAAAGCAGGCAACAGGTGGACAGCGCGGGAAAAGATGCAGCCAGCGGAGAGCGCGGAAAAATATGCAGCCAGCAGAGAGCGCGGAAAAATATGCAGCCAGCGGAGAGCGCGGAAAAATATGCAGCCAGCAGAGAGCGCGGAAAAATATGCAGACAGTGGAGAGCGCGGAAAAATATGCAGCCAGCAGAGAGCGCGGAAAAATATGCAGCCAGCGGAGAGCGCGGAAAAATATGCAGCCAGCAGAGAGCGCGGAAAAATATGCAGACAGCGGAGAGCGCGGAAAAATATGCAGACAGCGGAGAGCGCGGAAAAATATACAGCCAGCAGAGAGCGCGGAAAAATATGCAGCCAGCAGAGAGCGCGGAAAAATATGCAGCCAGCAGAGAGCGCGAGAAAGAAGCCGAACCCAAGTCGCGATTGATTTTGGTTTTGCACCTGACTGGCGGAGAAGGAATATCTTTGTTCTGATTGGTAAAAGCATGTTTTAATCTCAGTAAACGCAATTCAAACTAACACTTGATGCATTCCAAGGGAATGCTGCTTAAACTTACGTCTCTCTCGCTGTTCGATCTTCCACGTTAAGTACAATGTCCTAATTGGAAAATACATGGCCTGGAAAAGAAAATTACTCTAAATTAATAATAACCTCTTACTAACCGAGCGACCAAGAAAGAACCAATCAGAACGCTCGGATTTCCCTCAAGACTACCTTGCCATATAATAATAATATTCTGAAAATAATTATTGAGTTGTATAATAAGTAACCAGCCAATGAATAAGTAATTCACTTTTTTGGGAAATCTGTTTTTACAATATTTGCCTCTTTAGCATAAGCGATACTGTCATACAGTTTCTGATGGAGTTACAAAAACATTAGTCCTCAATATTGAAAGAGCGCAGCATGATTAAGTGCCCCAAAGAATTTCAGTCCGATGTATTGAATATCTTTTTGTGCGATGACTCAAAAGACTCAAAGTGTTACAAGCAATGTATGAGCTCATTAGCGCTTTTGCCACCCAGAAATTTTACATTTTTTGAAAGCCGATCTCTCCTCGAATATTACACCCAAAGAACCAAAACTATCACCAATTGCTAAGTTTGACAAGCTCTTTAAATGTTTGTAGTCAATTATGTCTAGCCTGACGCCTTCTCCTGTGCAAAAATCGTCCGTTAATGAGGAAAAATTAAACACTGACTTCAGGAGAGGTTCTCCTGTAAACAGAAGTCAACTTACCTGTGGATGAACTCGTCCAATGTTACACAGAAGGTTCAGGATCTTCTGACCTTCACGCCGAACTAAACACGTCAGCAGCTGAGGAATCCTACAGAAACACACGAACGACAATGAAAACACAAACCACGTTATAACAAAACCGTTATTAGAGAAGACAGGCGAGTTACTATTACATACCAAGGCAGCCAGTGAACCGGGGGGACACCAACACAGTATTTGTCCACTGCTTCCGAGATAGACCCCTGTGAAACGTGACAGACCAGCTGTTAGCATCACAAAGGTGTTAAGACAAACAAAATTCAAACACACCCGAACAAAACAAAAACACGGCTCGGTCAGAATTTGCATGCTGCAAGATCGCCGTGGGCAAATGAATTCGGACACAATCGATCAATAAATGGCTAGAGACTAGTTCTTTTTATTATCGCGTAAATAATAAGCCATATGCAGCCTCAGACCTTTTCGTCATCATACGTCATAAGCCAGATAGTCCGCGCCAGATATTTGCGGCACTTGGCCTCGTTTTGGTGTCTACAGGCGTGAAGATAACAAACAATGGCTGACACCCCAAGCTGCATGTTCCTATGGCAACGAGAAAAAAGAAATAAGTATGTTGGTTAACTGTTACCTCATCTGATTATAGATTTTTACGATTTCTTCGTAGTTTTAGTTTTGATTGAGAAAATATATCAAACACTTACGACAGTGTTTGACCATACTTTCAAACACTTCATAGTTCATCAAAAATACTCCGCTACGCGTCGTATTTTCAACTTTCTTCTCGGCGTTTGAAAATGTGTTCAAACACGGTCTTTCGAGTTTGATATGTTACTTTTCACGCGTAATTAAGACACCCCAATAAAAAAAATAACAGAAGGTATCTTCTCACCTTTCAAACACAAACAGACCATCAAGATAGTCTCCCCACAGGGCCCAGGCCTTTACGAGCGAATCCTGCATTTGTACGGCTTGCGAGAAAGCTTTGTTTGCATCTTCAGACCTACAACCAAGCCATTAGCAAATTAGTGTTAGTCTTCATTCTCATCATGACACAAAATATTACGCCTCAGGCAAATCTTAAACATTGTCAATTAACATTTGTTCCCCTGCTCTATTTTACTACGGCTTGAATTACCTGCCAATATGTGCCAGGAACATTCCTTTGAGGGCAAAGAACTCAGCCGTCATTTCCTTAGAAAAGTATTTTAGATTCGTGGACTCGATAACCTCAAGACCCTACAAGAAAAAAGAAAACAAACTAAGTCTTCGCAGCTACTTTAAGACGTTTTCGAGACTTCACAATACAGCTTTATAATATATTTTAAACACTCTTTAAATTAAAATGCCATTACGCAACTAGAAAGAAGAGAGCCAAAAATTGAAGCTTGTTGACTAAACACATGATTTTGGCATATTTTTCTATTTATACAGGTCGTTAAAAGACCAGAGTCGTTTGCTTAAAGCCTGATCAGAACTTCACACTTTATTACTTGAAAGAGCTATGACGAAACGGAAACAAAATATTTTAATCTAAGATTGGAGTCGTACTGTAGTGAATGAAAAAGATTCAGTTCTGCAAAGTAACTGTTGGTGGAAGGTACAGTTCTACTGTAACGAACAACAATTGATAAGCAGCAAGTCCGTTTTGACTAGATAAAAATTATCTTCAAATTGGACAACTCCTAGCTGGCAATAAGTTCACTAAGGTTGAAAACACCAATGAGGTAAAGATAAACGAAAACGAGGAATTGCAGAAGTCAAAGGTATACACATGCCGCAGACCTCTTGTAACTCTTGCTTGCCCATGCCGCCAGCCATCTGCAGGTAACATTTCACCTGTTGTCTGATCTTTTGGAAACAGTCCACAATAGGAACGCTGGGAATCGTGTGGATTCTGAAAAGAACATTTAGAAAAAAAATAAATTAACCGCGTTTGGTTTGTCATGTTAGCTTGCACAAAATGTCCGCACAAACCTGCTAAGCGAGTCCAAACACACTCCCGTCAGGCCTTGCTTTCTTGCTATGTAACCATAATGAATAATGGCCCAGGCAGAGGCGTGGACACCAAGCATGGAGTGGTTACTCTGCTGCTTTGTAAAAAATGAAGTATGATGCATTAGTTAGCTTCAAGGATACCTTAGTGAAACATCGAACATCAGAACAACCGAACTATTACAGTAAGTGGAGGAAACAGACTGAAATGGTTTAAGAAAAGAAGGCGACTAGTTTCTGTCATGAACGCGAACCACTAAACCAGAGTGGGTACAACGTTTTCTGTGGTGTTATTGTCTTTGTTTTTCTCACACAGACTGAAGCCGTAAAATCGTAACTGACTGCAAAGGAAGATAAGTGTTGATTCAATGATCGGAAAGAATGATACCGATGCATTCAGAAAGGGAGATAAGGGTGTATTTTCTGACCAGAAAGGAAGATATAGAGGATATTACATGCCCGCGCGTGGATATGAATTTTATCTTCGAGTGGTCAACTCGACATCTCATGAGTGAGCGCAGCGAACGAGTGAGATATCATATATTATATAAACATACTTATGACGACGTTATTGACTATTTTCCGAAGATTTCCGACCACTTTTCGGAGATTTCCGAAGATTTTCCCAAATTTGTCCGAAGGCCAGACGAACGTTTCCGAACATTTTCCGAACATTTTCAGAAGATAACTGAAGATTTCCGAAGATTTTCGAAGATTGCCGAAGATTGCCGAGGAAGAACCGATAATGTTTCGATCATACAGCAAGACATCGGGGTACTTTCTCAGAGATTACGTAGCTAAAGCAATGGTGACCATGTTATCTTCACGTGTGAAGATATGAAGTTTTTGCGGGAAAGCTCACTTGGTATTTCACTGGTGTTTATATAATAAAAGTGTTTATTTACTGGTCAGAAAGGAAAATAAAGATGCATAAACAAGACGATAAGCGAGTGTTAACTGACCGGTTCATGTTGGGCTTGACTCTCATATGCAGCCACAATCGCCTGATAATGATGATGTCTCCACATAAACACGTCATTCCAGTGAGATAAATTATCAGATGGCATGGGAAGACGATTGCTACATGTGAAAATGAAACACCAATTACAACAGCTGTGGTGGATAATTCAAAAACTATATTTCTAAGAAGCTAACGGGAAGAAAATCCTCACCGCCATGTTTTCACAATAGCTTTCATGTCATGTAGGCTGGTTGATCGTCCGACATTCGGAGGCTGAAGCCCCGTATGAATCTGAGCTGCTTCCTGCAGTTCCATGATTTGTTGCGCTGCCTGAAAATAACAGCAACAACATCAGGAAAACAATAGTAAACAGAGCGGGAAGAAACAAAAAATATTCAGTTCAACCCACCTGTAATAAAGGAATGTGTTTCTGTGAGATTACAGGCGGGAGTCGTCTCCACTGACGGATTGCTTGAGTAGTAGAATGTTCTACAAGTTTGTCCACCTGTAACACAAAACCGTGACAGTAACAACAGTGTGATCAGCAGTGCACGCTGATAGCAGACAAAGGTACCTCCATAGAAATTGCGTGACATCCGTGACATGTCAATAAGCCAGGCATGGTAAGCAAAGTAGACGACCTGACAGGAAGTGAATAGTACATACCATGTTAAGATGTTGATCGTTTGGGTGACAAATGGCAATGTAGCCTCGATATAAGTTTAACTTGTATGCAATGGATTCTGGGAAATTGACTTCAACCTGTAATGTGAGGAAACAAGCAAAAAGTGAATAACGTGAAAGAAAGTGAATAACGTGAAAGAAACTGAATAAACAGCACTATTTGTTAGAAGCAAAAAAAAAAACTGTTCAATGTGCACCTGAGCCAGAGCGTCTTTCATTGATGGCCACTCAGGGACTCGCCATGCGCTCTCAAGCACTAAAATAAGAGAAATATAACAGCTTTGTAACAAGTATATCTGACAGATAAAAACAAACATAGTTTTACATAACTCAGTGGAAATCCTACACAGCGCAAAATGGTTTCAAAACATAGAAACTTCAACGAAACAAAAATTCGTCCAAAGCTTACACTGATCACAACTAAAGCATGAAATAACAATCTTTAGACAATGAAAATTAACAGATTAGTTTAATTAATGTCAATTACAAATAACTTACCAAGAAAAGGATTTGCATGACCCTTTGTTTTTCCAAATTCCGTCAATAAATCCCACTGACCGAGTTCCTTGGAACAACTGAAACAGGAAAGAAGCCACTTTGTCAACATCAAATTCTCCTTCACGATCTTTGCATATTTCTTATAGTCATCATAAGGAGAAATTACATTCTGATTCCACTTGGCATGGAGGTCAGAGTCAACACATTGCTAACGGGAATGCATGCGATCCTGAACCGTGTTGTCATGAAGCTCTCTAGAACCTCTAATTTCATTGGATCTTGTTCGCAAGAAACGCTATTGTTTAGGGTTAGGGTCCATTGTTACTGTTGTTTGTATATCATATTCTCAGCCAATCCTGTGAGATGTTCTGAAGAGCTTCGTGGCGACCACCTGAACTAAAAAACCTTAAGTTCAACTCCAGTCTAAAAATTCCGTTTTCAAAAGACAATTCAAATACTCGTAAAACCTTCGTGTGGGAAAATCTATTTACCTGATCCAATGCTCCTCCCACAAATTGTATTCTGATGTCAATTGAGGGTTAGCGGGGCCACGGTTATGCTCTTCACGAGCCTTGCTCATCACCTTGAGAAGATAGAAAAACATGCAGTCAAGCCGCTGTACAAATATACTCTATCTCTCGGAAGTGACAGTCATCAAGTTCTACATTTTCTTCATCAAACCAATCAACACTCGCGGTACAAATGCCTAGTCACGCAACGTCCCTTCTCACGCGTGCATGAGATGGCTCTTACCACTTCATAAGCAGATTGTGCCTGTTCATAGAAGCCTTGTGTCTCATAAGCGATAGCAGTGGCTGTTTCTGGATATCGACAGCGCTGCTGCCACAAGCCGGCCCACATGTCCTCTTCATTCAGCAGTGAATACATCTCGGCTAGTGCATCCAGAGTTTCCTAATCACAAACAGAAAAAAAAAATGAATTAACACGAGGTATAATGGAGAAGTGTGGGAGGCGCGGTGGCCTCATGGTTAGCGCGCTCGACTCCGGAGCGAGCGCTCCGGGTTCGAGCCCTGGCCGGGGACATTGTGTTGTGTTCTTGGGCAAGACACTTTACTCTCACGGTGCCTCTCTCCACCCAGGTGAATAAATGGGTACCGGCGAATTTAATGCCGGGGGTAACCCTGCGATGGACTAGCATCCCATCCAGGGGGGAGTAGAAATACTCCCAGTCGCTTCATGCTACGGAAACCGGGATAAGCTCCGGTCTGATGGGCCACTTGGTCCGAATGCAGACTTTTTTTTATAATGGAGAAGTGTCAACCACTGCTCTCTGGTTTCGAGTGTTATTTTCCAAAGCACACAAAACTATCTAAATCATAGTGGACCCAACAATAGCGATTTGATTTTGCAGAACTGCTCTGGACGAAATACAGGAACACATTACGAAGTCAGAATGACAAACGATATGCTAAGATGGAAATGGATTGCAATGTGGACAATCTTGAAAATGCGAACTGGGCGTTTTCAGTATCCCTTATGTCTAAAAGACCTTTAAAATTTGTAAATCTCTTACAAGTTTTTAGAAAACGGAGCTCTTCACTATGACGGAATTGAGAAAATTCAAGATATTTTGAGTGGAGATTTCTAAACTGAGAAAACTACGATTCCATTATTGCACATGGGTGTTACAAATAGACAAGCATAGGAACTGATACGGACAAAAAAGACAAATTCAAACTACATAACAACAAGCAACTCAACTTGTTTACATACATGTTGGTTTATCTCTGACGGATCCTCTTCAAAAGGCGAAAAATCGATTACTTGCTGCTGCTGATGTGAAATCTGATGACTGGAATATTCTTCACACAGACTGGCGTAATCCTCAAGCATTAGACCAGAACGGTGCCACGAGTTATGAGTTTTACCAAGATACTACAAAACGCAAACGCTTGATGTTAATAAAACTGCACCAAAAATAGACACACTTGACACAAATATAAACGAAGTGCATGAAGATAAGTACAAGTGGTAACGCATAAAATTGAGAGATTTTGCAGAACTTTGATTTGGGGAAGATTTACAATGAACAACATCTTTGGAAAGTACTTTCCACTCCCGTTCATTAAAACAGTCCAAGTTACTAGTTCATCCAGGATCGATTTCGAACCACAATCCTGTTGTCCAAGTTATCCAATCCTGTTATGCAAGTTGTCTCTGGAAACCAATGAACTTACTTTGAGAATACAGGGCCGGATAGGAACAGAGGGGCTACACTTGGACACGCCCTCAAGAATCGTGTGAACTGAACTGGGAAAAGTATCAAGTTGGGCCAAGTGACTTCCACTGCACATGAACGGGCTTATCTCACCAGCAAGAACCTGCAACACGAGTAAACAACAGCAGGAAAAAAACTATGCATCACTGTTTTTTAAGTTTAACTATCTCCTGAGAAGTATTTTCAGAATTTCATAACTCAACAAGTTCTTGTAATTATTGTAAGGAATTTTCCTATAATAGTTTAATCCACGATATTTCATAACGTACTTGTTGTTGTTTCTCGGTCAGCAGATTCCACAGCTGAGGGAACAGGTCTACCCACACTGTATGAGCGAGGTTGTGGTACCTGTGGCACAGTTGAGCCATGGGACCCAGGAATGAAGCAGTCTATGAAGACAAAACAAAAACAGCATCAGTACTGCTGGGATCTCGATAGTGGATTACATCTGCAGTGAATACACCGTACCTTAGCTTCACGAAGCTTGTCAATGAATTTCCCATGCTTCTCAGCGAGTAACTGGACAGTGTCGATCTCCTTGAGTCGCCTGAACCCAGTCTCTTTGTCCATCGCGGTCAGAAGTTTCTACATCATGAAGGCAAATCAAACATTAGTGGCTTCCTGATACGGTTGGTTGTAAATTTAACTCTGAATTGTGACGCACAAGGCAAGGTTCCAATAGCTGTTTTTGAACGGTTTTCATTTAAGGGTCGAGAAGCACATGATTGGCTTAAAAAACTCACGCCACTTTTTCATCCAATCAGAAGTAAAACTAATCGTGACTCGCTCGCACTCGTTTTCTCGCGCATCGCGTCAGTCGCATGTTATTATCGAGGTTTGATTGGTTCATTGGATTGTCTGTGTCCTTTCCGATTGGCTGGAGTGATCACTTCAGTTTTGGTTTTGTGCCACTCAGTTGAAATCTCAATAGTACTTAAAACAAATAAAAACATTCTGGTCGGGCTTGGAATCACTGGAAATGGCTGCATTCTTAAACGTCTGTATTACGACGTGTCTTGATTTCTCAATAGGGAATTTAACAATTTGTTTGCTAAATATTATACCTCAGAATCGTCAATCTCAAAAAGGCAAAGCGATGCATCTTTTTCTTTCTTGTTCTCGGCAGCACTGCTGTCTGTCTCCATCTTTTCCTCTTTGTTTTCCTCGGAGACTGATGCAGCCTTCTCCTGGGCATGTTTCAGTATTTCCTTACTCAGTTGGTTGTCCGCGGCCCGAAGGAATGACGTCACTGATGGAAGCATACTGAATGTACTCGATGGTGTTACAGGCCTCTCGCATGCAGACACAGCCAGAAGAAGCTGGGACAAGACAAAATTGGCTCTTAGATGGGAAATGCGACATTGCTCCTACTAAAATAGCACAAACTCTCTGCTTCAAGCCAACAAGTGTCATTACGTACCTCTATACACTGCTTAATCCAGAAGTGAGGGCCCATTGCTTCCCAATTCTGTAAGACGAGCGAAAAGAAATGTGTATGTAAATCAAACAATTCAGTGTATCGTCAGCGTAAAGATTCGCCCCATGCTGCATGACTACGATATGACTACAGATATCCTGTTTGTTACCATTGTAATTCCTAGTACACCGTCCTCTGCAAAAAAACAATGTGAAATGACCAACGTGAAATGACTAACGTGAAATGACCAGCGTGAAATGACCAACGTGAAATGACCAACGTGAAATGACCAACGTGAAATGACCAACGCGAAATGACCAACGCGAAATGACCAACGCGAAATGACCAACGCGAAATGACCAACGTGAAATGGCCAACGTGAAATGACCAACGTGAAATGACCAACGTGAAATGACCAACGTGAAATGACCAACGTGAAATGACCAACGTGAAATGACCAACGTGAAATGGCCAGCGTGAAATGGCCAGCGAGAAATGACGTTGATCGAAGAACGTAACCACGACGGCTAATTTTTTTTATTTTTGTTTCAAATATTCCGCCCTGTCCCAGATTCAGTGTCGTGACAGTTTTGACACTGAAAAACAACGGAAAATGACTTACGAGTATCGCGACATTCGTAGGTAAAATGTAAAATCGCTTTTTGATCGACGTTGTCCTCCGCGACGCGTCTTGGTTTCTCCTTAATTAGAGCCACGAGTCGCGATGAAGCTGAAGGACGTGAAATAAACTTACCTGAGAACAGAAGATATAAAGCAGTCGATCGTACAGCTTCTTCTTCATTGTCTTATCAAAAACCTGTCATGAAGAAATTAGACATGTCATCAAATTCAACTTTGCAAGGTCAATTTGTTTTTTGGTCATGATTAGATACAATCGTACTGTCTTTGCAGGGGAGTACCACTGAAGTATCAGAACTAACGTGTTGCATGACAGTCATACTGACAGAGTTAGTAACAAACAGTGTCTTACTTCCATAAATCTTGATCGGATCTGTGGCTGGATACATCGCAGACCAGATAAAAATGCAGGCTCAAGTTTGGAAGCCAACTCAGTGCTCACCAGGGTCTCATCTCTGGAAACAAACACAAAGAGAATGTCTACAAACTAAACACACAAAGTAAACACACAAGCATCTTTATTTTCTAACCTGTAGACATAGTTGACCAGCTCCAAGAACTGCGCTTGCAATTCAAAATCTTCCGGAAACCTCTTCTCGTAATTGACCATCATTCGAACCAACAACAAGGACTTCTCTCTGAGTGTCGGTAGTCGCTGAATTGTCAGTTGAGTCTGAAAAGAAAAACGGACTTTTAGTAAACATATCACGTTATAATAATAATAATAATAATAATAATAATAATAATAATAATAATAATAATAATAATAATAATAATAATAATAATAATAACACTAATAATAATAATAATAACTTTAAGTGTCTATGTATTTAGCACTGTTGTGCTAATTGGGGACACTGTAAATAAATAACCAAACATTGTAAATATAACATAAACTATTCAAAATCCCAAGTGGCAGGAGGCAGACCAGTTGGCTATTTACAAGAGCAGCCGAGAAGTTGAACTCGGGCCTACCGAGAACAACATCAGCTAGCGGTCAGAACGGGATTTGAACCCGCGACCTACGGATTTCAAATCCGACGCTCTAACCACTCGACCACGCTGCCTCCTATTTGATACAGCAAAGCCGAGAAGATGAAGAGTTTTATTTTTAGATATGGTAACCAGTTCTCCCGCGGCTCAGTAATGGTATTCTTGGGGAATGACAACACGTGCAAAGCTGTACGGACTGCCCACGTGAGTAACATCCGCGTCACATGACTGGCTATTTCTTGACCCTCCTGGGAATTCTGATACTGGAAATGATGAACTCTCTGGCGTTTTATGATCTCTTGGCACCGTACAATATCAGATAGCGAGCTCACCATTTTGGTCTTTATCCAATCCTCTACGATCTTGGTAATGGCTCGAAGAAGCTTGGAGTCCTGAAAAATAACAGCAGATGAGAGAGAAGCTTGAAAAAAATTGCATGTGGAGTTAACCTCCAAACATATTGTCAGAGTCTCGGGCAACTTGCTTATATTGAATGTAATCAAACCTCTGTCATAATCAAAAGAAAAAGAGGCAACGAAAACATCATACAACAATATTCCAGAGCGAAAATGCATTTTCGATTCATTACTTAATTTCTTAGTTTTCAAAAGTTTTACATACATATACACGATTAAAAATAAAAAAAACTTGGTTTTTAGAATTAATTAAACAAACCTTTTTTTCAAGTTGTATATGGTCGAGAGACCTGGAGGCATTTTTAAAGTCTTCGTTTAAAAAGCTGTGAGGATGAAGCTTCTCTGGTGACTTTAGTGATGGAATTCCATACTATCCTTACGCAAAAATGACATTCTTCTAGTACGGTGACCGTACTAGAAGGATGCCATTTTTGCGTCTCAATTTATATTTATTAACAGTGTTACGAGTCCCAAGCAGGGATGTGAGTTGCTCAGGTAAAGCCGGTTATTTTTGTCGTGTTTGCTATTCATTTGCCTTTTATTCGGAAGAGGAAATGATTTTGTTCCTGGCCTCAAAAGAGGTAATGAAGTTGTGTTAATACTCACGGGTGATTTTTCAATAAGCGTTGTAAGGATTATAAAGAAGAGCTTTCTGATCTCGGCACTCATCACTCCCAACCGTCCACGGATTAACTCCAAACACAGAATCAACATGTCACTAGCGCCTACGGATAAAAAATATTCAATTAAAATAGTGGAACCTGCGGGTTTCTCCCCCTGACAATCATCATAAATAAAATCCTGTAGACTAGAACACTCATACCTGTGCTTTCTCCAAGAACAGCGTTTATATGATCCTTGTGCATTCGTTGCAGCGCCTTGAAAAACGGATTCATTAATCTAAACAGAAAATATTATCACGATATGAGTAGTGAAAGACTTGAACACTGTTACGATTCACAAAAGAGTTTGCAGTAAAGTTATTTTTACAAAACGGTATCAACTCACCTATCGATGTATGAAGGATTGTGCATGCATGCAGCTTTAAGCATCATCAGAGGCCCATAGAAGATAGATGTTGCTCCATTGGCAGACCTAAAGTGTACATAATAAGGACGATAAACACAGAAACAAGAGCGTAACCCACACAAATGATGTAAATTGGAAAATGTAAGAGTAAAACAACATAGTTACCTTTCGTAGTTTACGAGGCCATCATAGATCACTTTGCCAATGTTACCGTACAGAGTTTCTAATTCATCATACTTTGAAGAAGTTGCTGTAGCTACAAAAAGAAACAGTCACAAGAGTTAAGAAAAAACTTTCTGTAATGCTTCAGATATCCATCTACTTGTTACGAAACTCTAAGAAAAAAAACGTGCTAGGTGATTGTCCTAATCAATCAGATCGAAGCTTCTATCAACTCAGTTCAGGCCCCGTCCACAAGCATCCGGATATTTTTTACACTTTTTCTTTCAGATACTGTTCCCGTCAACACGCATCCGGCAAATTCGGCAGCGAATCTGGATATTTTTGAATCCGCTCTCCAGAGTGGAAAAAATAAATCGGCAACAAATCCGATAACGTGTGTACGGGGAATCCAGATATTTTCGAATCCGATGACGTAGCAAAATCGTGTCCAGTCTCTTATCGATCAATAAACTAACATGGCGACATAAGCCTAGTTTATCAAGAATGAATCCGGATACCAGCGCATGCGTGTGGACGGGGCCTCATTCGACAGCCAAGGTTTTCCCGCCCAGGAACTAGAAACTCTATCATATGAATTCAAGAATACACGGATACCTGATTCCAGTGGAAACAGAGTCATAAGTCTGGCCAGGAGTGCGTGGATAGCACGGATGACCTGCAGTTGATAAAGTTAACAAATTATGAAAAATTGAAAACACTTCAAAACTTTTTGAACTTGGTTAACACACGTAACAGTTGACTGCTGAGGTATAACCACAGGGTTACAAAGGCAGTTCTCAATTTACATTTTTCACATTTGTTATTGACTTATATTTACATATATTTGGTTCTCGACTTGTTCTTCGATTTTCTTCCCTCCACAAATACCAATTCGACTAGAATACAGGAACCGCATGAAAACCAGCTAAGGCTGATGTAATTTCCTCTCTAAATACTATAATTTATTTTTGTTATTTTTTATTATATTTGAAATGCACGCCGCACCTTGTACCATTGCAGTACCTTGGTATTTTGGCATGTCATACAGGTAGCTTTGCCTCTTCAGAGTTACGATTGGTGATAAATACCGTACTTCCTAGCTTATCAATGCAGTACCTTGGTATTTTGGCATGTCATACAGGTAGCTTTGCCTCTTTGTAGAGGTTTAAACAGAGTTACGATTGGTGATAAATACCGTACTTCGTAGCTTATCAATGCAGTACCTTGGTGTTTTGGCATGTCATGCATGTGGCTATGCCTCTTTGAAGAGGTTTAAACAGAGTTACGATTGGTGATAAATACCGTACTTCGTAGCTTATCAATGCAGTACCTTGGTGTTTTGGCATGTCATGCATGTGGCTATGCCTCTTTGAAGAGGTTTAAACAGAGTCAGGATGGTATGTTGTGGCTGAAAGAGAAAATATATATCAGAGAAACGCCGTGATGCATACATGAGGTTGCTAAGCATAATGACGATTGGAAGCTAAAAATCAACAATGGAGTCCAGTTGATGCTAGCTACCCCTTAACAGTCTCTGTTCACCAACAATTAAAACTTGAACTAAAATCTATTAACTAAAATTACAGTTATGAAAGAATCACAGTCTCTTTTAGGACACCCTACAGTATTTTCACTCACCAGAACTGACAACAGATAAGTTAATATCTCAATTGCTGTGCAGACATTGGCATAGTTGGCTGCTGGTGTTTGATCCTAAGAAGCATAACGTGACAATTACGATATCTTATTTAATTTTACAGGACAGGTGAAGACTTCTTCGTTCTTAAATTACGATATCAACAAAATTGATCAGTTAAAAACGTATCCCAGCAAAAGAACAGTCCATAAGTTTAAAGGTTTCAACCGAATATTAAATAAAATTAAATATTAGAATTATCAGAGACAGCTAAACTGTCACTTACCACTGTAACTAGAATCTTGTCCAGCCATCCCACTCGCAAATCAGTTCCTAAACATAAGACAAATGCTATTAACACAACTCTTTCAATTTTACTCAATCAGCCTACTCTTCCTTATTCCAAGGCGACCCAACCCTCACCCTGTGAGTACTCATTAATCGCCCACCTGGCCACACATCCGGTCTCAGCGCGGTCTTCAGTAACGCAACGCAGCGTCGTGACAGAGTTTCCCCAGGAGATCCCATGGTAGTGGATGGTTCATTAACCTACAATGTAACACTGCATTTAACAGACAGTTCAAGTCCTGACAGGTTTATCGTCTCATTTTATTGTTCTGTATTGTAAGACCAAGCTTGCTAAGTTTTACCTGACAAGCAATTCTAAGTAGGAAGTTGACAACAGCATCAGCATGGTGCTTCTCCAGCGGAGACTTGATCTGACTTTCTTGAACTGCTACACGAGACGCTGTGCTCTATATACAAACAACACAAGTATATTAAACTACAAGCCATTTATCTTATCTCTACCAAAATAAATACAGATACATCCCTGGTTGCAAGCAGGACCATACCTGCACAATGTAAGAGGGTACGCATTACAAAATCAACTATAGAAAAAGGAGAATCATATTCAGATCCCAGATTTATTTAGGGCTCAAAATTGCGACTGACTCGGTCGCCAATGCGACTAAATATTTCATCCTTGGCAACCAAAAATTCTCGTTTAGTCGCGTTAATGGCGACTTCATTTGTCTAGGTTGACAATCAATGACGCTTTTTGACGGAAATTTTCGAAAAATTCATTTTCAGTTTTTCAATTCTCAGAAAAATGAACACTTCAAGACTGACAGGTTTGAGTAGACTTAAGCTTCAAGGTTCTCCAAATCTGTGCAGAATAAGAGCATTTCAGTGTACAGGCTACCAAGAAAAACATGTTAACATCAATGTTTAACCTGCGACATTGATCTTGTCCTCTTTGTTTCTGGTGTGGCAGAGTCTTCAGATGGCCGCTTAACACTTCCCACCTTAAGATGAGAATACATCACTTGAGAAATCAATGAACCCAATGGGTAACTGGTGAACTGTATTGTGCAAAAACCTTACAAAAAGACATTGGACATAGGTCCAAAGGGTCCCTCCATGAAATTTTTTGCACCATTGGAGAAGCAGTCCTTGACCAAATAATTGACCAAATATCAGGCTCTGGCTGTGTTGGATTATTATGTGATGAAGCTACAGATATAGCAACGCTTGAGCAAATGTTGACATTTGTCCAGTATGTTCACAATGGAAAAGTCAATGTCAGATTTCTCACCATTGACAATCTTCTGGCCGAGTCAACAAGTGCTAATGCAGCTACCATGCTTGCAGTTCTTGAGAAACGTTTTCAACAGCTGGGCATTGAGATGTCAAAAATTGTCTCCCTTGCAAGTGATGGTGCGTCAGTAATGATGGGCAAAACAGGTGGCCTTGCTGCCAAGTTGCGAGATAAGCATTGTCCAACGCTGCTTAACATACACTGTGTTTGCCACAGGCTTGCACTTGCCTGCACACACTCTGTGGCAGACATTGCTCAGGTTGGAAAAGTGGAAACAAACTTGCGACAACTATGGAAGTTTTTTGACAACTCCCCAAAGCGTCTCTCTGTGTACACTAAGGTTCAAGAAAACCAGAAGCAAGTTCACCTGAGAACGGATGGTAGGAAGAAGGTTACAAAGCGTCTCCAAAAGGCATGTAAGACACGATGGTTGTCTTTCGACAAGGCTGTAAAAGCTGCTCATGAAGATTTTGACTCCATACTTTTGTGCTTGAGTGAACTGGCAGATGATGCTACAGCAGATGGACTATTAAAGAAGTTGAAGTCTCCAGACTGGATTGCAACCCTGTACATACTTACAGATGTTTTACCTGTGCTATCACTGTTATCAAGAACCTTTCAAAAAGGAAGCATAAACTTTAGCCAAATTCAGCCTAGCATTGAAATCACAGTAGCCAGTCTGGAAGCTATTCCTGAACAAAACAAAGCCTTGTCTCGCCTTAAGTCTGATTTTGGAGAGGGTGGAAGATTCCATTTCTTGTCATTGGACATTTCAATTACTGAAAGAGTTATTGAAAGAGCAAACATAATGCAAGTTAAGTATGTGACTAAACTGGTGGAAAATATTCACAACAGATTTGATTCTGATGCAATGTCTGTTATCTCTGCATTCAAGATATTCAATCCCATGGAACTTCCTTCAAAAGAGTCAGAAAAATGGGCTGATTATGGACTGGCAGAGGTAAAGACACTCGCGCAACATTTTTTCCCATCCAACAAGAAGATGTTTGACCAGCTAACAGCAGAGTTCTCCCTGCTCAAGTACCACATGCAGACCTTCCTATCAAATGCAAAGAATTCAAGTTCAACAGAAACTTGTTTATCAACTCTCCTTGGTAACTCAGCTTACGCAAAACTCATGCCAGCCATTGTACAGATTGCAGAAGTAGCCCTTTCCATGCCTGTAAGTAATGCATGGCCAGAGCGGGGTGCAAGCACTGTGAAAAGAATAAAGACAAGACTTAGGGGCTCTCTGGAAAACAGAATGCTCAATTCATTGATGCAAATCAGCATCAATGGTCCTGCCTTGCACACTCCTGAGGCAAACCATCTCATTAAAACAGCTGTGAAAAAGTGGCAAACCACAAAAGAAAGACGAAAGGTCAAACGGAGTCTGCAGACAGCAATGCCAAAAAGCTGTGATGTGGGTTGCCAAGCAGACATTCAAAACTGGCAAATTCTGCAACCAGAAGTTGGAACATCCACTCAAGATAAACCACTGGAGCACCCGCTAGATTCTGAGGACACAGTTGAAGATGAGGAAGTGGAATTGCCTACTGAGGAGGTAATGGTTGAGGAGCAGAACATGGAGGATGTTTATCATGTTTTTAACCTGACCGAATGCAGTTCAGACATTGATTCAGCCTTTGGCTCAGAATCGGAGGATGATTTATAATCGCTTAACAAAATTTCAGAGAACTATTTTGTTTAATTTATTTATCTAATTATAACAAAGACCGCTTCTTACCCTTTATGCAAGTGAAGTATCGCTTTAAATGGTATTAGGCTTCTGTAACTCTAGCAGGCACAGGAAGAGCTTGTAGACAGTCTTGTTTGTGTAGTTTGTGTTGCTGTTACTTTGGGCACAAGTACCAAAAGCCTTTACTTAGGCACGGTGTGCATTAGAGGCTTAGCTGTTTCTTTTTCTAACTCCCATTTGTTCCATTGTCAGGCTTGGCTTTGGTTACTTAAGTTTTGTCAGCATGCCCGGTACATTTTTAGCATTTCATGCTAACTTCTTGAAAGGCACAGACACCGATGCCTTCATATGCGTATAATATTTCTATTTGCCTTCATATAAGGAATATCTGACTGTTGCCATAGCCTCCAATCAGGGATGCAGTGGACGGTAATCCAACAAAATTTAGTTTACCTCCCTTTTAACATAGGTTGTAATGGCATAAAGTCATAGTACACAATCTAGTAAGGAGTATCACACTGATCTAAGTTATACAGGGACTGTGTCTTTTAAGGAAAAAAGCATAAATGAATGCTTTTCTGAAAGCGTAACAGATTTTTGCTTACATTGAAATGTGTTCAGAGCTTAATTGAGTTTTAAGGAAATTGCCTCTCTGCACAGTCCAAGCTTGAAATTACAGAGGGGGGAAATGCAGCCTTGAACAAGATGTCCACTTGGGATGGACACAAGTGTATATTAAGGCCAAGTTCAGAGATAATTCATTTTCAACCTTGACTTCCTGTACTGTTGTTGAAATGACTGCACAACTGGGGGTTTTGAAGGAAAGCATCTACTGATTACACTCCAGTATTAGTAATTTGTTCTACACACTGAAAGTACATTATGTCAGTGCAATATGAGAATAGGTTGGTACAGTCCTGCTGGGTTTGTTTGTGAAAATGAATGAAGTTCAGTTATGACAGATTCTTCTGGCCATTGGAAAGAAGACATCTTAAAACTGATGTCTACCTGTGTACTGTCACATAGTCCAAATGATTCTTCCTACAGTCTAAATTCTATCTGTAAATCTCAAGGACCATAGGGCATAAACTAGAATCTGGCCCATGCATGAATCAGGCTTTTCAATTCATTCTTTGAATTCATTCCCTCCTAACTTGAGCCAAGGTTAGTGGGAATAGTGGGTAAGTGCTACTTGTCACACATAACACACCTCTGTATGCTCCACTGCAGATGTTGCTTTCACCGCCTCCAAAATACTTTCAAAACACAGCGTAGCTCTCCCATTGCTCACTGGTAGATAAGATTAATTAGTAATTGGACCTCTTGTCGTACAATTCAGGGAGTAATCGTGCTCGTAATTTCAAATCGGCCTCGCGCTTCGCGCTCGTCCGATTTGAAATTACACGCTCGATTACTCCCTGAATTGTACTCAAGTGAGCGGCGCCATCTCCACTCTCTTTCAAACATTGTTTGAGCGACGTCAATACCTTCCACTTTAATTTTGAGGTCGAAACAAAAAAACACTGCTAACTGATCAAGGAGATTATAAACACGAAGCCAGTTCAAAGCCACTCTAAATGAAGTTTGCGAATGTATCACGTTGACTGTGTTAGCCAGTGTAATTTCTATGGTATGGAACACCACGAGAAAGCATGGCATAACTAGTATGTAATTTTAACTTGTGAGTTGCGTAAGCTAGCTACGGTTTGTTTAAGCAATAGACCACAAGTTTCTATGGTTTATAGCCTGATAAACCACGCGGGATGTTGGCAGAACACGAGAAGAATTCGTAAATCACGAGCCACAGGCGAGTGATTTACGTATTCTTCGAGTTCGATTTTTCCATGGGTTTACCGGCACAATAAACCATAGCTGATTGACCAATCAGAGCGCGCGCAGTGATTTGGCTATTACATAAACTGGCATATGAGACTCTGCATGTTAGGCGGACTGGTCGATCATCTTTTCACTTTTTTCGTAATTCCACTGCTTTTCAGGTGCATACATCATTTGACATATCTAGTACTACTTGTTACATAACTAGAAGTGTTGCGCTAGAAATGGCACTGTTAGTTTAGAAAACTGAAATTAAATAGTTGCTTAAACTCTGGTGATTTATTGATCAGGGAAAGCGTTGATGGCAGCCTGTAACAGCTTGTGTGTTATAATTTTCGACCGTGTAGGTCACACAACGGTGTGGTAGATACTGACAAAGGTTCAAGTCAATCCACGACAAGATTGGCTTACATCTGTCAGCATTGTCTAAAATAAACGTTTTGGGACAACTGTGTATAAATCTAGGGTTTAAACAAACACTTTGATTTCTTCCAAACATTTGTCCTAGCCTGAAAAGACTTATTTGGTTGGTAGCATGGTGCAGTACCTGTCTGGATTCCTCGCCATCTCGCTGATCTCACCTCCAGGATGCTGTCTAGATCTGGTAGGATTCAAATCTTCTCCAGTCTCCTGATCCACATCCTATGAAAGTTTGGTTGGATCAATTCCTAAGCACTCTGTTAAACTATACTAAGCATGTTCAGAATAAAAACACGTACCTTCATGCTCAAACTTATCTTGTTGCCAGCCATGGAGAGAACTTTGACCATAACCTTTTGGCCTCTATGAACCACATCACTTACGTTGGCCACTCGACCTTCACGCCGCAGCTTTACAAATAAAGACAACATTAACCTTCAAGTATACATATAGCATACAACAAGTCAAACGTGCAATTTAAACCACACTCAATCCGAACTTTCTCCATTCTTTTCATTGCATAAATTCAAGTCACAGGTGATGACAATGTAAAACTTTACCTGTGAGACATGCACCAAGCCCTCATGTCGTCCTCGCAGGCCCTCCAATTGCACAAAACAGCCAAACTGCATGATAGTGGTAACCTTTCCATCGTAAATCTAAACACAATATGAAAGCACTACCAGCATTGAACAACTAACATTTAAATGTGAAGTATATATGAAATAATTCATATTTGAACTGCGGATGCAGATGAAAGTGAAGAATGATCATCGCAGTAAATTTTCCAATTTAAGCAATTGGAAAGAAGAAGCCTGAAAAAATCAGGGCTTCAACGGGATTCGAACCAGTGACCTCCGCGATACCGGTGCGATGCTTCTTCTTTCCAATTGCTTAAATTGGAAAATTAACTGCGATGATCATTCTTCACTTTCAACTAACATTTTGTTGACATTTGCAAAACAAAATTATAAAACCAACAAACTCCGGAGACTTAAAAAGGCCTACACGATTACCTGGTTAACAACTGGAGTGGCAGGTGGAGCTTTTTCCACTCGGCTGGTACCATGTCTGTTTCTTAGACGATCTCTTTCTCTGCTTCTAAACCTGCTTCTGCTTTTCCTATTGCAAAAATAATAAATACCTGTATGTAGCTCAAGCGAATTTAATTGCTGCCGCAGTAAGCTAGCCTGAGGCGAGCGAACGCAGCAACAACAGCAGTGCTAATTTAAACAATATATGTAAACATTAAAGGTGAAGTGATCAACATGACACAAGCGTGCGGACAAAGAAAAAATCTGAGTCTCCGACAGGAATTGAACCCATGGCCTCTCAAACACCGGGAGGGCACTCTATTCACTGAGCTTTGAAACTCGTGGTGAGCAAGGTAATTTAACCGAGTTCACATGTGACAGGCGTCCTGCATACTGCTAGGATCAGCACTGTCAAAGTCATCATGAGTCACAGAGCGCCTGCCAGGTGTTTGCAAGGTAATGGGTTCAATTCCTGTCGGGAGCTCAGAAGTTTTCTTTGTTCGTCGCCCTGTGTTGATCAATTCACTTTTCACAAATCATTACCGAGATTAAAATTCACAATCTTTATTCACTTATCACTAACTACTTTTGAGCGGAGAGTCAAGAATATGCGGCGTGGAGAAAAATCTGAGAAGAGTTTAACTCTCGCATGGAATCTAATACTTGAGAAATATAGATCTTGTGACGTCAGGACTAGGAGCCTTTTAGACATTTCTCCTGCGAAATAGGCCAGTTCCAGTCTACATGAGCAGGCTTTGGTAAGGATAAAACAATACGGCCTCACGTGAACATGTCGACATCACATCGACATGAAAACATTAGTCTGTGCTTATGACTGCAATTGGTCACTGAGGTTCCTGTGGGGATCTGAATTCAAGATAAATTCAAACTAAAAATAGATCGGTCTGTGAAAACGCTGTGACAGGAATATGGGGAAGTTGCAGGCTCCTCCCCCACTTGCAAAATTTGCAAAATGCGACCCGGCCCTTAGTCACAACTTGACACTGGCTTTTTCTTCCATGACAAATCTTCATACAATTTTACCGCCACGGTCTCCATAAAACATGGACCGGATGGTAGCGGATGGCGAATGGAAAAATGTAGATAGAAAGAGGGGGAAATTGACTAACGATGTTTTATTGCAGTCCCACTTGTGAATAAACCATGTCATCTTATAGAATTTAGCCCGGAAAAAGTCCAATATTTTTTTGTTCAGTCATAAAACATATAAAACCATTTTTACGCCGGCTGGATCCCAAAAAAAACGAAACGGTCTTGATCGTATAATATCAGACTTAAGTAAATTCTCAGCTCCGACTATTGCATTTCTAGCTTTCTGATTGGCTAAAAAACTCCGACTATGAGCCAATATTCGGAGTTTTACGTCATATGGAAATAGTGCAAAGAAATTTGTTGCGTGCAATGTTGCACTAGGACGTAGAAGTAGAAGTAGAAGTAGGACGAGATAGCTTGTAAATAGCCAAAACTGGTCTGCCTCCCGCCAGTTGGGATTCTTAACCAAGTTATGTTTATTTATCACTATTTGTTTACATTGGTCCTGAAAAGCCCCGATGGGGAGTGGCCAATTACGTATACATTTACATTTACATTTTCTTATTCTACTGCTGCAATATTGCGCGCAACACGCAGGATAACGCAGCACAGTTCCGGATGTTTCTGATTTCAGACGAAAGGAGAAAAAAAATGGTTACAAATTTGGACGAAAGTTCTACCACATAGCAATAGCTAAAGAAGGTCAGTTACGCACTCAAAAATTACTTCAAACAACCTCTATCGAATCTGATGATCAAAGAGCAGATGTCAAAGGAAGATGTCCTACAGACCTGGTAAACGTTTCGCACTTCTTCACCCGTTTTCTCTTTCAGTGGGTCAACACATGAGGCTTACAAAACTGTCATTTCAAAATATGTTTAAAAACAATTATCACGATTAATCACAAACAAATCAAGACAAATGATCATTAACTCGGTAATGTTTCTTATTCTTCAGTATTACGAGCATAAAGAAATCTGAGTGGGCGACAACTCTGAAAGCCAGACCAAGCAGGGAAATAAATCTCATCAGTTATAATATAGTTAGAACCCTGCATGCGCTCTGATTGGTCAAAGACCCATGTTTTATCAGAGTTAAATAAAACATAGAAAAAGCAACTTTTAGTGTTTTTCGCGAGTAAAATCCATATCATAAAGTAAACGATGAAGCCTAAACAGTGTATTACACTGTGATAAAACACTCCAGCCAGACATTTGGGAATATGTACTCCAGAAATGAAGAAAACACTCGCCTACGGCTCGTGTCTCCTACATTTCCCTCGTGTTCTCAAATACCCGCCGTGTTTTATCACAATGCAATACACGGCTCAGGCATCTATACTTATTATATTAACAAATGATCCTTTCAGTTGCGTTAGCAGTTTATACAATTCATGTAGGCTGCATCTTGGCAAATTATCTGCACGATTTGCGCCCATGGCGTCCGAGATGTGATGGTCGCAACCAACTTACATATCAAGCCACGTTTAAAAGGTTTTATATTTGTCCTTATTTTTTCCTGTTTTCCTTCATGCAAACGCAGGTACTACTACAAACATGTATCACTCAGTTGTTTCGTTAGAAAAGAGATTTGATCAACAATATCGTATATAGAGATGCTAACCTAAACGAATAAAAACTCGGGAGATCGCCAAGTTTACCTCTTTTGACCCTAAAAATCGTTATTCAAAGTAGAGATCTTCCCATTAAATCTTAGAAATTCCTCAAATATTAAAAACTTTTTCCCAAGAATTCCTAATATCGGCCAAAATATGTCAGAAAGATGCATTTTATGCACTTGTCACTGGAAACCCCCACCCCGGGGAGGCGAGGGGCATACGTGGGGATTTGCAAGTGCTTAGATGACTTACCAGCCCCCAGGGGGTGGGGGAATAGTTCACTTTGGACAATTTATGTTTTAGACGGGGACTAGACTCTAGTCCGAAGCACATGGTCGATCGTTCAAAATGGCGGGTTCTGAAGGTAAGTTCAGGTGATACCTCAGAAATAAAAGTTGCCGATGAATTTGTTTGAAACTTTCCCTGAATGTTCTCTACCAAGCACTGTTTCAAAAAAAACAATTAAAATGATAGGCCACCATTGTCGATTAAGAGATGTGATGGGTCAATCTTACCCCATTTATGCCTGTACTTGTGCTAATCACACGCGTTATTCATCGGTCCACGTTACATTTTGCGGTAGCGTAAAACACAGTTTTATATTAAAGTAATACTAAGGAAAAAACTTGACAGGTAGAAAGTGTCGAGCATGTAGAAAAATATACAAAATTCTTGGAAACATCACACTATTTAAAACGGCGTGGACGTGAAGTGTTCGTAGAGTCGTTGTTTTCGAGGTCATAATTTGCATCACAGAGCAACGGTTTTGTGCACTCTTTCAACTATATCATTTTTCCCTCCGATAAAATTTTTTAGTTTTTTTTTTAATTAAGGAGGATAATATGTACACTATTATTATGCATAAAAAAGAAATATAGGTTACCACGCCCGTTTAAAAGAAGGCGAGCATTTATTTCGCTATCGAACTTAGCTTGACGAAATTTTATTTCGTTGTGTACTTGCGCGCGCTAATGACGCGAAAATCGTGGGCAGTAGGGATGTGCAATGCAATACTGAGGAACCACCTTAAACTATTTTCTTTGCCGTTTGTGTTGTCCTTTATACAGAATCTTGTCACAGTGTTTCCAAAGTGTGTGTAGGACTTTGCATATTTCCCTATTAAATGTTAACCAATCTTCTATATGAAAGATCCACACCTTGAGTCGGGGCTTAAACTAAAAATTCTCCCCTTCAGATGGGGCTTTTTCTTCCTTTACCCATTCAGCTGTCTAATGCCCCACTTCTCCCCGGGGTGTGGGGTGTGGGGGTTTCCAGTGACAGTGCATTATGCGCTGTTATTTGTTCTATCCGGGAGATTTGGTTACTTGTACGGGAGAGCGGGGGATTCGGTCTGTATACGGGAGGCTCCCGGATTGAGTTGGCATAGATGATCATAGTTAGTAGAGGGGGGACCTCTACTAACTATGAAAATATCAAAGGTTTTACAAGTTTTAATTGCGTGACGGAAATAAAGAATCTGAGGTGTAGGTCACGTAGGAAAACGTTAGACTGTACCAGAAGTTGCCGATTTCACACGATGGAAAAAAATCTGGACGAATGTTCTATTAAATAGCACAAGCTAAAGAAGGTCATTTACGCACTCAAAAATTACTTGAAACATCCTCTACCGAATCTGGTGATCAAAGAGCAGATGTCAAAGGAAGATGTCCTAAAGACCTGGCCATGATGCGCACTTCTTCAGTCGTTTTCTCTTCCAGTGTGTCGAAACGTGATGCTTACAAGAATATCACTTCAAAATATGTTTTTAAAACAATCATCGCACTTAATCGCAAACAAATCGAGACAAGTAATCATTAACTCGGTATTATTTTTTTATTCTTTAAGAAAAAAATATTACGAGCATAAAGAAACCCGCAGAGTACACCGTCTACATCGTTGATAACAAATAAAGAGAGGCGTGCAAATTTAAAGTCATCATTCATCCGTAAAAAAAACCACTAAGATCATCTTGAATATTTGGTAAAGGGCACTGTAAAGGGTTTTTACGAGGATCGTCTGACGATACGTCTCAATTATAACAATGATTGACTGTCTCACATCAGCACATGCAAGATCAAGTTTCGTTCTACGGGAAAAGCATTCTAGAATAAACGAGAGATGATTACGACTGAATGTTTTACTACAGCGTTTAAAACACTGAACCTTCAAGGAAAAAGTAACGTTAGCTTTAGAAAAATACACTGCTAGTCGATCAAACTACGTTTTTCAATTTGCGCTTTTGCGCACAATAAACCATTGTTTGGGTCAAATAGTGACAGCAATCACATAGAACATTCATCAATAAAGCAGTTTTTGTTCATATCACGTTAGACCTCAGATTTATAGAACCTGAGAAAAGGAAATACATATATTATAACTATCATTATTATCATATCGCATCCATATACATATGCAGGACGTGCGTTTGCCTGTAAATAGGTTAAGGATACTAATAAGACATTACTTTCCACCCAACCGCGCGCTCGAGGCTAAAATATATGCCCAGGATACCTTGATCAACCGTTTATTAAAAATTTATTACGTAAAATGAAACAATATAGGTTAAACAACAGCAAAGCGCCAACTACTATGAACCGGACGGGTGGCATGGAGCAAGAAATGCCGTAACCCTCACGCGATCCTGTAACAACTGACATGGGAAATCGGGAAATTCTCTAGTTATTTCTAAAATTTATAATAACAACCAAGAATACTGCTTGTTGGAAAAGCATGCTTGCTTCATTTGGATTACACTGAAATCAAAGTTACAAAGCGCAAGATTCGCGCACACAACAGACAGTCCTGCTTTGTTATGGGGAATATAAAGAAATTCTCATTCGGAGAGACCGTCGGGATTGCATTACTTCCATGCGGACTGCGTGCCATACAAACGATTTATTTTACGAGTCTGTGTCAATATTCTGCATGATTCCTACCTCCAGTTCCAATATAGAAGTCATTAAAACAGTTAAGAAAACACCAAATAATATTCTAATTGACGTACCTGCGGGAACGGCAGCGTCCCGGGACGAAACTCCATGCATCAGAAGCACGCATAATACAATAGCCGTGCTAAGGCCCTGCAGACTGAAAGCGAAATCACATCGATGAAA
Organism: Blastomussa wellsi; assembly: GCA_947652115.1. Taxonomy (NCBI): domain Eukaryota; kingdom Metazoa; phylum Cnidaria; class Anthozoa; order Scleractinia; family Plerogyridae; genus Blastomussa; species Blastomussa wellsi. Next base: position 8,801,828 of record OX393565.1, on the reverse strand, counting down.
TGGTATAGGAGAAGATATTTTCACAATAAAAACGTCGTAGACTGTATGCTTACCAGGGAAACATGGCTGGCGTCTGTTTCGGCCCAGCTACGAGACCGCTAATGCTGCAATATTATCCGCGGTGGAAGGCGAGTTCAACACAGAGGACTTCAGTACTCATGTACGGTGTATTGTTGGAGTCAAGTCTATACGCTGATTGGTCCAATGTTCCGCGCGTAATTTTAGATATGGTTTTTTACCACGCGCGATGTCAACGCGATACGTGCTAAAAATTAATGACGAGAGATGGATTCGCGTAAGAAAAAAAAACGTTTTATGCCGAACGAGAAACTTTTGTTTAGGTCACTTGTTTTAAAATCCCATATCTCGGGCAGGAGTTCTGTTGCGAGGCGATTATATGATTGCAATAGTCGTCCTGGACTTTTCACTTCCAGTTCCCGAAGTGTCTTTTTGACCCGGTTTTGAGGAGAGCTATAGCGACACGGGGTTACAGCTTGTAAGCCAACCAGAACACGATTTTTTGGGATTCGACAAAAAAAAATGCCCTGAATGAGCTGGCCGCTGGATGCACCAAATCAAAAGTAGTTCCCTATCCTTCGGGTTATCAGGTATCCAACTCAACATTTTAAACTTTCCGACTTGAAATCACGCCACTAGTAGGGACTCTTCCATTTGAGTACGAGTACGAGATTCAGTACCGGTTCAATATTCGAATTTCATGCTGTCAAAGTTGTTTTTAGTCTCGGTCCTATGATCGCGCAGGCAATGGCCAATGGTAATCAGGTTGTCTTCATCTAAATAAGAAATTTGAAATTTAGCGGGCTAAGAGAAAAAGAAATCAGTTTGTTTCGAACTGTCGCACTGTTAGGATTAGAAATCATTTTCAGAGCTGGGCAGGAGAATTATAAGTGCTTCTCCGAAGCGGTAAAATAGAAGTCGTGTCATTCCCTAGGCTGCATGAATAATGAATGATTAACACAAAGTGCCAAGACTCGAATTTCTAACCTGCTTGAAAGTCATTTCTCGGAAAGTGCCGAACCGTTTTCAGAGTCCTCTTTCTTCATGTTGGTTTTAGGTAGAGAGGGTGGTCCATGGGATGAGATGGGCATGTGATGTTGCAATGTGAAGCTTGCAAACTAGAATTGAAAAGTCGTTCTCGTACTCGTAGTCAAATCTCAAGTCCTTTATTGTCGTGTCGCAATTCTGCCAAGCAATATACCAGCCAGCCTCGATTGTGATTGATCAACGCATACCTGACTTGGTCAGACCCCAACCTTTTAGTTTACAACCTAACTATATAGTGTATTTTTGGCTGTAGTTATCAATAACAAGACAGAAAGGACGATGACCAGTAAACTGTATCCGTCCAGGCAGTGTTTAAGGGGGGATCCTACCTGATTAGGAGTGAAATTTGAAGTAGTTTTAAAAGGGAATTGTTAAGATTAAAATGCGGGGTTGGAACACTACCATGCCCAGACAGTTGACTCCCTCAAAGAAAAGCCCCAGGCTGGTAGAGGACTGTTTGGTGTCCGTCTATTAATCCTTCACTTCAAATTTCATTTTCTAAATCCATCAAATCTTCAACACTTCATATTTTCCTCAATTTAACCTATCCTTTAAGAAAAAATATCTTTTTCACAAAATGCCCAAAAATCACCCAAAAATTTACACAAAACCGCAAAATATTGGTGAATGTTCTAAGTGGAGGGATTTGTCGTTGCTTGAAACGTGAACGGGATACATTGGCACAAAAGGCAACGTTGAGCGACGTCAAAACAGCTTTCAGGTAAAATCCCCCTTTAAGGGCCCATTAAAGTATCTCGTTGCTAGGCTACACGGTTGCTACCCAGGTGCAAATTCACTTCCGGTCAGCCAATTTTCGCGCGCTTTTTTCGGCGCCGGCCCGTCGCCGATTCAATTCACTGTTTAACTTTTTTACTTCGCTGCAACAAACACAAAAAACACTTGCTTACATTTTTATTGATGTATGTTCTTCTTTGCCGTTACAACATGTGAGTGGTGCCTTTATTTTT
>OX393565.1:8758531-8792095 GCA_947652115.1 Blastomussa wellsi | reverse complement strand
AGAAGGTCACGTCCCATTCTCGTCCCCAGAGGCCGCGCTCCTTTCGGTCAGCACCAAGAATCGCGACCTGTGGCTTTGTCCAACGACATTCTGGTTTTGAATGTCGTTTTGAATGGCTTTGTAAAGCCAGAGGTCGCGATTCTTGGTGCTGACCAAAAGGAGCGCCGCCTCTGGGGACGAGAATGTTCACGTCCGTCTCGGGCGTCTAAATCCAGGATCGCCAGGGGGATTCAGGAAGGATGAAGGACCAAATTCTTTCCCGACCGCTAGTTAACGAAAGAGAAAGACCTGGGTACCCCTGGGTACGAGGAACAAAACAGTTTTGGCGCCAAAGCATGCCGCGGCGCCGAGGCGCGTTTAGTTGACAACTTTGACACCAGCTCTGACAATAATAATCAAAATGGCCGGAAAGAAGAGTCGTAAACGACAAACAGGCTCGACAAAGAAAGCTTCCGCGCAAAATAAAAACGATGGAAGTGTTTCGGTTGAAGAAAAGAAACCCAAATTAGATGATGGTGGGGACGAACAGTCTGACAAACGAGTACAGCAATTGAGTTTAGAAACCCCGACGATTGCAGACGCAAAAAACGACCTTTCGGAAGATTTGCAGTCAGAAGAGAGCAAATACGTTCCACCGTTCACTCGTAAATCGAAGAAATCCTTGCAGAGAGATCGACTGAGCTCTGTTTCTCCAGATGTGAAATCTGCGCGGCTAAAACGGCCTTGGAAAGGCAAACGGATTTCCAAAGAAACCCAACAAAGCGTTGCTGATCATCAAACCCCTGCTGATCAACAAACCAATGATATGGTATGTGCGAAGTTAAGGACTCGCCAAAGGTGTGTTGACACGTTTAGGTGTGCAGCTAAAACATGAAAGCTCAAATTGAAAATTCAACTCTTAGCCTCGCAGCTGTCACGGGTATTTACGTGCAGTGAGTTGGGGAGGAGTGGCGAAGTTAAGATGTGATTTTTGTGTTCAAGAAAAACAACCCTGGCCTGCTAACAAAATTCAGTGCAAATCCGCACTTTGGAGAAGCAAACTGTCGTGTTCATCTTTACCTATACTCCTTCGCAATCGCCATGCCTGAAGTCACCAAGCTTCTTGTCCCCTTTGGCTGCTTCACACCGACATACAGGGAGGGGGAGCTTTGAGTGACTTAGGACAGAGTGGCTACAAAGCAGTCTATCCTTCGCCTCACCCTCTCTTTTAAGCCTGAAAACCTAATATCACTGCTCTCCCGCAACACACTGAGACATATATTGCAGCATCAGTCCACTACTTACTGTGTTTTGGTTAATACTTACTGTGTTTTGGTTAATATGCTCCACCAAACCCATGCTCCACCAAACCCATGCAAATGCACTCCAAACCCATGCCACCAAACCCATGCCGTCTGAGCTGGGTGCCACAGATTTAACTGAGCTGCACTGAAAGCAAATGCAGAGCCAACCACTCAAAAAAAAAAAAAGAATAAAGCAGAGAAACTTGTTTTCCTCATTCAAAATTTCCCCTCTGCTTTAACAAACAACAACGATGACATGAAGAGTCATGCATGCATGCATGCCTACACACACCTTGATAATAAATGCTTTTCACATTCACACGGCCATGGTCACTTTTTTATTTTTAAACCATATGTGTTTGTTTTATTTCCAGTTATTTCAGAAGATCTATATTATTGTTAGTATCAATATTATCTGCATAAAATGCAAGGGTACCAATTATCAGTCTAGAACTCTATTGTAGGATGGCCAAAAAAATTGTGAAAAGAACAGAGTTGGACAGAATACATTTTTAGAATAAGTCAGATCTGACAGATTTAATGGGCCACATCCACCAAAACAGAATTCAGAATGATGCTTTTGAAACAGGATAGTCTAATTATTTTGTGAGCATGATCAACTCGCTCTCAAAGCTAGACTTCAGAGAAACGAGACTCCACAAGACCCCCAAACTTCCGATGTCAACAGTAGACAAGCCACTTCATCCTTAAGGCTTGGTTGATTCTGTGGACTCGGCTAAGTCAGAGTACTCAAACTTCTTTCATAATAATGTTTAACATTCTAAACCCAAAAATGTACCACCGTTCACAGAAAATCAACTTGATGTTATAGTGTTCACAAGTCAGTTTCCTATTCACTGCGAATGGAGCAGTTCACGAAGGTGTTTGATAAAATTAGAGTACTCTCTCTCGTTTTGAGCTCAGAAAGAGGCTCATACAAGACTCATACTGTCTACGAAACTATGACATGGCATAAATTGAGATCATATGGATAAGTAACATATGACCTCTTTTAGAGTGCCATTTAGACCAGTGAGAAGGAACATGAATTATGGTTCAGGTTAAGGAAACCTAAATGACAAAGAAAAAGGTCATATCCCAAAATAGCACATTGCTTCCGGTTTTAGCCACGAGGAAATAAATGATCGGTAGCACTCCTGCAGAATTCTCGTCTACAGCGCCTGCCAGGATCTGGTTTAAGTCGAGCCATTCTGTTTCTCTTGCTTTTTATTTTCTCTTGCAGTTTAATACACAAGATTACTGATATTACAGGCATGAGAAAACAATTTAATTTGGAGCAAGGACAAGACCGTTGATGCACAACACTGCGAAGATAACAGACTGCTGAAGTGAAATTTCATTTTCAGATTAGAGACAAGCTGTGCAAAGGCTTCTATAAAAAGCTGTCTCGCCAGATGCCTTTTTGGGCAAATCCTTGATTTGATTAGCTTTTAAATGCTGTTTAAAAAGCCTCTGCTGCACGGAACACAATTAGGTTTTTCAAATGGTGAACTAGTGATCCCCTCTGCAGATTGATATCCGCAGGCTTATCTCCCAGTTTATTGCATTATGGTGACAAAATATTACTGTAACTATACAGTAAATAGAAACTATAATTGGAAAGGGGCCACCCCCTGAATGTGCAATCTAAATCAATCTCAAAAAACATGGATGGCTGGGATAGATGAGCAGCTTCATAACGTTACACTTGTAAAGCACTATAACGAAACAGCTAAAAGACAGTGCCCAAAAGAATACCTTACAAAAAAATACCAAGCACAGCAATACGGCATGGGAGCTATTAAAGGGAATACACAAAGAGACCTTTAAACGAATGAATGCATTGAGTGATTCTCAAGGCAGGCAACATTAAAGCAAGAAGTCTGGGTTCAAACTAAAGCAAACTTCATTAAGTTCACAAAAAGGAGATCTGGAGCCATGGAACATTCTCATGAGAACAGCGGGTTTCCAAGTATGTGGAAATCTGCCAAAGTTGATTTCCTGCATTTATATATAGACTTGCAAGCATTCATATGTCTTGTGAGCTACAGATACTGGGACATACTTTTTCTAAATAGGGGTCTGACGTTCTTTCATGCCCCCATAGCATTAACAGGGTTTGGGTCTGAAGACACTTTACTTTCGCAGCCTGTGTTGGGAACCGGCACACGAATTGCCGGGGAGGTGCGGAAGAAGGTGGAACTAAGAAGAATACCATTTAACCCGGGGGAAGTCGAAATACCCCTAGAACCTTCATGATGCAGTAGCTGGAAATGAGTGCCAAACAGACTTCACTTCAGCTTGATGGGCCACTCGAGTGCAGGTTTAACCAAGGTCTTAAGGAGTGTAAAACATAGATCTAAAAAAGTGAAGTGGTAAATTGCTTACTTTGTCTGTCAGGGCGAACATTGTTCGCTATTGATCTGACTTGTGGCTCTGAGGAACAAACGTTCATTAACAACACAAAGTTAGCTCATGGTTCTGTTGATCCGTATCGTGACAGGTTCTATATACAGCCAGTGGACAAAAACCCTTTCACTTTCAGAATCACGCATTTGTTCAAACAACGTGTTTCTAACACCGAGATTAAAACTGAGAAGCAGTGCTCTCGTGAAGTACAGCTTCCTTATACTGTACAAAGCGGTTATAAACTTTGAGGCCTCCAAATGAAATCTTAGTATGTGAAAGAAAGTGAAAGCTGTTGAACTGTGGTACCCGGTCTCAATTAGCATAGATTTTGACGATTTTACTTCTCCGTTTACTCCTTAGCTTTTGTTTCGATTGAGAAGACAGTGTTTCATCGGCTATCCAAACACCTCGAATTTCGTCAAAAATACTCCGCTGCGCGTCATATTTTCAACTCTCTTCTGGACTTCTTGGTGTTTGGATATTCCGATGAAACACTGTCTCTCGTGTTTGATATATTACTTCAATTTATATTTTCAACTAAACAGTGTGAAATTTCTTCCTAAACTAGCACTTGCCGTATGTTCTATACTAATATTTTTGCAAGCAGTTATGTGCGTCGTATCAAGCTCTGATGCCTACAGTCTATCCCCAAAATTACATGTATTTTAACACTATCAAAGTCAATACTGTAAAACGGAAATTTCATACACTACAGTATAATCTAAGCATATTCACGAGAACATTTTCAGCCTAAAATCGGCAGAAGGATAAGAATATCTGGATTAATATCAGTATCTGGGCAGCTGCGCACCTACCCCTCCCTTAACCCAACAGTAACACTGACTTATTAACTTATTATAACATGTTGGGTTAGGGTAGGGGTAGATGCGCAGTTGCCCAGATACTGATATTATAGGAAAATTCATTACCTGACGAGGGAATTCGGCGTTAAATTGCACGCGAAAACCGATATCGCACGAATCGCGAAGCGATGAGTGCGATATCGGTTTTCAAGTGCAATTTAACGCCGAATTCACGAGTCAGGTAATGAATTTTCCTTGAATCGCATAATTGAATAAAATAAGAAAAAAAGAAAACAGCAGTTTGGTTTTATCCCGAGATAGATGAGATAGATGACGTAGATGCGAAACAATATCGCTTAGCCTCGTTTTCAACTCGCAAATCCACGCTAAATACCTCGCTTCGTAAACCAATCAGAATGCAAGATTTTATTAACTTATGCGATTCTGATCCGAATATTTAACCTGGACTGGAAAAAACATACAAAAAGAGTGTATTGTAGCAGTTCGGTACATGAAGATCTTGTCAAGGTGTGTGACCTGTGAGAGCTATTGAATGGTTCTTTCATCTTGTAGTTCTAAAATTAATTTAACATTTGTGAATAAACCCCTGAATAGGGGCATATAAATTGGAAGTCATATAGAAGTAAGATACCAACCAAATCCCATGTCAAACATTCTGTCAGCTTCATCAAACACCAGGTATGTCACTCGTTGAAGATTGGTGCTTTTAGCCTTCACGTGGTCAATCAGACGGCCCTGGGGTTGGAAAAGACAAGGTTCAATTAGAGTGCAGCACATTACATACTAGATACATGTTTTCTCATACTTTGATAAAGCGATTTTACTCCAACGTACTAGACAGTGTGTTATGTTTTTACACAAAACACCCTCACAGCGCCTACACTGACTCTTCCGTACAGTTGCAAGTCTACCAGTCTCATCTGCGCTTAACTGTGAGCAGTTTCCCTTTTGCTCGAAAATCCGTGGAGAAGAACGCAAAACAAGTAAGCGAGCGAGCGTGACCGTGAGCGTGACATGCAAGCCACGAGTCGCACGAGACGAACTGCTTCGCATGTCACGCTCATATACAGTACTCACGGCCGCTTACTCAGTGGTGCTGCTTCTTCCACACGTGTTTTCGAGCGAAAGAGAGACTGCTCGCAGTCTAATGCTGAGTTCACAAAGATCGCTTGTATGAAGAAACGTTTACTTACTGGAGTAGCGACAACAATTTCTGCTCCCTCTTGAAGTGCTTTGGACTGTTCGTACTTGTTCCCGCCACCAAAACACAGCCGCAGCATGGATGTTGTATACTTTTCCAAACCGCCGCGCTTCAACAAAAATCTGCTGGCAAAGTTCTCTTGTAGGGGCACAGATGAGTGCAATGGGCCCATCACCAGGCTCAAGCTCAGCTTGATCCATGATATGAACCAGTGCTGGCCACAGGAAAGCTGCTGTCTTTCCAGATCCTGTTTTGGCAATGCCAATGATATCTCGACCACTGAGTGCAATGGGTATAGCCTGAAAAGAGTGCAAGGTTCTCGTTAATTTAGGAAATAGAGGGCTAGTTTATGAAGAAAACAGCTGATACCAATTCGAGTGCCAAAGGCAAAGGCCTCCAAGGAGGTCTGGAGGCTGCTCCTCGAGAAGAGGTTCTGAAATGCTATTTGATGCATTCTCTTTGAGATGTTAACCAACAATTTTGGAAAAGGTCAAACTGCTAAGAATATCAAGGGTTACAAAGATCTTTTTTCAATTTTTATCCTACAGCGCTACCATAATCCAATGTCCCCTGTCTACATTGTAGCTACAGCTCTGACTGTCCAGAGACAAGGACAGACAAGGTGAAGTCACCTTCCAAAAAACCTGTGTTTTGTCCCTACATTGCTCTTTATAACTTAGACACATCTTATTTCTTGAAAAGTAATCGAAGTAACCGTTGTTTCTTGAAGCTGGCAGCCATCACTTAATGATTACCCTGAGAGAAGATAGCTTAATGATTACCCTGAGAGAAGATGGCTTAATGATTACCCTGAGAGAAGATGGCTTAATGATTACCCTGAGAGAAGATGGCTTAATGATTACCCTGAGAGAAGATGGCTTAATGATTACCCTGAGAGAAGATGGCTTAATGATTACCCTGAGAGAAGATGGCTTAATGATTACCCTGAGAGAAGATGGCTTAATGATTACCCTGAGAGAAGATGGCTTAATGATTACCCTGAGAGAAGATGGCTTAATGATTACCCTGAGAGAAGATGGTAAGCAATTTGGGCAGATAAAAAAGGTTTCAAGTACGTCACCGTGTATTGTGATTATTCAAATATGAAAGCAACAAAAGTTTGCAATATCAAATTTTGTCTAAGTAATAAACATTTCTTTGCGTGAAAGTTGAAGCCATGCAGTCTTCTTTAAACTAGAATTGCTTAATTTGCAAATATCTTTTACGAGGAGCAGTTCAAGTAGTTGTACTTTCATGTACCACTTGTCATCAAGTTGTATGTAATACAACAGAAGCAACTGTTACAGTAGTTATCACAAGAAAACATATTTGCAGGGTGTAATTTGTAGCAAAAACATGCGATACATTCAACCTTTGCCTTGCAGACAACTGGCTATTACGGACACCCTACTACGTATAACAGACAGAGACTAAAGTCCTGGCCAAAACGGCAAAGAAATGTATGGAGACAACTTCTGCTACTAAGGATCCCCACTGTTGCCGAATTCCAGACACTTAATGTGGTCCCAAAGTAATATTGCTCTTCTCTCCGTAGTTGATACGATGAACAACTTGGACATACTGGCTGATCTAATTATCCTGCAGTCTTGGAATATTTATCAGTTTGTGCACTATCACGGCCTATATTAGGTTATAATGCGCCAAAGAAGAGGTGTACTACAAATTAAAAGAAACTGGAAATCTTAAAAGAGTGCAGCAGAATATATTATCTGCAACACTTTACAAACCAAAACTTGGTCCATTTTCATCAGACCCCACCATTGCAGACCCTCTATTACAGAGACCAAAATGCTGTACTCTGTATTTGGGATCACGGGTAATGATTCCTGGACTACAATGTACAATGTACATGCGTGTAGTTTATTTGGTTTTCTAAGTTTTAGTAATTGAATATAACTTTAATTAATAGTTAAAATTCCGAAAAATAAACTGACATTTAATTTTAGAACTGATAAATACTGCAAACCCTGCAAATGCCACCATACAGTATTTCCTAAGTTGTCATTTGTTTCTGGAGACAAATGGTGGCTGGAAATACATCTCTATGCGCATGCTAAGCACTGCAAGGGAATACTTATAATATTCATACCTGACACTGGATAGGAGTTGGTTGAGTGTATTCTGACTTCCTTATTGCACCCATAAGCTGTTCGTCAAAACTAAAATGTGCAAAACTAATGGATGGCCTTGTAGGCAGGGCTCCTGAAACCTGTAAGGCAAATACACCAATATAACTTGAATATTGTAGCCAGATGATGCAGAAGTCTTGGTTGAAGTACAAATTATGAGAAAAAGCCGAAAGAAAAAATGCAACCTAATTGGTTAAAAATTAATACATTTCTATACCTTGATTTAAACACAGAAGACTTTTTGTTTTCTTGTTGTTCACTATTTTCTCTGGCTGTTTTCTAAAAAGGATACCAGTAGTTCTAAAATATTTTCTCTGTGTTTCAATTAAGCTATAGAGATGCTTGTGACAGTTTGAGAGGACTGGAAAAAGCTGTGGAAACACTTGCCTGACGGCTCATGTTCCCACAGCATTCCTTGTTGTCATTGCCCAAGCTTTCACTCACGTTTCTATTAAACAATTAGATTATGAGTTCGAGATTTCTATCGCATAATAGAGGGCGCAACCCAAGTCAACTATCACGTATAGAAATCAAGAGCAAATAATCTTATTGTTTTAGTATAAAATAATTAATCTACTAATCGTTCAAAAGTTTGTTTAAATTCTCTTCACAGACACTTCAAAAATGCCAAGAAGCAGCCAACACTTTGTTTACAAGGGCACACTGCTATGCTTCTCACAGAATAGATAGTGAGTAGCATAGCCAATCAGAGGACGGCATTCATGATGCTGTAAAACTCTGGCAGATTTATTCTAAAACTTGACAGAAAAACAGAAATACTCCTATTTCTTATGGGGAACCTTGTGAAGTTACATGCATCACCAGAATTGTAGTACACACTGAATTTTAAAATCATTCATTTGTAATTGCAATTTGTGATAATTATTCCAGGCTAGATAGAAATCCTTTGCTGTTGCATGTAACTAAAGGAATGCAGATCTTAAAGGTAACTATGTGATTTATGTACTAGGTATATTTTAGGTAAGGCTCTTCTAGCCCATCACAGGGTTACTCCAGCATTAAATTCAGTGGCACCCATTAACACCCATGAACACTCCTGTGGTGGAGAGAGGCACTGTGAAAGTAAAGTGTCTTTCCCAAGAAGAAAGTGTAATGAGCCTGGTTAGGGTTTGAACCTGGACTGTTTAATCCAGAGTTCAGTGCGCTAACCATTAGGCTGCTGTGCCTGTGCCACACCTCTTCCATGACTGAGTAGGTGTGGGGTAAGTGCATACAAAGAATGTTAAGGACAGTCTAACAACTACACAAAGATGGGATAACAAGTGGATATAATTGAAAGATCATATTTGAACTGCAAAGAAAGATATGAAGATATGATTGAGCATCACAGTTATCGATGTACACACAATTTAAGCAGTTGTCAAATTAAAGCCTGAAAAAAAAAATTCAGGCCTGAACAGGATTTGAGCCCATGACTTCAAAGTGACCAGCTTCAAGATGACTTGATACATGTAGCTCAGTTGGTAAACCATTGCACTGGTATCACAGAGGTCATAGGTTTGAATCCCGGTTAGGCCTGAATTTTTTCAAGCTTTAATTTCACACTGCTTAAGTTGTGTGTATAACTGTTATGATCAATCATATCTTCATCATAATTATCTTCATATCTTTCTCCGCAGTTCAAATGTATGATCTTTCATATATTTACTTGTATTCTTTACCATCTACATATGGGTATAATATTACAAGCTTGCAAAGTGACCAGCACCCAGATGGCTTGATACGTGTTGATCAGTTGGTAGAGCACTGCACTGGTATCATAGAGGTCATGGGTTTGAATCCTGAACATTCAGGTCTGAATTTTTTTTCAGGCTTTAATGTCACAACAGATTACTGCTTAAGTTCTGTGTACAACTGCGATGATCAATCATGACTGACTGACTGCTGACTGACTGACTGCTGACTGACTGACTGACTGACTGACTGCTGACTGACTGACTGACTGACTGACTGACTGACTGACTGACTGACTGACTGACTGACTGACTGACTGACTGACTGACGATTGTCTTCATAGTTGGGATAACCTTAAATACATTGTACACCAGCATCCCTGCATTGTATTAAGAATACTAATCGCATGTCTTAACAAATCCTTCACTGAGGAATATCACTCATATGTATGTACATGTACCTTCATTCCTAGTTTTCTCCTCAAGTCCTGCACCTCACGTTCTGTAAGCTTGGCTATTTCCTCGTGTTCAATGTAAAAGTTTTTCTCAAATATTGGGTAATCAATCTGAAATGAGTAAAAACAAACTACCTCAGAATATCAAACAAAATCTAACTTTTAAAAAGGAATAGTAACATTTTATTTATAAGTAATTTAATTGGCAATTTGCCCAAAGAATGATTAGATAACAAGAGAGGCATTTAGCATCGCATAACAGTTACAACAATATTGAACTAACAATTTTGTTTTACTTAAATTTGAAACTCAACTTGACTATGAATTGGACTTTAAAGCATGCATTGTGTAAACTAACATCAGACTTAAATTAGATCTAAAACTAGTACATGATTCCAGGAAGATTGCAAGACTGCATTATAACCATTTCATACAGTATTTCACTCTTAACTACAAAAAAATTAAAGTTTTCGTTTTAATACCAGTTTTCCCATAAAATACAAATTAGATATATTGAGTTCCATTTACATGTATTGAACAGGTGCAACAGTAAAAATACCTCTGAGTGATCCACTGCTGGAAGAGGCACAATGATCTGTAGACAAAAAACAAATTTATCCATAGAGTAAATAACAGTACAGTAATGTTGTCTTTAATTGACTGGTCAGCATGTGCTAAAGTTTTCAAAATAACAGGCACTTCTGAAAGTAATACCACCCCCAGAAAATAATGGCTCCCCAAAAGTACATGTAGCATTAACTTTTTACCTTCCTAGTGAGCACCAAAAGTAACAGCCCCCCTCCCCCCCCCCCCCCTGAAAATAGCGGCCCACCAGAAAGTAGCTGCCCTTTGACAAAGTTACACTGTACTTTAGTACTAGAAGAGGAAGTCTCTGTTCTCAAGGGAGGGTCATGCAGATGGAACACTTTACAGCCTGACTACGACTGTTACTGTACAAACATTTTTAACCAACTGAAAGTAACGGCTTCCCAAAAGTAGCGGCAACTTTTGCCTGCTAAATCCAAAAAGTAACAGCCCCAATTCCTTTTAGAATTCTGAGGTACAGATGTAAAAACATACAGTGACCAACTTTAGAAAGAAAAAAATGTTAAGTACAAAGTTAATAGTTTGTTCCTCTTTGTCAAAGCTGTCTAGAAACGGATTATGAAACACAGGGTGAAATTGAATTATAAAACTCAGAACATTTAACTTTGTTGTTTTACAGACGAAAGGCAAAAAAATATAACAAGAATTATTATGTATGTGCACGCCATTGTACATGTATTTCCCATTGAACCTTTTGTTTACCCACATTCCCATTGCCCTTGTTGTTGTAATTTTCTTCAACTCCCTATTATTATACATAGAGCATAACTTAACACCTTTGATTTCTCTGGAGCAATGGGATTGCCGTCACTGTCATACTCAATTTCTTCCTCGTCATCTGGATAAGCAACTACAGGGGCATTCTTGACATAGTTGAAATACGACTCATGATCATCTTCATCCTCGATGTCATCTCTTCTGATCCTGGTGTATTTTGCAAAATTATTATCACATTATCAGCCCACATCAGTGGTTCTGCAGTCCATGGTCAGCATGTCAGCAACCCTTGTCCATTGCGTACAAGGAGTTATTCCCCATTGTTGTGGCTGCGCACTTATGGGGCCCTCAATGGTCTTCTAGGCGGGTCGAGTTCCTCTGTGACAATGAGTCGGTGGTGGCTGTTCTGTCTTCTGGCACCTCTCAAGACCCCAAATTAATGGTTCTGTTGCGTTTTTTAGCGTTGTTGGCGGTGCGTCATTCATTTTCCTTTAAGGCCTCCTCTGTGCCCGGAAAAGCTAATCCTGTTGCCGACGCTCTTTCACGCTTTCAGTTTCAGAGATTCAGTCGCCTGGCCCCTCAAGCAGACCTTGCTGCGACCCCAGTTCCTCCGGATCTCCTCGAAGTCTTGCTGGTCACCTGATGGACAGGTACCATTTCTTCCTCACCCAGGGCCTCGCTCCCTCTACGCGCCGGGTGTACCAGTCTGCTCAGCGTCGCTACATGGATTTTTGTCGACTGGATGACCGTCTTAGTCCGGAAGGTGCTCTTCTCCCAGCCGATGAGGCCGATACTTATTTAACTTAGTTAACGACGAGGAGCGTGGCGTGGCGTTGGCGTTTATTAGCGTTATGTGGTGGCGTGTTGTGGCGTTTGTTTTCTTGCTAGGGTTTGCGTTACTGTACAGGCCTGGGGCGAGCAGTTTTTCGTGCCCTTCGGGCCAGCGGTCTATCGTTGCTTTTATGCGTGCGCCTTTTACATGTGGTCGTAGTTTTTCTGTGTGTAGTGGTTGGGGCGTCCTCAGTTTTTTGGAGTTTTTTAGTGTTTTTCTCCCTCCCTCCCCCCCTTTATTTCATTACTATGTTTTATTTCATTACATTGTTTATTATTGTTATTATTCCACTGAGCTCCCAGCTCTGTGTGACGGGTGCTTGGGTTGGGGCTGGGTTTGGCGGGCGGGGCTCGTGGCTGGGTTGCGGGTAGGGCAGGCTTTTGGGATGTTCTTGCTACCTGGGTTTGGGGTCGGCAGCTCCAGCCCCTGGATACCTGGGCACCCAACCTCCATGTGCGACTCAGGCGTTAATCTTTTGATCTTTCCACAATTATAAGTCAATCAGTATCGAATCATGTGGTAAAATAACATTTTTGCAAAATATGTTATAACATACAGTGCTGTTGCACATTCACCAGCATGTGGGTAGTGTAAATGCAAACTTAGATGTTTCAAAGTTCCAGGAATTGCTTCAAATATTCCGAGAAAAAAATCGGCTTTAGTCAAGGGAATTTGTACACTTGCTTTCAAACTCTTCGCCCACAAAAATGTGTCTTTCTACACAAAACAGGATTTTCTCTTCCACATTGATTCCACTTTGATGGTCGAAGTTCTTCCAAACCTTCTTAACCTTCGGATTAAAGCCTCAAGTCGGTGGCATAAAAATTGACGCTGCTTGGAAATTATCTATTTTCCAAGTTGAGTGGCTCATAGCCACTTTGATTCGGCAAAAACAAGACAATCAGTGCGCTTTCAGGTGAGTTTTGAATACAGATCATGGGTTTAAAGCAGCTGCCTGGACTTAAGAAAGAGGTTCCAACAATGCTATACACGCTTGGACTACAAATCACTCTATTAACTTTACAAGTTCCCAAGTGATTGACAAGGGTTCTTCTCGTATCGACAAAACACTAGAATCATGGCACACTGCTTGAATAGATCATGCAGATAACAATTCATAATTCATAATCAATACTCTATTCTTTTAAAAAAGAACAATTAGGTTTTTTGACACTCACTGTTTAATGTTGTATTCTAATTAGTCCCACTTTTTTCGTATATTTAGTAGTTGTCGACTTTTTCCATTTTATCCATTGAAGGCTGTAGCCTGACAGCCGAACGCTTGAAAGTTTTTTTATCTATATATAGCCAGTGAGCGTTTTTGTATTTAAGAAAAATGGTAATGTTAGGTAGGTGATTTTATTGAACAACTGAATAAGCCAAAGGGAGTTTGAAAGGGTTGCTGACTTTTTGTTTACAATGGTTGACCAAACTGTTGGAGCGGATTGAGAAATTTAGCGAATGGTCGACCAAACCATTCGAATGGATTGACGATTTTAGCGTTCAAACAGACGAAATTTTTTTGGAACGGTTGAGCCAAGCCATTCGAACGGATGCAAATTATTTACGAACCGCTTACAAACGGTCTGGAAACGGAAAACCATTACTGTATGTTTTCACGTGAAAGGTCACAAATGTTCCAGACATTGCGTGCTCAGTCAAGTGTTTCTCTCCAGCGGTAAATTTAAAGCTGTTGTTATCCATTTATCGTGCTGGTTCTTCATTATTAATTGACTTAAAGCATACGAGGTAAGAACACTATAAACTGAAATATTACAAGATTTCCCATTGCAAAGTTCTGTTTTAAGTGGTTAAAATATATCAATCAAGGTTAAAGTTAATAGTGACCCCTGAGGAAGAATTTTTCGGTTCACATCCCCCTCCCGCCCGGATTTCCTGAGCTGTCAAACCCCCCCCCCCCACCCCTCCTGCAAGAATTTCCAATTTGCTTTCTGTCGGGGGGTTTGTGTAATTTTTCTGGAATAACCCATTGAAGAAACTCCTTCCACGGCCACAGACATTGGGGAAAAAAGAAAACCAGACGATAAGAGTCGAAGGTCAAAAGGAAGAGACAAGATGTTAAAGACATTGGCATTGCTCCTGAATGGCAGTCAAAATTTTTTGAAATGTGGGAGTGCAGTATGGAAGAAGAAAATGCCAGATACGAAAGGTTTGCTGAAATGTTTTGTGAAGTGCAAAGTAAGCAGATGGAGCAAACCAATGCCATTCTTGCTGGATTCAAATATATTTTCAAAGATTTCAAGTCAAATATATTATAACAAATTGTAAATAAGGGTTTGTTAACGTTTGGTCAGTCCAAACCAATGGAACTGATTTTGACGTTTTATCTCATGCATTTGTATAATCACATCTTCAATTATGACTTCAGATTTGATTCATGCTAATTAAAATTAAATCACAAAAATGGCTCATGCTTAAAATTGACCTTGTCATTTACACGTTTTGTTTGTATTGCATGTCAGACTGCTGACGACAGTGACCAACCTCCCTCACCCAGGAGGGAGGTTGGTCACTGTCCTCATAATAGGTTTATACCACCCAGTCTTCCAGGCACCACCATGCAAGTTGACCCCACCATTCGATTGTAGCTGTTGTTGCTCTGCAGCTGTTACAGATACACTACTAGAAGTACTGCTAGAAGTACACTGAGGTGTTACTGGGTTAAACCCTTGCAGTTGCTAGTGAAGTGTTGACCCTTTAGCAACTGTTCCAACTATGGTTGTAACTGTTGGTATAGGAATTTCATCTGGAAGCATTGCAGCAAAAGGTATGTTTGGGTTTATGTTCTGAAGGTCTTGTTTCAGTTTCAACATACCCTCCACATCTAGTTTCTGGCATTTGGGGGGTCTTGGATCATACAGTTTGGAAGGACACCTCGTCTCTTTCTTCCAGGTAGGTCAGAGGAATGTCTGGGCTTTTAATACTAAATTAGACGCCATGACAGGGTGGAATTCAACTTCTCGTTTGTTCCCCTTTCCCCATTCCCTTGGCTTTGATGTGCATGGTAGGCTGTCACTCCAGGCACAGACTTTATTAGCTCTGACTTTCGTGTCATATCCTCGAGTTTCCAAACTACCGCCATAACATGACAACAGCATCCACTATTAGAGGCGGGACACTGCTTGTCACACTTTGCTGCAACAATTTTCGGGGTTTCCGTTTGGTTAAGAACCAATTTAACCTTGTATTTTACGTTTCTTTTGTAAGAAGCCCAACAGCATGCTCTCAAATATACAACACGTTTCTCAGCGCTGTTGCAAACTTGCAAATCATGTACAAAGTTCATCATGCGAAGACCTTTATCATTCGAGTTTATTACAACATCTGCATTGGCAAACTTCTTGACGGACTTGCCAGAATTTTTTACTTGCTCAAAAGCGTCCATCGGGAGAAATGAAGGTAAAATAGAAAAGTCTTCCGAAAATAGCGTAGAATCGTCGGGTGGAAAGTTATCAAAAGGTGAATCAACTGAACTTGTCTGGCTGACCGTGTTATTTACCACATCATTTTGCTTAAGTTTCTCAAGCTTTGCTTTGGTATAGCACCTGTCAGGGTCAGGATCATATACTTTGTCCCTATAAAAGGATATCGCGTTGAATGCTTTGACTCTGGCAAAAAAAAGAAAATAAAATAAAATAATAAGTTGACCGTAGAGGCTTTGTGTGAGGCACGCCTTCGAACAGTGTTTCCTCAAGTTCACGCGAAATGTTTCAAAGCTTACTTTTCGACTAGATCCTTCTTTGATCCTTGTTGATTGAGCCGTCTACATTTTAACCAGAACTTTAACTGTGGAACGGTCCATTTACCTAAATTCTCTACATTTTCAACGCTTGAGCACGGTATATCCTCCGGTGTAAGGTTTAAATTTACCGCCATGTTTCGCTCCGGCCACTGCAAATGTCACCCTTGGCCCTTAGGCCTCGCTTTCATGCTACTTCCGGTAATGGCCTGAATCGGTGTATTGCTACAAAGGTTATTTTGTCAAGTATAGAGTGAGGTTGCATACAGGCCTAGAATGATTTCAGTCACATTTCCAAGCAGAAAATTCTTGAAGACATGGATAAGTTGGGTGAGGAAATAAAAACAAATTCACAGAAGTAACCAAGGAGAATCAAAGGGCTCTTGGAGCCAGCTCATTCATGTGATGGTATTTGCATGATTTTCTTTGCATCATAGTTGGTTAGTATTTGTACTCCCTTGTGGATTTGATGGTAGTCCGTTGCAGTGTTACTCCCAGCATTACGTTGGCTGGTCCCCATTTCTACACCTGGGTGTAGAGAGGGACTGTGTTTTGGCCAAGAATACAACCAACAATGTGCTAGGCCGGGGCTCGAACCCTGACTGCTTTATCTGGAGACAAGGGCACTAACCAGGAGGTCACTGTGCCTCAAATTTTACGATATTTGCTAGTAAAGAAACAAGAGTCAATCTTTATAATAAACAACTTTAATAAACAGAACATTACAGGGTGGCTTTTTTGAAAATCTTCCCTATTTGATACTTTAATAAACATATAATAATGTGGTTTCTTGTAAATATACTTTTGTTTGAGTTCGATATTTTAATAAACACAACATTACAAAATTATGTGCTTTTTAGGAATAAGGAAACTTTAAGTTTTACATTAACAGCTTGTGCCCGTTTCTTTTGCATAGATTCCCTTTTAGAAGCTTTACGCTTTTCTGCTTTGTCTTCTTCTGATAATTTTGGTGTGCTATGATTTTCTTTCAGTAGGTTAACAGCTTATGCCCGTTTCTTTTGCATAAATTCTCTTTTGGAAGCTTTACGTTTTTCTGCTTTGTTTCGATCTGATAATTTTAGTCTCTTATGATTTTCTGTCAGCTTGTTAACAGCTCGTACTCGTTTCTTTTGTATAAATTGTCCCTTGAAGGTTTCACAATTTTCAAATTTCTCTGTTTGTTCCATGTCAGTATCATGGTCTAAGCCTGCTAATCTCATTCTTTTTTCTCTTTGTCTGTAGGCTAGATTTTCTTGTTCCTTTTGGCTTCGTGCACGGTGTTGATGATCACAGCTGTAACATAATGGCTTAGTTGTATTTATCGTGCATTAGGCCTTGCCGATTATCGTGCAGAACAAGCCGATAAACGTGCACTACGTGGGCATTCCTTTCATCGTGCAGAAATCGTGCGTAAATCGTGCGTAAATGGTGCATGAATCGTGCATAAATCGTGCGTAAATCGTGCATGAATCGTGCATAAATCGTGCATTTATCGTTCACTTGTCGCTTCATCATAGAAATAGCTCATCGAGCATCAATCATAACCTGCATTTTATCGTGCCTATGTATTGTACGAAGCTTAATTAGCTGTCCACGGGCGCCGTTAATTCAGATGGTAAGTACACACATTAATTTAATCAATAAATCTTTGATAATTAAGAACAAGACATATCACATGCGTGTACTTATGCGAGTCAGCTGCCAAGGATCCAGGCTGGGGACCCCGTGGCTCGCTATTTTGGGCTCAAAAGAGGACAGGTAACTCAACTTGGCATGCTGCTACATTCTTCCACACATGTTGACCTACCCGCTGTTTATTTGGTCTTGAGAATATTTAGCAAATACTCATTCCTAACAGTGGTTTCTGTGGGTGAAATTTCTTAAACTGCTCATCAGCGCTGGACTCTCCCTGTATCCAGACTCAAACTACTTTCTTCCAAAATGTCCAGGTAGTAAAGATAATCAGACCTAGTGAGACGGCTGGACGCTACATCACCTACAGGCTGGTCCAGTGACAGCAAAGTGAGTAAGGGTCGTGCACTAACCGTTTATTGTCACACTTTGGACACTGTGAAGCGCTTTGAGACTAACAGGCTATACAAAGAAAATGTGATTTGATTTGTAATACTATGATTGTTCTAATATATGGTCTTAATATTAGTTTAGCTTGTATGCTCCTCTCATTCCTGCAGGTCTTCTTCCGGGTCTACATTTAAGAAGCAGCCAAGGAAACCGAAGACATTTCCTCACCTGTCCATGGATTTTTTTTTTTTTTTTTTTTATTAAACGTATTCAGCTTCATATTGTGAGTTTAATTATGGATTTACTAATTTTGTATAATAAAACCAAACAAAACCAAACAGTGTTTCGCTCGTCGATCTAAGCTCGTCGATCTAGGCTCGTCCTAACGTGGCACACCGCTCACGCAGGGTTTACGATCGCATCTTCCCCTCGTCACTGACTACTGCTTTAACCAAATAGAGCTCACATACTCAATTTTTTTGAAATGCCTACCTTTTTCCTGTTGAATCCCATGCTGAAAGCTTTCATTCTTGACCATCTTATTCCGTCTGACATATCGGCAGGTCTGGGCAACTGCTGAGGTAATCCAGGAAGTAAATCTGCCTCGTGGACAGACCTGCCCACACTGGATTGAGGCTGATCTCGATCGAACTCTCGTCACACTGCGCGATAGAATTTATTTTTGCCAGCTTAAAGTATAAAGGAAACCCCACCGACGAGTCATAAGCGGCGCTATAAGAGTGAAAATGTACATAACATGTAACCCATTTAAAATAAAGAATTTATTAAAATAGTACATCCAAAACAAAGTGGCACAGGCAACATTCATAAGAATAAAATTAAATTTTTTTACTCTTAGTGCTGAAATAAAACCAGCAGCACTTTAATATATGAAATTATTTGCTTAGAAATGCATCGCGCACAACAATCTGCTACAGATAACTTATTCCTACTAGACTAAGCCTTACCCAAGCATTTAAGAGCAATATCTAAAAAGTAGAAGTACACTTTTAATGGTTCAAGTCAAAGCCTTAAGATTGCATCAAACAGCAGTAAGCGTGCAGAAGTTCAACTGGCAGGATAGATCAATATATATACTTGCAACTTCTACAGACTGAAAACATCGATTACATTGATTTTGATGTACACAACAACAGAAACCTCATACAATTTCAGTGTGGGTCAGCTGCATTCCTGCCATTCAAAAGAATAACCGTTTCTCCCCGCTGAGGCTCTTTTTGATAATGCACCTCACACAAACACTGATTCTGGTGTTATCAGACAAACTCAGGCTCCCTGTCCCTGTTCCTCGTCAGGGGAAGTTTCTTCCTGCACAGACGCGTCAGATGGAGCCCTGCTGGGCTTAGGACGGTGTAGTTGTTGTTTGATTGGTTCACGTTGAGCTCTGCCAAGGAGGCGCTCAGGTCCTGCTCTCCTCCAGTCTCCTCAATTGGGGGCTCACTGTCTGGCAGCTCTGGGGGGTCTTCTCCGTCAGGTGGTTCCGGTTTCTCCTGGTCCGGGTCTTGTTCCGGATCGGTATGGGTCAAAGAGTGGCCGGACAGGTCCAGACTGTCCCTGTAGCTCGGCTGGTCATCCTCGGTGCTGATCTCGCTCTCCTGCTTGATCAGGGTGTGGGACTGATGGGAGTGCGTGGCCCTCTGGCTGCTCTCATCCAGCTCTGAGTCTGAGTCTGGAAGCTGCTCACTAGAGCCCAGAGACCCAAGAGAACTACCTGGATAGAGGAGAGAAAGACGCCAAGGAGTCAGGAAGGGATGCAAGAACTGGATACACAACGAATTTCAAAAAGTATTAAAATATATCCGGCCTGCTTTAATAATACCAGTCTATTACTGAAGTCTTCTGGTTCAAGTTTGATCAAAACTTACCACATCCCTCCTCCATCTTGTCTGAGTCTGGTTTGTTCTGCTCCTCTCTGCTGCCCTCTTCCTCTCCTTCAGCAGAACTCCCTGTCCTGCTGTCTGTAATACCAGTCTGAACCAGCAGGGGGAGTAGACAGTCAGAAATAAATAGGCCAGGAGGTTACAGGGAACTAGAAAACAATGTTCACCTGTTTCTAGTACGATGGGTGGTTTTATCACTGGCACATTCAAATCAAAAAGGGAACTTCTGAATTAAAGTCTTGTTTTTTGTTCTTTTTTTTTTTAAAAAAAGGGAAATGTGCTGACATTTAAGTGGCTCTGTATTTGCTCTTGCCTTTCTACATAGTGGAGTTTAACAACATTGGGTCATTCTGTCACACACCCACCCAGCCCTACCTGTTGAGTGGAGGTGGAAGCAGGGTGGCTGGTGGTGGAACTAGAGGCTTTTGACTGGAAGATGGGTGTGTAGAACACGATGAGAGCCTCCACGATGCGGGCCTGGTGGGGGTAATCCACCAGAGAGGAGAGGGACACTGTGGCCCCAGTTGGACGGGGGCGCATCAGGGAGGGTCCAAACACAATCCCCAGGTTACTGGGACTCATCTTGTTGTCCTGCTCCAGCTCCGCAATCCTAGGAGTAGGGAGGAAGAGGGAAGAATGAGCAGTTGTTTGGTTAATCAAGTCCTTTCAGTTAAAGCCTGTTGATCTGGACTTTTATTGAACTGGCTATTTTATTTGAAACTGTAAAGGACATCACTGCTGTCCCATAAAAACCTTGAAACTCCTTTTTTTTAAAAAATAAATAAATATTTCAATTGAACCATTACATGGTTCTCTATGAGTTGAGACACAAAATGCATGGTGGTTAAGCTAAAGCCAAGGCTGTTTCTCCTTGTGTCTCTGAAAAATTTTGGAAGTGCAAAAGACTTTCAAGTGACCGTACTGATGCATGTATGTCATCATTTGCCACCAGTCCAACTGACCTACGGAGGTGGCGAGTGATGTAGCGCAGCGTTGCAATGTTGGACTTGGGCAGTTCCTTTAGGAGCTGCTTCAGCTTGTCCACCAGGACCAGGACCTCTGGGTCGGTGTCGGGGCCCAGGTCCACCAGCTCCGGCCCCTTGCCCATTACTGGGAAACCACCACCCGACTCTGCCTCCTCTCCCTCTGGGGTGTCTCCCTCACTCTGCAGGCTGTCCTTGGCCAGCCCCATCAGATTGTTGTACAGGCGGAACGGCATGATTGGTTCCGGCAACTGGGCGACAAGGGGAGGTGAGAGAGGATGGATGTAGGAAAAGGAGTGTTGGAGGGGCTGAATCGAGCATAGATGTTATGATGCTGAGAGATGCAGAAGTGAAATTATATGATCGTGTTCGAGAAAATCAACCCTAGAATGAAACTGACAAGCATTGACGTTTTTTCCGCTGATCGACCATAAACCACTTTAAAAATCAAGCAAATAAAAGTCTAAAAGTCTAGGGCAACTCAGTCTTCAACATATCCGTTTCGCTCATGTGCACGTGGTGGCAGCCACTGCTTGCGAGCGTACCTGTCTGAGGTAGAGCTTGAGCACGTTGCTAATGTCATGTGGTGAACACTGGGACAGCTCTACCAGCTCCTTGCCATTCTCAAAGGACTGACACAGCTTCTCCACACGAGTCTTCACCCCATTCACCCTGTAGATGCCCTGCAAAGAGGTAGAGGAGTTGATGTAAGACACTCTGTGAGAGCGAGCAAGAAACAGGGGTGGGTGGGGGGGGGGGTGATAAAGTGATAAAGCGAAGTGATGAAACCAAATTCAGCCTGTGATGGATTACTGCTCTCGCTCACCTTCATCTTCAGTGCCCGTCTCTCTATCTCAGAGATACACTTGGTGATGATGAAGGGGATGCCGTCGCTGGCACAGCTGGCCACCTGGGAGAACTCCCTGCCGAATAGCTGCAGGCGGCCCTGCAGCTTCTTATGGCCACACTGGATCGCCAGTGTCTCCAAACACCGCTTGTGGCACGCCAGGAAACACTGGTGGACAGAGAAGAAGACACTGACGGGTTTTCTCCTCATAGTGGAGGATGCATTCAATGGAGACATGACCACACTTGAATGGCATGTGCTTCGAAGTGGGGTTTGCCACATAGGGCGACTTTACTGTTCAGGAAAGGCTTGGAATTTTTAGTACACCCACCTGTGACTGACACATTTCCGTGACGTCAGCAAAGTAAAGGAGGATACAAAGAAAAAAAAAAAAAACAAAAAAAACCCTTCCACAATAAAAGCACTTTTCGTTCAATAAAGTTGTAACTGCCGTCCCTCCACAGGGAGATGATGGAAGAAGAGTCCCCTCTCACCTCCTCACACTCGGCCCCCTGGAAGTAAACGTAGCTGTCACACTCCCGGCACTTGGCGGGGGTCCGCAGCTTCCGCAGTCGGTGCGTCTGGGCTGCTTTGGACAGCCCCATGTTCCTGAAGGGTCCGGTGGAAACGACCACGTCGGGCTCCATGCCGTTGATATCTGGAGACGATGAGGGCAACCATACAAACTCTCAGACAATACATAGAAGAGTCGGGGGCAGCCGTCACAAAGCAACATGAAATTTACACCTATACTTTATGAAAAATTCAGGAAATTCTATTTTTTTTTCCCCCTCTTCTCGCAAGCAGGCATCATGGAGAGGACGGTCAGCAGAGCATACTTTGACTTTCAAAGGAAGCCACGTTCCCATCCTTCTCGTCTGCATCCTCATTGGAGGACATGGTTCCAGTGGAGGACGTCCGGGCCATTTTACTGATGTCACCTAAAGCAAATAGATACATTTGAGCAAAACACAAGATACATTTCAACAGAAGAAAAGCCAGTGAGATTTTTTGCTCGCCGTTGGTTTACTGGTCAGGTGCCTTGGCTTCGTTTCAGTGGGAATCCTTTCAACGACGAGTGGATACCGACTTACTCGTGCTGGCAGTAGGAGACTCCAGGCCTCCCTCTCCTCCGACACTGTCGTCGCTCACCGTTGAACCCCACGACTTGTGGCCCTGCCCTGGGAAAGATTACGGGGCGGAACAAAAAGTATTAGCTTTATATAGCGGGATTCAAACTCTTGACATGAACCCCTTTTACTCACCCGCGTGCTGTTACGGGGCACAACACTGAATCCCGAGGCAACTATTCCATTTGTTTACTCTTGAAATACATCATGAAATGCACACTACAAACCAAGGGCAAAGCTCTGCATCGCGATACATGGCCCCATAGGCGCAATCACAGCACAACAACAACAACAACAACAACAGTTGGCATCACTCACTCTTCCGGTTGCCCTGTGTGTCTTTGCTGTCCCCAGCTGCTGTGTCCACATTGCCGGCAGGACTTTCTGTGTTGAAACTGTCGTTCCTTGGCCTGTGGCCCTGCCTGAAACAGTGAAAAAGTGAGTTGTGGTGCTCAAAGTACGACAAGCGAGTTGTGATGTACCTTACGTACTCGGTGCGTGCACTGATAAAATGTGTCATTTTCCTTGCAGCCCCCCCAACTGTCTCTGCGTCAGCCTGCGTTTTGGTGTCGCTGCCACGACTCGGGCGCCACTTACTGTGTGGAGGCTGCGCTGGCGGGGGAGTAGGCTTCAAACGGATATTGAACGTTGGGCTGCTCAGGCAGCTGCAGGTCCCGGACATGGGCGGCATACTGCTGGCCCGGGTCGTACAGCTTACTGCTCTCACACAGAGTCTGGTAGTGGACGGGCAAAGCTACCGTCTGCATGTGCATGATCTGGTAGTAGGAGATGGTTGCCTGGGGGGGTGGTGGAGGAATGGACAAAAAGGGAAGAGAAGTTGGCATTAGCCTACTGCAGCAATAGGGGGGGACGGGGGACGACTACCTTTGTGATAGTTTGCGGGTGAATGTGTGCTGACCGAGCGGAGGGTCTGGTCGGTTTGTTTGATGACCTCCTGCAGCTGTCTCAGTACTGTGACCTTGGTGTGCTCCAGCTCCAGCTGCTGAGCAGTGGCATCTGCAATACACGTCTTGTAGGTGGCCTCCGCCTCGTCTGCCTACACACACACACACACACACACACACACACACAGTTTTATTTATTTATTTACCTGTCTTTTCCCGTTATCAATAGCAAAAGAAAAAAAAACAGCAACTGCCTGCCACCTTAAATGAATCAACTCGCAAGATTCGTTACCGTAACGAAGAGAAAGGCGCGAAAAGGCGACTCGTATCCCGAGACTAAATCCCCTCAGAAGCGATGTACAATAAACTGAAGTTGAATGTGCTGAAGCACTCAGAGGTGCAGCGAGTGAAAAGGACCTTGTTGCGAGCCTCTTCCTCCAACCGTTTCTTCTTCTCCAGGGACTTGGCGGTGGAGCCCCCTCCCTCCTCCTCAGCTCGGCTGGCAGCTGTTTTGGCCTTGTCGTACTCCTCACAGCGGGCCGTGTAGCCTTGCTTGGCCTTCCGCAGGTTCACCTCGCAGTCCATCTACACACACACACACACACACATTAATCACACACACACACACACACCTATGTTTTGTCTCCATAGTTGTGAAAACAAGCCCAATTCATATCCCAAGTTCTGTGATCCCTATCACAGGAGGACGTCTCAGGCCTCATTCCCAACTGAGCTTGGCCCAACCCTTGCAATTTGTCTTGTAAACTTGCCCAACCAATCCAATCCAAGGTTCGGGTAGTATATATGTGGGACAATATAAAATCATCTATCACCCTTTCATGAAACGCTCCTGTTACGTTCATACGTTCTCTCTCTCTCTGTCCTCTTACCCTCGGCCAGGACCACGTCCTTCAGCTTCTCCACGGCCTCAGCGAAGCGCGCCACGTCCCTGAGCAGGGCGGGGATGTCCTCCACCTCGATGGCCGTGCTCTCAGGACCTTCGGACGGGGTCGTGGGGGTCAAGGCCCCTTTCCCCTGGCCTTTAGTGAACACCCACGACTGCAGCGGGAATCCTGAGGAGACGCGCGCACACACACACACACACACACACACGTCGCTCAAACGCACATTTACAGCCTCCGGGTTGCTCTAATTGCACCTCTGATACCGAGTTTCCCCCCCTCCGTTGTCTGTAGAATCGATGCTCTAATTGTCTCAAGGCTTTAAAATACTTGAAGCGCTCTCCCACTTGTTTTATTTCTAATTACAGTGGTCTTTCAGTGGTCATGCGTGTCCACTGGTCATGCGTGTCTTGTTTGTGGTGGTATTACGTCCAAGTCCAAACGTAAAAAGAAACAAGACGACACGGGAAAGAAGAAAAAAGGTATGATTCAAACCACATTAGATAAATGGTTAAACAAGCCCAAGAGACATACAAGGGTTCGATTCAAAGAACGTGTACTCCTCAAAGAATTTGACACTCGTATGGTGAGCTGGACCACTGTACCCTTAAAAGGTTTCTCAGATCCGTGGAGCGTCTTTGCTCATAAACGTCGGGAAATAAAACGTGCCATGGCTCTTCAACATCGTAAACGACGAAATAAACTGACACGCAAAAACGCCAGAAGAGTCACTCATATACTAGAAAGATTATTACGAGAAAACACCAAACTGGGATACTAACAGTTCTCCTTCTTCTTCAGTGCCCATTTGCTATTTCAAGCCGCAATGTTATATTCGACTATGGCTGATTGATTGATGGAGGCACGATGCAGGATGCTGCATTAATATGTTGTTAAAAGATGTTGCATTACTGTTCCGGAGCAGGTAGTAATCTCCCCGTCCACAAACAGAGGCTGGCTTACCTGTTTTTCGCAGCCGCCGCTCTGTCTCTTTGTCTTCGATTTTTGAACCAGTTTCCTACTTGTGTGGGTGTAAGTCCTGTAGCCTGTGCAAGCTCTCTCTTTTTACTCGGATTCGGGTAAGGATCCTGCAAATACCATTCTCTTAACAAGTGCCGGGTTCTCTCCTTGAAGCAGTGGGTTTTCTGCTCTCCATCCCATATCGTTCTGGGCAGAGGGAACTTCTTTCGCACCCTGTATTTGTCTACCGGCCCCAGCGGGCGTCCCCGCAGCTTCTCAGCCTCCTGGTAGTGGGCTTCCAGCCACAGGGCCTGCAGTTTCGTATGAGACTCTTTGGTGAACTTGTGGTTCTCCAGGATGTGGTAGAGTTCGCGGAAATTGCCGGTGTGGAAGGCAACGACGGCCCGGGCCCTCAGCACCGACTCGTTCTTGTTGAGAACCTCGCAGGCCGCGGGGGCGACGGGCAGCGACCAGAGGAAGCGGCCGAGGCGCTTATGTATTTATTTATTTGCTTTATTTATTTAGTCAGTTATTTATTTAGTTATTTATTTACTTATTGAAACGTGCGTATGTAAGGCTAGCCATTGTAATATTCTCTCGCACTTATCTATTTCTTTCTTCATTTTGTTTTCACATTTTATATACTTTGCTTCACAACTTACTTACTCTTTGCAATACATTGTGCACTACTTAACAATAATATGCTTTTAATACAGCTTGCTTTACAATACTCTGCTTCCAAGGCATGCTATGCATACATTCATACACACTATGAAGAACTAACGTAGTACCTATTTTTTCCTCTGCGATACCCTGTTTCTTTTTATGTACACGTCTAGGAGATGAAGTACAGAAGTAGCTCAATGAGTGCGGGGGTTCTTCAAGGAAAGTTGAGCTGTGTCAAAAAGGGAATTGCCTTTTGTAAGAATCAGATTTGTCCATGCTGTCAGCAGCCGCTGTTAGATTTGAGTGAGCATGGACACCATGAGAAGTTTATCCACCCTGTCAAGGGACCACTAAGAAAGGCGTGGAAACTGGGGAGTGTTTGGGTCACGTGCTGCCAAAAATATTACGGAATGCATTACGATGATGAGACAACCGCCTATCAGCCCATGTTCCTAGGCAACACAGAAGAGCAAGCCATGTCCAGAGTGAATCATGTAAAATCCTTCATTGCGGATCTCTCTCGGCGCTAGGTCAATAGGACCCAAAGCACACGTCCCACATGTAAAAATAAGTCATAGAAAATAAATTGTATTGTTGAGTTAATTTTGTTGTTGGGTCTTTTTTCAGACAAGTGTCCTTGGTGTAATACTTCTAACACAATACGAGAACCCAGATTCACTCGGTGTTGTGGACAACTTTACCACGCCGGTTGTAAATTAATACACACATTTGGAACTCATCAGATCAGACTCTTTTGCCCCAATTGCAAAACCATCAACTTTGGAGAACCCTACGCACTGAGGGAACAGGAAAGCCATTAACTGTGAGTGATGGAGCTGTTGATCATATTTCTGACAAGGTGGATATAGAAGACTTATCTTCCTTGGAAATTGCACTTTTTGCTCTCTTGGGAGTGCTGTGTGCCTGTGTTTTGGCATTTACCATTAACTGTGTTATGTTAGCTTTGAAAGTGAAGCCTGCAGATCAAAGTAATGGGAGGTCAAAACCTATTCTGCAGAATGCAGTATTCCATAAAAGCAAAAATGTTGCAGGTTGCAAAGGAACTGAATGTGTACACTTCACAGACACAAATGGTTCCAATTGCCAGCAATCTAATACAGAACATACTCCTAAAGTGGACACTGTTGTATACAGTGAGAAGGGTTGTAATTGTTTTTACCTCTTCTCGACATCAACACCCCACGATATGAGGTCTGATTACAGTAAGACTTGTTTAAAAAGTTGTCAACCTGTACTACACAATAAAAGTGGAGTAAAGAGAACAAACTCAAGAACACAATTAAAAAATAATCATTGCTTAGATTCTTCACCAGTGGCAAGAACATGTGACACCTCACAGCTGTGTGTGGATGACAGAACAGAGAACAGCTCTCCTAATATGGAGGAAAGTTCTTCTAAGACTGATTGTCAATGTCCCAGAAGACCTCTGGACAGTCATCAGGGTGATGGCAGAGTTTTGGAGTCACAGGGTAAAGCGACAAGTTATTGTAGTATATCTGATACAAGTTACAAAGAACATTTATCTCCCAAACTGAAACACAATGGTTGTCTTCCAACAGAAGAGTCACATGAAACAGTTATTGTTTTGTTGGACTGCAAGGGATTCAAAGAAGTGCAGGTCTGACACAAGCTACAAGTGTCCTTATGTTCTACTGAAACTTCATATTTAACAAGTTTGCTTTATATTCATTATTTAATTAACTAGTTTTGATATAGTATTTCAGGTAGTGAGACAAAATTTGCTGTTCACCGTGTTATATATCAACTGCTCTTACCAGTCTCCAAGTTACAAATTGTAAAATATGATGAACTTTGTTTTTCTGTCAGAAATTCAGATCAAAGTATGAAGTGTGAGTAATTAACATACCTTAACCTGCATAGCAGGCGTTTCCTTTCCATTTTCCAAGCAAGCAAATGAGCAAACAAGTACACCTGGGGTGGGTGAAAAATGAGAAGAGGGGGTGAGCCACAGAAGGAGGAGAACATGGAGGGGAGGGGAGGAAAGGTGAACGTCTGCTATGTTGGCTAGGCATATCTAAATTGAAGACCTCTGGTGTCAAGCTAATGTTGTTGCCATACAGAGTGCCATCATGCCAGTTGCTACATGACAAATGGCACTGTAGCTCAACTGGGATTAATGAAAGTTGGGTATCTGCTGGGATTTGAGAAGTCATTATCTTACAAGTTTTCTGTTATGAAGTTTCCCATGGTCCTATTATGATGAGAGTGCAAAAATTCAATTCTCTATTTTCCAATTCCCAATAATGCACTCTGTTTGCCCCCCAAATTTTGCATAAACTATTGTTGCAGAATGCTCTAGGGATTATGCGGACCTCCCAAGAGAATTTCACAACAATAGTTTATAAATGCAAAATTTGGGGGGCAAACAGAGTGCATTATGGACAATTGGAAAATAGTGAATTGAGGCTCTTTCTACTTAGCATGCAATACAGAACATAAGAATGATGTTCATGACAAGTTTCTCATTAAGGGCAGGGCACCATGCTCTTGTAAGCGACCACCTCCCATAAGCGACTACCTTGGCTTGTCATTTTGGGTGGTCGCCTATGGTAGGTTCAACTGCACTTCATATTCAGGTCATGTTCACATTGGACTTTGACATATTTCCCCATCTTTTGAATTCCCTACCCTTTTATATGCCTGAGCCCAGTAGAAGGTACCCCTTCTCCTCTTATAGGCCCTTATAGGGGGTACCCACACTTCCCCAGGCTTTTAGTGTCCCCAATACCCAGACCAAACTGTGGAAAGCTCTCAATGATATTTCCATGAAAAAGGGTCCTTTATGATTACTGAAATTTTATCAACAGCTGCTTTACAATCAATGTAAGTTTATTTTACATTATTTGTAGAGAAGTTTTTTTTCCTGTAAACCGTCAAGCACATGAAACGTTTTGTAGCATACGTATCAATTTGCCTGCAGACTTGTACATAAAGAGTTAAGGTTATTTCTTTTGACACTGTGGCATTTTGAGTTCGAATTTAGAAACTGGATGTAAATTTAGTTATTAATTATCTCTGTCTGAGTGCTGAGACAGTTCCAGCTTTTGCTGGCTTCCAGACATTACAATAAAAGTTTGTTAAATTGCCATAGTATAATCTGTGGATGAAGCCTTACGAGTTGCCCGGGGGGGGGGGGGTGGTTCAGAGGGGTGCAGAGCTCCAACAGCTCTAACACTTACATGAGCGCTTTATAAATCCTAATACATTGACTTATTGATGGCTCTGTCAATTTCAAGCCTGCTCATCTTGGTGGCCGGAAACCAACAGAAACTGAGTTTTGCCACAGGAACTAAAAAGCATACACGACAGCTTTCTCATGTAAATGCCACGTCAGGCAAAAACTTAGAAATTCAAGCGTAGTCTATCACAAAACCAAGGATCCATTTGAGGCGAAAATTTGTGTGAATAGTAGTTTCGGCTGCTCGTATACATCATGAAAGTAAAATCTCAGGAGGATCAATAGTTTTGTAGTTTGAAAATTTTAGTGACGTCAGGTGAGAACCGGCAATACCTCAATTAATGTACCAGTCAAATCGAAGCTTAAACATCCCCCCGGGCAACCTCTAGGGCATTTGAATTTTTTGACAATTTTTGTTCAATTCCCCCCTCACCGGGCCGAAAAGCTGTTCAAATGCCCCATCCCCGGGAAAATTACCAGATTACTGTTTTAACTTTTCAGTAGCTTCTATTATGCTTCTGAAGCTGTGCATGTTAAAATGGTTTATTAGACAACACATATTTATATATTATAGATATAAATCGTTCTTAAGAACCTTCAAATACGGAACACAGCTTGTGTAGGCCTTTGGTTTTCAACTAATCCGCCACGAATATGCATTCTTTTCCTTTGAATTCATCAAATTTTGTCTCTGCCGTCTGCTCCACGATTTATCGACCCACGTGGAACTCGTAACATGAAATCGAGGCTAGCGATCAAATTCCCCACCCCCTCTTATGAGTGGTGATCAAATGCCCTCCCTCCCGGGCTGAAGAGGCGTCAAATGCCCGGGGTATGCCCGGGGGGGGGGATGTTTAAGCTTCAATTTGACTGGTCCAAACGTTCTGACTCGAAAACCTGCAGTTAACCTCTTAACATTACTTTTTTTTTTGAGGGCTTTCCTACAGTGGCAAGTTGTCACTGGTATGGAAGCAGACAAAATAATAGAAAGCTTGGCAAACTATATATGGTTTTTAGAGTGTCAAATGCTGTTTGCATTTCACATCTGCTTTTGATTGACTGAAGAACCCTGTGGATTTGTGACGTCATGAATGTGCATTTTTGGCTACATTTAACCTTAAAAAGTTAATTGTTTTTGTTAATTCAATCAAGAGAAGACGAGCTAGGACCTGTTTAACTCACATCTGAAACAACGATCTGTAACAATTCGACTGCCATAGTTTCAGTTAAATGCATTAAATGGTTTTCAATATGTGCTTCTTTTGAAGTTGACAAATTTGATCAGCTTAATTATCATATTTCGCAATGTGCAAGTTGAGATAACAGTTGACACGTTTTTTAATGGTCTCTTTCTTAATTATGCTCTACTAAAAAAGCGAGGTCTTGTTATAGTCGAGACTGTGTGATCAACTTGGAAACCTATTTTATTTTTCCCTAACATGCTTATAAAGTCGTCGTTCGCCGGCGAGCGACAATTTAAAAGAAAAAAATAAAAGGGTTAAACTACACATTAAATTTTCAAAATGATGTATCAGAACACAGCAAGGGCCAAAGCTCAATTCAGTTCAATTCGTTTCTTTGTTTACACTAGTAAGGGTATTCACATTCGTTTTATAAGGCAAGTAATGAAAATAGTAAAATATTAAGAAATATTTAGTCGTTTTAACAAGCATAGCTTCCATTAAAATATCAAGATATCAAAGAAGACATCCCACAGTGTTGGGGATTTCCCTTCGCTTTAAAACGAAACGAAATGAAGCGAAACATATTAAACAAATCCTGCACGAAAACATCCACTCAACGCGCGAGTTACATCTTCGGAAGAACCTGATTACCAGGTCTAAAAATGACTTGAGGGATTATCTTGGATGTTAGGCCTATATGGCTTATACTCTTTTGATCTTCTCTTGTTCTCGGTTATTCCCAATTAGCTAAAAATTTGACGACGTTCTTGGCAGGAAACCATTTTTCTGAGGTTACAAATTAAGTTAAGAGCAAACCAGACTTCAAAATTTGAAGATCTGCTGTCCATAACCATTTCCACTAATACATGGTTTTTATGCCTCTCAAATAAAAACGGCGTTTTAATGAAAAATGTTTCCGTTTCTGTTTCTGCTTTTAGGGGGGGGGGGGGGGAGCGGGAAATACAGTCAGTGATATTTTAGTCATTTTTGAAGTCACATAGAGACACTATAATATTCAATTATTCGTATTTTACAACAAAGAAAGAGCATGGCGAACGTCACTCTCTGGTTCTTCCGACTCAACGTTATTAACGTGAACGCACCGAACATCGTCCATATTTCTTCCTGGCAGTCATTCTCGTCCCCAGAGGCCGCGCTCCTTTTGGTCAGCACCAAGAATCGCGACCTCTGGCCTCTGGCTACCTCTGGCTAACCTCTGGCTTAGTCCAACACCGGAAGTCCGCGATTCACGGACTTCCCGTCACTCTGTGCATGCTCAGAATCCAGTCTGACAAATCTGATTGGTTCTGATTTCAATCTATTGTGTTTCAAAACCGGAATGTCGTTAGAGTAAGCCAGAGGTCGCGATTCGTGGTGCTGACCAAAAGGAGCGCGGCCTCTGGGGACGAGAATGCCTGGCAGTACGTACAAGACTTTATTAAACAGCAGGACGTCGAGTCAATCTTTCCTTACAAGAACAAGAATTATGGGTGCAAGAAGTTGACAATGTATTCGTTACGAGCCTTCTCAAGTCGAGAGGTAACCAAATCGTAATGTGGTGATATTTCTTTTAAATTTCTAAATGTAGCTTTATTTTTCCACAGTTTTTTTCAGGAAATATGTCCGACCAGCATGAATATTATAAAATTGAATTCGGACCGGAGGCCTTTCAAATGAATGAGAAATTTAACTAAGATGGTACTTGACATCAGTCTTTCAAAGAAAGAACCGTCAATAGGGTTACAAAAGTAACGTTCGTTATGGAGGGGAGGGGAGATACAAGGCGTAAATTCTCTTGTTTTCTCGTTTATTTAATTTCTCTACTTAATTAAGTCCTGGTTAAACGGTGCGTGATTCCACCGGGGGGAGGGGTGGGGGTGCGGCTCGCTTCCCAAAACCTTTACTCTATTAATGACCAAAATCTGCGATTCACCCTACCTATTTTTGACCTGCCCAAAAATTCGATTCCCTATTTCCGACATTTCTGACTGTTGTGGCTGCCACAGTCACCCTACACGTAATTTCTGAAGCGCTTATGTTGGTGGTCTTGTCGATACCAGGTAATGCTGAAAAAGTAGCTCCTTCTAAAAAACATACCCAATTCAAGACAAGAGTGCAAAAACCATACCCCATTTTTCATCAAAAATGGCCAAAGTCGATACCTATGTATGACCAAACGGCTGAAAAAACATAACCTTTAGGGCCGCACATACCCACGGACGCGTGATAGACCATGATAGTTGATGCTCCCCTTACCGCCTCTATCATGACGGTGGTCAAATGGGAAAAACTATCATCGAGCGACTATTCATAAAGAATTTGAACAAGCTCAAAATGAAGCATGACCGTTAGCGCGTGTTACAACTCTCATGCGCCGTTTGACCAGGACTTAAAGAATGAGCCTAACTTGTTTGACTGCAGCTGAAGAGATTCAGTCTACAGTTAAAGTAAAGACTTTGAAGATGGAGCATGTCCTTTATCGGTACTTGAAGTCAAGAGGCTAAGCTAAGCACGCCGTTAGCTGCAGGTATATATCGTTCTTTGTTGTTAAGACATATCCACCACAAAATATATTAGTTATTAGTAGAATTCTACTAGAATACCAATGCAAATACTGCAATCTGATTGGCTGAGCTACTCGTATACTATCAGCCATTAGAGTACAGTGGCTGCCGGTCGTCCACGAAATACGATGTTTTGGAAGGAATTTTAGATGTAAACGGGTAATTAAATTCGTGAGAAGACTTAAAGAAGCACATTTGCGGTTTCTTGACTTTAAAAAACTTTAAAATATTGAAAAAGCGGGTACGTGCGTAAACAACTGCAAATTTGCCAAGGACAGTTCGATACGTGCAACTTTGTTAAAGGGTAAAGTTCAATAATGCGTGGGAAAATCATTGGAAACCGTTATTT
>OX393565.1:8751048-8753548 GCA_947652115.1 Blastomussa wellsi | reverse complement strand
CAGCTAAAATGTGTTAGTGATTAAATAAAGTTGTTTATCGCCACGTGTTTTTGTTGCTTTATCGATATGGAGAATAAAAAAATTTACATCCGTTTTTGAAATAGTTTTAAACACGGCTGTGTTTTCAACTCGTTTTTCATTAGGTTTCTAAACTCATCCACGTGACCAGAAAAAGATGCTCGATCTGGTTGGGTAAGAGCGACATGAATAGTTAATGAGTTTGAGAATGGCATATTCAAGCATTTTATTCCATTTCCCAGAAATTCTTTCCCTGTGTTCCTGCCAAAAAGTATACGATTTGATTAGCCAGCCAAGACTTCATTTTCAAGTACTTTCTTTCCTTTCTTACCAGTCACTATAAACAATGTAAACGGGTATATTTAGTCCGTTCCAGACAATCAGCTCCCTTGCAAATTTGCCATATTTCAGCTACCATTTTCACTAGTTATCTGATAAATCCTAAGTTCTTACTCATTCTGGGAAGAATTCTTGCTTATTCAGTGAATCCAGTTTGCCCTCGTCTCCAGCTTCTTTACTCTCCTTTCCTCCATGCCAGAGAAGTTTCAGTTCAATCTTGAATTTCTGAAAACAGAATTGAAACTAAATCCCAGATTAGCAAATGCTGAAATATTTAAAAGCTTAGACTCGTGACACTGACTTTACAAATACGGGGGGCTACGAAACTGTAAAACTAAGGATAAAATTCTGAAAGCGACTTCGGTGACAGCTCCGTTATAATAATAAAGCAATCACCAAATGTTACCTCTCAAAACAAATATCATTGGACTGAAATCCAAATGGTTGCAATTTTGTGGCCAGGTTAAAATTTCAGCGCGCAGTTTAGGCTTTGAACAGGTAAAAGATTTCTTGTGCAGTTCATTTTCACAAAGCAGAAGTTTTTTCTGGAGTATCATGCAAGGTGGCCGCACATATTCAAAATGGACCGCTTTGCCGCCCTGTTAGAAGAGGAAGGGATGGGTGAGTGCAAACAAATTCCCTCTGGGGAGACCCCATAAAGGACAATTAGATGCACAAAAATCAACTACGAGAGCTGTCACGTGTGCTGTATCCTGCTCTCTGATTGGTTACGGAGTGGTTAAGCTACCTTAACTACTACCAACTTGAGGTTTAGGGACCTTGCTCTCTGTTATTGAAGACCTGTGATCAGTTGTGTTCAGCTCGTCCATGAATCGCCTTTCCTAGTTGCCCCCTGGAAATATAAAACGTAGCACTAGTGATTGCTCTTTTCCAGCTTTTCTACGGATGATCTTTTGCATTTTCTAAGACAGAGAAAATGACAACAAGTTCGTTGCAAAGGAAAATTCAAACTAATTTGTCCACTGTTTTTCTTTCGACTCAGATGACTCAGATCAGTGGTGTTTGGTACCTTCCACCTCCCCTCGAAGAGGAGTGCGCGACGAGGCGTGGGTCTAGTCACGATCACATGATTAACGATTAACGTGCTTGTCACTAGACGCAACAACTGAGAGGTCTTCTTGCTTTGATTTCGAGCTTTTCCGCTCAGCTAGCAGGAAAACAAATGAGTTTGGAAACTTTTCCACCATCAGATATGACTTCTACATCAGACGAAAAAACACCCCTCATGCGATCAGTTTCTGCTTCAAATGATGCTTTAGATAGAAGCAGAACTAGCATAAGTGACGATGGTGGCGGCCATCTGCAACACTCCAGACACTTCAGGGCGCAGAGACATCTTCCATCACAAGTACCGGCACAGAATTCCTTCTTTCCTTTGGTGTGTGTTCTTCTTACTGTTGTCCTCGAAAGATTAGTGTTCTACGGTATTGTGGCAAATTTGCTAATCTTTTTGATAAACGAGACTCAGTTTACTCAATCAATTTCTATTGGAATCGTTTTCATTTTTAATGGACTGTCTTGTCTGATGTCCAGTGTTGGAGGGGCTGTCGGAGACTCGTACAGTGGTCGTTATAACGCTGTATGGGGAAGTCTTCTTGTTTACATCGTGGGTATTGGAATGATTTGCTCGTCAGCTTTTCTCTCTTACTGCTTCAAAGAATATCGCCTAATTGCCCAGGTTCTTTGCCTGGTTTCCTTGTTCATAATTTCCACTGGCGAAGGTGCATACAAGGCGAATGTAACAGCTTTCGGAGGGGATCAGTTAAGAGGGCAGGACGAGCAAAGATATCGGCGATTTTTCAACTGGTATTATTGGAGTATCAACATCGGTTCATTCCTGGGATTCTCTGCAATAGCATATGTTGAACAAGTGAAGACATTTACAATGGGATTTGGCATTCTTTTTGGTTCCATTGTTTTGGCTGCTGTAATATTCTACATTTGTAAATCTCGTTATATAAGTCATCCCCCGACTGGACACATTGTGAAAAAGATTTATAACATCATAAAAGAAGCAAAGCTGAAGAAAAAGGAAGAGGAAAATAATTCTATAAGGTAGGAAGGGTATGGTGTATTTAACTGCACCAGGGAATGAATGGAGGGACGGAGGAGTGTAACAACA
>OX393565.1:8636048-8746048 GCA_947652115.1 Blastomussa wellsi | reverse complement strand
TTTCCCACTTGTGCATGTGCTCCTCCTCACATGCTGCATTTCAGGGTCTTTACAAAGTATCAAAGAAGGCAGCTTTGTTGTAGATGTAAGCAGCTGATTTTCAATTTATTTTTGCTATCTTGATCACAAAGTAGATATTAAATGAATTTTGCCACCAGCCAGCTATGTTTAATAATCATTCATCAGCTGATAATAACACTGTTTTTTGTGTCATTGAAATATTGATTTTTTGTCTGATTTTGTGCCAGGAGTGGATTACTATTCTTTCAGCCAAGACAGACTTTTTCAAAGCAATAGCAGAATATCATCAAGCTCGTGTGGCCAAGGATAAAGGATCTTATGGAGAGGGTGTGACCAGGTTTAAGGTGAGATTTTAGGCTGAAGACAATCTGTGAATTGCTGTCATACAGCTCTGTTCAAAAGTCCTTTGTTTTCTCGCACAGCTTCTTTCTTAAGAGACAAGAAGGAACCAACATGGCGAGTTCAGAGCGTTCTGAGCAACATTGTGCCTCTGTTTCAAAACGAGGCCTTGTGGAAAGCTTTCATATGAAAATGAATTTGATCTACATGAAAATGAACTTGCTGGTGGAACTCATTTCATGAGTGGTTTCGCATGAAGATTCAAATTGACAAAGAGGTAAAAGTCAACTCAGCTGAAGTGACCTATTATAAGAAGGTTGTATTTTTCCAGAGCCAGCTATTCTGATGGCTATTTTTGGTTGACAATGAAAATAGCACGAGTTAAAGTGGTTTCCCCTGCAAGATCCAGCTTTGTGTTAGATTCAGAGTGGTATGGAGGCCCGGGGACCCCTCCTGCCTGCTGGAGAGGATGGGGGAATGGCTGGGAAATCGTCTAAAAATACCCGGGCAATCAAACTAGGGAAACAACAGCGAGACGACACGAAAGGCAGTGCGGCGACGACTTGGGGTTTCCGAACTCTTAGGTTTGCCGGGAGTATAAAAGGTGACGGCAGAAACGGCCGAAGTGCATCTTTCAAGACTTTGAATGCCGCGGGCCGCTAAAGGGACACGAGAGCAGGCGGCTCGAACACGTTTGTTTCACCGTCGCCCCTTTTCGCGCGGGCAACCGGGCGATTCGCAAAACCCGGCGTTTGCCTCGCTGGAAGCAACACAGTGGAGTTTGCGGCGTCTTCTGCTTTCCAAGAAAAAAAAAAACAAAAAAAAAAACACGCCCATACAATTTCTTTACAATCCGAGTATCTAGACAGAAGGCCAGACGCCTTGGGTGTGCAGCGTTCATTTTCAGACAGCAATTCACTTCTCATTTCAGCTCCTCACATATTTGAAGGGACCAACAAGAACGGGAATGGGGTTGAATGACGTCGCCATCCAATGATTCACACTCATTTGTGATTTATTCATGAGAAAGTTAGCGGGGTGCCCTGCTTAATACAGTTTAAATCATTGATTCACTCCTGCTATTCAAAATCAGGGAGAATAATATCATTTCTGGCGAAACTTTTTTCTCCCCTTGTTCCCCAAACACAACTCCATTCAAACTTATTAGCCGGAGCAAAGAGAGAAGATTGTTTTGTCTGCGCTACAAAACAATGAGCTGACAAGGCCGAGCATGCAGGCGATTCAATAGAAGCCACTTGGAAGGGAATACACAAATAGCGCTGAAGAGTCGCTTTTTTTTTTTTTTTCCTCCTTTTGGTTGTATTAATACATCGCAATCACAGCAGCCAAACGGCTTGAACTTACAAGCGTTTTCAGCTTTGTGTTTCTCCTTTGATCACACTTCTTTGAGCGGCCCTTTTTTTTTTTTTTTTTTTTTTTTTTTTCTTCCCAGGGATAGTGTATGAAACGCACAGCTATTGTTTTCTCCCATCGTACTAAGCCTGGAATGAACTTGAAGTCGGACTTGTGACCGAGGACATTTTACCGAGCAGGCCCGGGCGATTTGTGTACGTGACAATTGAGCGCGGCCGTTTCAGCGTAAGCGCACGGAAAGCCGCGGTGTGTGTTATTGACCGTGTGATTGCTACGCTTTGACAGGCGAAATGAGGAGGTTGGCCGGTTCAATTCGGCCTGATCATGATGTACCGGTGGGGATTGGGGCCAATACCGGACTAGGAAGTGACAAACTAACTAAGATTTGCTCATTTTTGCCGATCACTCTATACAAGCAACACTCCTCTCTTGAAAATACAACTCTGGTAACAAACCCTCAGAGCCCACAATCCCATCGTTCCACCATCTTGGAACAGATAGACGGACTACTTAGCTTCTCGTACCCCCCAACCCCTCCCCCAATCCCCCCCACAACTGCTCTGTGTTTGCTTAACCTTTAGGAAGTCCTCATTAGCCATCTCACTCCGGAGAGCCTATTGGGTTGTCAAGAGAGAGATAAATTAACAGTGAGAGCATTGATGTGACTTATGCCTTGAGCCGGGATCACGTTGGTTAGTGTGCCCAATGTAATTAGTTCATCGCCGAGAAGGGGGTTTTCTTAAGTGATTAATCGGGAAAGCTCCCTCACCCTGTCTCGCTGAAGCCTTCCCTGGCCCGCAGCGAGGCTACCAAAAGCGCGGTTGCCATCAGCCTGTTAGCAGAAGAAGAAAAGCAGGAGCGTTTACCGCGCCTCCGCGGCAAGGCTGCGCCTCTTTTTTATGGCGACCCGGCTGAGGCGCTGAATCCAGAGCCTTAATGAGGAGGTGAAACCTCGGCGTCGTCTGCTGGGGAAAAAAAAAAAAAAAAAAAAAAAAATCAAAACTTTAAAAAGGCTTCCTGGTTTCTTGGAGTGCTTTGGGCGTCGACTGACTGTGGGAAAAATAGGGTTGATTATTAATTTAGCGTCGCAGACAAACAAAACAAAACAAAAAAAAAAAAAAAGAAAAAAGGCTGCACCGGTGATGCTAAAACGCCGCGACTGCCCTTCCGCGCCCGCGACGGGGAAGCGAACGTTGGCCTCGCGCATCGGTGGAGATGCAGCAACGCAAACAAGTGGAACCTCGAGAGTGCCTCGAGGAACCCCCCCCCCCCGCACTCCATAGGCGTTTGATTAAAGGACTACACTTTGTCACAAAGTTGCACAAAGCGGGGCTGCGATAGAGAGGGATTTATTTTAGGCTATACAATATCCTGTCATTAAAACGTTTAGATATTGGATTGTTACAGGAATCATAATTATAGTTATAGTTTAGTTGTACTTTTGTTAGCGCGTTCTTATTAGAATACTTCTTTGTGAGAATTATGAATACAACATTGGCATTATAACCTAATATTTGCCAATGTAAGCATTTCTATAGTCATTATTCTGTTAGTTTAAGATTCTCTGTTCTGAACGCGCGGCCTCGCTCATTTGTTCAGTTTGTAAGGATTTTAGTGTAGGGCGCGCGTGTGGAGCGCACGCGACAAAAACCATAACGTTGTATAGCGTCTTGCATCAGATTGTAACGTATTTCTTGTAACGGTTTAGACCACTCCGTCAGTTACCCTGACGAAGTGTTTTTAATAAACACGAATTATCGGCAAAGTCATTATATTCCAGTTTTTTGGAGTACCACGAAAAATGCCGCACATTAAGTGATTAATCAGCCATGTTGCCAGCATGGTTGTAAAGGCCGACAGGTTTTCAATTGCCGTGCCACAACAGGATGTGATAAGTCTGAGGGGGTTGCCTGTTTTGTACGTTTTGATATTTCCAAAAGCAACTCCTGGTTTCGCTTCTTTATTTAATACCCACTTCGCTATTTCGTTATTTACAGCCACTCGCCAGAAAATTGCCATCATTCATTAAGGACACCACCGATTTGCTTAACAAAATAGAAGATCTAAAGACTTGCGGCCCTTTTCCAGTCGGCACCTTACTGGTTTCGTGGGATGTAGTTTCGATGTTTCCCAACATCGATAACAAGCTCGGTCTCACTGCCGTGAGGAAGGCTTTGAATGCTAGAGAAAACAAATCTTCATCCACGACTTGCATTTTAGAAGCTGTGAAAATCTGTTTGAAAAGCAACCATTCTATTTTTAAGGAGAATTTCTTTCTTCAAATTCATGGCACAGCTATGCGTCCAAAGAATGCCTGCAGTTATGCCGATCTTGCCATGGGCGAAATCGATCTAAAAGCTAAATTTTCCGGTGAGATAAAGCCGTCCCTTTGGTGGCGGTATCGTGACGATGTTTTTGATCTTTGGCAGCAAGGCCTTCCTGCTTTACACCAATTTACAGATTTCATTAATTCTCTCTACTCTACTATTAAATTTGAGTTAATATAATATATACATATTTACATAATTGTATATATATATATTCACAACAAAAACTAGACAGGACTGTTTGCCCTTACATCAATCAAAACGTCTAATAAGAGATTTATTATCCAACACGCCAAATTTTTATGTCCGTGTAGGCGAATTTCGCGGATATTTATTTACGGGGAATGCATGGCAGAAGAATGCGAAGCGGAACGGAATTGGTGCGGGAAATCCAGCTAACCCGGAGCCCATTCCAGAGCTAACTGATTGGTCAACAGCAAACAAACCTGTCTAGCCGGTCCTCAGGAGTACAAATACCGCGTGATATTTGCACTCGTTTTGGGCGCTATTTGTACTCTAAGAGGTGCAGTTGGATAATAAAAGTCTGTATTAACACCACTTTTCATTCAGCTATGATAATGCTCACGAAATATCAAAAATGTGTTTTTACTTCGGCTATTATGATTTTTACCACAGGCAGCCCAAGCTGTCTGGGCACCGTCAACATGACATTGCGTAACGGTTTTATCATAAGAGTTTGCATGGGAATATAACGATTGTACAGAATAGTTGAAAATAAGAGTACTTACCTTTTTTGAGTGTGTGTATAACTTGTATTTATATGGCGTTTGCAGGCGTTTCGGAGAGGAATACAGAGAAGCTAAAAT
Organism: Blastomussa wellsi; assembly: GCA_947652115.1. Lineage (NCBI taxonomy): Eukaryota > Metazoa > Cnidaria > Anthozoa > Scleractinia > Plerogyridae > Blastomussa > Blastomussa wellsi. Next base: position 8,741,160 of record OX393565.1, on the reverse strand, counting down.
TATCTAGAATCGCTCCAAAATGCCTTCAAATGCCATGAAAACACAAGTTTTACACGCAATAAAAGGAGGTAAGTCGAAGTTATTCATATTTTTCCCCTTATTTTCAACCATTCTGCGCGATCGTTATATTCCCATACAAACTGTAATGATAACGCTGTTATGCAATGTCACGTTGACGGTGCCCAGGGAGCTTGGGCTACCTGTGTTTTTACTGACATCGATAGGATAAAAATGACTCTGATCTGCGGTTAAGGTGATTCCTCAGAAATAAAAATTACCGATGAATTTTTTTTAAACTTTCACTGAATGTTCCCTACAAAGCACTGTTTCGAAAAATAAAATAAAAAAGATTGGTCACCATTCTCGCAAATGAGATATGATGGGCCAATCTTGCCCCATTTATACCTGTACTCGTGCTAATCTCGCGCGTTATCCATTGGTTCACGTTACACTTTACGGTAGCTGAAAGTACAGTCTATCGAAGTAATACTCGCAAGAAAACTTGACAGGAAGAAAGTATGGAATTTATGGAACAATATCATATAAAATTTGTGGCAAAAACCGCACCATTTAAACGAGGTGGACGAAATGCGTTCGTCGAGTCGATGTTTTCGTGGTCATAATTTACATCCTAGAGTAACGGTTTTGTGCACGCTTTCAGCTATATCTTTTTTTCCTTCCGATAGATTTTTTTAATTTTTTTAGGTTAAAGAGGATAACATGGGTACTATTATTATGCAATAAAAAATATAGGTCACCATGCTCGTTTAAGAGAAAATGAGCTTTTATTTCGCTGTCAAGCCTTGCTTGTGGGAAATTTCTTATGTTTTGCACGTGCACGCGCTCATTTGAGCGCGCTAATGACGCAAGAATCGTGCGCAATAGGGATGCGCAATGCAAAACTGAGGAATCACCTTAAGAATTTCTATGGCAGATGGTCCGGATGCGATATATATTTTAACGATAACTGCAGAAATCCTATCGTGCTCATTGGCTAATTTTCATTAACAACAAGCGAAGAGACACATGAAATTTTAATTTGTGCGAAACGTCAATCATAAAAAACAATTTGACGTCAGTTTTTAATGCGTCTGTCCTATTATCGATAATAGATTTCCTCATAATATTGTCAAAGAAGTTGATCAATAACAAGAAAAACGCATGAAACGCTGACGTCAATTTGTTAAATAACACCTTTATATAATGACTATCGTACTTTAGGATAATTATGTTTAAGACGTAGACCCTCCCTTGTATGAGACCCGTACTGGTAAGAGTGCATGACCCATCACTTAGCTATTTGTTTCGCAAGCCGGAACAATTAAAGACAAACTAGTTTTATGGCCAACAGTGCTCGATCCTTCAGAAAAAAAGAATAGTCCTATAAGCAACAAAGCCAGAAATCGTTCTCTCAGCATCTGCTGAGTTTCTTTCTGAGTTTCTTGATTTTTTTCATTTTATTCATGGGTCGACCATTGGGTTTTCTGTGAAAAACGAACGGCTGATAACGGTAAAGAAAAAAGTGAATTTCAGTTGCATATCTACTTCCTCTGCTGTATCAGCAACTCCTTATATTTTTTTAGGAAAAATAGGTAAAAATTGACTGAGGTGAAATGATTGTAGTCATTCTGTAATAGTGACAGGATACTAGTCCAAAATTAAATCAATGAGTGGGTTTTTCAATTTCATTATAGTTTTTCTTGACAAATAAATCTATTGATCGGCGCGCGCAGGGCAGGGGATCCTCCATAGCTGGTAATTGGTCACGTTACAACTTGCGTGACATTCTGACAAAGGCTAGTGTAGCATTCGTGGCATCAATGGATCCCGACTGGCGTTCACTTCAAGTGCTACATAAGCGCTGATACTAAAATACAAGCAGCCATCAAGCATGAAACAGAAGTAAAGACCATTCATTGCAACACATGGTTGCATTCAAGACTGTCGTGTTCATTTAGATGCACTTGACGAACTCACCTCTCAGAGATCAACAGGCAAGTGTTCGTTGTTGTTGTTTTTAAAATTCTGGCACATAGTCCTCAAGATCCCAGAAGGATCCAGAAGTCATTAGGCTAGTAGTAGTACAGGATTCAGTTGTCATAAAAACGGTAAATAAAAACTTACTACTTTCATCTTCTCCTAGCGTTCCGTCGATCATGGGGAGAATGTACCAAAGGTCACCAAAGGAACTTATGAGGACGACGGCTACGATTAATTAGTGGTGACAGCCATTATTTACTTTTGGAGTATCTCGCAAGTCTTTAGAATTGATCAACTTTAACGCAACCTGCACCTCAAAACTGGATTTACAGCTTATCCAAGTATTAAAGGAAGCTTTTTGCCACTACTTAGAAGGTCAACAAACGAACCTGAACGACAAAAGACGTATTTTCACCGAGTGCAAGGGTTATGCAAATGAACTTTGACACGAGCGATAGTTGTGTAAATGCACTGATTGTGGCAGATTTTAATTTGTTGTCGCGTGCAATCCAAGGAGATACCCAGGTAAGAAATAAGCCAAATATCTTATAAGGTAAGAAATTTACTGTTATGTGCTTTTTAGCCTTCATTTAGACCCAACTTTTGAGATTTTCTCCCTCAAACTTGGCTAAATTTTAGTAGGTGCACAAAGGCCTCAGAGTAGGGTGTCTTCCAGCCTCTCTGGTAAGCTTAGAATTTTCCGAAAATTTCCATATTTTGTCAGTCAAAGAAATGAATGTACCTTAGAATTTTTATGAAAACGAAATTCTGCGAGCTGCATTTTAGGGGACGTAGCACGCTTCACAAAATCGAGAATTTTACCTTTCTGATCACGGTCGGCAACCACAGTTCGACCAAAATTCAATTTTGGCTCGTAGCAAAGCAAAAATAAGAAACTGGAAAATAATAAATTGCTTTTTTTATATATATGTGCCCAACCCTTTTCACTGACAAAAAATGAGGGAAAATTATTTTTGGTCCCGATGTCGAGTGGACCGCTTTTAGAGAGACTACCACTTAAAACGGTAATTACTTATTGATATTAATTGAAAAGCCATTTTCCGCAATCACTTTGTAAAGAAACGACGCCTAAGTCTTTCGTTGCATTTCTATGGTTTAATGGCTTACAAATTCGACTGTTAGCATGTATCGGCATCACGTGTCATAGAGATGCTCAACAAATACAATCCAAGACCAAGGCTGCAAAGACAATTTACCGTTTCAGAAAACTGGCATTCTGGAACACTCAGCACCATTACTCTCGAACGTCTGCGCAAGCGTACAAAATCTTATTCTAAATGCAAAATCATGTTTCCATTGGATTTAATCGTGAGTAAAATGTACGCAGGCAATGCCATGCACACCAATTACTGTTTGCTTTTGATTTCATTAAAAAAATCAACCTTATAAATAATATAGATCCCGTTTTATTAACATAAATTTCAGCTCTTTTCCCTTTTTGCATTGTACATACAGTTATTTCAAAAACCGTGTGAAGGACATATACCACAAATGTTTTTTTAACTTCAATTTCAAATCTTTTTTTTCTAATATTTGGTTCTTTTGTAAATATATCTATGCATTTCGAAACCAATGTAATAGCGTTGTTCTTTTTTACTTGCGATGTGCTTGTGTTGTGCTTTTTGGTTTGTGTCGTGCTTTTTTGTTTGCGTTGCGCTTTTTTATTTGCGATGTGCTTTTTTTATTTGCGTTGTGCTTTTTTATTTGCGTTGCGCTTTTTTATTTGTAAATTAACCGCTGTCGCTTGCTGTCATACTCTACCAGGCATATGATGAAACAGGAGAAGTGTTCCCCATTTGGGGCGAGTGTCTGGGACTTGAACTAATTGCCATGATAGTCAGTGGCAGGGACTTAAGTCTTGGCCAGTACGACCAGTCTTTTCTCAGTATTACAGATGCAAGGAACATCAGCTTGAAGCTTGATCTGCCTCCAGGTAATGTACCATTTAATTCCCATACTATAGGTAGTTATTAATGAAGATAAATAGACCGTAGGTATCGTAAGGTAGGTTGTGTGTCCTCAGAGAAAAAGGCATTAACAGTTTGAAGTTTACTTTTTTTAGACTATGAGTCAACTAAATTGTTAGGGTCTGCCCCTGATCACATTATTAAGTACTTAACAGAGGAAGACATCAGCTACAATAATCATTTCCGAGGAATCACGCCAGAGGTACGTTATTTGTACTCATTACTAATAGTGTGACACAAACATCCACTGGCTCACCTGTGTTAGTCTGTAGTGGTTGTATGAGGGTTCGCAATGAATTGAGGTGAGCAAATTGTCCAAGTATTGCTCAACAATTTCGGTAACTTTCAGGTACTTGACACTGAAGTCTGAGTGACTGACTCGTAAATTGAGAACTTATGATAAAGCAGGGACGTACCCGGGATTGTCACATGTACACTGTGTCAAAGCGAGGGTTCTCATCAAGCTTACTTTTTGTCTTTGCTCGTAGCAAGTGACATTCAGCTTTGTCACTCACCAACGTTCCAGCCGATAAAGTCTCTGCTATCCTGAAAAAATTCGTCTCGAAAGAAGGGACTTCAGCGGCCATTGTGAACTGCACTTGGCAGCCAGGCGGTGTTTATGTAACGTAATTCTGTCCGACTCGAAATTGGCGCGAAGGCGAAAAAACCTGCAACTGACTTTTGTTTTCTTCACAAGATCAGCAGAATGTACTTTTTTCCAAGCTGTTATCGACTTCCATATCTTCGCTGCTTTCATCTTCAGAGTTTGGAACATATTTGGCCAAAAAGAAAACCACGGCTTTAGAGCAGCCATTGCTCTAAGTGATAGTGAAAAGGCTTGCCGGAAGTCATGTGGACAAAATGTCTTGGACGGAATGACGCCACGAAAACGCGGCCTGGTTGCTGAGTACTGTTCAAAATGCATGGTAACAACGATCGAATTTTGCGCTTCTTTGGAGGCTGAAACTTCGGTGATTTGATTAAACTTAGTGTGAGGTTCTCATCAGCGTTGACAAAAATATATGATTTCTGGAGTGACCTCAAAACGCATCTTTTTAGGCAAGCGTATTTTATTAATGTTTAGATTTTATATTTCTGTGTGATGTGATTTTTATTTCTGTAATTATAATATAATTAGCACTCTAGATATAGTTTTACATTTTTAGCATAGATAATTTATCGATTGTAATAATTGTAAAGCGCATTAGATCATATATTTTTAATGAATTTTGCGCTATATAAGTAACAAGTTATTAAAAAAACTTACAAAAATGAGGGTCCTGAGCACCTCAGGAGCCCCCTCTCCTAACTACGTCCCTAACTACACCCCTGCATAGATAGGCGGGGAATATTGGCACGTCTAGGTATATTCCGATTGTCAACATCGTTTGTATTATTTTTATGTACATTATGAGTGTTTTCGTTTTCTACAAACAGACATTCCTAAAAGATGAAAAGTTGAGAGAGTTCTTTCAGATAGTTTCAACAAATAAGGATAGGAAAGGAAAAACGTTCATATCAACTATGGAAGGTAAACAATTACGTTACGACAAGAGAGGATGAAAGATAGGAATGTTGAATTCCACATACTCCTTATTCCCAGTGTAATCTCTCTCAACTTATTTTTAAATCAAACCCGACTTCGATAATCGTGGTAGGTTGTAGAAATCACAACTCGTGTGACGCGGATTGAGCGCACGTGTACCGTGGAGTCCAAGTTTTCATCCTCCACAAAACCATCCACGCAACGCGCATGGTAACATTATCTTCAGAAGAATGGAAATCCTGTCTAAAAATAATTTTGGAAGAAATAAGGGCTATACCCTTCATCCTCTCTTGATTATGGCAAGTATCAAATTAGATCTTAACAAGAGTGGGTAATGTTAGTCATGAACGTCAGCATCCAATGTTTCCTCTCAGTGTTAATACTTTTAAGAAGTAAATAGAATAAAGTTTATAAAGTAGAAATCACATTTTGATGGCACCTCTAAACAATGAAAAACGTTTATAGCCGCCAATAATATGAATTCATATTTTGAGTTGGGATAAAAAGCAGAATAACGTAAACTTGGTGCGAAAAGATGATCTTGAGGGTTTGAGGGCGTTATGTCACGTTACAGATGTTTGTGAGCACTACAAAAGTAGTCATATAGGGTCCGAATTAAGCCCCGTTACTGTCTAGGTAAGTCTAGGTAGGTCTAGGTAAATCATTAATATCCAAACTGTCTAGGTAAAATGCGTTCCTGCATATTAATGTGGATTTCCTGCATACTAATAAAGTGTCTTCCTCCATACTAATAAAGCGCCTAGGTAAATTATTAATATTCAAACTGCCTAGGTAAAAATGCGTTCCTCCATACTAATAAGCGTCGCTCTATACAAACAATAAGGTTGCCTGGGCTTGCCCGCTAATAGTGAACCCTGATTGGAAAAAATCTCTTATGTGTTTAAATTATAAGCCCAAATTTTTTGATGGCGTAATAATTTCTGAGGTTCTTTACCTTTCTTTGAAAGCGTTCTCCGATTTTCGAAACCGGGCTCTTTTCACCATGATTAGTTTAGGTAGAATCTATTATGCTTTTATCCGAACTCTCAGCTTTGCTGACGAGAGAAAGAGAGAATTAATTCTCAGCTAACTGCTCCAGTTTTCCGCTCCGTTAGTCACGCACTGAACTCTACTTTCAACTCTAGATTTGCATACAAACTCTAACGGAAAAGCCCATGGGACAGCTCTATCATTGAAATGACAACAATAGAAGTTCGGAGGACTAATTAATTTAAACACGCGACAATAAATATTTTTCGAACAACACGTTTTCTTAGGAGACTTTATTGCTTGTTAATAGTGATAATACACAGAGATTTGAAATGAATACACCAAAATACAACTGAACAGAAATGTTTATCACCGAATAAATTCAGTCTTTATCTTCACTGGGGAAATATAAGCTCACTTTTGATGTTTTCATGTTTGCGTGACACGTTGCACCACAGTCATTACAACGGGCATAGGCTTCTTTTATATGTTCGTTGTCAACCGGGATGTCGTAACCACAAATGGGACAAATAGAATTGTTATCGTGCCAAAAGCATCTGGGACACTTGCCCACCGCAGTTACGGACATATTCCAATTTTGACAATGATGACATGCTTTCGAGGACTCTTGTTGAATGATTCTTTCTTGGTCAGACTTTCCACATCGTCGCTTTCAGATTGACTTTCCTCGCCTTCACTACTGTCGCTACGGTCGCTGTCATCATCATCTTCCCTTCGTTCTCTCGATAAACCTTTTCTTTTTCTGTAAATCGCTCAAAATCTTTTCGTTTTTAATTAAACGTTTGTCAACTCCTAACTCTGCCAGACCGTCCAGGAAGGTATTAAGCGCTCTGGGCTTGATTACCTCATCGTTATGAGGCAGCAGTATGTATTCCACTAAGTCAGCGATGTTTGTTACAGGGAATATTCGCTGGTTTCGGAGTATTTGCCCACGTGGGGTCCAATGACTCCGGGGTAATGACTCCGATGCAATGAACATGCATCATGGGTGACTCACGAACCACAAGTAATGACTCCGGTGCCATGGTCCACCAAACCCATGCTCTCAGCGCTCTCCCACTCTTTCCTTCACAAATAAAACACGAACCACCCCCCCCCCCCTGATCTAATTACGTGCTTGTTCGTGTTTTATTTCTAATTTTATTTCTAAAATGTCCCGAGATGAGTTTGTAGTGAAAAAAGGTTTTTTGACGAGTGCTGTGGTTTGAATTTTTTCCCACGAAACATTGCTTGAAAGTGGTCTCGGGTTGTTGGCGAAAGAATACAAGAAAAACCAGAGTTACAGACACACACATGTATGCACGATAACATGGTGCCTTGAGTTCTACAAGCACTAGGCACAAAAATTTAAAACCCAAGTTACAGACACACACATATGCACGATAACATGGTGCCTTGAGTTCTACAAGCACTAGGCACAAAAACCCGAGTTACAGACTCACACATATGCACAATATCATGCATGGTGCCTTGAGCACTACGAGCACTGGGCACAAAACGTGAAGGGGGGACACTTCATGACATATTACACGAATGACATGTGTTACGGACACACATACACACGATAGCATTCTGCCTTGAGCTCTATGAGCACTAGGCACAAAAAGGGATTACATATTTTCTTTTAAACGTGTCACATTATGGCACAATTTTAAGAGCCTAAAGTCTGAAAGTTATCATATCATTATTGCAGGCATCCAATTTGGAAAAGACTGGCTCGTGAGACATTTTTGTTCTCAATTGACTGGTGTAATAATATTATTGGCCAATTAAGACATCTTTAACAGTGGCCTGTCACTGAAGCATGGTGGATTAGTCATGGTAAAGTTTGCAATTATGAGCGAGTGGCTGGCATCAGGCCAGAGCTTATCCCTGTTTCTGTAGCATGAAGTGACCAGGAGTATTTCTACTCCCCCCTGGATGTGATGCTTACCACCGTTTTCGTTGATACGCAACTTTAGAAAACAAAACACCCGCAGAAACATTTCCAAAATTTCCGTCAATCATGCGTGTTACTACGATTATCAGTCGAGTAAGGCGCGACTAAGTTTTAACGTAAAGTTTTAACGTTAAAACTACAATGTTGTCAGGGGCAACTTGTCTGGTTTCCAATGGTAACAATATCAGAAGGCGTGCGTCGCCTACCATGAAAGCCTGCCAAATTTTGAAAAGAGACAAACGACCTCGGCCTACGGTGGCCCAGAAGGGTTACACATGCAAATTTAAAATGTTGCTGCAAACTAATCATTTAACCTGCAAATTAAAAATGTTGCTGCAAATTAAAAATAATACATGCAGCAAATTAAAAATTGTACATGCAAACTAAAAATATTACAAACATGAAACATGAATGGACCGACTGCTATAAGGCCAGGTCGCACGTTTCGGACCAGGTCGTCATCACTCATACTGTGCGCGCAGGACTTTTCATTTTTAATTTGCAGCACAATTTTTAGTTTGCATGTACTATATTTAATTTGCAGGTAATATTTTTAGTTTGCATGTACAATTTTTAATTTGCATGTACTATTTTTAATTTGCAGACCTGTTAAATGTTTAGTTTGCAGCAACATTTTAAATTTGCATGTGTGACCCTTCTGGGCCACCGTATCGGCCAGTACTGGCCAGTACTAGTATGTTGTTTCGCGCGCTTTGCTGCTTATGACATCAAAGGCCGACAAGTTGCCCCTAGAAACGGAGCCAGTTGCCCCTGACAACATTGTAGTTTTAACGTTAAAACTTAACGTTAAAACTTAGGGTGCATTTCTTTAAGAAAATCCAAGATTGGATTCTTAGATCCGAAAAAATCTGAAAACGGATTTTGCGTTTCTTTACTAGAGAGATCAATCCAAGATATCTCGGATTATGGCGCGTCAAAGGAACCGAAAAATCCACTCTGGAAGTGGATTCTTCGGTTCTTTTGACGCAGCATGATCTGAAAGATCTTGGATTGATCTGTTTAGTAAAGAAACGCAAAATCCATTTTCGGATTCTTTCGGATTTAAGAATCCGATCTTGGATTTTCTTAAAGAAACGCACCCTTAGTCTCGTGCCTTACTCAACTGATAATCCTAGTATTGGCAGATCGGATCGAAACCTACCAATCACAGCCACTAGTGTGACCTTCAGACCTTCTTTACGTCATGCTAGCGGGGATTTCAAATGACTGGTGAATAATAAAAGCTGCCTTACAAGGATACACTTCTATGATGACGTACTCAAATCACTCAGGGATTTTGCTTGTTGCAAATCAGACGTCAAGCTGTTCTACAACTAAGCTCATAAAGACAACTACAGAGATTCTGGCATTAAGGTGGCCGAACACAGTTTTGGCGCGCATTCTTGCTAACGCGATTCAGCGCGCGCACAAGTAGTGCATAAAAACAAACATGGCATAAATAGAGCGATCATTTTATTTGCTCAATGTCTGCGCTATCTGTACTATTTTTTGGTCACAAATGAACACAATGTATTGAATTGATGGTTTTACTCTTTTATTACAAAGGCATGTTAGAAAGGTAACGATGCCAAGAACTCAGCTCTGCTATTTGTTTGTTGCTAAAAGAACCCAGTTAAATGCAGCGCATGCGTAGTAAGTCGAAAAAAGTGTGATTGAGTGAAAAATTGACTTCTCGGAGGCGCTTATTTCTCGAGAACCACTCATTAGAATTTCACGAAATTTGGCACGAAAATACTTTAGGAAATAAGTAACTGGAGGATTGAAAAAAAATTGAACTTTAACAAAGGAAATTCAAGATATTCCAGTGAACCTTCAAAGAGGGATAATTAAAGATCTGTTTGTTAAATTATTATTAAAATAGCGCTAACTTGCGAGTATCGTTACAAGCTTGTTGCATGAAAATTATAAAGTTAATCTAATGACTAGATTTTCTGCAAATAAACAAACATGTTGCCATGGCAATGGTACATACATCAGGTTAATTATCAAAAAGTTGAAGTTTGTGTTGTAACTTGCTTGCTGCCATTTTTGGTAACCAAAGGATCAAGGGTTTAAGAGATAAATGTAAATGAAACAGAGGTATCAAAAACTGTGTTCAGCCACCTTAAAGGACCCTAGTCAGCCTCCGCCATTTTTGATGACATCGAAATTATATTGATATAGCATGGTGAAGCGAATTCTTATTGTTTTACTGTAAGCTGTGTTCCTGAAGGTATGTTTAATTATCTTGAGTAGTTTCACAGCGATTTTCTTCGTTTCGACAGGTTCCGAATAAAATATATTAGCCAAATTCTCGCGTGTAAACAAAAACAAAGGTGTGGCTGACTAGGGCCTTTAATATTAAAGTGCTACGTGCTTAATGTAAACCCATTTTGCCCACGTTCTTTTACCGTACCTGCACAATTCTTCTTGACTCTCTCTAATTCTGCCTTCCTTCTCGCAGACAGTGCTAATTTGCAGCCATATTTACGGTGGCTCGTAAGGGCCACAACCTGTACAAACTCTATTTTCCTCGTACAAAGTTTATTTTCCCCATACAAACTTTATTTTCCTCATACAAAGGTTATTTTTCTTGTACAAACTATATTATTATCGTACAAACTTTATTTTCCTTGTACAAACTTTATTTTCCTCATACAAACGTTATTTTCCTTGTACAAACTTTATTATTATCGAACAAACTTTATTATTATCGTACAAACTTTATTATCATCGTACAAACTTTATTATTATCGTACAAACTTTATTATCATCGTACAAACTTTAGTTTCCTCGTACAAACTTTATTTTCCTCGTACAAACTTTATTTTTCTCGTACAAACTTTATTTTCCTTGTACAAACTTTATTTTCCTTGTACAAACTTTATTTTCCTCGTACAAACTTTATTTTTCTCGTACAAACTTTATTTTCCTTGTACAAACTTTATTATCATCGTACAAACTTTATTATCATCGTACAAACTTTAGTTTCCTCGTACAAACTTTATTTTCCTAGTACAAACTTTATATCGAAAGGCAAACCTCAACATCAACTTGGAAACTTTTTTTTGTCGCACACAAACGTTATATCGATTGGGAAATTTTATATCAATTAACATACAAACTACATACTTGTCACACAAACTTCATATCGATAGACAAAGTTGACATTAATTTTGTCATACAAACTTTGTTTTTACGATAACTGCAGAAATTCTCGCGCGCTCAATGGCTAATTTTTATTGTCAATGAGCGGCGCAGTAACATGGAACAGTCTGTCAGCGGAGGCTAAGCAGGCCACTACTTTAGATAGTTTTTATTCCGCTATTGTACATTAGTAATTTCTTAACTTAGTTTAGCACTTATTTTAGGATTTTCTTTAACAATGTTTGTAATTTAGTCTTAGTTTTTATGTACTAGGTTTAATGCGCACGGCTCTTTAGAAGACCACTTTTTAGTGATAAGGATCCCGTGGATAAATAAAGTTTATTATTATTATTATTATTGTTTGCCTTCTTATATAATTTCAGATGCTGTCAAGATCACAAAAAATGCCTGGAGGAATATACAAACGAACACCGGGACAGTCACTGTACTTCTTCCCATCTGAAAGCTTGTCAATCAAAGGCTATAGATTGTATAGATAATCTAAGTCATAATGTCGAAGCGATCTTAAATAAAAATAAGAGATGCCGATGATTAAAACTCTGCAGTGTTTATTAATTATTAAAATTCATTAGACTTCCAAGAGAAGCACAATGCGGACTGTTGATGCTCTTTGATTTAAGGTGTTCTTTCGACAAACGTGTTTCCTTTGTTAGCGTCACAAGTAACTCAGTACAGATCAGAGGGGATAAGTTTCTAAAGAAACTGTGGTGCTGCGTCGGTGGGGGCAAATTGAGGCAAATTTTCCTCCGAATTTTTCACTCAGATTTCTAAGCATCCAGAAATTCTCGCGAGCTCATTATATTCACGGTCAAAAAACGCATCGAAACATAAAAACATGATGACGTAGTGTGACGCCATCGCGCGCGCTTGTTGAAAACTTTCAACAACAACTTTAATCGCTCAAACTGCTTACAGTCTTTAGAATTGATACTTTCTAGTAATGTGATGTAGAAATTCATCGTCGATTACAGGACGTACCATAACAAGCTCACGTTTATTTGTTAAATCGACAATGCGGAAAAAAAGCGAGAGAATGTGAACATTTTGGCAATTTTTAAGGAAACTGCTGAATATTTATACTAGAGGTAGATTTTATTATGTTTATTTAGCTCTCAATTTCCACTTTTGAATACAAGAAGAAATCAAATTTTCGCGGTTTTACGCCTTCCGAGCATAACGGCAATCGAAACGTGAAACGTGAAAACATTTGGGTAGTATTCGTGACACGAAGGCCAAATATTTTTACGTATAGGAGGGGACCCTCTAGGAACGAATGGGGCTCTCTTCGGGCTGCGCAGACCAAAAAATCCACGTAAAATAAGTCAACAGCATAGTGGACAAACATATCCGATATGCTGTGCCTTTTAACCATGGTTTTGTCCATACGTTTCAATGTTTGGATGGTTTTATCCATCTACATTTTGACTTTGCGAGACAAGAATTCGATACTTTGCCTGTTTTCTCCCTGAAGTGCGTGATTCTTGGGGCGGAAAGGTTCAAAGTTAGCCTGCAGTGCAGGCGTTATTATGGAGCGGAACGCTAGACGCTAGGTTTCGGTGCCGCCATCTTGGACGCTTGGCTGCTAGAGGATTGGTGCAGAGGCGAGGTGGGGGTGGGGGGAGAAGGGTGGGGCATATTCAACCTCCGGTAACCAAGCAAGTGTCGGCATAAAATGATGCATATGTCTATTAAAGAAAACAGAAGAAAGAATATTGAAGTATTATCGCGGTTTATTTGGAGAGCACGAAAGAAGCGTAAGAGTTGATCGAGGTGATAGTCCATGCCACGTTGTGAGGATTGCATCTGAGACAAGAATTCTACGAGCACAGGTAACGGGCATTGTTTTGAAAATATGGTTCGCTAAATTACTTTACAAATTGACTTACCTTCAATCATGTATCGAGTACAATTCGCAGTATCTTAGTGATTTTTAACTGGTGGAAACTGCAGAACTCTTCATTTTTCTAAGCTGTCTCTGTAGCTAAAACTAGGTTTGTTGTGGATTCGTTTTGGCGTGTGAATGGTAGCAAGATCAGTTTCCAGGTTTGATTAGTTTGATTAGTTTGATCGTCTCTCACTTTCATCTACATCCGAAGTTCACATGTATGTTCATTCTTTTTCGGGTTTGCTTTAATAGACAATTGGTTTTATGCCGACACTCGCTTGGTTACCGGAAGTAGAATATCGCACAAAAAAGTACCGTGCTGTTGTCATGATGTCTAGCCTGCCACGTAAACTGGGATATTCAGATTGCAAACAGCAACTGTAAAATATGACCTGTGACCTGCATTTTAGCCCAGCCGCGCCGGCGGTTTGTCGGGTTTCACTGTAACAAAATTAGACAACTGCAAAGTCTGATTTGTTAATCGCGGGTACGGTTACAGACAGAATTGGAGTAAGCAAAGTCCTGTTAGCAATTAGTCAAAACTATGACAAAATTTTAGAAACAAAAAGAAACATTTGAGTTGACTGTTTTGCAACGGAAATGTACAAGAAAGTGATTGTTGATAGTATTTACAACAATGCACACAAATAACGTTTCAATTGTCCTGTTACACTGTCCAATTACAAGTGTGATGCCTAAACTGTCCTATTACACTTGCCAATTACAAGCAAGTGCTCAAATTATGCTGCTGATAACCTATCACCACTGATAACCTATTAGATTGTTTTATACAATAAAAGAAGACTTCAGTTTTAAAGCAAGGCCGATACCAGCGAGCTTTAGTTGTTTTTATTTCATGATAAAGTTGTCCATAATCAAAAAGAACTGTTAAACTGATTAATAAACAGGATGATTAAAGATAAAAACATCAAAGAAAAACTATTTATTCCATATTTGTCGGGGAGAAAGTGCAGTGAACAAGTAGCAGTTATAATCAGAATGTATAAAAAATCTATGAAAAATTGAGGTTTGTGATAAATATGCACTGCATGGCAGCCAGACTGCACTGTGTGGCAAACAGAATTTACTGGATAGTGACCAGAATGCACTGTGCAGCGACCAGAATTGTGTGTGGTGCAAAATTAAAATTTAATGCAAGTAATTAACTTTAATTACAGTGAGGACAACTGAACCACAAACACTTCACCTTTTTTGTACATTTGTACACACCATTGTCCAATGATGGCTGTTTGTATAGACAAAAGGATTTAAGCATTTTTAGCACCTGAAAAAAGCTGACCTGATTTTCTTTATAAAGAGCTCTTATTGGATAATCACAACAATAAATTCACAACAACACAAGTGTTCATGGTTTCAGTGTCCTCACTGTAAGTGTCAATGTGTTTAGCACTGCTGTGCCAATTGTGGAAACTTAAAATATGAAAACAAATATTGCAAATGAAACAGAAAGTTGTTAAAAACCCCAACTGGCTGGAGGCAGACCAGTTGGCCATTTACAAAGCATGGAGGAATTGAATTCAGGATCACTGAATACAAACCTGTTGTAGTGGCAGGGAGGAGGACTCGAACCCAGGACCTCTGGATTACAAGTCTGGTGCCCTTACCACGCTCTCCTCTTGCACAGATTGAACATTGCAAACAATTTTAAATCTCAGGAATCTATGAATGTGTAGTCTGAATACCGGTATGTGACTGCAAGTTGACTGGAGGGGATAGTGGAAGGGGATTAATGAAACAAGGTGAAAAACAAATACTTAATTTTTAACCTTGCTGAAAACAAACTGAATTGTTTATAGCATAACAAAATCTGTTAATTTATTACTGGCTTTGAAACCAGGACTTGCTATTGAACTCCAAGCTGCAGCTGTAGTTGTTCAGCATGGGAGCAAATCCACAGCTTTGGTGTGATATACTGAGGGATGATATTCTTCAGCCTAGTGAAAATCACTAAACAGCAAAATGTATTGAAACCAGAACCCTGGTAGAGCCTCCAATATACTCCAACCAATTCTCTCAGTCTGTTGGCATTTATTATTAACTTAGCTCTTATAATATGTAATCTACAGTCTGTTTCTATAAAGAATGTTATTTGTCCACCATAAATAATCATTACTGCAATGTTTTGTTATAGAGAGGAAGTTATAATGTACGCCAACAAAGCTAATGAAATCGCAACTTCCAGCTCAAGAACCCTGCCATTGTTTACAAGGAGTGCTGTTTCAAGAGTTTCTCCCTCATGTCAGATTTGGATTCTATTGTTGTCACTTGAAAGAAAGCCCAATACCTTTGTTATGACTTCACTACAAGTACATGGGACTAAATTGCTGAAAGGTAAAGTAGATGGCCATGTTCCAGTGATACAGCACTCAGCAGGCTTACTACAAAACTAAAGCAGCTATAGAACCATCTTATGTTCAAGTTCAACTGACCTCAATGAATCCTATACTAGTTTACTGGATTAAATTTCTGCAGATATATCTCAGTGCTCTCCTAGATGCCTTTCAAATGTGATGTTTTCCTTAGGTGCCACACAGGAGAAAACCCACTGCCTTCTGCAGAATTGTGAAGAAATAATGTCATATGACATGAGTTCTTTCACACAGCATGGCATCCTTCAGATTGTGACAGGTTGTAAATTGCTCAGCAGCCAAGGGGTGAAAATATTTTTAAAACTACAAGAAGCCATTTTAAATGGAGAGGTCACAATATCTGAGTTTAAAGCTAGAGTTGAACCAGTTTGTTGGTTCATTTGCCCAAAATAACACTGGTCTTGAAATGCTGTTTGACCATTTCCAGTAAGAAATTTTGTCCAGAAATCTCAAAGCATATGACAGCCACCAATTGGCTGGATTTGTTTGGTCATTGGCTGAAAGAACAGTTAACTGTCCAAATGAGCTGTGTGATCAGATTGAGAATGAAGTCTTGAGATGTGGAACAATCACCATACAGAATGTTCCACTGGTGATACTGCTCTGGTCATTTGCCAAAATTGGACTGGGAAGTGAAAGGCTCTTCAGTGGTTTTGACAGCAAACTTGGGGCTGCAGGCATTTGCCAATGCACATCTGGTTCAGTTGGTGTGGTCATTTGCAAAGAAAGAGTTCAAAGATGTGGGTTTATATGATGGGGTGGAGAATGAAGTTTTACATAGCCTGCGTGGCAGGCGTCCGAAGGGGAGGGAGAGCCTGCCACACAGGCTAAGTTTTACAGCCTGGTGTGTGTGTTCCAAGATCACCAACTGGTGCTTTTACTGTGGTCATTCACAAAAGCAGAGAAATGCGATACAGAACTAGTCACGGCTGTATCACACGAATTTTTGCAAAGAGATGTCAAACAGCTAAGAGGTCAGCACTTGAGTCAACTGGCGTGGAGTCTAGGGCGTGCAGGAATAAAAATCCCTGAGCTCTTTAACACCATTGAAAAAGCCATTAGTAAGTGTCGTCCACTGGGCATGGCTGAAAGGCAGCTGATTGCACTGATGCAGGGCTTTTTTGAGGCTGAAGAGGGAAGCCGTGAGCTGTTTGATTGCTTTAGTCTTGAGATAGTGAAAAACATCAAATCTTTAAGTGCTGATGATGTTTGTGAGGTGTTGTGGTGTTTTTCTGAGGACAAAGACAACAGAGCAGCTGTTTATAATGCCATAGAAGAACTTCTCTGTCGAGGGATTGCAAGTTTTAACATGGCCCAGCTCAAGAAGATAAAACATTGTTTCCTAACAGTGACAGAAGGATCTAAAGACCTCTTAGAAATGTTGCAAAATGTAAATATTGAAGATGAATAATTAATGTTGTGAAGAAAATGCCAGCTGGATAATTTATGGTATTTTTCTTTTGTTTTGACTGATTACAATGTAACTGTAATCTGATGTGTATGGTAAAGTACACATAGTACATATATCATTTAAAGACATCTCTTGTTTTTTAATTTGTGTATCACACTTAACTGCACATTTAATTACAGGTATTTCCTGCAAATTTATATAATTGCTATTTGTGAGAATTTGATAGTGCATTGGAACTTTCTAGATTTCCTTCATTCTCGTCACCTTTCTGCCTTAAATCACAGCTGTATAATAAAAATTGTAAGGAAATTGTTCAAACTATGATTGTGTTCTGTTCTTCTATTGGTAGCCTGTATGGCTGGTGGGATTTGATACATGGGTGCTTTGGTTTGGTGGTTAAGAAGCAAAGGCACAATGAGGATAGAGAGTAGTCAATTCAAAGCTCTGCGGCTGAAACAAAGCATTTGGCTCATACATAAAATCCCACCAGGTATACAGATGACTCTTTGAAGTACCGGTATTGGCTCATTAACTTGAGCAAGCAACTCTCCCCTCCCCCCCGTGCTGAACACTTATAGAGTTATTGTTGTTTGTTTAGGCTGATGCAACTTTCTAAAGTGAGTGTCAATACATCAAGCCATGTTTCGAGTTCAAAAGAGAACAAATTGAATTGATTCCTTTTCAGAAGCCCCATTCTCTACAGGATGCCTGGTTTTGTAGCTTCTGTAATCAACATTCAGGAAGTGAGCCCCTGCTAATTTAAGCTAACTATTCAAATACACTCAACGAGCTGACCAGCCATGACTTAACCACCGGCCTTGTTATTATAATTCGGTTCATTTTTCCCTTCCTTTTTTTTGCAGACCTAGACTTGCCCCAAGTTGTTCATTACTAAAATCGCTTGGTAAGACAGTGCAGACTGCACAAAGTGTACTCAATAGAGGAA
This sequence comes from Blastomussa wellsi, assembly GCA_947652115.1. Lineage (NCBI taxonomy): Eukaryota > Metazoa > Cnidaria > Anthozoa > Scleractinia > Plerogyridae > Blastomussa > Blastomussa wellsi. The sequence continues at coordinate 8,722,896 of OX393565.1, read as the reverse complement.
CAGCTTGGAACGAGCGACTTGCGTCACTTGCAGGAAATCCCTTCTGGCTGACGATTTTTGCCACAAAATGGCATCATTTTATTGGCACTGAATTGGTTTCTTTCTTTTTCTTATTGGCATAATCTGATGTGCCGTGTGCAGCTTGACACATGCCACGGCGTGTTAAATTGCGATTGTTTGGATTTTCTTTGAAGCGTTAACAACAACAATTCCTTCGAGTCCATAACTAACAAGGCTAATAATTAATTATGCACAAATTTGCTAAACATACCAGTGAATAGACAGAAATGTACCAGCGTCTCATGAGCAGAGCGTGCTAACCTAGCAAGTTTTGCCAGTAGACTGTACGCATAAGTTTACGCACAATATTTTGATTGACAGTCGTAATGTGACGTCACCAGTAGAAAAATCCACTGGCGATGTCACATTTTCAGAAGTGGTGCACTGGAGGTGAGACAAATCACTCGTTTTGCACCGCCATTTTTATTTTCCAGCCCACGCGTGCTCTCCATAACCAGTGGTTTTCAGCCACCATTTAGATTCGGACTCCGGTGCACTTACCCGTGTGAACCAAACAAGCAACTTGGAGCAAGTCTAGCCCAGACCCTAACATGTGACCTACAAATAACTGCCTATAAATAATGGTTTGCTCATGTGCATTACTATCCAATAGTGATTTTCTACGAATAAGAATCTGCTCTTGCATAGTTGTGTCCAATTCTGGGAAAATGGCAGCTTGTTTTCTAGAGTTGTAAGAGAACTTGCCTTCAAAAAGAAAGCAGGAATACAAAGAAGAAAATGAAAATATCCCTTCAGCATCATCTGAAAGAAGGAGAATTGGGCAAAGACTACCTCATATTATCAAAATGCGAAGTTATGGTTTTGTCTGTATTACTTCAACAAGAAAGCAGGTGGATGAAAGTTCCCTAAGGTAATTGTGCAAAACTGAAACAAATTAAGTTATCGAATGATGAAACAATTATTGAACTCTGTTTTTGCAAAATATTGTGATTTGTCAGTGGTGAGCAGATCATTTGGCTTCTGCAAACAATTGCTCTGCTTGCCACTGACAAATCACGATATTTTGCTACACCTCGTCCAATAATTCCATTATTATTGTTAAATGCAAATAACTTATATAGGCCTGTAATGAGTACAGAAATTTAGATTATCTTGTGTTGTTTAGATCCATAATTCAAACATTTGTTCTCGATTCTTGTCCGTTCCCTTGTTAAGATTTTTATCTGCAAGCTCAGACTTCAAAGGTTCAGACAAAGAGAAGCGAGTTTGATTGAATCGAGGATGTAAGAACTTGTAGTACACAGTCATCATGAACAGTCCTACAGAAAAGAACAAGTAAATGACAATAAATCCTGCCAGCTCTACCCCAAGTGGTAAATGTCTTGTTTTGTTCGTGAACCAGAGAATAGAAAATACCAAAATCTCGATAAAAGTCAGGGTATAGTACTTTATCGCCCAGCGTATCGTCCGCACACCTTCCAAGCAAAAGAAACAAAACAGATGGATATAAGACATGAGAGCACGGAAAAAATGCTGCATCCAATTATTTCCTGGAAAGAAGAAAATCTCATGGCGGGTTAGAAGTGCGAGCACTATGAAAAACTGAATAAATAGAGCTACAAAGAACCACAGTTTGAATTCTGTTGCGAAGAAAACAAGAGTGAGTATTCGAGAAATTATCATGAAAGCGTGCCACAACCACATGGACAGGTAACCATACCAACGCAACTGGCCCTTTTGACGTTTAGAGTCACGAAGGCAGCTGATGTAGTTAACAACTGCTCTTGAATAGGAAACAAACGAAAAACAGATTGAAAGCATGGTCCATAAGTCTTGGATACTTGTTGCCTGTAATGTATCAATGTAACGGCGTGCGACAAGGACATAAAGTTGTAAAACCAGCTGGGGTGCATCTTCTGTGAAGGCCAAGATCATCTGCAATAATGCTACATCAAGATTCATTGTTATCAGCAACTTGTGGTCAACAACACGGTCCTCTTTCTTCCGCTTTATTCTGTACGATTTAACAAGAATTCTCCAGTACCTGAAAAAAGTCAAAGATAAATGAGTCAGGAAAAAAATGCACAATGAAGAGAGCCTGTGGGCACCTACTGTGCAAGATTTTCAATCCATTGACAACTCTGTCAAAATCGGTGGGGGGTAGGGGGGGGGAGGGCTTACTCCCAATATGGGCTATCAGGTTATTCTTATAACCAAACACCAGGACCTTCTGTCTGAAATTACCCTGGGTTCAAGCCAGTCCACCCACCAATAGTGGGATTTGATTCTTGGCCGTTCTGCGATCAAATTCTTGATCATGGTTACTAAATAGGCAACTAGCCTGCCTCCTGCCAGTTGCCATAATGCGGAAGGCGCAGTGGCCTAATGGTTAGTGCATTGGACTCGGACGGTCCAGGTTTGAGCCCTGGCCAGGGCACTGCGTTGTGTTCTTGGGCAAGACACTTTACTCTCACAGTGCCTCTCTTCACCCAGGTGTATAAATGGGTACCGGCGAATTATTTACTTCTGGGGGTAACCCTGTGATGGACTAGCATCCCATCCAGGGGGGAGTAGAAATACATGTACTCTCTGTCACTTCATGTCACAGAAACTGGGATAACTCTGGCCTGATGGGCCACCAGGACCGAATGCAGGCTTAACCTTACCTAGTCTTTGTAGTAAAACGTACCTCTCTATAAGCCCCACAAGGAAGAAATGTGTTATCAATACAGTTCTCCATCCGCTCTTTGGCCGTCTTCCGATCTGTTCATCTTCTTTGTACCAGAAAAACGACACAAGGTTTGTAATTACAGAAGGCAGTAACACTAACATGATTGTGAAACTTCCCCACCAGTTACTGCCTGCAGTGAAATGATCCGCTGCAACCTTCAGATCAGTACCAATGTCGGCGAAAAAAGCTCCTATCGCTACAAAAGCAAAAAATATGCCAAGCCATGTTGCGTTACCTCGTTTACGCCACAGCTCCGAGAAATCCTTGTCCATTTTACGCGGTCTCATCTTTAAAGTATCCATTACCAAATAAACAGCTTGTTTAAAGCGCGCTCGTGGTGGTAAATATCTGAGTTTACTCCTGTGACTGGTTTTATGTGCGTTGCCATTACTTAAACCGAATTTGAATTTGGTCACGTCTTCCGGTAACGCTTCTGTCAAGGCCACTTCAGTTGCTGCAATTGGTGGCTCGTTCAATTGGGTTTGTTGCGTCAGAGCGACACTGTGGCCACAATATGAGTTATACTTATTTTCGCAATCGTTTGAGGATGAAGAGTTGCTGTACAGATGTTTATAACCATTCCAGGAAGGTTTCGTGTTTGATTCCTCATCACGGTCTAATTCGAGGCACACTTCTTCCAAAGCTCTGACTTCTTCCTTCTTGACACGAACGTAAAATCGTGCAGGATTTACGAAAGTTCCGCTTCCACGGCTCGAAGAGAGAAAGCTTTCCACTGACCAGTTTCTTTCTACCCTTCTTCCGTCTACTTCATCTCCAGTTAAGTCAGAATCCGCTTTATAAGTTGTTAGAGTTCGTACAACTTTACGAAGTACAAGAACTTCTTCCTCGGTCAACGTCGCAACATAATCACCTTCTACTTTGGTCGAGCTGCCTGTGGAATGAGACGAAATTTGGCGTCTAAGAGCTCGCACAGTTTGCTTCTGTTTCTCATCTAAATTTAGACTTGTTCGTATTCTTTTGGGATGTTCTTGATCCATTTCTCAGCGCCAATGTACCAACACGCTTTCAGACCGGTCGACCGGAAACCGAAATATGTACACTACATGCTCGTCCCCAGAGACCGCGATCCTTTTGGTCAGCACCAACGTAATTGCTGCCGCAGCGAGTGAGCATGAAGCGAACGAGCGAGGCAGCTCTCTAATCGGCATAAGATTACATTATAGGGGCTTGCAATCACTTTTTTTACGAAACGCAAGGAATTCTGGTCGGCGGTAAGATCGAAGGCGAATTGTGGTTATGCGCAAATGGAAGATTTAGGATGCGCAGTGGTATACGCGTGAGAAGATGACTTAGCGTGTGCAGTCGATTACACCAAAGTAGGTAATATCGGCTTCGTTATCGGACTATTTTTGTCGGCTCTTTCTAACCAATGGTTATTTCTCGTTCAGCTTGAATTTTGGTTTCTTTTGCAGTTAAGAAATACGTTTATCAGATGAAATGTACCTTTCTTTGGTCAAGTCCAAAGTTTACGTTTCGTTCTTGATCGATCGGCTGATTGCCGGAGGAAAGAACATAACACGTGTATTCCGGGCTCGGCATCCCAGACATGTGTTATGCTTGAAAACAACTCCGTGGTTTGAACTTATTTTGTTTTGGATTTTTGAAAACTGAAAGAAACAAACTATCCAGATATTCATAGAGGGGGTAAGTTTCTAAAGAAACTGTGGTGCTGCGTCGGTGGGAGGTATAACAATATAATTTGGTTTTATCAACTGCGTTGATAATGTCAATTGGCCACCGTAAAGAGATTCAAGTGCTGACGTTTCGAGCGTTAGCCCTTCGCTCCGACGAAGGGCTAACGCTCGAAACGTCAGCACTTGAATCTCTTTACGGTGGCCAATTGACATTATCAACGCAGTTGATAAAACCAAATTATATCCAGATATTCGCTGGGTAAAAATGCCTTTTAAATATAAAAATTCAAAGGCGACAGACCACAATCTCAATGTTGGCTCCTGTAATAAATATCTAATTGCCATAACCGTTCATCAGTAGGATGCCTAAAATGTTTGTAATGTAGACGAGATTCTTGGATTCAGAGGAAAGCATGAGCAAAGGTCACGAAAGCAGGACAAAAATGCTGCTGTCGAAAGTTGTCCGTAAAACCTTGGGTTTTTACAACCTCGTTTAATCGCTTGTATTTTGGGGTGACTCCTTGTGATCAACCGTTTCAAATCCGGCCCTTCTGGCGATGCGAGTTTCGATTTACTGTAGAAGCTGTATTGTGATAATTTCTTTGACGCACACAACATGCAAATTTATGTGATCATTGCGCTGTTATTAACGAAAGGAAGTAAAGTCACCTTTGCTGGTGTCTTTATTTTAGATTTTTGATAATGCCTTAACTCAAATTTTATATTTGAATTTGGCAGCATTTTTACCATTTAGGAATACTAGTATACAAATAAATACAGGGGGTAAGGCCCGGTTCAAACGTCGAACTTTACATGTGCCGAATCTAATAATTAGGTTCGGCACATGTAAGGTTCGACGTTTGAATCAATTAGGTTCGACAGATTTGTATTTGGGTCGACCTGCCGTTCTATTCGCCAGGGCTTGTCGAATAGAACGGCAAAAGATCGACTTCGTTTCATACGTCGGTCTTTGCATATGCCGAACCTAATGCATAAATTACGCTAATCTATTTCTTGATATAAGAGAGTTTGTGATTGGCGAGTGAGCTGTCAATCAGAGCGCGCGCATTGATGTTGTTATTATATAAAAGAAAATAATGCCCGCTTGAGGTCTAGAAAGGCTGCTAGTGGATGCCCGAGGCGAGGGCATTCAGCTGCTTTTCTAGACCTCAAAAAGGGCATTATTTTTTTTCTTCTCATATAAAGCCCGCCAAGATTCCATGGCGAGCATACAGGGCTATATTCTAAACGATGAGACATTGACCAGTCAGAACGTGCGCAGAATCACATCTATAACATATAATCAATCATGAAACTTGACCCTAACCCTAACCCATACGTAGTCTAAGGCAATTTATATATCCCATAATCTGTTATGTCGTCTACAGCGGTTTAAATATATCTATATATCTATAATAATTTGTGATTTCTGATTTCTATAATAATTTCGTGATTTGGAGGCCGGACAATGCGTGTTTCAATTCTACCTGTAACCACCCTGCCCCCTCTGCGATGTTCTTCCTTGAATATGCTTTTATTTTGAAGGTTTTTGCTTTCCCTTTAGCGTTCTGTTTGTGCAAGCTTCTTTCTTTCCTATTCTTTCGAGGAAGTGGCGAGACGTACGGGTTAGATATTTTTCTTCAGTTTTCTATATAAATGTAGTCTTCATGATTTCTTATGCTATATATGTAGTCTCTGTTATTCATGATATATATACAGTCTAGAAAAGCGTTCAAATTCGTGAGTAGACGTGCAGCAAGTCGGCCCTTGTAACCGCTTTATTTACGACGAGGTCGCGATAACAAGTGGCTAAGTTGCGAGGAGCGAGGGACTTCGCGGTCGCTTTCAGAAAAGTTTAGGTTTTCAAAAAACGTCTTCTTTTGCGATTTTTTTTTACAGAAATCAGTCTTTCTATCTCGATTTTGTACACAAAATGACGTACTTGTAGTCTACGAGGAGTCCCGGGGGTGGGGAATTCTCTGTTTCTGTGTGCCAGGGGGTGGGGAATAGACCGCTAAATAAGAAAAAAAATGCTCTGTGTGCCCCGAGAGGGGGGGGGGGGGGAGGGTTGCTAAAATGTAGAATTGAACCACGCATAACGGTGGCGCCTAAATTTGAATAACAAGACTTTGTACATCCTTAGGCTCGGCGTGGATGTTTATAGACAAAGGATTTTGGAACAACAATATACATAAGCTTACTGCGCCGTGTACCATGAATCTTATTGTTTTACCTTTGTTCGAGATTCTTTGCAGTTTGGAGCGGCATTGTTTCTCATCATTTGTTTCTTTTGTTTTTATACGTCGTCTGTGTCCGGTACACGGAGAAGAAGCCAACAAATGATGTTCTGGTGTTAAACCTTGAAAACTCTGAAACTAAAACTTTTGCCTTTTGGCCTTGAAATTCTTGTGAGTACACGAAAAGCCTTGCTAAGAGCTTTGTCCTCGCTCGTGATTAAGACCTACATGCATGTAATCGTCTCAGGGAAGATTTGAATACCTTTGTACAGTTTGCCTTTAAAAATTAATGCAAAGTATTTTGAATTTCTAAAGTTCACAAATGTAATTTCGTCCAAATGTATCGTTTAAAAATCTTTTCGTCCGGTGTTTCGGCTCGATCATGTTCAACAAAATTGTGTCAGCAAGCAGTTTTGCTTACGGGACTTCGTGGCCTTGGTGGCCTTGTTAGTCACATTGTACGTATTTTACTTTACAAGTAATATTGAAATGGTCCGAGATGTCATCGCTTTCAAAAAGTTCCGTTTTTACCTTTTCACACGTCAACAGGAAAACGGCGTCTTCAAACTTTTTCACTCTAGATAGCAATCTCGAAAAGTTGCGTTTTCACCGGATAGTGTGGATGGAAGGCCAATCAGTCCTAAAAAAAGATTTATTTTAACAAAAATGGATACAAGTGGACGGGGCCTAATTTGAATGCAAATGGAGCTCACGATCTCAATGTTGGGTTCCGTAAAAGTATTGAATTGTCGAAACCGTTCATCAGTAGGATGCCTAAAATGCGTGTAACTCCACAATTGGTTTCGGTTCCATAGCAATTGCAGAACATTTCAGGTGGAGCCACCCATGATGTGAGCACAATTACTGACAAGAAAAAGGAACAAGGAAAACAGTGAAAAATCAGGGGCACCCAACGTATCTGTTCTTCACTTTAATGGTAATGGATTTATATATTTATTTATCTGTTCCCCAGCTCAAATATTGCTGGCTGGAAAAATGTTTCAGTTATATTTTGCTTTAGAAGTCGTCACTGGAAAATTACTATTTTAGCGCTGGCTCGAGCAAAAGTAACCCGCTTGCTGAAGAAAATTCCCCACGGGGCCTTGAGTCTCGTTGAGAAGAGCGGATTTCAACGGTTTTCAGTGACATTTCCGCGAGTTTTGTTCTAATTGCTGGCTGGGAAAACATATGGATCCTGTGCTGGGAAAAAGGAACAGATACATCCAAGAACACCAGTACTGAATGATAGACAGCAATACTGAATGATTTAATGTCATATATTTTCATTAATTTGGGTAAAAAATGCATTTTGCCACAATTTGTTCATTGGGTGCCCCTGAAAAATAAATTTAAACCGTTAAATTGCGATAGTCAGCAGTCCTGTTTCATGTCATGAATGTGCCACTCGTAAAGGACACTTAGTACCAACACTAGCGTACACTGGTACGAAACAGAAAAAAGTCTTTTTGGTAATATCACCCAATAACCATAACAGTGAAAGCCGTATACTATTATTTGCTTTTACATATTCTGTTCATTCTTGTATATGTAATGGACTGTTGTAAAAATCCACAACGTGAGCGGGACATTGTGATCTTGTGTTGTTACTGAGCATTCTCAGCAGTTTCGTAGTATTAAATAACGAGGAACCCATTGGATCCCATTCCCATCCTTCACTGGCCTTGTAACAGGTTGTTTCAGTTTTATTAATTTCTTGCTTTGATCCGGTAGACTCATACTGGACACTTCAGCTATTTCGAATCATAGTCGTTATAAAAGGTCTGCGACGTCCATCGGGACTTTTTTATTCTGCACATAGCGCGTGTAACAGACAGAGGGTTGTCCAATACACCCGCACTGTATCGATCCGTTAACTGAACAGACAAGGTGTTGCACGTGGACAAGCGATCCAAATTTCTTCCGACGATTTGAAGTGTGAATCCTGAGGATTGACACCTGACGAATCGTGTGTTAGTCAACAATTGCAGGCACACGTAGTCTGAATAGAAGTAACAGACGTCGAGACAGATTAAGGCCACACGTGACTGGTGCCGCGTCTCACGACTTCCTTGTAAATGGCGGCTGATTCGATTCTTAGCTCCCGGGCGCGACCAGATTCTTTATAGAAAATGTTTTTCGTCTTCATTGAATTGCGGCTAATGAAAACAAGGCCCTCGGCTTTGATCGGTTACAGGATTACAAGTTTCTCGTTGGCAGGGTGAAGACGCAACTTGGAGACCGAATGCTGAAAAAGTTTAATCGTCTTGTTTTGAAGTTTATTAATTTAGTGTCAATAGCAGTGCGAGGCAAATAGCATAGATGTCTTATGTGTTAATGAATTGTGTGTTTGTAATGAGATAAATTACATCAGCTAAGCGAAAATGAAGGAGACAAATGGCGCCAGCTAGCATTTGTAAAGGATGTGCCTATTGAAGTCCAAGTCAATTAAAGCAATCAGCAAAGAATACAAACACCGCGGAAATACCATAATTACAGACGACTTATGATGGCGGTTTGCTTTTAAATGTGGGTATATAAAGTGATCAGAATTCAGTGTTATGACAAGGGAACTTGGCGCTTTTGTTTGAAGTGAAAAGAGAACCTTACGGACAAACTAATTTGTCAAACACGATGTTTGACTCGCGCGCGATGCTACAGCTATTGATTTCAAGCGAGCTTCTTTGTTACGCTTGCATGCTTAACTGTTTACATTGTGCTCAATATTTGTTTATCACTAGTCACTTAATTTAGCTATTTGTTCTTGATTCTTTACACATCTTGAAAACGGTTTCACAATTGAAACAAAACATTCAATAGAACAACCATGTTATCTAATGAATTCTGCAAGCAGCACAAGCTTGGGCAGACAACTGGCAAATCATTTTGACCGTTATTACCAAGCTGACTGGTGCGTTTACTGGGAGGAAGAGATCTCTGCCTTGGTGCTGTGTTGCTTACAAGAACACCGAGTGGAATAAGAACCTCTCAAGAAAACAATATTCAGTGATTAGGTACTGCCAGGTAAGTTTGTAACTGAGTGTGCCATTGTTTTGGTTATTTTTTGTGCGAGCATCGTCTCCGGTGTGAGTCACACGTAATCCATGATTGTCTTCGCGCACGTGGATTTTCGGAGCGCTCTCATTTCACGATCTCAATTTTGAGCTGCTGACTACACCATTGAAACAAGCTGAGTCAAGCTGCCAGTCAGGTTGAATGTCAAATGTCAGGTCGTTGGAGTAAAGTGCGTGTTGGTAGAACTACGCCGGCGAGTCATATGAAACTGGCTTCGATGACCAGTTTGCCTGTTTGATTTTCGGCGTGATTGTTCGAACCATACCTGTAACAAAATAAATTAACGGCGACATTATACAATATTTTATGTTGGATTACTTCTTGCTATTCGCCTCACATTCTAATCCGATTTGGTACAGAATACTTTTGTTGGTGATTCATTACTGAAATAAATCCCAACATTCATTATATGAAAGATCTCACCTTTTTTTGATAAATCCAATCACAGTTATATTTTTTATACCCTGCGAGCAGAGGTCCCTTCGATCTTCCTAGATAACCCGACTTATCTAGGAAGATCAAAGGGACCTCTGCTCGCCGGGTATATTTTTTATAAATCACGCCAGCCGTGTGTTACAGGTGATATTCTAATTTGTCAGCCGCACGGTTGCACGATGTTGCTGTTGGGCAACACTGCTGAGGGAATTCATTCTTGTTGACAGTTTTATCATCCACGTACTTTTACGGTTATCCTAAGAGTTTGAGACGGGGTTGTTTACATTCCATTCTCGTCCCCAGAGGCTAAGATCCTTTTGGTCAGCACCCAAAGGAACGCGACCTCTGCGACGAGAATGTTTACATTCAAAGATATCTCTTCACGTGGTTTCCCGCTGATTTTGCTTTTTCAGGTCAACGTTCTTGCTGGTCAGTGATGATACTTTGTATATGCTATCCGGGAATGACCTGTGTTGTAATGCACAGTATTTCGTGCTTTTTAAATTTAAAATGGCTTCATTCTGTACTTGTAATGGTAAAAAATGACAATTATGATAACATAGCCTGTGTGTCATAGCCTACGATCAATTTTATACTGTGAACAAAAGATTGCGCGTAATTCAATACCATATCACAGAACAAACCAAAAAAGAATGTTAGAGGCCCATTTTCACCCTCAATGCATTGTGCACCGCGAGAGGTTAAAGGCGATTTTGTGTATCACCAAATTATCGAGACTTGCGAAAAGCTCTTTTTTTCCGGCATCGTCTTTTTCCGAAGCCATCTTGCACATATCTTTGATATTCTTACTGTAAATACGTTCGCTGGTTATTTTTTATTAGTTTACATGTAGTATTTTGTATATAGCTTGTGTATATCTTGAAATTTTACCCTTTGAAGTGGAAGTGTTTTCGACGACATGGCGGTCATGACGTGACATGTCGTCGTGCTTTCCCTGGTTCATTGAATCAAAATCCTGGTCTTGTAAAATTGCTCTGACCTTGAAAATATCTTTCCTGTCGCTGATTCACTGCTTTCTTCAGCTTGTAATGCGTCCAAAACCTCTTTAGTGCAGTCATCAAAGTTTCCATTTGCTTGATTTATAGCCTTCTTGAAGTTTACCAGACCTTTGCATTTTTGCTGTCCTTGTTTTTCATGACAAGTACCCTCAGCTCAGCAATGACAGAATCACCAAATTTATGTCAATTGTTCCTGATTCCTCTTGCAATCGCGAAAGTCGAATGCTCACGAAATTGGATTCCTGAATTTTCGCGAAAGTAAGTACGCGCGAAATTGAGAAAGAACTGGTATATGTCGCATGTCGTAGAGGGTAAGGTGGATCCGGTTAAAACAGCGAGCTCGAGGCGAAATTTCTGGGTCTATGATTGACTTCAATTATGAATTTGATGGACATAGACCCTTGGCCAAAAATCTACAGGCAAGTACCCGTCCGTGTTAAAGAGCAGGGAAAAGGTATGTCTTCGGGGAAACGTTGCTTTCCGATTGTTGATGTTTTGTATAAATCAATCAGGTTATCAACAATACGGTTGAGTGGGAGTTCATTGGATTATTGTTTTGGAGAGGTACATACATGCTACACACGGATTTTCTCAGTCATGAAAAAAGACTGAAGCATGAAATTAAGCTCAAGTACTCGTGTGTAACTCTCAAGAAAAGATTTCAGCATTTCCTGTTTCTCGATCGACGAACTCAAGGGATTCTGACGGACAGTCACGAAACAGTCTCCATAGCTGAATCTATCCAACTATGCTCCTTATTCCAGGTCCTTCCACTTTCAAGCGAGCAGAGATTCTCTAATACACAAAGAAATGTGTCACCTGGAATAGTGTGTGCTTGATGTTATTATTTCGCACTGGGCGTAAAACATTCATGTCAAGGTCACTGGGCGCATGCTGACTTGTCTCTAATCTTTTGTCACTTCATTATGCTTCATTCAAAAGGACCCAAAAGGCTTACAAAACCATTGCCAGTTATTTACATACGCATCATGTTTACAAATTTCTTTTCCATGCTATACGGCTAAATATAGACAAAAGGCTGTTTTCCTGGCTAAAAATAACTTCCAAAAAAGTTGGTAATAGCTTTTGCAGCCGATCATTCTTCGTGTTTTCTGAACATTTTGTAGTTCTGTTGAAGATCAATCCACATCGCTTAGGTAAAATGCGGCTCACAGGAATCGTCTTAACTTTTAAGCTGTGAAACGGATTACCGACTAACACATCCGTTTATGTTGACAAAATCTGATTGGATTATCAGGTTATGGTGTTTGTGGTAAAGTGTACAGCTTTTGCAGTTGGTAGCCATGTATCACCGGTCAGTGGTGACAGGGTCACATTTTCACGTTCTTGTGTCTGATGACTAAACAAAGGAGCCTGAACATGCACGCGAGCAACGAGTAAAGAATATAAAGCTGTATAAAGTTAAATTCCCTATCGCCTTGTGGATCGGTGTAAATATTATACCTTTTACCATCCAGCAAGTAAAATGATAAGATAACTATAGTGGGGCCAAATTCTGACCATTGTTATAATGTGGCTAAAAATATCCTTGCTCGATTTCATGACTTGTGCAAAGAGCATTAATTTATCATGAATTATATAACGCATGTTATTTGTTTAAATGCCCGGCTGTAAAGCGTGAAGTACAAATTAGTACAAGTTATTAGCCTAACCTGGTTGGCTGGTTTCACTTAGCTTCCCTGCTGTGCCCCGCCTACACAATTCAAACTATCGCAAAACAGTTGATGTGTACAACGGTAGTGACGTAACACACATCTGCCGTTATTGTTTTCCGTTTTCTAGTTCATTTTTCTATTGAAGTGCGAATCGTGAAAGCGATATTGTATATGTGTTATACTACTTAAATACGTCACTTGTTTTCAAAACTTGAGCAAGCATTTAGTTGCATCTGTGAGTGGAAGCGGACGAAATTGGCCTGATAATTCGGTGAGTACATTCCGGTACAAGAAAGCTCTTTCATCGTTCCGATTTAGTTTATGAAATAATGGGTCAATAATGTGCTTGTAAACAGTGTTTTCTTGATCAAATTTAATGAGTTCAGTGGAAAACCTTTTCTATTCCAAAACCGCTCCCTGGGGTAAAACATTTGTACATTTGACATTGCTAACTACGATAGCTTCGTCATTCGCTAAAGTAGTTAATTATGAACTCAGTGCTCTAACTAAGGTCCTTCGTAAGTCGGCCTAACGGTATAAGGACATTTTATATAGTATGAGGAAAAAAGAGTTCATATGACTGGTCGTGAAAAAGTAACGCAACATAGATCGTAACAGTGGGTTATCAGGCTTTGATAGGCCTTCGTTTTGTGGCGAAAAGAGTAGTTTTGTCCTTCTACGCTAGTTTCACATCACGGAGAGAACAAATTCAAAATAGTTTATTACAGTTAGTTCAGTTTGGCCGACTAGTTGAGGTTTTCACGATTCTAGCGTTCGAAATCAATTTGCCGAGCGGAAGTTAATCGGCATGCCGCTCAAATTTTCGTGTTTTGAAACAAAAAGGCTTTTTCCGGTTTTAGGTTGGCGAAATTTCCTGTTTCGATAACAATTGACCGAAAGAACAAGCTAGCGGTTACGTATAAACTGAAATCTAAAATGACCGAAAGTTGCAATTATTTATTGGTTTCCTATTTTAAAAATATCGACTGAACAATGCCCCTTTTGAGACATTGCTTGTTTTAACGCCCATGCTGATTTATATCTAACTTTGCATAAAATTATTACAGCGTGGATCATTGACCGCAACCGCAACTTCGGTGATGAAGTTATGATTATACTTCAGAGAAGTTTTCACTTTGTTTTATTAAATGAACGTATCTCATCAGAGAAGATTTAGTCACGTAAAGTAAACTTAAAATTGTAAACGTGATTTCCTGTTATATTCGGTTGGTTTTGGTGTCCGGTCGATAAGACAAATATCTAAATGCCCAGTGAGTCATCTAATATGTTGTTTTGATATCCAGGTTATCTCTGCGAAGTGGCGTCCACAGGAACGTAGATACCACTTTTTTGTGGTTTCGTATCAAGACAAACAATTTATCTTGGAACATAGGGTTTACATAAAATTTTAAGAACTTACATTAATTTTTCGTGATCAAATTGTTAGAGATGCGGTTTGTTGCCACGCATGTACAACTACACGCCTTCCAATCACAAAGCGCTGTCTTCACGCTCGCGATCTACATATGGCCTTTTGATGCTTGCAGGCAGCCGTGTATTTGGCGGGAAAATTTTGGCGGGAATCTCGGAACGACGACGACGGAATTAGCTTCTGACGGAGTACCAACATTTTTGCTAAAACGCAGAAGGCCTGAAATTTTCCTAAAAGCAGGTGCCCTTTATATTGGAAACAAGTTATAATTTATGCTTGGCATTAATCAAAACTGCTTTACAACATTTGACATTTTTTATGAAAACGTAAACCTAATTACGTGATGCTTCATCAGGCCGTTTTCCGGTTCTCGAAGCAGCCTTGATTCACAATAGATTCAAATGACAAGAAAAATGTTTATATTTGCTGTGGGGAAAAGCACTTTTTTGTCTATTGTTATTTGAAATTCCGTTGAATCGTGTCCGCAAGGGATTCACTAGCGATCGAATTGACTGACGTGCCGGCATCATAGGGAGCAAATATTGGAAGTATGGCTAGGAATCACAAACGCCCAAGGCTGCTAAGTGTGTACATTAAACTGCACTTGAGCGTTTGTGACATGATTGATGACTTATTAGCGTACAGTTCTTTGTTTCGACTATGGATTATCCCAAGACATTTCTCCAATGCAAGTTTGTCAGTTCAGCTGGAAGCGGTTTGTAGGTGGAATTCTTGTCCCCACATTTTATTCCACCAAATCAGACGAAATGAATCCGCAGATGCGAGACCGGCACTTGACCCAGGTAACAGATTTGAAGCCTGCTTGATATTTCAGTATTGTCCACTGCAAAGTTTCTCTTGTTATCATCATTATTGACCACAATTGAAATACTTATCATCTGAGAACAAGTTCCTTATCAGAAATCTCAACATTTCCGTTATCTTATCATAAAAACTCATGCAGCTAAATTGCAGAAACTGTGAAGTGGGTGTACAAATTACCATGGGAAATGACAGTACTTTCAGTTTAGTGCCTGATTAATTTATCAGTATATACTTTTCTTTGGACTATATAATGCTGTAATGTGTACTATGCAGTGATACATCATTTGTTTAATCTTTTGTATTGGTCCTGTTAGAAAAACACGTTTCCATCAAGATTCACTATATCTTTCTGTGCCTGACTTTCTTTTCCCTTTACAATCCCCAGCAATAAATCAATAGACCAAATCGCTGAAATAAATTTGTTTTGAATAGTAGCTGAAATATGAATGTATACTAATAGAAGGTCCTTTCGATTGGCATCCAGTAAGCCATTAAAGATCATTAATGTGAGTGATGCCGGGCACTTGAGTACGGAATGTGTTGCAGTATTGACCATGTGGTCGCTGAAGTGGTTCGCTGAACTGAAAGAGCTTTGAAGACTTAATGATGGATGATCACACTGTTCTCTTTGTGTATGATTGCGGTTAATCTTGTTTATTGCTCTATGTTGCTCATATACCATCAGAATGACAAAAATCCGATCATTTTCTTGTTTATTTCATTCACTGTCAGCACAATCAGATAACATCTAGATGTCGGGCTCTCTTACGTAACAGTTCATTTCAGTGCGGTGCAGCAAACTTCTCAAAAGACTCCGAGTAGGTCAATGTTGGTGCACTTAATCGCATCACTTTGCATTCAACAATATTGATCAGCGTCAATTTAGCTCTCTGCGCATTGGATAAGCTCCTCCCACGCAGATATTTTGTTTTTGTTTGAAACTTTCTTCTCTGATGCATGGTGGGTGAGTTGTTATCTTGCCAATGGTTGGCATATGCTTGTTGCATTGGGTGCATTATTTAATTTCGTCGTGCGCAAAGCATGCGCTTCCCAGCTTGCATATCGTTTGATAGTTTCCAAGCATTCCAGTGAGAACGTGACCTTGCTGAAAACTACCAGGTCACGTCCAAATAAGCGTAAAAAAATCCACGTGATTGTAGTATGAACCGTGTTTTTCTGAACGCCTTTTCACACAATGTGGCACACTATGAAAAGTAAAAATCTTCACTCATCTATTAGGTTCGATAACTTCAACAAAATTAAGAATTTTCCAGTCGCATTTTGAGGTCAGGATTCAGGTCATGCATCCTTTGTTGTGTATTTAGCACGATACGATAACTATAACATAACTATTGTTTAACGGGTTCCGTACGTGAATTGAGATGTTTCTCCTTTATAATTGATTTACGAATGTCTTGGTTATAAGATTGTTCATCTCTGTTACTAAATTGGTCTTCTGACCACACTGTGTTCAACATGTACTTGAAAAGCGGTTTCTGGGGTTAGTTTAAATATAGTTGGGAACAACCGTTTTACAAAAGCGGTAATTGATATGTTGTAAACTTATCTCACATCTAGATAATGTATTTTTTCCCATCTAAACACACACTTAAACGATACCACTGTACTTTCTAGCTACTTTTCAATCTAAAAATAATTTATCCTTTATGACATCCATAAGTTACACTGTTTCAGAATTTTCCCATTTCAACGTATCGTTAAAAAGAAAAAAGTTTGAAAATTTGCAATCAAAAAATTGAACAGAAAGGAATGTCCATGTGTTGAGGTTAAAAGCTAAAATATTGTCACGATAATTTTAGACATGTCAGAAAGTTTTGGAAGCATGCCGCCATTGATAGTATGTTCACGTGACCGCGGGAGAGTGGAAGTATGATGACGTGCAATGTAATCAATGATGGTGATTGAATGACAAACGCGATTTAAACAAATCTCATGTGGAAAGGCACGCCGCATTTATTAGGACAGAGAAGACGCCACGGTTAACACTAACATTGTCTTTAACAGGAGAGAAGAACATTTTGCGGCAAAGTACTGCATATTTGATTCCTTCGCTATCCTTGTAAGGGTGAAGTGTAATGTTTGCGGTCATTTGGTCTGCGTGGGTTTTTAACAAATACCTTTATTTTTTGCAGTTTAGCAATGGACCCTTGCCTATATTTACTGCTACAAGCAGCAGTTTTTCTTATCAGTGGAAATCATTTCTTGTATTCCAGTCCCTTGAACGCGAACAGGTTTTCAGGTAACGCAGATTGATTGAAATGTTTTATATTTTCTTGAGTTTGCGTTGGTGGTTGTTTGTTTTGGAAGTCTTCCCAATGCAACATGTGCCTCGCTTAATGATTGTCAGGCCATCATTACATTAACTTCATTGTTAGATGCACTGTTTTCACCTTTGAACATCTTCATACTACGCCTGCGCGCGCGACGAGAAAATTAACTTGTAAACGATATACATGTCTGTTGATTGGATTTAAAAATAACGAAAAGTGTAAGTTTACTGCATGGTTGTTTTTTAGAGGTCATGATTTTAAAATTCGTGTTCTTCTGTTGTCAGGGACTTCCACGGTATCTCAATCAGATGGTGATGGCCTAGACTACACTGTTATGGACTGGATTAGCGCGGCCAACAGACGTAAGCATTATCATCTACTTATAGCTTAGTAGCTTAAAAATACTGAGCATAATCTTCTCCTTTTGTTCGCAACGAAATTAAATACTTATGGCAAAACAAATTATCCGGAGGGTCATCAGATTCAAAAAATTCGATAGCACCCCTCACTCGGAGCTTAAGATGTATTATCTTTTCAATTGCTTTCTTTTGTCCAACTGAAGCGAGATACCCTAAATTAATTATAAACCCAGGAGTCCAAACATCATTTTTATCACCACGCGTATCGGAGAAGATAATTTTGTGCCGGAAGTCTTTTCTGGGCGACGCAATGCGGTAATAATTTAGGCGACAAACAGTTCCGAAGTTTACTAAGAATGAGCAAAAAGGGATGTTGTACAGTTAACCGCGATCATGACCACAGAGATTTACGGAAGGAAGTATAACTGAGTTTAAACTTAAGAAAAACGCACGTCAATATATAGCTGTCAGTGCTCCGTGCTGAGTCGTTTCCCGTGTGTATCACGCGACGCTTCATGATCCACTTCACGGATATCTGCTGTGAAGAGCCAGTGACATTATGTGTCATCAAGTTGAGAACCGCAGAATCGTTAGCAACTTATATTTAGCTCAGCTTCGCCTGCTGTCTTACGGAGATATCCTCTTTGGGATGAATGAACTAAACAACAGAGAAAACACTTGAAAGTTTTTCTATTTTGCATTTAATTGAACGAGCAACCCCAGAACTCATAAGAATGAGTTCATATCAAATTTCGAACACTGAACTTGACCTAAAACAGGGAGCTTATAATAAAAAAGAACTCGCCTATTTCGAGTAACTAGTCACAACTCCTGAAGCACTGGTGAACAGTACGGGGACGAACAACCAATCAAAGGTCTTGTAACAATGAGTTCGTTCAGAAACAGGACAACCAATCACCACGCTCGTAAGAATGACTCCTTTCGGAAATCTCGACCTATTGTCCTTTTTTATCGCGCAGTAAAGAAGAGGAAAAAACAATCAAAGCTCTTAACAATAATTCATTTTGGAAGCTTCATTTGAAAGCGGAAAAAGCCAGTCCCAGCTGTTGTAATCAAAACTGCGATTGAATCCTTCACCCAAACCGGTTTTTAACAATAGATGGTACTTCTCCTAGAGTACTTCTCGCTGACAAAGTATTAATATCTGAACTATTTGAAAAAAACTTTGTTACCAGCCTATAACATTGGACACGAAGGAGATATAGCACTTACGGACAGAGACTGGAATGTGTACGAAAAAACGCGCTTCAGACGAAACGCCGTTCGACAGAGAAAGAAGATATGGCCCAACCGAGTCATACCATACGAGATTGAGGAGGGACTGGGTAAGATTTATTCACAGTTCGCATAACAGTTCGTTAGAAGCGTAAAAAATATATTTGGAAATAAACCGACGTTTGTAACATGAAAAGACACGGACATTACAGACGTGGCAGAACATGACGGAACACTTTGCTTGAACGTTGAATGACGCAGGTAGAGCATGCATTAAAAACTGGTGTGTCATGACGGACCATATGAATCACATTGACCCTACTACTTCTACTACAACTACTACTCTTAAGAATAAAAGTCCTCTTGTTTGAATAGATGTAAACACTTAGTGACAAAACCTCTCTTATTTAAATGCTTGTTACGTTGAATTAACAAAGTACTTTTATACAGGCTTACATCCGTTGAGTGCTTTTCTGGCATGGATGGACGTACGTATCGCGAAACTTCCCGTAACAGTGTTGTATGAAGTTTTTGCAAACTGCGCACTTTAGTTAAGTTAGCTTCGTTTCAAATGGCCTACTTAACAGGCTTTTTGGATTCGTTACCTGATGAGAAGTCTCGTATTTCAGGGTTGTTAACGTGCCATAGCTCATTTTATTGGGCGTGGCTGCGTCCGCGTGATCCGTTATGTTTCCTACTCTACTGTCCTTGCAAAGGTAACCTTCATGGCAATGACTCTTTTCTAATGGTGTTGAATTTCTTGTAAGACTCTTACAGGGAGAACATCATGGCCGCCATAGATGAATTTCACAAACATACTTGCATCACTTTTAAAGAGAAGAAAAATGAGAGGAACTGGATCAAATTTAGTAAGGACAATGGGTAAGTTAGGTGCCTTTACTTAAAGTGCTTACGGTAGAAAACCAGTAAACCGCAAGGTCTAATTAAACAATGAAATGTTCATGTCTCTAGTGGTAGGTTTATTGATCTCTGTATCGAGAGGTCCTGTTATCAAGACAATTTTTACCGATATGACGGCCAATTGGATTTCAATTGTTTTGAATGACACTATGGAATGCTCAGGAAGCCAGTTTATATGTATTTTGCTCCCTGGGTATCCCATGATTGCTAACTGAAACAATTGAATTTAAAATGGCCGCCATATCGGTGACCGGGCTGTGTTCTCGGTGCCAGTCTCCACCCAGGTGTACAAACTGGAATGTTGGGGGAACTCTGAAATAAGCCATTTCGGAGTTTCAAAAACACTTTCGCGCGTCGGGATAAAATCAAGCATACATTAAAAATACAAAAGATTTTGAATTCAAATTCGTACAAGAATTTTGCATGACTAAAAAAGAAAATTATATGCTTCCGTTTTATCCCGAAGCGTGCACGTGTTTTTCGAAACTTCCATTTACGTAAATTTGACATCCTGTGACGAAACCTGATCTCTCCAATGTCAACGTTTCCCGGATAAGTGACTCAAGTTTTCGTTTTGTACTTGATACTAATTTCTAAACGAATTTGGAAAATGCATTTGTTTGTGTCCACTAAAGTATCAGCATAAACTACTTTCATTATACTGTTTTATTGTTGGCACAGATGTTGGTCATACATTGGCCGCCTATACTGGCGCAAGGGTGATCAGAGTCTCTCGCTTGGTGAAAAATGCAACAACAAAGGTATAATTATGCACGAGTTAATGCATACAGTTGGGTTTTGGCACGAGCAGTCACGTCCCGACCGCGATAAGTACGTGGAAATCATTTGGGAAAACATTAAAAAGGGTGAGTAATATGCATTTAGCCAGCAACTGAACAAAAATAGAGATATTTAACATTGCTTTCCTTGTCGTAAACGGATGTCAGTGCCTGAGCCGTTTGCTGTGTTGCTGTTTTGTTGTACTTTTTAGGGAAACCTTTTTTGATGTTAGAAACATCCAGTATAACTATATTGGCTGACTATGTGAGTAAAAGGTTCTAATACAAGAGAAAACTAAAGAATATATGTTATATTTGTGTACACTATAGGGATGGAAGGTCAATTCAATAAGTACAAACATTCCAAGGTAGATAGCATGGACTTTGACTACGACTACAGCAGCTTGATGCATTATGGGAAGAGGACGTTTTCAAAAAATGGCAAAGCGACTGTCCGCGCACTAAACAACCCTTATATGTCCCTTGGACGATCAGTTGGCTTCAGTGATCTGGATATCAAGAAAATGAACGCATTGTATGACTGTGAAAGTAAGTGCTAGAGCTCTGTTTAACGGACTATTAACAGGTCACCAAAATCTGAGGTGCAGCATTTTTGACCGGGTACTGGACAAAAAGTGGTCATAAATGACGAGGTTGTGCTTGGGTGAGTTCTTCTCAGGGTAGCTGCCTTTTTTAGCTTATTTTATTCTTGTGACCAGAGTCGCTTGTCCCTCTTCGCCGGCTGGGCCTGAACACGAGGAACAAGTGGCCCAGGGGACATATGATATGATTGGCTAGAATCAAACAGCGGGATTCTAATCAAATCATACGTTTTGAACTTGCTTGCCTCATGTGATTAGACCCCCTTTGTTAGATTTCAGCCAATCAAATCATGTGCCCCCAAAGACACTTGTTTCCCAGCCGGCTAAGAGGGACAAGAATAGTCCTTTTTAAGAGAAAGACAATCACCATCACCAAATAGCTTATACGTGTAATTTTACTATGTCTTGTTCGACAACATCAGCAGGCGTTATATGACTGGATACCGCGTCGATCTCCAGTGCTCTTTTCCCATTTCCATCGACGAAAAGTGGGATTTAAAAGTTGCTTGTCCTTTTTAGTTCAATTTTATTTCTTTTTTCCACCTTTAAGTGCAATTTTTTCTATCACAGACGAGCACAAAGTGGGATGGAGTGAGTGGTCAGCGTACACCCCCTGTAACAGCAGGTGCATCAAGTACAGGCAGCGGGTCTGCTTCTCGTCTCGGTCGCACTGTCCTGGGGCCGACTCACATGGCATAAAAACTGACCGAAGAAAATGCACCGATGAAGAATGTTATGGTAGGTCACTTAATTAAGGACGTTCGCGCTAATTGTTTCTGCGCATCGTACTGCGCACGGAATTCGTCACGCCACGTCATCCATCGAGCGCGCGCGTTGAGAAAAAACAAAGGGCCAGAAGCCGTTTCGTAGCTTTGCTGCTAGTTTACTCTCTTAAATGGTCGGTGACCCCTACTATTTTTCCATGAACTGATTCTATTTACAATTCTCGGCAGATTGTCAAAAAATGAACAAAAAAATCAATGTGGGAAGTTCAAAAATTTTAAGGTTTTCTGCCCACAGGACATCGAATCCTGCCATCTTGCGGCTGTTAGGCCAGTGCAAATGTGGTCGCTAGATGCGAATTTGTTCTTTAAGGAGCCACATAAATTGAATAAATTCACTTTATGGGTCCATTTAAACAACATTTGGCAGAGAAACGTTCATTTCAAAGATTTATTTGCAATATTTTTTGTACTTACAGACACTGTAGTCGTATTCGCTAACGAAGCGAGATTTTTTCAGATTTAGGGTGTTCTTCTGTGCATGTTATCTCCAAAACGAAGTCGGTGACCCCCATTTTTCTTTTACATTTCTGACATCAGTTACTCATAGTGGTGAGAGTTTCAGAAAAAAATCAATGGTAGAAAATTTTTGCGCGAACGTCCTTAAGTCGCGATTACTACTTGCTTAAAATGAAAACTTTTTAAGAGAAAAACAATGATTAAGAAGTGCAGGTAAAGAAGCGAACCGGCGTTGATAAGTAGGCGTGGTTTGACTTTAATTATGCAGATCTGTCGTTTGAAGTCTTACGTTTCATGGCTGCGTCACGTCTCCATCAAAACTTGGCCGAGGAAACAAATTCCACCAGGCAACACGTTCATTACACATTCCAAGTGTGTTTAGAATTAATTTGTTGTATGGTGTGACGACACCCTCCACTTTGTAAAATGTCAACAAGCCAAATTCCTTCAGCTTCGTTTTGATTGAGTTTTGTCGCTCCTCTGGGATGCTACATCTGTGGTAACATAAAATAAATAATTCGCCGTGGCAGTCAGGAGAAAAAAAAACGTTTAAAATTTGTTCCATGACATTAGATGCAGACGTTCTGTGACTTCCCTATTGTTATGGCATGGTTGGTTTATTTCATGTTGTAAGTGTGTTATCATCAGCCGGTTTCATGAGTTCAAAAATAAATACAAAGTACGCGAGAAACACGATTCAACCGTTTGATGCGTATTGACCAGCTGCCACTCTGGGGATAAGTGCTTTCGCACTCTCTTTTCACTTGAAAGGAAATTAATCTTAAGCTTGCAAGATTTTACATTCAAAAGGAAAAAGCACGTTGAACAAATTCCATTTCCTGTTAACATGAAGGTCAATGCTAACCCACTGCTGGCATCACGAGATGTCATTCATTACTCATAGCAAGAAATACCTGCACGTTTCTCGTTTCTACATTGAAGGTGAATGTAGAAACGAAAAACGTGCATGTCACATAAAATGCTCTATTGGAATATTATTTTTATTCTTACAAATTCAACCGTGTTGATGTGGTCACCAACGGGCTATGAGAACTTGGCTGTATTTAAGGGGTAGGGTTAAATTTACGATCGGAACAAACACATGCCACAATTGCAATTCTAAAAGAACTGTGCTTTTTAATAAACATCCGAAATGCAGATATAATTTTTAAAGAGGGAAACTTCAATCAGCACATTATAGTATTAACCATGGAAAGGTGAACATAACTAGATTCTAAGAACGAAACAAGAATCCTTCTCAAAGCAAAGGTCCCGATACTCTCTGAATTTACATGTTACTGTACGTTCAATAATATTGTTTCTAAAGCACTACATTGACCTGGAACCTAGTGTGGTACATCATCAAAGAAACAACTAAAAAAAATCCAACCAAGTATTTTTCTGCTATGATTTCAGCGCCCGTCGACGGGAACTGGGGACGATGGAGTGAGTGGACTGCTTGTGACAAACCATGTGGTTATGGCAAACAGAAGAGAACGAGACCGTGCAGTGACCCCACGCCTAAATATGGCGGAAAAAACTGTCCGGGAGCTCACAAACAATATAAGACGTGCAATATGATGGCATGTCCTGACAGTAAGTGATACTTGTAAGTTATTCTTCCCCGGGGGGAGGGGGCTATAACAATGACAGGGGTGCTCGTCGGAAACACCCCTGAAAGGCACAGGAATCGTAGTTTTGTGGCGTGGCCAAAATTATTTTTACCCTTAAAGTAGCTACAATTTTTCAAAATCGTCATTTCAAATCCGTTTCAATCTTCTCCATCCTTGTTCCTTTTTGGTGTAGTATCACTCCTTTGGTGTTTTTCTTCCTTAGAAAACTATTATTTTTAGGTTTATTAAATTTTAAGGGTAATTTAGGTTGTCGAAGAAATAACTCAAAATATCGTGAAGTAGCTCCTTTAAGAGGTACAAATTCTACAATTAATTTTGACTGGAATGAGTACTGATCAAGCACATAATTTAGAACTGAAAGTTATTTTCATAGCAAATTCGTTTACGGTTCCTGATTTTCTTCGGGTCGATGATCTTAAAGAACCTAAAAGGAAGCGAGACAACTCTAGCAACGATCATTTTGAGTCAAGGCAGCCTAAGCGGAATCAATCCACCAATTTCACTCTCTAAAAGGTACAACGAGTATACACGTCATTTAATAGGGCAGTCCCTTTCCTTTGTTATTCGCTTGCAATCCATCTTAATCTCACCCCCCTCCCTAATCCAATTTGTACCTTTTGGCTGCTTTTCTACCTTCTTAACAGATTTGAATATAATCTTAATTCAACACATTTTCTTAGCAATGGCTCTTTACACTTTGTCTTCAGATTTACTTGATTGTAATTTTGATAGAGATTATTGTAATTGGACAAACGCGTGGAGTAGCTCGCCATCTTTTAAGTGGTACCGCCACAGAGGTCCCACTCCCAGTAGAAACACAGGACCGACTGCTGACCACGGCACAAACAATGGTAAGTGTGATCATTGGTGTCCTGTGGTTGAATTCGTCTTTTTAACTAGAAGAAACGATTACCATTGCTATAAAATCTAATCTTGTGTAAAAACTTCCGTGATCTTTGTCAATGCACGGATTCTTGTACTCTAACAACATGATGGAATCTAAGAGGTCTCAAAATTAGACGATTTCTGTTTATGAATATGTTGTTTGATTCTATATTTCTATTCCACTGAAACACTAATTAAAATTCGCTGACTGAGCAGTCGTCAATCCTCGACAGTGATCGACAAATCACTGTCAATGCTCGTTAGCTATCGAAAGTGCTTGCCAGGGCCCTTAGCGACAGGCGAGTGGTTTTGTGCGGTTGTAAGTCATGTAATTAGCGCTGCTAACATGTCTAAAAGCCGAATAAGAGCATGATTTCTTTATTCATCTTTTTATTTCTTTATTTCTAGGATATTACCTTTACCTAGAATCCTCATATCCTGCAAGGTTTGGGTACAAGTCGCAGTTGATGAGCAACTCGTTTGACTCAACGGAGGAGCGGTGCCTAAGTTGGTGGTATAATATGCACGGCAGGACCGTGGGCTCACTTACCGTCAACCTGATAAACAGCCGCGCGGGGACTACGACGAGTTTGTGGTCAAAATCAGGGGAACAAGGAAAGGACTGGAAACAAGGCTTCGTTTCATTCCGTTCTAAATCACAATATAGGGTAAGAAAATGTTAAACCATTTTTATCTTTTTCGCTTTTCTTTTTTTTCAAAATTTTAACAACTTTTATAACCACAATAACATTCTTAATAACAAAAACACTATACAATAGTTACACTGATGTACAACTCAAGTTACAAACAAACAAAACTAAAAATAATAATAATAAAATACGACAAAAAAGTGCGAAGTAGATGAATAAGGTCTAACATTCATTCTAACATCCAGGTCGTCTTTATCTCCTTCGGGTATGCTCAATGAAGTTAATTGTACGAGGTTGCATTTCTAAGCTGGCATGCATTTCTCAGATAAGTCGTTCGCCCCGTTCTCTTTATTCGCTACATAACTAAGTGGCTGAGCTGCTTTAGGATAGTCGCCTCGCTGCTATTGTGAATGTGAGCTAATTTACATTTTATTTGTTTTTTTCTATCACCCTTCTACGACATTTTTACGAACTTTAGTGACGACGCCGGCTACCACGTTTTCCCCGCCAAAATGGCATGATTTTACATAATTTTACTTATTTTTATTAAATCGTTCTTTTGTCCTTGAGAAAATATATGGACAATCTTCAGCATGGCGATAAAACGTTAGGATGTTTGCTCATAAGTATTTTTACATTGCTTTGTTTCAGATCGTGTTTGAAGGTACACGGGGTCGAGGTTACACGGGGGACATCGCTTTGGATGACGTACAGTTCAGGGAAGGTTCCTGTCAGCACAATGGCTTCGTGACGTTCTAGGTGGACGCGGCTCATTAGAATATTGTTTTATTGTTAATAGATGATAATAAGTTAGACGATTTTGACAGTTTTGTGTCATATAAACCTCAAAAACAAAAACAAAAAATAAATTACGAAAAGATTGGAAATAGATGGAAATATGAGAGAAATAGTGGCAGGTTGCAGATGAACGGTAGATAGCGAGACAAATTACAAATTACAACGGTATATCCAATGTTCGCCCTCTACAATCCTTTCACTTGGAAGCGAAAAATACAATACCATTCACCTCGTTGTGCATGACTGTTTATCATTTATTGCCAATACATTCAAATAAAAAGAGATATATTTTCCAGTTGGGTTAATGTTAGACATCAGCTGTACATAGCTTTTAAGAGACTTATTTCCGAAAGGTTTTGAGGGAAAGCAAATACCATGCGTTCAGTACAATCACCATTTCATGAAGTAAGACGGAATGGAATTTTACTATTGGAATACGGGGTTTTGCATTTTATTACCTTCTTATTGTAAATCATGGTGTCCTTTGTACATAAATACTTATATCTTACAAACAAGACAGCAATTTAAAAGACAAAAGGATTTTTTGTAAAAAATAGTGGTTGGGGAAGTATTAATATATTTCTATGAATCCGGATGGCGATTTTAATTGCCGATTTTCCCGTAATTTAGCCTCAAGATACATTTGAAATCCATAATGGTCATTTAACTATTCTTTTGTAATTATTGTTTAGAGTTTATAAAAAAACGCGTTCAAGTAGCTTGAAAAGTAAAATCCATTATCACAACCTCAACAGTAGAAAGTCGTTCTGGCAACTGATCAAACTTATCTCCAATTACCCTTTGTACTGGATAACCGATTTATTTTTATTTCTTTACCTGTAATTCTAATGAATATTTATAAACTTTATTTATCGCAGAATTTTATATAAACAATTATTTATGTGCTTTATTAAACATTGTTTTCGAGAAAAAAGCGTTGAATGCGTGTGTGGTCAGCGGAGTGTATGCCTGCAAGTTAACTACTTCAAGTTACAGTGGCCGGAACTGAAACTGGGAAGAGCCACAACCTGTCAAGTTGATATCTGTTCTGCACTCACCCATTTCCTTGATAATTTAAATACCCGTTCCAGAAATCCCCCAGAGCATTGTGTCACTTTCATTTTCCATTGTTTTATACTCATCTGAGCCAGAAATTTTGTTATTTTTGCCTGGTGCAGGACCAAAAAGGACCGCTGCTATTGTAAAATGAAAACTAACGATAAATATGAAACGAGCGTGCGACCAAAAAGTCCCTTGACAGGATTGGAACCCAGGAACTCCCAGATACCGGTTGGGCGCTTTAACCAATTGCGCTATGAAGAATTATTGGTGAGCTAGGCCATTTACTAGGCAGTCACTCAGTCCTACGTTTTAAGCCTATTTAAACCGAGCCCGCGCTGACTTTGGACGTTTATTTATGCTCTATGTCATTGCATAAATTCATTTACTACACAATGATGGCTGTGCGAAGTTTGCTGAGAAGAACTGACAAACATAACAATCAACTTTTTGCTCAGAAAAACATTCAACATTCAACTGCGTGGAGAGCTCGAGTTTTGGAAGAGAGGCGTCTGTAATCTGGCGTCATCTGCTTAAGCATTGGATCCTCTAAGACCCGGATGATCCCCAACCATTTGCTGGAAGACTGGCACTAACAAGCAGCATAAAATCATTTATACACCTTATCCCAGAATGGCTACATGCCATCTTAATATAGCCCTTCTTGTCCCCTTTCAAGCCCAAAAATCAAAAGAATATTTTATCTTGAAGGAGGCAACAAGGGCCAATTTCTAAGTGCATAAATCAGCGGCCATTTTGGAATAAGGTGTATTCCCTAGGTGGGTTGAATAAATATCCTAACCTTTTCAATACTTTATCATACGCTGCGAAACTTCGCGACTTTATCTTAAGTTTATCTGAGAACAATTTGATACGACAGGTAATTGTGTCCGGAACTTGCATCACAACCATTTTCTGACAGGTGTGTTTTGCCAAATGTGGAATTTTTATGTTTTTATTACCGAAAATTAAATGTAATGCAGTTTTTTAATTTTAGATTTTTAAGCAATGCTTTGTTGATTTTTAGTACTTGTCAGCAAAGTTTTGGTGGTTTTCTGACAATTCGGAAAAGTAATGGCGGCTGTTTGGACATAATGATGAAATTACCACTTGATATGACGTAATCATTGCGCGTAACGTGTCTCAAAATGTAGATTTTTGGACGCACTATATACCCTCAAAGTTTTATTATCATTGCTTAAATATTCTTCAAGGGGGAACCGCCCCCACCCCGATCTTAAAAGACCAGAAAAAAGCCCGGCCAGTGTTGACCCATTTCATAAATGGCTGCCAATTTCAAATTCTTTTGTATTCATTTAAATTAACCTTTCTAACCTCGTTTTCGAGTTGGTTTACTTTCAAAAGAGGTTGGAAAGGCTAATAAGCCTTATTCACGATAGCCGCCATGTTCGTTTTTACATTGTAATGCACTGAAATTAGGCACGTGATTTGTGAGGGGGCAAACAAGCCTAAATCGATAAATTTCAGCTGGTTTCTTATCATGTCTGATAATTTTTTTCATAGCCATGCTTTGGTTTCTGTTTTGTGGTATAATTTTAACGCAATTTTGGCACTTTATAAAAAAGAAAACGGCTTGCGTAGTTAGCAATTCAAGGTATCGAGTAACGGTTTCAAACTAGCCTTATAATGAAATCATTATTCCATAACTTGGCTCTCAGATGTGGCTTTACCGCAGAAACTTCACTGTTTAGACGAGCCGATTTTCCGAGAAACGGCACCATTTCAATGTTTACCCCTGGCAGACAACGTGGCTAATTTGCATTATAATGTGAAAACCATCATGGCGGCTATCGTGAATATGCTCTATTAAAATGCACAAATTCAAATTTAAGCGGATAGTATATAAATCGTCATTTTCAAGCAAACACCAGTACCATAGTCGGCTGATATAGAATTGGGGAAGAAAACAGGCGACACGCAAGTTTTGCTAATAAACTTAAATCCTTAACCCAGCGATGAAAAAGAGCGCGTGCTGTGTTTTTCACGTACAAGCTAGCCGAACGCGTCATATTTGCGAAGATTTCTACAAGATACGAGATAACTAGAACTTTTTCAGGCATTTGTTATTCTTTTCTGTTCATGCTAATCTGCCCGCCCAACCTCATTTCTGAGTTCAAGTTCTTTTGTTCTTTGTATATGCCGACAAGGCTGAGCGGGCAGATTAGCATAAACACAAAAGAATAACAAATGAATGAGAAAGGTCTATTGGAGGCTTTGGAGAATTGGTTACTCGCTGGTTGCACTTTGGCATGTTGCCTTAATTATGTCAGCACCCACTTATGCTCCTGGGTGAAGAGAAGCACTGTAATACAGTCAATTGTCTTGAAAAAGAATGAAACAAAGTGGTCCAGGTCAGTGCCTCGTGCGTGCAATCCTGAATAAGTATGCATTTTGAGCTTTACACTAAAGGTCCGTTAAATAATTAATAAAAATCTTGAGTAAAAAAGGGTAGATGCAGGCATATGGTTATTAGGACAAGATCGCGTTCTCATTAAAAAGCTCCAAACGCTTTTCCGTCTTAAGGTGGTATGAGTATAATAGTATGTATAGAGGGGGTAAGTTTCTAAAGAAACTGTGGTGCTGCGTCGGTGGGAAGTATAACAATATAATTTGGTTTTATCAACTGGGTTGATAATGTGAATTGGCCACCGTAAAGAGATTCAAGAGCTGACGTTTCGAGCGTCAGCCCTTCGTCGGAGCGAATCAAGGAATCGTCGTGTGTGGTTTATATACAGAAAGATGGAGTTTCGCTATTGGCTGGTGCCTGGTAACGTGAAAACAACGGAATAAATTAATTGAATGGAAAGCGTTCGTTGATACCGTGAGGATTAAGAGTACCGATTTGAAAAATAAATTTTTGTTCTAGAGTTTTGCGGCTTCCGTGCTTCCTTGGTGAAGGGAAAGGCCGCAAACGAGATATTTGCATTAAACCCATTTAAAGTGACGAAAGCACGGCTTTCAGGTAGACCCCCGTCTTAAACGCAATCCTCCCAAACCACCGTTTGTCATGCGTTTGAACTGATTCGAGCTCTTAATTATTAAACTTTGTATCGAGATATATGCTACCAAGAGATACTAGATACTTCATTGTTCACAGACATGCAGGTTAGATAGAAATTCACACCTGCTAAATATTTGCTCAACAGCCTATAGAAACACCAACAGAGATCTTTTACTTTTCAAATAACAACAACAACAACAGTCAACAGCAAAAAGGAAGGTAAAACAGAAGCGTTTAAAGTAATCTAAAAGTTTCACGTGAAATGAAAGCCTTATATTTCTGGCTATACTTATTTCTTTTGGTTCTTCCAGTATATACTCGATATAGCAAACCAGCCGTATCCTGCTGCGATAAAGCTCAGCCATGCAGAAGCCCACTTACCGTGATTAACTATTTCACCCAGTAGAGTAACTGCGCCGCTCGCCTTTCCTTTCAGGACCATAATTTTTCGCATGCTGAATCAGTGACGTTATTAAGTTCTAGTATTTATACCTTTGGTGGTGGTTGTTTGTCGACGGCCTCTCTAAAGAATCGAGAAACAGCTCGTAAGGGTTGCCGCATATACGGGAATATTGCAAGTGTTTGCTCAAAAATGTCTTGGTTTAATGCATGTTGATTTGACCCTTCTAATGATGAACTAAATGGTGTTTTACTGAAGCTTCACTTTGTAAAGGTAGGTCAGAAGTTGGAGGCAGCAACAGAGGTTGATTGTCACCATCTAACACAGACGCTTCGTTGATTTGTTCTTGGAATGAGAAGCTGTTCTCAGCAGCGGCCTCTTCGTTAACGTTGCTTGTCTCAAAGAATGAGCACGATGGGTTTTGTGTTGCGTTGTTGTCAAAACCTGGTAGCAATTCGGATTCTGATGCTGTTTCTTCCCTGTAATTATCCTGCCATGGCATCGTTTTGCAACGTATAGCATAGTGCTCAATAGGGAGTGAGTCCTGTGGGGATATGACTGTTGTTGCAGCACGCCCAAGGGAAGAAATTACAATAAACTCTACATTAAAGAGGTCTGCCGCAGCTTGCAAAGTGATCACGGTAAGTACCGTTTCTTGCCATATTTTCTCCATATGTCGGCCATGAAACCGTAGTAAAGTTTTGCATATGGGGATGGTTCTTTAAATCAGGGCCCGCGGAGCGGATTTTCAAGTGTGTGAATTCTTATAAAACAACGAGTAACAAACTGGCCTTCACGTTTGACCAAATTTAAATGAATAGCTTAACTTCTAAGCTAAACCCAACAGGCACAACGGTTGAGTGTCACCCGGACATTTTTAAGTCGGATTCTTTGAAGGTGCCAAAGTTGCTTTTGCGATTGTCAGCTTCAAACTCATTGCCAACATCTATAAGACAAAGTTTGTCTGTTCTCTGTTTGTGGGTATTGTCAGATTGCTAAATCTTGTTTGTGTCATCGTCGAGCGTAGCCACGTTTTCAGTCTCCGAGCAGAAGAAAAGGATCTCTCGCCTGCTGCACTGGTTACTGGATTTACAAGAAGAAGATTACCTATGGTTATGATTTCACTTATCATACACTTTTCGGCTTCAGAAAGCTGCTTGAGGGGGAAGCTATTCTGTGAGCCTGCGAGCCCGAGCCCTTTTTCGCGAGCCGCGAGCCTCTTTTGCGAGCCTCGAAAGTTTTCAGCCAAAAAATCAAAAAAAGGGACACAATGCCCGTTCATGTCTATCTCGGTGCTGTACAACACGAACCGAAAATGAAGGACCAAAATCTTTTGGCCACCGAGATTTTCTTATCTGTCTGTTGATCTACAAGCATGCCCATGTGTAAACAAAGTCGTGATGGTGTAAGGAGTTCGTTTCTACAAAACTCTTTCTATATAATTAAGAAAAAGAAAAATTTTTGTTATTAACCAAATATCAGTTTTAAGGTATAACATCCAACGGAAGAGCGGAAGAAAGCTCTGTTTCCATTTTTAGTCGCCGAAGCGGTTGCTGTGAAATACAAATAGCTGTATTGATTGGGAGAGGACAAAACATGGACCCCCTCTATGGACTGGGTCCATGGACCCCCTATTTTTCCTACCGGCAAAATAAGTACCGGTAACGTCAAAAGTACTTTATAGAAAAAATCGGGTTGGCAGGCCTGCGGCCCCTATGTTGGTGACATTTGTTCATTTGTCATTCTGTATATTCATTCGGTCTTCCGTCCTATTTTAATAGTTTATGAAGAGCGAGTTTCCTCATAACACGAGTCAAGTTCGAGTCAATACTTTTTTTTCGCCTTTTCTAATATCCTTTATAATATCCTTTCCCTGCATTAAATTGTTATTGCCCAACAAAATGTCGAAGAAGTAACAAGAAACGACAACAAAACTGGACGATCGTTAATTTGATTACGGGTTTTGGGAAGATTACACAAAAAAGTGTAAATTTAGAAGCCTTAAGGAAAAAGGAACGACTTCAAATTTCACTGTACTGATATATTCACTGAAAATTACGACGACAAAAAGGAAAAAGAGCGAACAACAGGGCTTAATATTCCTGTCTGCCACCCATCCCAATACTAACCCTGCCCAATAGGGCTTAACTTCAGTGATCGGATGTGAACTTGTGCTTCCTTGTGGTATCTTCAGTGACAAAGGGCCGAATTCATGCAAAGAGAAAACAGCATGGTTTATATGGATCTTCGTTTAATTTGGCACTCTATTCTTTTCTAGACTTTCATTTCCTAATTTACTTGCCTATTAGTCTCTTAGTATTTTGTCTCGTCTGAAACCGATACCACAAGGAAGCACCAGTTCAATTCTGATCGACGAACTTAAGCCCCGTTGAATGCGGCGATTGTTTGCTTGTTTCTTTTTCTTTCTTTTTCTTCTTCGTTTCCCAACAATAAGTCAGTGAAATTAATTAAGGAACCCCTGCAGAATGGTTACACAAGAAGCTAAAACAAGAGTTCATTTCTTTCCCACCTGATGAAGTGTCTTGTCACGCGATCTATTAGCGAAATTGCAAGGTACAATTGTTGTAGGCAGATCACTTTCTTTTCCTTTAACATGATCGCTTGTCGGTAAATTTACATCTAAATTTCAACAAAAAGCTAAAATTATAGCGAAAAACGGAGGCTCGCAAAAAGAGGCTCGCGGCTCGTGGCTCGAGGCTCCGGCTCGCAGGCTCGCACATTAGTTACACTCCAACTGATCTTGGCTAAAATGTCATTTAAACAGGCAAATTCTCCGTCCTTCATCAAAACTTTAAAGATTTCCAGTTGATTTTCAATGTTCCAACATTAACATCGTCACCGTAATTTGTTCCAAGAAAATGCAACTCCGTCGAATAATCCTGGCAATTAACTAAAAGAGACTATATTTTCATCAGCAAAAAAAGTGGGGGGGGGGGGGGGGCGGGGAGGGCTAAAGCCCCTGCCTAGCCCCACGCCCCACCCCTGCGCGGTCCTTAAATATTGCACGATGTGTTCTCTTAAAGTTTTCACTGATCGGTGCAGTCCAATGCTTCTTAGTGACTCGCATACAATTGAGAATTGACAATTTCCATCTCCCGGACGGTCATGAAATGCGAAAATCAGCCGAGTCTAGACGATCTTCTATGAAGGCTCTTTCGCTATCATATGAAAGTTTATACTTTTTACGATGAGCCGCTTTAGCACTTTCTGTTTGCGCCTTCTTTGCATTCTTTTTTGTTTTCTTGCTTTCCTTGTTCATCGTTGTGCTAGTTAAATCACAAACAGAAATCCACTTGTTTTGGCTTCGATTTTGGCGGAGAAAATGCAACTTTGTACAAATTTCTTGACCAGCCTTAGGACAGTCTCGTCACTTTTGTAAACAGATGGGGGGGGGGGGGGGTGTTTCTTGGCCTCCCTCCCTATCATTCGGTTTGCACATTTCTTAGTGGCGGACAACAAAGCTTGCGTTCTTTTACCTATGACACGCTTGAAATTGCTCCTGTAGTCCCTAGGGTGTGGTCTCAGAATGTCCTCGTATTTATCTGCAGGAACATCCCATTGTTTGTGGCATGGGTTACCTGTTTTGAGTAACAGGGTTCGATTTTCGGCCAAAGTAAATTTCGAATGTTGATTTAAAAGACAGCTCCTCCTTTGGGTCTTGGTTCAGGGCCTGGGCGTATACGCTATTCGCGAAGCTGATTGGACGCATCGATTTTCTATTTGCAAGGTTTAGTGCCTCAAATTGTCGTTATGTATATAATAAAATCGGTTATGCACTGCTAGACTTGCTACGCTCATCAGCGCCAAGTGCTCGTAAACAGCCACGCATAGTACATAACACCAGCCAACATGAATTTCGTGTCTGTTTTGTTATTATAACTTTCAAGGAATGCCACACACAAATCAGTTCGGCATTATACAACCAACTAGCTATGAAATAATTAGAAACAATTTTATTGACAATAAGATTGCCAAGATTATTCTTTATTAA
Source organism: Blastomussa wellsi (assembly GCA_947652115.1). NCBI lineage: Eukaryota > Metazoa > Cnidaria > Anthozoa > Scleractinia > Plerogyridae > Blastomussa > Blastomussa wellsi. The sequence goes on along the minus strand of OX393565.1, from coordinate 8,687,904 downwards.
CTAGTGATCACAATTGGTGGATTTATCAGATGCATCCTTTAGCTAAACTGCCCTTCAGTTTTCGTATTGTTCTTGATCTTTGTGCTGCAAACTCTTTTCGGAGGAAAACTCTACAGCACGTTTTGGTCAACTAATTGGTTTAAACGAAGATCCTAATTTAAGTCAGCTCGATCGAGACCAGAAGGAAGAAAACAAAATAACCACAGCCTTGATCAGCATTAGATGCCCGTAATTTTCTTCTCTTGAGTATTTTCAGGCTTCCGTTTGTCCTTGTCAGACGAATCTGGAATTGGAAATGGCATCGGCCCTCGAACAACTCTCTGATGGAAGTTGGCCGAGGAAAACTGTTTATCACCTTAGAAAAAAATAAAAGCTGTGTTAATAGGCTTATTAACAAGGACGTTCACAACAGGTGGAAATATACTATCACACTTACAGTACTATTTTTTTTACCGTCAAGAGAATATTCTGATATGTGACGATCAATTTTTCGACTGCGACGATAAGTTAGTCGGATGTATAGAAACTTTTGGGCTCTGACGGGAAACTTTCTGGAAAACGGGGAAAAACTCTCTTGAAGAAAATACTCTTGAAGATTCTTGCTTTGAATAAATAATTTTTGAATGGATAAAAGAACAATTCTCTAGGGAATGCCACATGGTCTGTAACTGGGCAACAAACACACCAAAGCGAGAAAGGTCTATTTAAGAACACTGAACAGGTTCGCGGGTCAAATTTGTTCAAAACTGTGATTTTTAGTGTACATAAACTGTGTGTATTTTTCTTTCTTTTACAAAAAACAGAAATCCAAAATCTTTTGCGAGACGCACTACGTCACACTTTAAAGGTGTCGAGCTGTCAGCACTGCTAGACCAAACGCGGGAAACTGGTTGCCTGCGAGAGCAGACGATCTTTTCGGCTCTCACCCCGCCGAGAAAAATCGTCTGCTCTTGTAGGCTTGGAAATTGGCTTCCAACAGAGGGAATTTTCTTTGCTCGCGTCGCTCACTTTGGTCCTTGCGGTACAGTTTTGGCTCTCTTGGATGGAGAGAGAAAAGAAAAGAAAGAAAGCGAGAAAAAAGTCCTTGGGTTCCAAAGGCTGATCTGTGGTACCGTAAAAAGTAACCAGGGAATTTTTGCGAAACGAAGAAATGCTGGTGGAAAGCGACAAAACCCTAAATATTGCTGCTAATTCGGACACTTTCCTGGGCTTCCGCAAGTAGAAAAAAAAAACAAAAAACATCAAAGAATTCAATTGAACCAGGCTAAGGTTTGGATATGGTGGATTCTAGGCGTTCTTTATCGGACGAATCTGTTGAAATATTACACGACAACAGCGGCGAATTCATACTATTATAAAGGAACACAAGACTGAAGAGCCGATACACTAAACAATTCGCTACTGCTATCCAATGACTCTTAATCCAAGAATATTAGAAGGTTCTTCCTGTGTGCACCGGTGCACCGATCGGCGGCCTTCTTGTGATTTTCGTTCGCCTTTTATGAAGCCCTTGTACTCTTTGATTATCTTTTCCCTCTTACTGGGCCGGAAATTTTTCAGTGTTTTGCCCATCGCGGTCAAAACTCGCAAGAAATTACCACATTATAATTCTGCCTCAGAATTGTCGGCAAAGGATACTTTGATCTTGAAATAATATCTACCACCAATTTCCCGCGAGTTTCGCGAGATTGAACCTGATTGGTCCATAAAGGGCCTGATGACATGAGGCGGCTGACCCGGTTAGCCGGGCTTGTTTGCATTGTCGGCTAACCGGGCTGGCTCGGTCGTCATGTAATTCCGAAGTTTATTTTTGTTGCGTTTAACAGACGTGCCGAGATTTCGGCAAAGCGAAACAAGCCCGACTAACCGGGCCAGCCTGGTTCATGTAATCGGGCCCTAAGGCGATAAACCGGAAAACCACTCCCCGTGGGAGTGCTATGTCTGCGAAACTTTCTTTGTCGTATTTCTCGGCAGTATTTTTCGTGATGATTGTCATCTTTGAGCGGCTAGTTTGCATATGAGAATTCATCGTAGAAGAATGAAATTTCGCCCAATGGTATGAATCCTTCGTCTCTGTGTTGGGCTTTAGCTTATTTGTTTTTTGTTTTGTGTCAATCCGAGAAAAGTATGTAAATTTGCTTGATATGTCCCGCCTCCTCGTTAAAAGCGTGGCAGGTTTCGTGAGAACAGCTTTGAAAATTCCTATTCCAAATTCGTGCTCTCTGATTGGCTAATTATAACTTGTCAGAAAACTTTGTTGGGTGGCCACAGTTAGGTGCGTCGCGCTGTAATAGCAAGTTAAAGATGGAAAAAAATTACTTAGGTAGCAAGTTTTTTTTAACAAATCTACACTAATCAGATGCAGCTGCCAATCTGATTTTTGTGATGTACACATGCTACACGCTTACCAGGAAAGCAACAGAGCCAGTATGATACAAAAGTCTAATTTGATTAGTAGGTGGTTCGACTTGCCACCAGAGCGTCTACAGTTTCCATGCCACGAACATTTTGAAAAACTCTCCGGTAATATTAGTACTTTGAAATATGATATTAATACATGTGCAATATTACAATGCTGCTGGGAGACACTTGAAAATAATCCCAGTATTTAAGCTGAAGTGTCTGGATGTTGCTACATTTTTATTCTCGTGTTCTATTGGAAATCCTTGAATCCGATTGGTTCTCTGGCTGTTTTCTATTCGCCGATAGGAAACGTTCAGGCACGTGTTGCTCTTTGAAGGCATGTTCTTGATTTTTGGCTTAAAAATACATAAAATGGTAGCTATTTGAATGCAATCCTTTGGAGATCTACTAAAACAATTAGACTACTCGCCCTCATTTTCTATGAGTGATAGTCTACTCGGCTGTGCCTCGTTGACTATCCTCTCATAGAAAATGAGGGCGAGTAGTCTAATTGTTAAATAGAAAACAATGGGAGAACCCAATCAGTTTCACAGATTTTCAATAGAACACAACTGAGGCCCGGGTCAAACGCCATACTTCACATGAGCCAAACCCAATCCGTAGTAGGAAATAGGAAAAAAGATGGTGGCTGTACATTTTACCACAACACCTTGCGACCCTAACACAGCCCACAAGGTATATAGAAAGTTACAATTTCACGAAATTTGTTCTTGTAGTTACAATATCACTCTTGCCGAGTTTGAAAGTTTGGGTGCTTTTCTTTGCGTTTTTAGGGTTTTCGCACCCAAGGAATATTTATAGGTAAATGTACCAGTCACCATCTTTTTGCATACGGTGGATTCAACCAACTAGGCTCGTGTGAAGTTCTGCAGTTGACCCAATTAAGTTTGACTGATTTTATTTGGAGTGGTTGAGGCATTCTTCACGCCTGGCCAGCCGTGAATGACGCCTGAAGAGGCTGAAGACCAACTTTGGGTCAAACACCGATCTTTGCACGAGCCAAACCAAATGCATAATCAAAGTCTATAAAGACACCATTTTGACTTTACCTTGAAAAACCACTGATCAACAAGTTAATAAGTTTGACGTTTGACCGGCCGGTAGATTTTGCAGGTTGCAGATTGCAGGTTCAAAATGTAATTAACATTGCATTTGGGAAACTGCTGGTGCTAATGGAAACGAGAGGCCGTTTTCCCAATGTTAACTACATTTCAAACTTGCAACCTGCAAAATCTACCTGCCGACGTTTGAATCAAACAGGCCCTCTTTTAATTACTTGATTACTTGAGACCCAAACTGTCATTAGGTTCGGCTCATGCGAGGTATGGCATTTGACACGGGCCTGAGTTTCTCTAATACTAGTAGTAATCATAGATCAATAAGTGCGTTCGAGTTTTCTTAGCTCCAGATTAGCTTTTGTGTCGTCAAGCTTGATTTCAAAATCATGGAAGAGATCATGAATTAAAAGGTAAACATTCTTTTCGTAAAAAATGTTCTTCGCGTATACGGCTTCAAAATATCTCACTCATTAACTCTCTACTCTTAAAATGTCTTACTCTCCCTCAAGCATGGTCGATAAAAATGTAAAGTAGATCGTAAAAAGTTCTTTGTTGTTAAAAAGATAAACATGTCACTACAAACTTCGAAAAAATGGTAGCCTCGAAGGTTTAAAGTCTTGGCTTCTTGCGTGACACAACTTGAAGTGAAATCAATGATCATAGGAGCGACGGAAACATATTAGGTTTCTGCTAGATTACTGATGTCAGAGAACCGGACAGAATCTATTGCCATTGTGCAAACTTTTCATCTCATGATTATTTTACGTTCATGTAGGTCAGTTCAACATGTTTTAAACTTAGCTTGCTTCAGCGAGCGAGATACTTATCATGCAAAATTACCCGCGTAGAGATATCAGACGTGAATAAAGCATTACAGTTGTAACAAACTGCACTGATACGCTCAAGCTTACTTTTTCGTGCATGAAAGAGGTTAAACTACAAATATGTAAATAGACTCAAACGCACGGGTATAAAACTTCTCACGGCACAAATGTTACCTGGTCTTTATTTGTGTGTTTCTACGAAGTTCCAGCTCGATTTGAACGGCATTGACCGAAAAGTTTAGCAGAATCATCAGCTCAGTGATAAAACCCGCTTAGAAAACAACTCCAAAGTTCATTCTTTTGCCGAACTCAAATATTCCCGTGTAATCATCTAGTTGACCTTGATGGAACCAGTGATGCACGTGATTGCCATATGACAATTGTTTATGACGTAAAAATAGTTGTGTGCGCATGTCCACCAGGTGAGCCCGCAATTTCTTTGGCCGGCTATTGGGCTTAAAATTCGTGCGCGCGCTTAATAATTATTCAAAATGGCGCAGATTTTGAACATCGCCCGTCCAAGTAACCAAAAATCTCGAATCTTCACGCCTGGCATGCACAGGTATCCCATCGACCACAGGATCTCCAAAGATTACGAAGCGTTCTCCTAACGTCGAACGCAAATACTGAACATAACTAGTAGTAATCATAGATCAATAAGTGCGTTCGAGTTTTCTTAGCTCCAGATTAGCTTTTGTGTCGTCAAGCTTGATTTCAAAATCATGGAAGAGATCATGAATTAAAAGGTAAACATTCTTTTCGTAAAAAATGTTCTTCGCGTATACGGCTTCAAAATATCTCACTCATTAACTCTCTACTCTTAAAATGTCTTACTCTCCCTCAAGCATGGTCGATAAAAATGTAAAGTAGATCGTAAAAAGTTCTTTGTTGTTAAAAAGATAAACATGTCACTACAAACTTCGAAAAAATGGTAGCCTTGAAGGTTAAAAGTCTTGGCTTCTTGCGTGACACAACTTGAAGTGAAATCAATGATCATAGGAGCGACGGAAGCATATTAGGTTTCTGCTAGATTACTGATGTCAGAGAACCGGACAGAATCTTTTGCCATTGTGCAAACTTTTCATCTCATGATTATTTTACGTTCATGTAGGTCAGTTCAACATGTTTTAAACTTAGCTTGCTTCAGCGAGCGAGATACTTATCATGCAAAATTACCCGTGTAGAGATATCAGACGTGAATAAAGCATTACAGTTGTAACAAACTGCACTGATACGCTCAAGCTTACTTTTTCGTGCATGAAAGAGGTTAAACTACAAATATGTAAATAGACTCAAACGCACGGGTAAACTTCTCACGGCACAAATGTTACCTGGTCTTTATTTGTGTGTTTCTACGAAGTTCCAGCTCGATTTGAACGGCATTGACCGAAAAGTTTAGCAGAATCATCAGCTCAGTGATAAAATCCGCTTAGAAAACAACTCCAAAGTTCATTCTTTTGCCGAACTCAAATATTCCCGTGTAATCATCTGGTTGACCTTGATGGAACCAGTGATGCACGTGATTGCCATATGACAATTGTTTATGACGTAAAAAATAGTTGTGTGCGCATGTCCACCAGGTGAGCCCGCAATTTCTTTGGCCGGCTATTGGGCTTAAAATTCGTGCGCGCGCTTAATAATTATTCAAAATGGCGCAGATTTTGAACATCGCCCGTCCAAGTAACCAAAAATCTCGAATCTTCACGCCTGGCATGCACAGGTATCCCGTCGACCACAGGATCCCCAAAGATTACGAAGCGTTCTCCTAACGTCGAACGCAAAAATATTTAGGATATGAGGTATGCGTGGGGTCTGTCACTCATAATATATCAAGGCACTTGAATTTAACCATGGTTTTGAGTGGACCTGATAATAATTCAGCAGAACACCCACACTTAATATCCTTAAAAAGAATACTTGATCCTTAGATAAACAACACCTGGTGCTGAAGGGGGGGGGGGGGTACTAGCCCCATTTCCCAGCCCAATTTTTTCCAAATGCCACTTCCCACTAGCATAATTCATAAAAATCCCAGTGTTATAAATTGTATTGATTCAAAATAAAGCACAACAAAGATGCAAAAATTCACAAGGGATTTGTGAAGATGTTCTGAAGACAACAGGATCCTTTTAGACTGTACTGAAATGACACAAATAAAACTAGTATTGCTGGTTTTTACTGTCATGCCATCAAAAAATAAATTCAAAACCATGCAATGAAAAATGCTGACAAATTCACATGTTATAAAACATTAATAGATAAACAAAATGTCCAAGTCCCAGGTCTGTTCGATACACCATTCTTGAGTTATTTGCGGAAGCATTTCACACAAATTGATAGAGCTCAGTATGGAGACGCCCATCCTAATGGGCACCAACATGGCGGCCAGAAATCAAAGGAAAAATATATATATATACACATAAACACCTTTCCTAATACTTGAACTGTTTAAACTGCAAAAATCGTGAGAAAACCGTTTCTTCAAGCACAACAGTTTTTTCACAGAACCATCATGACGTCACGTACGGCGGAAATTTTGAAAATTCAATGTGCTGTATTTCAAACATGAAGCATACTAGCTGGAAACTTTGTGGATTTCTTTTGCGTGGTGACAATAAAATTTACGGGCCCAGAGAATTTTGTTTTTAAAACTTCATGACGTGACGTCAAAACCAAGAATTGGATGAGGTTTTACCACACAACACGAATGATGTAAATATGATTGTTTTATTATACATTACTCAGCGTTCAAGGAAGTTAGTGTCCGATAGCCTGGGGCTAGTGGAGTTTGATATTGGTCTAGTGGATTTTATCGTTCACTTGCCCAACGGGCAAGTGAAAGCATTTGAGAATTTTTTTGGGCTAGTGGAAATGACCTCTGGGCTAGAACATCCTGGTTACAGCTTGCCCAAAGGGCAAGTTGGAAAATTGAACTTCCTTCTACCCTTATTGCTGTTGTCAATAAATAACAAGATTTTGCACTTCTACATAAAATATTTTAACACTTATGCTAATGAACTATTGTCCTCTGGATCCTGAATGCAGGTGCTGACCAAACGAAAAGTGGGCTCTGGGGATGAGATTGCACACATTTTTAATGCACACACCACTGTACACAAAAGTCATTCACCACAAGTTGAGGCCGCTGATTTGAGGAAAATAAAACATGCTAGCTAAACATACTAAAAATTGACACGTTTCTCAATCCAGTAAATAAGTGATGTTTTGCCTGGTTATGGCACAGGCCGACCACCCGATGTTTGAGTTTGTTGTGTGACACCGATCAATGGCGGTTACAAAAGAAATATAGATGTACATAAATAAGTTGGCCGCGATTTGCTCTAAATGCTAAGTTTATCCTACATGTTCAATAAACGTTGAGGCGAAATGTTAATTGAGTCGTGTGCTATTTTTTGCCCGTTCTGAGCCGTTTAAGGCGTCATTTCGCGAGATAATTTATTGACCCCTAGATCATATTAGAAGAGAAAGAGAGTCTCTCAACTTATTGATGTACATCTATATTTCTTTTGTAACTGTCACGCAACAAACTCAAACATCGGGTGGTCTGCCTGTGGGCCCAGTCACCCAAATCCCATTTTCCCGGGCAAAACAGGCTAATCCCAATTCCCATTTTACCCTTCAGGACCCTCTTAATTAAATCTATTTTTAATTTGATTAACCAAATTGTTTAATTTCATCAATAGGTCACTGGAAACTGAAACTCCAATTGCAAGTACAGCTTCAAGTACGAAGTACTTCAGTTTATTTTTATTCGGACAGCCTTCTAAAATTTATGCTAGTTGTGAACTGGAGAAAGTAAGAGCCGTGATTAAACTTGAAGACTCAATGGAATGCAATAGGGCTGACAACTGATAAAATGTTTTAAAAAACGTGTTGAAATACCAAACGTGATACTGCTTGAGCTCTAAAAATTCGGATGAAATGCTTCAGCAAATAACTCTAGAATGGTGTACTGCACAGACCTGAGACTTGGAAATGTTGTTTATCTATTAATGTTATTTGTCAGCTTTTCTCATTGAATGGTTTTGAATTATTAAATTTTTGGATGGCGTAATGGTGAAAACCAGCAATTTCATTGCTTTGATATTCTCGATACTTGCCTCAATCTGATTGGCGTGACATACATACATGCCTACCAAAGCTATGAGTTTTTAGTATATTCTCAGCTCCGACTATTGCATTTCTAGCTTTTTGATTGGCTTAAAAACTCCGACTATGAGCCAATAGTCGGAGTTTTACGTCGTATGGAAAATAGTGTGCCAAGTTTAAAAATTTTCCCCACGAAGTTTTTAACTTCAGCCCTCTATAATGGCCGACACTGGCAGGTTTCAGGAGCTGTCTCCCACAAAACTTCAAGAGATATGGTTTGAGAATTTACTAAAACAATTATTCCATTCGCCCTTGTTGGATATGAAGTGATTATAACCAACTCGCGCTACGCGCTCGTTGGTTATTTTATCACTTCATATCCAACGCGGGCTCATGGAATAATTGTTATATATTTGTGAAAAATAACTGAACTAAAGAAAGCTAAAAACTGATCAAAACTCAGCTTTTCGATTAGACAATTTAGAACTTGGAATTTCTTTCTGTAAACGTTCAGTTCAATCAACTCTTGTAGTTGGGCAGCAATTTCTGAGGCCGTGGTTCATATGACAAACCTTCAGATCACCGCTCATTTCTGATCATTCTGATCAGTCTATCACTGCAAAATACTCAGACAAGTTTTCTGCGTAATTGTTCATACATGACAATACATCTATTCTTACCTTGTTTTCCATCTAATTTGCCAGCTTCCTTCTTGTCTTTGCGTTCCATAATTCTTTCAGGCAACAATTTCTGATACCGTTTATACTTCTGTCCGCAGCTCCTGTACTTTCCCATCGAAGATTACCCTCTGCTCAGTTCGTTCCAGTTATGAATATAACATGCAAGGAGTTATCTTATTTCTCAGAAAATATCAATCTCCAGGATAATCGTGTGCATGCCACAGCTGCGCGATGAAGGGCAGCCAAAACAGGAAGTCACGAGTATTCTGTAAACCACAGGAAGTCATATACACGCCTTAGGCCTGGTTCACACGAACGTCATAACGGCGAGGTCACGCAAATGCTAAACAACCTTGATGTTTTATGTCACCTGTGTGAACAACACAACATAACGACAAAATAGTAACACAATGGTAAAAGGTACATAACCCAGCGGGGGGAAGGGGTGGCGGTTCGCATTATACATGACAGGGAGGGGGTGTGGGAGGTCCGACGGAGCTTCATATGTTAACCCCCAAAAAAGGTCTACCCTGAAACTTTAGACCCCAAGAAATACCTCGCATCAAAATTTTCTTACCTCAATACGAAATGGCTGATTTCAGTCTCAACGTTCTTATAAAAAAGGTTCTTATAAAAAAAAGAGTGTATCCCCCGGGCTACATAAACATAACGACATAGGGAAATACGTACTGATCTTTATATCCATGTCGTTATGTCGAACCAGGTCCCGCTGGGGTGGGGTGGGGGCAGATCCCGTTCGAAAGGGGCAGTGACACCAGGGTAAAAAAAAAAACTTGAGCCACGCCCAGATAAGCTTTCTTTCATATCATCAGGGGGTAACAAGTGAGCAGTGGGAATCGTTTATTTAATAACCCCTCAAGGTGAATTAGACTGAAGTTAATATTTTATTCTTCACTCTTTGCTACCATAGTTTTCCTATACCATTTACTGGATATATTTTTTGGTTTATTTTTTTAAATTGGAGTCATAACACCGATACGTCAGTTGTTATTTGATCATTAATCATTTTATTGGCCTTTCAATTTATACATAAAGTTCTTATCTGTCTTGTATAATAAACGTGATATTCAATAATGTTTCATAAAATAAATCTCTATACTTTTCCAAATATAAATCGTCGCTCATCACTAGTCACCCAGATCTCTTTATTTGTTCCACATGGATGCTCTACAGCAAAATGCTTGGATGTTATGTTAGTTAATCAGCTGAACTCGTCAATGGCTGTTTTAATTACTCAATGATTACAGCAGTTCATCAGTTCAGATGGCAAAATGCTTTCTCTTTCTTTTTTGCCGTTGCTGAGTTATTTTGCAAAATGGTCGTGTTGTCTCCAGAAAGCCCTGAAATTGAAAGTTTAATTACCGGTAGTACATAAAAAGTCAAAAAACTACAAAATGGGGTCAGGGGGCATGCTCGCCTGGGAAATTTTTTGGATTTTAACTTTGTAAAGTCCCCTGTACTGGATTTCTGAGACATTTAGTTATAATATTTTTTTAGTTCCATTCCCCTTGCATTGGATGAAGCCCTGCACAGATATACCGGTATATTTATTTGTTATGAAAATTTGTACTGATTTCCGAAAAACGATAATTATGACTGGTATGAATCTCTGCCTGCATTACCCTCAAAGTGATGTATTAAGTTAATTACTGTATGTATAAATTACCTTCATGTTGGTGATTTGCTTTTGTCATACATTTTTTAGGTTTATGATGCAATTTTTCACAGGAATTGCTGTTGTGGCCATTTACATGTAAACAGGGTTTTGTGGGTGATGAATTGTGTTCTAAACTGCATCGAAATTCCATGGGTCCTCTTTGCACTTTTTCAATCACGTCATCTTCAGCATCAGTGACACCTCCAGATTCATCATGAACTTCAAAAGTTTCATAATTTCGAGATTCATTTTCGCCTTCAAGATTGTCTTTATTGTCAATGTCATAATCCACTGAGGTGTTTTTTGTGCTATGCTTAAAGTCATTATCCTGATCTATGTAGTCCAAGGTTTCATGGTCTTTTGGTGTGGCTTGATGTACAGGCCATATTGTCTTTACAAGTATCTCATCATCTGAATCACCAGATTCTGAAAAGAGAAAAGAACATGCATGGTAGAAGAATGCAGCTGTGTTAGTAATGATGTACCGGTATGTATTAGGTGTTAGGTAAGATAAGATAAGATAAGATAAGGTAACTTTATTTATACTTGGTATTTCAATCAGCTTATTTATGGTAATCAACTAACTACCTATCTTCCTAGCTACAAAAAGGTATAAGATTTAAAAGAATAAAAACTGCTTTTTATGGAGGTAGCCTGTGAAAGAAGACAATCTTTTATATCATGCTGTGGTGGCTTGAAACAGCAAGTGAAAGTCCAATTTTATTTACAATACAGGTATGGGAGTCTTTAAATGAGTTTCTTATAACATTCTTGAGGACATAAACCTCACTCCCGTGGGAAATACGACATTTTTGTGAATCGGTAACTATGGACCCATTAAGACCACATAATACACCATTTGAAAGGTATTGATTGTTGTATGCCATAAATCACAGTAATAGACCTAGAGGAAGTCACTGTATCAATACAAAGCCATCCAAAATGAGAACAAAAAAACGTTGAAAAATATCTTACTCTCGTATATTTTGGGTATACCCTATTTAAGGATCGAGAACGTGGCACATACCTATACAGTCTATATGTGGGAGTAGTCCCCCAGGATATAAAATGACAATGTTTAGGTGCTGTGGCCTTTTGCTTTAATTTATGATAATCACACACTGTATATTACTTATTTATGTGCCACTGATACACAAAACTATATTCAATATTAAAAAAGTTGGCCTGCGATCCAGTCAACCTGCTCATGTTTGCTGGGGCAGGTCGAGGTACACAAGTATACCCCCCATCCCATTTCCAACAACCTGCGATCAGGTCTCTTTTTCGGGGAGGGAGGGCATTATCCCACGCTACAGCGCCAAATATTAGTAATAATAATAATAATAATAATAATAATAAATTTGTTGAGCGCCATTTCCCGATGGTTAAATGGCGCTTTACAGCAATAACTAAAAAATAAAAAGCGTAAACATGGTAAAAACAGGTCGGCAGTTTACATAGGAACAAAGAAAAAGGTGTGTTTTAAGTTGTCATTTAAAAATGTCAGCTGAGTTCGAACTTTTTATGGCCATAGGTAATGCGTTCCATAGACGTGGGGCAGCCACTGCAAAGGACCAACCTCCGTAATTTTTAAGATTATAACAAGGATTACGAAGCAGATTTTGTGTTGACGAACATAGCGGTCTTCCTTGACAAACAACATCCTTCAAAACATCCTTATGTTTAGACACAATATTATTTACAGATAAAAACTAAATGCTTGTGGGGTCGTGTATAATAAATAATACATTAATACATTAATATATTTTTGAATTGACAACTGTCCTTATTGATGGTATTTGGTCAAAAAGATATATAAATTAATTTGCATGAGGTGTCCCAACTAGAATATTTATTTTATAAAAGAAATATGAAATGGATGCTTCAATTTCGTACGGGTGAATGCAAGCACTTAAGGATGCTCACGCTAATCGTTTGTGCACATTGTTACTGCACACGCAATTTGTGTTGAAATGTTACACCATGTCAAACATCGAGCATGTGTGCTGAAGAAAAAGAAAGGGCCAGAAGCTGTTTCGTAACTTTGCTGGTAGTTTACTCTCTCGTCGGTGACCCCAACTTGTTTTTCCATGGTTTGATTTTATTTCAAATTCTCGGCAGATTGTCAAAAATGAACAAAAATTTAATGTGGGAAGTTTAAAAATTTTCAAGTTTTCTGCCCAAAGGACATCAAAGCCTGCCATCTTGCGGCTGTTAGGCGAGTGGAAATGTGGTTGATAAATGCGAATTTTTTCTTTAAGGAACCACACCAATTGAAAAAATTCACATTATGGGTCCATTTAAACAACATTTGGCAGAGACACGTTCATTTCAAAGAAGTTTTGCAATAGTTTTTGGCTTACAGACACTGTTGTCATATTTGCTAATGAAGCTCAATTTTTCAGAATTAGGGTGTTCTTCCGGGCATGTTATCTCCAAAACGAAGTCGGTGACCCCAAATTTCTTTTACATTTTTGTCTTCAGTAACTCATTATCTTACAGTGGTGAGACTTTCAGAAAAATTCAATGGTAGAAAATTTTTGTGCGAATGTCCCTAAGTGAGTCTGGGAGAATTTTAATTTATAATAATTATTGAAAACCCTTGCTTGTGACTTAGGTTGAAATACAATGTAAATTTACTAAAAAAAATTCAAATTCTCCCAACACCCCATCCCCTGTGTCTGCATCACCTTCATTCTCTATTCTTGTCCCTGGTGCACTACTGTCATGATTGTGCCTCAGAAAACATGATTGGACTGGCTATAATTTTTAAATTGTTCTTGTCCCAAGAACAGCTTTCCTTCTTTACTGGCCAGGCCTATGCAAGGGGATTAAGTGGCTCTGTGGTGAAGGGAGACAGGAAGGTGAGAGAGCATAGGCATACGGTACGGGGGTGATCAATCTTTGTCAGTAAAACTTACCAAGTAGCAACTCATGTTCTGAAAGCTATCAACAAAGTGAGTTGCATATTTATAGCTGTAGACTATGACAGCCGACGCTACTTTTGGCTACTTTTTGCATTCAAAGAACGCCTACTAATCGTGTAAGTCTCGTGGGATGTCTCGCGGGTGTGATCATGATGCCAGGCAATTTCAGGGTTTGGACGCCACCTTGGACTGGCTGGCTGGCACAAATAGCCTCAATCTCATGATCGTGCTTTGTCGAACTGCTTTGCAGTTGTATTAATTTATTTGGGCTATCACTGGCAAAGATGATTGAAGCTACTTATCAGAACATCAGAAGCCTGCCTACTGCTGGTGTCTTTTCTAAGAAACTGATGCTGCAATTTGCCCATGCAACACATCACATTATAAAACTCAGATGCTTTTCATTGGAGATCCAGCTTCTATCCGCGTACAGTGTTGTGACGCTCTACTGTTCAAATCAGCCTTATTGTTATCCAAGAACCTCATAGCGAAGATTGTACAACTCCTGGTGCGAATATATAACAGCAGATTTCGATCAACGCCTTGACAGTCTTTGTAATCATGAATTTCATGTTTGCATTTTAGCCTGCCTTTGTTCCCTTGGCTGCCTTGATTTGTTTACATTTGGCGTCTTGAGGTTTGAGATTATTTGGCTACTGCTACTTGCCGATTTTTAATGTTTTGGCTGACAATTAATCAGTGTGGTCTACAGTCTGTGGTTTTATGTACACGGTCTGCAACTTTGTGATGAAGTGTATCGAAGGTGTCGAACGCACTCCTAATCTTTGATTATTACTAGTAATAGCAATTATTGAAGCTATTAACAACTATTGAAGAACGCTTATTAAAGATTAATCGTTCATTGACCAACAAAATGATTGAACAATAGGTCTCATCAAGATACTAGCGACTAAATACAGGAATTGCACCGACCTCCGAATGCACCAGGAACTAGTATGGTTAGCTCCCAGCTCTTTCCCAGCTCTATTGTTTTAGGGCTAGGGTCCATTGTTGCTGTTGTTTATTTATCATATTTCAGCCAATATTGTACACCCCCCCCGGTTAGCCTACTATAGCACTATAAATTTTTAAAATTTTAGGGTTTGATTGGCTGGGCCTCGGTGGTGTAGCGGTACTGCGAAGCGTTCGTAATCTGAACGACCCGGGTTCGAATCCACACCTCGATGCTTTTAAAATTCACTTGGTCTTTTTGACTTTGTTAGACCAAAATATCAAAGTTTAAAAATTTCTAAGTCTCCGGTGCGATTCCTGTATTTAGCTGCGCGTATCAAGATTTTCGATGCAATCTTGACGGGTAGGCAAAGCGTTGAAGTCTGCACAATTTATGAATCGCAATGTTAAAATACTACACAGAAAATTATATTCACCAAGTTTGAAGGATGTAGCTAATTTTGAATATACTTGTCTGTAATATTTTTCCCGCGAACCGCGTCAGTTTACGGACAAATGGAAAAATAAAAACTTAACTGAGCGTCTCCTATCCCAAAGGGTCTCTATTGTTCCAGCTATTGTCTTCAATAAACAAAGAACTGCATGCATAATAAATGTATGGGGCTGTGCGGAAATCTTGCCATCTATTGCCTATTAGTATATTCTCAGCTCCGACTATTGCATTTCTAGCTTTTTGATTGGCTAAAAAACTCCGACTATATAACAATTATTCCATGAGCCCGCGTTGGATATGAAGTGATAAAATAACCAACGAGCGCGTAGCGCGAGTTGGTTATTTTATCACTTCATATCCAACGCGGGCTCATGGAATAATTGTTATATATTTAAACGTTGCGATTAAGTTATTTGCCATCCGATTCCCATAAAAACACTGCAATTTCCGACCGCTTTGCCTACCCGTCAAGATGGTAATAATAAGTGATATAAAGGCCAAAATGAAATCAAAACTCACTTTAAAGATTCAGTTCTTTACATACCGTTTGATAAAGCTTCTTTTCTCTTTGGTGCTTTACTGTATTCCATTATCGATTTTCTCTACTCTGCCCACTTATTACCGTCCTTATCTTTTGTAAACTCCTTCGTTTCACACAGCTCGGCCCGGCACAAAATGAAATCCACATGCAAAGGAAGCGAAACATACACGTAAGACCACGCGGGTGGCCCTGGGGACAAGTTCCTGTAAATACCGGATGCGTACGCCCCACGAGGCGACGACGTCATTCATTTGTTACAAGCTTTATTTGGTGGTATGTACCCTGCGAGCAGAGGTCCTTCGATCTTCCCAGATAAGTCAGTGGTCCCGAGAGAAAACAAAAACAATGCTTATGTAAAATTTTTGGGACAAACAAAGAGTATTATGGTATTTTCTAAAGTGGCCTATTAGTACTTCCTGTCTTGTATTTTTAATGGTTCTTAAAATTACTTTGACATTAATGTTGTCACATTATTATTATTATTATTATTATCGGCTCTGAAAAAGTATATAATCATACTGCAATGTTACTCGTCATCGGTCACATAGCAGCTATTGAAGAACACATGAATATCTTCGCCCTTTCTTCAATACTGATCATGACAACCCTTCTCGATTTTTCCATATATATTCGCTGGAAGGAAATCTACAGAAACATCGTGCAAAAAATCCTCGCAATGTGGTCAAATGTCAGCTTTAGTGACCTTCTGACGGGAGAGCTTTCAACATTGTCACACACGGGTGAAACAATGTGCTGTTTAATATCTGTGATTTGAGATGAGTTTGTACATGCGGGATACAAGTTTTCACTAAACGCGTGGAGGATATCCCAATCTGTAACCTGGTGAGCCAGATTTTGAAAATATTGGAGGTCCTTATTGGTTATTTCCTACAGCTGATTTCTGGTAAACCGATCTTTATAAATTCCATTTCTCTTAATCTTTGCAGATGTACGGTGCCCCACAAAAAGGATATGAATGGGACACAGGATTTATCGCACGGTTGTCGGTGCCCGTGCCGATACTTCTCCTGCAGTCGGTTGTTGGATTTTATAACAGACACACGACCAGGTGTACCTCCAAAAGACTCTGAAACAAGAATCTGGTATGAACGAGGAAGTTGCTCCCGGTTTGACTTGCTGTTTCCATTCCTCACTGCGTTACTTTCGTTACTGGATAGTAGTATGGACTTTCGGGTGGCAGTGTCGCATTTTCGCCGTGGCGATAACATCTGGGGGGGACTGACCCTTGCCTTCGCATTTGTTTCACTTGTCTCAATCGAAATAGTATCTGCAAACTGGTACCTTGAGGATCAAAAGAGTTACAAGCGAGAAATCTTGAAGAAAAATGGTCTGGAGGTAAAAAAGTGGCATTATGGATGCCATTTCTTCCTTTGTGGAAGTCTCTTAAGGTAAGCCTTTGTAAGTAATGGAGTAATGGACTTTGAACGAGCAAGCGTGCTTTTATGATTAATTCTCTACTGATGAGAACAACTCATTGCATCTATCTTTTATTGCACAAGACGCGTGACGCCGACGGGAGTAGTATCAGGATTTTGTCAGCTTTGGATGACATTATCTGTCGTTACAGTTTGGAAGAAATAACGTTACACAACCTGGTGAAGCGTGATGCAGAATATCCTAGAAATGAATGCAGAAAATCATGTGCTGTTCACACGTAGGGGACATGTAGCAGGGACGTGTAGCGGGGACAATTAAATATGCCGTACACACACATGAAAATCTAGCGGCGACATGCCCCGCGCAGGGACCCCCTCTCGTGTGTGTCAAGTAGCACCTCGTAGAAGCGGCAATACCATTGGGCATACGTCATCGTTTTCGAAAAGTTCCGTTTTCCTCTAGCCTGCGAACACAGACGGATTTCGGGCTTTTGTTTCACGCCGCCGGTATAAGTATTTACTGGCGGCGTGAAACAAAAGCCGGAAATCCGTCTGTGTTCGCAGGCTAGTTTTCCTCCGTCCACACGTAAAATCGACAACGACGTTTTCACAAAATTCCACTTTGGAGAGCGTTTTTAAAAAGTGGCGTTTTCGGTGACCGTTTTCATTGGATACATGTAGACGGCTTGTTGCGTTTTCAAATGAAAACGGATTCGTGTGGACGGTGCCTTAGTCGTTTCGCGTTGTTGTTTTGTAGAGACTATAAACTAGCAAATGAACCAAGGTGCACACGCACGTATTCATTAAATCCTTTGTTTGTCAAAAATCTCGTTGCTTTCGCCGTTGATTTCGCCACCACGAACAGAATGATTTGGGCTCGTACATTATAGAAAACTATGATATATCAGCCGTCAGTAAAGTTGATGATTGGAATAGAAAAAGAAATCTGCTTGTACTGTTGATGAGTTTATTGACGAGCAAGTACTTGTCGTCTTGGTACTTTTCATGTCCAAATTCTGCTCTTTTTGTTATTTTAAAAAAAGAGCAGGTCTTTAATTCAGCTTGTTAGCGTCAGGAGTTTTCAAACCAATAAACAAATCGCTCGGATCCTGAATTGGAGTCTCGCGGTAATACCCAGCATAAAAAAAATTATTTAATCGACATTGTTCTCTCATAATGCAGTGGCCCAGAGTATTTTACTTGGTTTCAAAACAAAACTGCTTCTGGGCGATATGCCATGCAACGCCTGTTCACACTTAGCCAGCGAACAGGGTAGGCCGAGGACCGTTGGGCTTGGGAGCTACGATGCCCAACCGTCCCCGACCCACCCCTCTCTAGCCGGAGCCTGCTCACAGGCTAGTTCACACTGGGGATGTGTCGCTGCGGACATGGCCCTGGGACATGTCGCCGCTACATTTTCATGCGTGTGTACGTATCGTAATGTACCAGTGCCGGAAATCGAAGCTTTAACATCCCCCCGGGGAACCCCCGGGCGTTTGAGTTTTTTGAAAAATCTGTGTTCAAATTGCCCCCCTGCCTCCCCGGGCCAAAAAGCCGTTCAAATGCCCCCACCCCAGGGAAAATCAATAAGTGACCAGATTACCGTTTCAATTGTTTAGTAGCTTCTATTATGCTCCTGATTAATCCTGAAGTCGAGATCAAACGCAGTAACCAAACTGCCACACAGCTCTAACATCTGTTGGTGCAGTTTTAGCTCCAAGAACGCCACAATATCTCAACCACTCTATCTATAGGGCGCCTAAAGCCTTAGGCCTTTGGTTTTTAACCAAGCCACCAAGAAGCTGCAATCTTTTCCTCAAACCACGTGGAATCGCTGGGAGTCGTAACATGAAATCGAGGCTAACGTTCAAATTTTCCCACCCTATATGAGTGAGGATCAAATTCCCCACCCCCGGCCGTCAATTGCCCGGGAGGATGTTGAAGCTTCGGTTTGACTGGTACATAATATGTCGCTGCCGCAACATGTCCCCTACGTGTGAACAACACATGATTTTGTCACCTGCGTCATGTGCCCTCGTGTGTAGGCATCTTAAAGGGTCCCTCTTCAGAATCAAATTAAATGCCGGCATATGTGAGCCTATTTCATGTGTAAAGTACTGGTCGCGTGCAAGTCGCTTGTGCCTCCTTTTGTTACTGCACACATATTCTGCACATCACGCAACGCATCGATTGCACTGGACGCGCGCGCTTGTAGAATTTGCTTGCTAAAATTGACGAATTCAACTACGCGACCAAACGTGCGACTTAAATGCAAGAAAAAATATGTGGCTACGAAATCAAGTTTATGGACGTAACTAGACGGCCAGGAACAGCGGAAAAGCGAAATATCAGTAACCACTAACTGTTAACCGATAAAAATGACTGAATTGAACAGCTAAAAACAAATCGCTCAAACGCGACCCACAGTATGGCGTAATGAAAATTGCACCAGACGCAAATATTTTTTCGCTGGGGAAGGGACGGGAAAGTTGTAACAGACCCCATAACGACTCTATAGAACCTGAAAACAACTCCTATTACTTTCAAAAAGCGTAGTGACCCCTCCTTTTTAGTTTTAAAATGGAAGTGGTAAGTCTACATAACACATGGTTAATTTGTCATTTAGTGCAAACGTTGCCTTATGGATGTTTTTTAGGCCGTGGGAGTGAGAGTTGTTAGAGTAAAAAATGGCTTCAATGTAATCATTTTGTTAATAAAAACGTGGATTATGCAGTTTCAAAGATAGTATCTGTCAGTTATGTTTAAGATCGTTATATTTCATGTTGATTTTGTTTATTAGAAACCAAATTCAAAGAGAATTTGCACGAAAATTTGATCTACTTTTACTTTTTTAAGTCCTTAACCCTGTCACCAGCCAAAAAATTTCGGAAAGGTAGACTAGCTGTACTGACTCTCAAAAGTCTTTCCCAAGTCAATCATCAAAGCGTTTAATAAACTAGTGTCAAGATATAAATGTTGCTTCGTTTCTTTTCTGTTGTAGATGCTGTCAGATATTCAGAACCGTGCGGCTGATACGAAGCATCAAACACCATTCGGCAGATGATAAGGAGCGGTATCGCCTTTACATAGCTCAGCTTCACGACTCCAGCACACTTGGTGTGCTAGAAGCGTTCATGGAGGAAGCGCCACAGGTAAATACTCTCTGAGATGTGAATGTTTCACTTGTAACCGAATTAGCATTTCCTTTTGAAACGAAAGAGTAGTAAGATGTGAGAGAGTTTTCTTAGCGAGTCTTGAATAATCTGTTGTTATTGATGTCATCATCATCATCATTATCAACATCGTCATCATCGGCGCGCGTGGCTGATTTCCCTTTCGCAATAGACGATGCCACATCCCATGTTAAGGCCTGGACTAGGTCGAAACTGCTTATAATTTGGTGATAGACTAAAACGCATTCACCAATCCAGTTTCCCACCGGTTTGCTTGCGGTAAGCTTTCATTTGTTGAAGTGTGTTAGTGTGATAGGGATTTTGGCATGCCAGAATTTCCGGGCTCGATTCTGGTTGTTGACTAACAATTCTTCTTTTTTATGTAAAACAAATGTTGACGACAGCGAAAAAATTCTAAAATGGTATCGACCGTTTACGAAAGGGAAACGTGCAGAGGCGTGGTCAGACCTCGTGTGTAGAGTTATCTTATAAAGTTTAACGTGGATATGAAAGCAGATTTTAATAGGTCTGGTTGTATATAAAGGCAAGATGAAGTCAAAATCAATCTCGAATTAGCGGAGGTTATAATATGTTTACTGTCATGACCATGACAAGTAATGCATCTTCAATTGAAATCTCAGATAATCAGTTAAAAGTAGTCCAAAGGTCGTCTTGCAGTGTATATAAGTTAAACAGAAGCTATATTTTTCCTAATAGGTCGCCTTACAAATCTATATCTTAATACGCCGAGGAAGACTTGACTTGTCATCGTTTGAAGATCTCATTGTCGCTATGAGCATTCCAAAGTCACTCGCTCTCTTTGCCTTTAATCTTCTCGTCTACGCAAGAATCATCAGGGTGGCCGATGAACAAAGTCGCCAGCTCAATTGGTGCAGTATTGCTTCATTGTTTTACTTCATTTGGCGTCTGTTTATGCTCGCATCCAGGATACTCGCTCTCGCGTTGTTTGCTTCTCATTTCACTCGTTTTGTGTTCGTAATTGCTGGAATTCACTTTGCTGCATCTTATGCCTTGCTATGGAAACAGGAATGTGAATATTTCAAAGAAGAGCCACTTAAACAGAAATTCTTCAGGTTTGCCATTGCATATGTCCATATGTTCTGCTTTTTCCCATTGGAAGGACAAAACACTCGAAAATGGGGATATCCTTTCTATATCCTGACTTTCATTGAAAACAGCCTTATGGTCTTGATGTGGAATTTTCTAACGAGCCACGATCTGAAATTCAGGATAATGATGCTAACAACAGAATGGGGAACATTTTTAATTGGGATAGTTTCTTTGGTTTTATTTTATCGCTGTGTTCATCCATCGCTAAACGCGCCTGATACGACACTAGATGAGACAGAGTCAGGGCGAGAAACAAGAGAAGGTGTTGGGAATTAAAATGCAACAAAATCAGTTGCCCAGCAGCAGTTGGCCAATCAGGACCACTTTGTTCTTCTCAAGGAAACGGAATGAACCAATCAGGACAAAGAAGATACAGGGCAGAAACATGCAACGGCCTCAAGCCTTGAAAAACTTGTTATGGTCTCGCTCCTTCTTGGTTAAAAAAAGGATTTTTTGTGACAAAAAAATGACAGCAAAAACAAAAACGTGACGAAACAAGAGGAAAAATACTGAAGAAGAGCAAATAAATGAATATTAATGATAACTGTAACAAAATTCTCGAATCTGATTGGTTCTTAGCACGCGCTATTTTTGACCAAATTGGAGCGCGCGCTGCTAAAGTGTCCAATAAATCCAATAACAAGGTTTGCGTGCTGCGCATGCGCGCGCTCTTGCTTTGAAACTGATTGACATTCTTAGAACTTTCATTTTAAAACATCGCTTTTTTATCACAGTGATGATAAATAGTCAGCAGTTTTTGCTTTGCGGATGTTTTTCTCGAATTTTGTTATAGTTATGATTAATCGGTAACAGGACTTTGTGTCGTCCAATTCTGTCTGAAATCATACTCGTGATTAAAAAAACAAAGAAAAAACTGTGAAGCATTGACTAAAAAGCACAGTGAAAAGGAAATGCAGTCTCGCCATGGCACGGCGAGGCCTGCAAGAGTGAAATGGGAACTGGGATTTGATTTACTGGGAAAATGAAATTTGGGTGCCTCGGACTGGGACCTGGGACTGGAATTTGGGTCAAACATAGGATGGAAAATTTGGGCTGGGATTTTGGCAACATCTGGTGCCCCTTTCATCAGGACACTTTGAAAATGGAAATACTGTTTGAGAAGCAGTGCAGTTTATTTGTGAGCTAAAGTTACGCCATATGCTAAAACATGATAACCTATGTTCTCTGGGTCCTCTGTTCCTTTATAATATATCCGCTATGCAAGGGACAGTTTCAGGTGCTCTCCAGAGTTCTGCGGTTACATCACTGAAGTAAATTGCCATTACAATGGTTTGTTTTCTCGTAATGAAAAACTTCCCAAAACAGTATCAGATGGACAGCAATGGTTAACATATCAAAAAAACTCGTCAGTGACAAATTAAAATTATGATAAACAGCACGTCAAATTTACATAACTTGACATGGGAACTAATTTTCAGGCTGGTTTACTTTCCATAGCCTGCGTTGCAGACGAAACTGGTAAACGGCCGTATACCGCGCGGGGTTTTAATAGTTTCGTCTGCAACGCAGGCTAACTTTCTGCTTTGCTTTCATCCGTCACGCTAGGAAGATCTGCGTGACGATCATAAACTTGCAATCGCTGATGGGATAAACCATGTACCCGAAGCACGCATAGCCTGCGAACACAGACGGATTGAAATCCGTCTGTGTTTACAGGCTAAAGTACGCAAGGAGTCAGTTAAATTAAAAGCCCTTATGCTCTTTACTTTCCTTTTGATTTTGCGCTCTGAAAAGTGTAAGGATTTAAAAGAAACGAGTTCTAACTATGAATGAATACAAATTCTAAAGTACACTACCAAAAAATCATTGTGTTTACACCGTGGTATCGGAGTGTAACTAATGTGCGAGCCTGCGAGCCGGAGCCTCGAGCCACGAGCCGCGAGCCTCTTTTTGCGAGCCTCTGTTTTTCGCCATAATTTTAGCTTTTTGTTGAAATTTAGATGTAAATTTACCGACAAGCGATCATGTTAACGAAAAGGAAGTGATCTGCCTACAACAATTGTACCTTGCAATTTCGCTCATAGATCGCGTGACAAGACACAAGGTGGGAAAGAAATGAACTCTTGTTTTAGCTTCTTGTGTAACTATTCTGCAGGGGTTCCTCAATTAATTTCACTGACTTATTGTTGGGAAACGAAGAAGAAAAAGAAAGAAAAAGAAACAAGCAAATAATCGCCGCATTCAACGGGGCTTAAGTTCGTCGATCAGAATTGAACTGGTGCTTCCTTGTGGTATCGGTTTCATACGAGACAAAAGGCTAAGAGACTAATAGGCAAGTAAATAAGGAAATGAAAGCTAGTCTAGAAAAGAATAGAGTGCCAAATTAAACGAAGATCCATATAAACCATGCTGTTTTCTTTTTGCATGAACTCGACCCTTTGTCACTGAAGATACCACAAGGAAGCACAAGTTCACGTCCGATCACTGAAGTTAAGCCCTGTTGGGCAGGGTTAGTATTGGGATGGGTGGCAGACAGGAACCCTGTTGTTGGCTCTTTTCCTTTTTGTCGTCGTAATTTTCAGTGAACATATCAGTACAGTGAAATTTGAAGTCGTTCCTTTGTCCTTAAGGCTTCTTAATTTACACTTTTTTGTGTAATCTTCCCAAAACCCGTAATCAAATTAACGATCGTCCAGTTTTGTTGTCGTTTCTTGTTACTTCTTCGACATTTTGTTGGGCAATAACAATTTAATGCAGGGAAAGGATATTATAAAGGATATTAGAAAAGGCGAAAAAAAAAGTATTGAATCGAACTTGACTCGTGTTATGAGGAAACTCGCTCTTTATAAACTATCAAAATAGGACGGAAGACCGAATGAATATACAGAATGACAAATGAACAAATGTCACCAACATAGGAGCCGCAGGCCTGCCAACCCGATGTTTTCTATAAAGTACTTTTCACGTTACCGGTACTTATTTTGCCGGTAGGAAAAATAGATCAACAGACATATAGGAAAATCTCGGAGGCCAAAAGATTTCGGTCCTTCATTTTCGGTTCGTGTTGTACAGCACCGAGATAGACATGAACGGGCATTGTGTCCCTTTTTGGATTTTTTGGCTGAAAACTTTCGAGGCTCGCAAAAGAGGCTCGCGGCTCGCAAAAAAGGGCTCGGGCTCGCAGAATAGCTTCCCCCGTGGTATCGCGATATTAAATACTCTTCTTGTTCTATTTTGCCATTCGTTCGAAACGGAAAATATATCATTACTAAACTATGACTTCCTCTTTTGACAAGAAAGTGAAAAGAAGAAGAAGGGTCAAGAAGGCGTTAACACTAGTTCTCTTCCGGTCATTCGTGGAATCTGTTGCATATATTAAACCCAGTGATCTCAGTCTCGTGACTCGCAGTAGATATTGGAATATATAAACCCCGAATGGCCCAGTTGGGAATGTGACACGAGCCGTTTAGAATGACAGTCAAATCAATGCAAGGTAAGACAGCGTTGAATTGAATTTTTGCTTTGATACGTTTCTTAGAGGCCCGCAAACTTTCGGCGAAGTAAATCAAGAATTGGAAAACCTTGAGAAAATTGAAGACAGCGTTGAGGTAATAGAACTTTGAAAACATCGTAAGACTGATTGTATAGTTTAATATCTGTCGAGATCGAAGTCATCTCAAACAGAGAAACAAGGCTGCAGTATAGTTGCACCGGTCCTGTAATTAATAATATTTCGAGATGTTTTACGAATTACATATAATGCCGTGGCCAATTCACTGTTCAATTCGGTTCGCAGTCCGGCGGTCACGCACATCAAGGTCGTGCTCTTATTTCAATCATTGTGATAAGAGCTCAAATTTAATTAATTCCAATTTGGAGTTTCCTGATATTGTTACAGGATCCAGAAGAGTTAAATGGACCAATTCCGATATATTAAAATTCTAACATGGCGTAGAGGCTTTGGGGATAAAACAAAAGAAATTACTTATTCATCCCTAAGCCTCGATGCAAAATCTTTTGTTTTATTCCCCCAAGCCTCGGTGACATGTTAGAATATTAATATATCGGAATTTGGTCTATTAGATCGTATATATACTCCTCTCCTCGAATACCACCTTCGCATAAAACTATTTTTTTTTCCTTGCGTCTCGATCCCAGAACAGCCCGAGCCCACGATCCCTCTGGTGTGCGCTTCTCCAACACCGGAAGTCTAAGTAGGTCACTGTCAAGATCAGTATTTGCGGGCCTCTCTTGCTCCCGCAATTATTAAATGTCACACTTTACTTGTCTCTAGAGCAGAGCAACTTTTATGATAAACCTGCGATCAGGCGTTTTTATTTTTCGAGGCTTGAGAAAAAAAATAATTACGCAAAAATAGTTTCCAGTTTCCAGTTTTGGGAGAATAACTTTCAAGAATTTTCTCAAACCCCCTCGTGCATAGACGAGGCTATGCAAGCATGGAAAAAGTCCTCTATTGCTTTTATAAAACATTCTTAAACTGATACGCACGACTCTGAAACACCAAAACCATGTTCACATACCCTCACCTAAACACACCTATCGACCAGCGAAAGAGTGCGTAGTGTCTCAGTTATTTTATTTAACAAATAAAGAAGCCTGAGCCATGTATTATACTGTCATAAAACACGACGGGCATTTGAGAACACGAGGGAAGTGTTTTATGACAGTATAATACATGGTTTAGGCTTCTTCATTAGCTTTATGATATAAATTTTATACGCCGCGAGTAAACCAAAACAAAACACGCACGATCGATAAACTGAAGCAATTTAATTTCGCTTCTTCTACTTTCATCTCGAACTTAGAAGCTTCCTCGACAATCTCTGCAACTTGACTCAGAATTTTG
Organism: Blastomussa wellsi; assembly: GCA_947652115.1. Classification (NCBI taxonomy): domain Eukaryota; kingdom Metazoa; phylum Cnidaria; class Anthozoa; order Scleractinia; family Plerogyridae; genus Blastomussa; species Blastomussa wellsi. The sequence continues at coordinate 8,661,728 of OX393565.1, read as the reverse complement.
TCCGGAATTTCTTTATAAAAAATGTTCGCCGCCATCCCTTGCGAATCTTCACTAGAGTAAAGCTGACAAAAAACAATAAAACACGCTTTTTCTATGTTTTATTTAAGCAATAGACCACAAGTTTCTATGGTTTATAAGCTGATAAACCACGCGGGATGTTGGCAGAATAAGAGAAGAATTTGTAAATCACGAGCCGCAGGCAAGTGATTTACGAATTCTTCGAGTGTTCTTCCAACATCCCAAGTGGTTTATCAGCTTATGAACCATAGAAACTTGTGGTCTATTGCTTTTATATAATAATTCAGAAGACGCGCGATTTTTCCATGAGTTTACTGGCACAATAAACCATAGCTGATTGACCAATCAGAGCGCGCGCATTGATTTGGTTATTATATAAACTCTGATAAAACATGGGTTTTTGACCAATCAGAGCGCGCGCAGAGTCCTATCTATATTTCTAGTGGTAATCACAGATTAGGAGTGCGTTCGCCGACTTCAATTCGCTTGGCTTCATTTTCACTTGGTTCCCTGAAATTCAATCTTTCTATCAGTATGAAACTCTTAACATAACTGTACAGTGTAGCTGATGAACATGATTTTTTCCGATTTATTCATACAAATACAATGCAGACTGTGGACTGCATTGATTAATTGCATTGTCAGCCAAAATATTAAAAAATCGGCATACAGTACCAGCAGCCAAATAATCACAAGCCTCAAGACGAGAATTATAAATTATGTCACTTCTTTGTCGCCCAACAAATGTAAACAAATTAACGTAGCAAACGCACATGCAGGCTAAAATTCACGACTGTCACGGCACCGATCGAAATCTGCTGTTACATATTCGCACCAGGAGTTGTACAATCTTTGCAACAAGGTTCTTCTTGGATAACAAAAGGCTGATTTGAACAGCACAGCGTCACAGCTCTGTACGCGGACAGAAGTTGAATCTCCAATGAAAAGCAGATGAGTTTTACCGTATATTAAAATGAGATGTGTTGCTTTGGCGAATTGCAGCATCTGTTTGACCTGTTTCCAGAAAACACACCAGCAGTAGGCAGGCTTCTGGTGTTCTGATAAGTAGCTTCAATCATCTTTGCCAGTGATAGCCCAAGTAAACCAATACAACTGCGAAAAAAGTTCTGCAAAATCGAAAAACACTCGAAGGCCAGATCGAAAACAAAAAGAAAGCGACGACCCGCGACGCGACAAGCATGGACATGACGTCATGCGCCCCTGATAAATTTTGTTGGGGGAGGGGGTGCAAATTGGTGTCCAGAGATTCACAGAAAACTCGATTTCCTTGCAATACAGGATTAGAAATGCGTTCTATCGAACGCAATAAAATCGGATATGTTGTTTCAATTTAGTTACACTAGCGCCAGGAGGATGATTCCGCCAGCATCCACCTACTATACCATATAAGTAGTTCTCAGGTGTCCCTGAATCATTTGCTTTATATCCGCAGAACTGCTTTAACACAATGGCTGCCAAAAATGTTTCCGATCAAGAAGATGGTGAAGTAAATGAATGTCAAAGCTGTGATTCTTGTAGTGTGATCACAAATTTTGGTCGTCGCCTATATCAAAGAATTTCTGACGACCGACCCCGTATTACAGAAGAAGACAGCGATGCTAGATTCTGGAACGAGAGAGCAAAGTGCAGTCGATTTTCTTTGATTTTCCCTTTATTTATTGCTCTGTTATTTCTTGCCGATGTTGGCATGGATTGTGAAATAGCTGTAACACATTACAACAGAGGAGACTATAGATGGGCCGCCTACACACTGGGTGTGATTGTGTTCTCACTGGTAATAACCGATTCTCTGTCCGCCATATTGTACCTTGAGGATCAGAGAAATCCTGGGAAAACTGAGTGGCTCGGTAGAAACAAGTTAGAAATAAAACCTTGGTTCTATGCGTTCCATTTTATTTTTTGTGGTCGTCTTATAAGGTAAGATACAATAACGAGTTTTAATTGAATAATGAAATAAAATTCAGTATGCCCGGATATAGGGTGTTAGTATTGTAATGAGGGGAATGGGGGTGGTTTTTTAAAAAGTGTGATGTTTCAAAACTGTACTCCCAAAAAATAATTCCTTGGGAAAATTATACCCCTCTTCCCAATTCTGAATCATCATCATCATCATCATCGTCATCATTATCATTGTATTTCAATAGTTATAAATTTAACAAATTAGAGAAATACACAACCCGCATACATGCATATTTTTATCCCATTTATTTAATATCTTGTTTATGTAGTTTATCTTTCGTTTATTGTTTGTATTTTCTACCTTGTTTATAATAAGTTTAGCTGTTTGTGCGTGAATAAAATTGATATCATTCTTTTTTTATAGTTATATATCTCTGTAGGTAGTCTAGTGGGTTACGGTACATAATATGGTACATGGTATAAATCCCTGACATGGGTACACACATTTAATACCCAATGAGACAGAGGTATCTCTGAATTGCAGAGCTAGAGATTCCAACCCTTGAAATAGAAAATTAAAAAGGTAGGTTTTGGGAGCGAGCACGAGCGCAAATAGCGCGAGCGTCTGCAAATGTAGGCCTCAAAGATGCCATTTCCTACATTCTGAAAGGTAACAAGGATAGTCTCAGTTGTAAAACTTTTTAGACTTCCGTTGCTGTGTCATAAAATTTTACCCCCATCACGTTTCTAACAAGATAAAAATGTAACCCCCCCCCCCAAATGGAGCTTGTTTCAAAATTGTACCCACCCCTTCCAACCCCCACCCCCCTCATTGGTCCCTGATAGGCCATTTTCGAGGTCTCTTTTGCCTCAGTGTCAAAACGAGCCTAAGTGCGAAACTATTTATATGAAAATGTGTTCAACCTGGAAGTTAATTTTCCTTCAAATCAAACTCATTTTCATATGAATGGTTTTGCACTTAGACTCGTTTTGAAACAGAGGGAAAAGAGAACCCACAAGCCTTTTCGTTGCTGCGTTTTCGCCTTTTGTCCACGTTGATATGACCGAAAACACACTTGTCATCTTACTCTTCATATCTTCGTCGAGAACGCATACAATTGAAAACTGTGTTTAGAGTGGAGACAGTAGACGTTCTTGAAAAAGCTACCTTTTCCTTCTATAGTATCATTGTCAAAACGCATCGACAAAACTCCTCAGTGTAGACGCGCCTCAGTTACAGTCCTGTGGTGTGGTAAATTGATGTTGGCAAAGACAAGTCTCTGATCCATTGGACCAAAATTTCCCGAAATTCCGGAAAATTTCTGTTCCATTTGACACAGTACAAGCTCTACAAATACGATAACTCGAAATTACGACTGAAATGGCTTCAAAAAGTATTCGTAGAGCGCATCTATTTCTGTATGGAAAAATCTCTTATTGCTGTGTATCTGCTACCTGGTAATACCAAACATTTCATATAGTCTCCTTCATTGCTCACATTTTGACACACCCGAAAACGGCTGCCACGTACACTTCATATAGCAGTGTCTTCCAGAGATTTTCTCCGTCAAGCCGTTTGCAGGCTTGTTGGAGAGCATGTTTAAAAAAAATTGGTAAACGTACCAGGTCGATCTTTTCCAAAACCTCAAAACCGTAGGACACCCAAGTGCTATATCTTGGTTCCTCTGTGGTTTTGAGGGTTCTTGGTCAACATGGGGAGTTATTAAACGTGACGTAATTTATCTTTAAGGTGTTTCCAGATCTTTAGAACTGTGCGTTTGATACGTGGAATCCAAAGCCAGCATCCATATAATACCCAGCGGTATCGCCTGTATATCTCACAGCAGCAAGACGTGAGTATATTGGGTGTCGTGGAAGCCTTTACAGAAGAGGCGCCCCAGGTACGTGTCAGTGGTGATCAGCGGTTATACATTGAGCAGGTTTCTAATTGTTTTCTAGAGCGTTTTTCAATTAATTCATTACTACGCTCAGTGATTGGTTTAAAAATCTCGCACCACTTTTTCAACCAGTCAGGCGTAAAACCAAACCAATCGTGACTCGCGCGCATGTTTTCCCGCGCTTTGTGTCGGCTACGTGAAGTAACTTCGAGTTTTGATTGGTTCAATGGATTGTCTGCGTTCTTTGTAATTGAAACTCGCTCTAATTCGCTATTTGTGACTTTCTCTTCTTCTCTGCTAGGTTGCGCTCCAGCTTTACATTCTCCTCCAAAGAGGTGACATGGACTGGACGTCATTCGACGATGTGTTTGTGGCAATAAACATCATGAAGTCCTTGGTTCTGTTTGCCTTCAGTTTATTAAGCTTTTGCAGATACCTTCGGCTAGGAAACGAACAAAGCAAGCTTTTGGAGCTCTTCAGCTTTGCTTCTTTCTTTCATTTTTCGTGGCGGTTATTCATGCTTGTTGCTAGGATACTCGCTTTAGTCTTGTTCGCGTCCAGTTTCAAGCAGTGGATTTTTGTAATTATTGCCGCGCATTTGTTGTTTTCGTACTTTCTTTTACGCGGACAGCCTGATAATTATTTCGAGGAAGGATCGTTAAGAGATGTATTGCTCAGGTTTGCCTTTACATGCATCAATGTGTTCTGTTTTTTTCCTTTGGCGGGAAATCGTACACGGAAATGGGGAATCGTCTACTACGTGGTAACTTTCACAGAGAATTCCATTGTGGTACTTTTATGGAACTTCTTCAGCGATTCTGACGACGTGTTCAAGGTGATCATGTTAACAACAGAGTGGGGTACTTTTCTACTCGGTCTTTTATCGGTGTTGCTGTATTATGGCGTGTTTCATCCGTCGTTAAAAGATCGTAACATTGCAATAAGAACTGATGGACCGGCTATGCTACAAATCACTAGTGATGATTGCAATGATGGGAACAGCATTTTGCAGTTTGAGAGTAGCGTTTAGAGTTTATTCCAAGGAAACGACACACTTGCTGTCGAACATCTCAAATACAGACACCGAACAAAGGGACAGTAACACAAGTGTCCGAATTAGCGCAAATGTTATCGTTTAGGTCATTGCTATGCTGACATTTCGAAGACCTTTGAGTGGTTGTATTAATTTAGGTTTGATCTGAAGAAAAGTGAGAATAAGATAGGACTGTACAATTAATAAGCAAACAAGCAAAGTCAAGAACTCAATGGGCGTGACAGTACAGTACGCGGGTATTGTGTTATGTAACAGTAAATGTAATGAAAGTATGTAAAAAATAGATTAAAATCTACAGTATGAGATTTTATGCCTTGCACTGAATACGAACTTAATTTTTCCCCCAGTAAAGAAATAAAGAGTTAGTATATAATTTTTTTTCTCTGAGCTTGTGTTTGTATTGTAGAGGTGTCCGCATCTTTGAGGACAGTGATCTGTCCGTAGAAAACAACTCGCTCTCTTCCCACAACGCTACGTTCTCAAGGGTAGTCTGGATTTCAGACGTTTTTCTCTGGTCACCCGCTACCGAGAAAGACCAACATACACAGAGGGCCAGAACTGTCGACAAGTTTCTGCAATATACAGCTGCCTTATGCGATAGCGGCGATGAGTGGATGGGGATGCAAAGGGCGAGGCACCAGAGGTTTCGACCCTCATTTCGCTACGTAGCGAAGTTGCAGTAGGAGCTTAGCTTGGACGCCTGCTATGGAAACCGACACCATAGCCAGGCCGTTGCATCAAGGCTTGAGGCACATTGAAAAAACAGTGTAGTGGATAACGAGTTAGAGGAAAAGGGGAAGGTTATTGGGAGGGAGGGTGGGGGAAAAGGGAAGAATTCGTGGGCCTTCACGTCAACCAAACCTTGTGCAACGATGCGCTTGTACCAAGTACCGGTGTAGGCAAGCCGCCCCGAGGCTTGGGCGCTCCTCCGCTCATCATTTAGAGACCTTTAGATTTTACGACGAGGACGACTACGAGAACGAGATTTGACTTGAAGTTTTTTCGCGTATACTAACAAAATAGCCCCAGTGAGAATGTCGCAGTCACGAAAACAAGTTATCAAAATGTTAGTGGTTTTATCATTTTGCGATTAGGAGAAGTCTAACTGCCTTCACTAAAAATGACCGTGCTAACTTTGCCGCTGACAAAAAAGGAAAAGGAAGTTTTCTTGTGTTAGTACGCGTGACAAAACTGAACGGCGCGTCTTCCATCTTCCTCCTCATTTGTAAACTCGTTTATTTTCGGCTTCTTATTAGCTTTCCTGTCGTAATGTAGTTACGCAATAGAGGACTTTTGTCCGTGTTTACATAGCCCCATCTAAACACTCGGGGGTTTGTGAGAATTCGAGACAGTTATGGGGTCGTTATGCAAACCGGAGACGCAGTCGAGGGTTTGCATAACTTTCGAGAATTCTCCCAAACCCCCGAGTGTTCAGCTATGTAAACACGGCAACAATCTTCTATTCTTGGTTTCCACATGACGTCATAACATTTTAAAAACAAAATTCGCTGGGCCTGCTTAATTTTTATTGTCACCACGTGAAAGAAATCCTAAAATATACCTATCCACAAGTTTCCAGCTAAGTAGTATCCTTTCTTTTTGAAATACAGCATGTTCAATTTACGAGCTTTTCGCAAATCTTTTACAGTTTAAACAGTTCAAGTAATACGAAAAATGTTTATGTGTATTTACACAAGATTGTGAGGAAAGAGCAGTCGCTTTCACAGCAAAAGTGAGTGCCAGATGTTTTCTTTGATTTCCGTCCGCCATGTTGGTGCCCATCAAGCAGGGCACCAACATGGTGTTTCCATACTGAGCTCTATAAATTTGCGAGAAATGCTTCGACAAATAACTCGAGAATGGTGTACCGCACAGACCTGAGACTTAGAGATGTTGTTTCTCTATTAATGTTTTATAACATTTGAATTTATCAAATTTTTTCATCGCATAGTTTCGAGTTTATTTTTTGATGGCGTGACAGTGAAAACCAGCAATTGCTTTTATAAAATATTTCTCTTTCTACGCATGAAACTAAAACGTCACAACCGTGTTTGCATATTCTCATCTAAAGACACCTATCAACCAATGAGAGCGCGCGTAGTATCGCAGTTATTTTATAAAAAGACTAGAGAGGGTAAGTTTCTAAAGAAACTGTGGTGCTGCGTCGGTGGGAAGTATAACAATATAATTTTGTTTTATCAACTAGGTTGATAATGTGAATTGGCCACCGTAAAGAGATTCAAGAGCTGACGTTTCGAGCGTTAGCCCTTCGTAGGAGCGAATCAAGGAATTGTGGGGCGTGTGTTTTTTATATATAGAAAGATTGAGCTTCGCTATTGGCTGGTGCCTGGTAACGTGAAAACAACGGAATAGATTAGTTGAATGAAAAGCGTTTGTTGATACCTCTTCTACCAGAGAGGATCTCGATCAATTTATAACCGCTGTTAATTGGTTTCATCCTGCCCTTAAATATACCTGGGAAATTTCCGATACTTCCTTAGCATTCCTGGATATCAAAGTTTCTATCGAAGGCAACGGTTTATGCACCAGTGTGCACTACAAACCCACAGATTCTCATAGTTATTTGTTGTATTCTTCTTCACATCCATCACATGTCAAGAATTCCATTCCTTATTCTCAGTTTCTTAGACTTCGCCGTCATTGTAGTGACGACTCTGATTTTTCCTTAAAATCAGAAGAAATGTGCAATTTCTTCGACAAACGCGGCTATCCTGCTTCTGTTGTTCAAGCGGGCAATCATCGCGTCCAACAAATTGATCGACAGTCAGCACTACAAACGTCACAGAGAGAAAACAACCATAGAATTCCATTCACGCTCACATTTCACCCTCACAACCACGCAGTTAAATCCATCATTCTCAAAATGATCCCTACACTGGTAGAATCTTTTCGCAACCTCCATTAATTTCATTCAAACGCGACAAAAACGTAAGTAACTTTTTAGTCAGGAGTGTATTCCAAACAAGTGATCAACCCGGAACTTTTAAATGCGCTCGCGCACGATGCAAAACATGCCCTTTCATTCACAACGTTGACAAAATATCGGGACCCAAGCGATCTATCAAGATCACTGATCATTTCACCTGTACCTCAGCCAATGCCATCTACTGCATAACTTGCACTCTTTGCAAAAAGTTATACATCGGCGAAACAGGGAGACGACTTGGCGACCGATTCCGAGAACACCTCCGAGACGTAGAGAAAGACGACAAAAATGCATCGAAACCGGTCGCGAGACACTTCAATCTCTCTAATCATTTTAAGCTACATATGGCAGTCTGCGGCCTTTCCCTTCACCAAAAAAACACGGAAAGCCGTAAAACTCTAGAACAAAAATTTATTTTTCAAATCGGCACTCTTAATCCTCACGGTGTCAACGAACGCTTTTCATTCAACTAATTTATTCCGAAGTTTTCACGTTACCAGGCACCAGCCAATAGCGAAGCTCCATCTTTCTGTATATAAAAAAGCACGACCCACAATTCCTTGATTCGCTCCTACGAAGGGCTAACGCTCGAAACGTCAGCTCTTGAATCTCTTTACGGTGGCCAATTCACATTATCAACCAAGTTGATAAAACAAAAGGCCATGTTCGTGGGCATGACTTTATTGCGACTATGTTAGCGGAGCCCCATACCCATAGAAATAGGAGAACGAAGCACGCATACAAAGTACAAACAGGAGAACCATGAATTTCATTTTTCATGGTCAAAATGGTAAGCGGCTCGACCCGCGGGCCATAGCCAAAAGAGATCTCGGTTAATAATTTTAAAAGGTTGCCCCTTTGCCGTCGTGCCATCCTTGCAATTAATTATTTGTTCATGTTATGGTCAATTGACAGCTGTCAAAAGGTATCCGCTGACCAGAATCACATGACTATTTCGGGGACTCAGGTTTAGAACTCATTGATGGACATGTTTTGTAAGTTGACCGCTGAACAGTATTAATTTTTCATTGATCACGGGCTCAAGTCCGATTTTTCTAGGGTTCTGGGGTTCTGGTAGGTTTGTGTAAGTTTTCATGGTCGTTCTCAGCTGCAATATTTGAGTTCATGTTTGATAAATTATTTTGATTTATTTCGGCTGTGAAGGCATTTTCACAAACTAGCGTGATGGGATATTGTGACATGTCACGTTATGTCACGCCAATGGTATCCATGGTTTTTACAAGTTCGTATCCAGGTCCAATGTCATTCCTCTCGGCAGCATCGTTCGTGTAGCGTGGCACGTTCTGTTCGTGAGCTGTGACTTTGCATTTCTTTTGTACATTATTTGCAGGACCATGGTAAGTATACAGCCATTGTAGTATTTTGTGCAAAAAATTCCTTCTAAAAACTTAATTTACTGGAAACGAGTTACCGTTTCGTGCTGGATGCGAGCGTGCGGTTGGCAATCTGCAGTTCTTCGCATTTGAAAAATAACCCACGATAACATGTTCTAGGCAAATTGCTGTTCCTAGTCTTCCAAAAAAATATTGTACAAAATTATCGCATAGAAATAAAGGCCCGTTAACGACAACACTCAGTAAATTTAACCTTGCTTTCAGTAACAAGTTAGCTTATTGAATTGCGATCTTGTGGGTCACTTGTCAAAAGCACACCCAATATACACGTACACACAGACTTAAAAAAGGTTCGGTTCATGCACGCCGGTCTCTGCGCTTTGTGTAGTTATGACTGGGAGGTGGTGGTTTAAGACTTTTTTCGGTATCGGAATTAAAATGGATAAACATAACCGTACAGTGGGCCGTAGGGTGGGGGTGGGGATTGGGGAGGGGGGGGGGGGTGAGAGTCATCCTAAGTGATAGGAACAGTCACCCATTTGCCATCCTAAGTGATAGGAACAATATACGGTTTGAGTGAAGTGATATACTCCTAGATAACAAAACTACACCATTATTTCTGGGTTTCCATTGATGCAGGAACATATTTCAGCATTTTAAATGATGCCAAAATACTCTGACTGTGCCCCTTTAACATACTGTAGCAATTTCCAAAGTCAGTTGAGAAAAATCCATTTTCAATCCATTTGAAGCTTTCTGTTTTTGCAATTGCTGTTCGTTGCTTTACGACATCGATTTTCTTTTTTTTTCTGTGGTCGAGTGTCCTTTGCTGTTGCTTCCTCTATTTTGACCCCCCCCCAAATGGTATTTCGTATTTGCAAGAGGAGAGAAATATCATCTTGAAAATTCAAAAGGATGGCCTACGAGATGCCATTACACTTTTTAAAGCAAGCCCATGATTGGATAACATTTGGTTCCTTGAAGAAAACGGTCACCAGTTGGCTACCACTACAATATCCCAGACCATGGAACCAAATGGAACCAAAATTTTCAAATTCTTCCAGAATATGTCAGCTGCCTAATGGCAGCAATCACCATCTATGCCGCAGTGTTGCACAAAAAACTAATCATCGTTGTTACAACAAAAGACTACATGTAAGAAACAAACAAAAGCATCATGTTACTGTTGTAAAGAATCGGTTATTAGTATCACGCTTGGTGTTTTCAACCTGTATTAAGATATCATGAGTTGTCAGTCCCGCTACATGTACACAATGTACATTCTGCACTATCCTTTGAGTCTTTGAGTTTCCTGATCAATACACTGAGCCTACATTTTGCAGGCAGAACCACTACGTATTTGTATCACTGGTGCAGCTGGGCAGATTGCATACTCGCTTCTCTATTCAATTTGCAAAGGAGATGTGTTTGGATCTAGTCAGGTATACAATACACCATGTCACTTGATGATGCCCAGTTAGTGTTAATCTAGCCAAACTGTTCCCTGAAAGAAACAAAAATGCAAGACACCAATTTGATGTTTGTACAGCGACATCTTCTAGGACATGTATGGAGAAAACGCATTTGGACATTTGTCTAGTTGGGATATAATGTTTGCTAATATGAATCACTTGATTGAATTATAGCACGACGCGCCTTACTGTGGCCACCCAACAAACTTTGTCGTCAAGTTAGCCAATGAGCCGCGAATTTGTTTGAGTTGTCCCGCCTCCTTGTTTGCAATTGGGATTTGACAGGTTTCGTGACAACAGCTTTGAACATTGCCAGGAGGTGGGACAGCTCAAACAAATTTGTGCTCTCTGATTGGCTAATTCTACCTTTTCAAAAAAGTTTGTTGGGTGGCCACACTAAGGCATGTCACGCTGTAATACACTTGTAAGCTTGTTCTGAGAAAACTGCATTTCTTTGTCATTAACAGTTGTTCATCCTTATCAATAGCCACTGACTCTGCTGTTGCTGGATATCCAGCCCATGATGAGTGTCTTGGAAGGTGTTGTGATGGAATTGCAAGATTGTGCCTTTCCTTTGTTACAAGGTAACTTGTCCTATCTTGTCAATAGCATGCAGATATAAAAGAGATTTGGTGTAAATAGAACAGTTCTTATTTATTTGCAGTGCTATGCATTGAGCTGTTAATTACCCCTTGAGAAAGCTTTTGATTCAATTTTTACATCTTTTTCACAGCATTTCTGATAACTTTTTTCTTACTTCCAGGGCTTCTGATATTTCGCGCGGTCGAGGCACCGCAAAATTCAGGTATTTCCACGAAATCCCGCGAAATTGACAAAAACATGAGAAATACCGCAAAATTTGCTGCAAATCCTACCAAATGCATGTCGACACAACATATTTGAAACTTATCTTGACTATTGGGACTGTTTACTTGCCGTGAACTTGTAAATTTATCTTGAAATTTCGTCACTGTCACAAGTAAACAACGTACCAAAAACTACCAGGCGTTCTTAGGATAATGTTGCGAAAAACTGGGCACTGGCCACAATGTGAAGACTTTTTGTTGACACTACATGTACATGTATATGGAGTATGAAAGGAAACTGCTGTCTGTAGTAATGCAGGCATGTGTTTACTCGTACGTGCAGGACAGTCTGCAGGACATGATCGAAGACGCAACAATGTTTTGACTTCAATCACAAACAATCTTGCCTTGAAACTGCAAAGCAACACAAGGCAGCGGGGACAGAAAAGAAATTTATTGCGTTGCTGTTTTCAGCTCTAAATTGCAGCTGAAAAAGGAGGATAATCGGTCAACGTTTTTCTTGCCGTTCGAAACAAGAACAGTTTCCTTCAGAACTGTGTTGGATGAACTTTTGTGTTTTCTTTCTTGCCTTGAATTTGACATCCTGCAGTATTTTTTCTGGAATGTTTCTTGTTTGCTTATTAGCGAAATTTGTCCCAAAAACTCCTGCGAAATTGGCCATTTTCTCCACGAATTTGTCTCTGCAAATCCCGCGAAATTTGACTTTTTTCCCCACGAATTATCAGAAGCCCTGTTGCTTCTATTTGGACTTTCCAATCAAAATGTGGGAACTGTCGAGGACAGTCTATAAAATAGCCTTATGCATGTTTATGTCAGAATGGCTGGTTTCTGACCACCAAGCCTCGCTTTCCAAGTGCAAACTAGTAAATTTTGTCATGCTCGAAATCCCAAAGCAGCAAAGATTCCAATGTAAAACCTGCATTTAGGTGGCAGAGGGTTGAGAATAATTCACGTAAGCAGGGCTTGGTGGTGAATTTTGTGTATATGAGGTCATCATGCATAAGGCCTAGTCACCTTTCACCTAAACGTGTGAACGAACAGCAAGTTGCATTTAGCCATTTGCCAATGGAAGTTGTCAGAAAGGTGTCAAAAACTATGGTTAGGTGTGTCGTACTGTGTACACATTCTTTCATGTTACCAAATAGACAAGAGAATAATTGGTTGAGTCTTTCAGTCCTTCAGATCTCAATTTTATTAATGTGAATTAATTTCCGCCTTCCTTTTTGACAGCTTTCCTGTATGTTACACCTGCTGACCAGACAGTTACATTTCAAGTTGCTGCTTTTGCTTTTAAGAACTGAAACTTTGCATTATCATATTAAAGAAACCCATTATACCTCTTGACAGTAATTAATAATTGAAGGAAGTTAGAATAACACATTGACTCTGTTCTCTCTCTCAGGGATAATTTCATCTGCTGACCCTAAGGAGGCATTTACCAATATTGATGTGGCGATACTGGTTGGTGCCATGCCAAGGAAGGAAGGAATGGAGAGGAAAGACCTCCTCAAAGCCAATGCCAAGATCTTTGTTGAACAGGGGAAAGCTCTGAATGAGTTTGCAAAGAAGTCTGTCAAGGTACATGTAGAGTATGTGAGCTTGTTTATTGAATCATGCATTTTCTTGATTCCAGCTGACGACTAGGAATATAGCCTGTGGAAACCGAGGCAGGGTTTGATTTTCATGACGTCAAACTTTTGTCTTCTCACGGACAAATGATACAACGCAATAGTATGGCTCAGATACTCGCGCGCGTGGAACATTACGAAACATGTTTACAAGAGTTCGAACGTCCCGCTGAGAGCGCTAGACGATACTCCAAAGAAACTGTCTAGATCAGAAGAATTTTGCTTTTGTGCAAAGAAACTTTTTTGGCTTCAAAAGAAAAGATTTGTGGAGTATTGAGAAAAAATACTGTGGATAATACAGCTTTGATCCTCCGTGCAACATGTTTCGCTGTTTAGGACGGCTCGCTATCTGCAGGATGAAATGCTATAAATTATAACTAAAAAGATTTTAAATCCGATGATTTGGTATGCCTTGAACGACCGGCCAAAGAAGAAGTAAGATTAAGAAAGAGAAAGAAATTTGGAGGCAGTGCCACTGGAGCTGAGTCAGTTCAGCACATCATTTTTGTACAACAGAACCTTTTCTTAAACTTGTCAAGTTTTTCTATGATTTGAAAAGACAAATTTGAATGTTGTTGTGACTGTATCTCTGGCCCAATGAATCATTTGAGCATGCATTGTAATGCTCTTCCCAACTATATCAGTTAGTTATCATTCTCAAAGTAATTAAAAAAAATCATAGGTTTGGATGCCCAGTCTTAATTAGTATCGGATTATGGAATTGGAGTTGGAAGAATCAGAACATTGTCTTCCAATTCCACTTATGACTTTGTCGCTTACGATCTTGTGGAAACTGGCTTGTTGGAGTCGCAAGCAGAAATGGAAGAATAAACCAATTACTTTGCTAGTTTCAGGCACTCTTCTGGCAATCTAGATTGTAAGTGACAGCGTCATGAGCAGAATCAGAACTCTGCTTCCAACTCTGTCGATTTGATTTTCACAAGATCATAACGCTTACGACTCCACTTAAGACTCCGACTCCGTTGCTAGTAAAAACCATGGGCTAAACATGGTTTTCTAAAAATTAAGAGTTGTTTATGTTGCATATGTTACTGCAGGTGTTGGTGGTTGGTAATCCAGCAAACACTAACTGTATGGTTGCACAGATGAATGCTCCGACCATCCCATTTAAAAACTTTTCTTGTTTGACAAGATTGGATATGAACAGAGCCAAAGCACAGGTAATCATTTGCACTTGCAATTAACAAGTCTGGAGTAATGTCATCCCTCTTTTCTTTATGCCTACGGTTGGTTTCATATTACAGTCTTGTTACATTTTCATGAGTACTCCAAGTGAATGGATTTTTGGTGTAATCTAAGAAATTAATTAAATACAGTCCAATCCCTCAGGAAAGTCATGACATGTGGTTTTAATCAGTGATGGCCTCTCATGGGGGATCATAGGGTTAAATGAAGATGCCTTTCCACCCCCGATCCTGGATGTGACATAGTTTGTTCTTACCTTTGGTCTTTCATCTCTCATATTATGAGCAATTATTAGTTCATCATGACACTGCAGTTGCTGAAACTGGATGCACTGTAATTTTGTCAAATAACTCTTGACCGTTGTGTCCCTGAACTAAGCACTTGGGTTAACAGATGGATTAAGTAATGGATTAAGACTCTGAAATGACTACAGGTTAAAGCTCAAATTCTCCCCCACCACCCTGGTGGCCTAACCTCTTAGGTGTCCTCATGGCCTGTCATTTTGGTTGGCTGCTTATGGGAGTGAGGTTGGACTGTATTATGAAATGTTGACCAGCTGTCTTTGCACATCAATTAATGCAGATCGCTAGCAGACTTGGCGTCCGAGTGGAACAAGTGAAAAATGTCATTATTTGGGGTAACCACTCATCCACTCAGTACCCAGATGTCAATCATGGCACTGTGAACATGCCAGATGGGTCTATGCCTATTAGGCAGGCTGTCAAAGATGACACTTGGTTAAATGGTGATTTTGTGAAGGTACTTTGCAAATCTAAAATTGCACCACTGTGTTAAGTATAAATGTTATCCACTGATAAAAAGAATTTTCCATGTTACATTCATTTTTTTGAATAAACGGAATACATCTAGCTAGTTCCAAACACTGATAACATTTTTGAACATCTTTAGATTATGTTTAAGTGCAGTATGAAAGGCTCTGTAATCTAGTTGAGATGGACCAAAAGAAATACCTCAAGCCAGCTGGCTGCTGTAGCAGGCATATGCACAAATACCCATATAAAGTTCCGGCATCTGAAACTACCACTTGTTTTCATTTCACTAATATAATCAGGGATTGGAATAGCCTACCCTTGAATGTTGTCGAGGTACAGTCCATAAATTCCAGTTAAATTCTCAGTTAAGCTAAACATATTCTGATTGTTGTTATTTTATTATTTATTATTAGTTGTAAGGTCGCTGACCACTTGCCAACCATCATCATACAGATGGAGAGCAAGTATTTGGAAAATAATAATAAAAAAATAATAATCAGATCATGTTCAGACGTTTTAACATTGTAATCCCCAAGCCAGAAAAACCTTTTGTGAAAACCATTTTTGGTCTTACTTCAAGTGCTGATGGCTCAGCTTTACTTTCAAGTCAATAAGTGTTGTACAACTGGAATTCGAAGTAGTTAAAACCCATGTTTTCGTCTCCCTCTAGACTGTTCAAAAGCGTGGTGCCGCCATCATTGCAGCTCGTAAGTTGTCCAGTGCCATGTCTGCTGCTAAAGCAATCTGTGATCACATGAGGGACTGGTGGTTTGGTACTGCTGAGGTAAGAGACTGCCCCCCCTCCCGCCAGCCCCCAGGTCTTTGAAACACTAATTGCTTCTTCATTGTCATTGTAGCACAGAAATGATTGGGTAAACAATAACAAGTCCGTCAATATAGTCTATTTTGATACGTTGCCCCATTTGAATTATTTAATCAGCTCTTTCAATGTCTGTCTGTCTGTAGGGTGAGATGGTGTCCATGGGTGTGGTTTCCAATGGTTCTTATGGTGTGCCGCAAGGCATTGTCTACTCATACCCAATGACTATTGGGCCAAATCATGAATGGAGCATAGTGCAGGGTCTCGCCATCGATGACTTCTCACGTGAGAAAATGGATGCCACAGCAAAGGAGCTTATGGAGGAGAAAGAGAGTTGCCAATCGTTCCTCGAATGACTAACATCCGCGCATCTCTGAGCGTCACAGCACGAAGTGTGTACCACATGCCACAATCAAGTGTGGTGTAACAGTGTAAGAGACACCGTATGGATGTGGTGTGCTGTTTTGATTTATTTTATTATTAATTAAAGTCAAGACAAGTCAAAGCAATGATTGAATGATATTTGTGTATACCTGCAAATGCAACAGCTACTTCACCTTGGTCACCATGAAGCTGAGGGCCATTTAACAATTAGACTACGAGCCCGAGTTTTCTATGAGTGAATAGTCAACGAGGAGCAGCCGAGTTGACTATCGCTCATAGAAAACGAGGGTGAGTAGCCTAATTGTTTTAGTAGAAACTCTAAAGGATTACATTGAAAAAGCTGCCATTTTATGTATTTTTAAGCCAAAAATCAAGAAAAATCTTGCCTTCAAAGAGCAATCCAAAGCGCGATCGTTTTCTATCGGCGAATAGAAAACAGTCGGCGAGCCAATCAGATTCAAGGATTTCCAATAGAACACGCTGAGTTTCTACTAATGCTTATTATAAAATTAGTGAGATACTATGCGCACTCTCATTGGTTGATATGTATAAACACGGTTGTGACGTTTTAGTTTTGTGCGTATTTTTGAGAAATATTTTATAAAAGCAACAGAGGACTTTTTCGTGTTGACGTAACCTCATCTAAACACTTGGGGGTTTGGGAGAATTCTCGAAAGTTACGCAAACCTGCGACTACGCCTCGGGTTTGCATAACTGTAGCAGCTCTCGTTAGGTCTCACATGAATGGCTCGTTACCCTGCGTGAAAACAAAAGAACAAACAACAGGAACAATGCCCCTAGCACCTGAAACAATAGCAAATAACTGCTACCAGTAGAATTACAAGCTTACAAGACTGCTGCACTCCGATAACTCTCTAATTCTCCAAAATCCCCTTGTGTTTCGATGAGGTTATGTAAACACGGAGAAAGTCCTCTATTGCTTAAATACTAGCCCTCCAAGTTTGCAAGCGTTAAAAAAATCAACCAGTTAAAGTGGCCACGCAAACATTAGCGTTGTCACCAGGTCCTAAAGCGTAACTGCATTAAAGCTATTGGAGAATTTGTAGAATTTGCATTCTCTCTAACGCTTTTGTTTATTTGGTATTTTAAATAAACGGGACTTTAATTAACACTTTGAGTACGTACTAACCACGCATATAAACGTAGTTATGGTCACGTTCCTTGTACCGCTTGTGACGTAATCAGTTTGCTTGTAAGCTGACTTTTGTGATAAGAATCTGATGCAGCTGGGAAAGGTCTTTCCAGGCGACTGTCCATTTTGAGTATCGAAATCATTCTGGTAGAGCTAATAAAAAAAAAAAAACAAAAAAAACCCATCCCGATTTGGCGCAAAATTGGTGCGTAAAAAGGCAAACATACTTGAAGTAGATCTGGGTCTCATTTTCAGGGTTTATCAATGATCTGGACTGAAACTTTACCAGCAGCTAGACAGGCTGTGGAGAATAGAAGGTAGCGAGAAAAGAAAAGCCAACAAAAAGGAAAGGAAAGCGAGCAAGAAAAAATTTGGGCGATGTAGCAGCTTTCATTCGGAACGATTTTTTTGTACGCATCCACCAAAGTAAAATTTTGTACATTTTTTCATTTAATCAACATAAAAATCTAGTTTCAGTGTCGAAAAGTGCTTTATTGGCGGAGTTCAGGTCAATTTATTACCACAGCACACCAAAAACACTTTTAGTTTGAAAAAGTGCTGCCCAATAAAGGAAATTAGGGTTTACCTCGGTGTAAGAACCTTTGACTTTTTTCTTTATTTTTGAGTTTTTTTTTTCTGTTCTATATTGTTTCGAGTTCTTTGTTATCTTGTTCGTTCTTTGTTTTACGTCACTCGTGAGTTTCACTGGTTTTTACACCGAGGATGAGCCAGAAATTAACACGAAAGTGGGGGTACATTTTCAAAATGAGGGAAATGAACGCTATTAGCAAAAAGAAATAGTTTATATGGCGACAACAGGAATGTAACTACCTTACTAGCCTGAATGTGCAACCAGTTGAAAACGCTTGAAATTCAGGGTTGATTTTTAACCACAGATAAGGTTAAGGTTACGGTAATCTTTATTTTGCCAGGGTGGTCCAGTGCACTTGGCCGTTTGTAAATTTGTACATTTAAAATCGCTGAAATTCGGAGGAGGGAAGGTAGAGTTGCGATTTTGTTTGGGAATCAGAGATAACATAGCCTTCCTTATAATCTGACGTATGCAATGAACATTTTAAAGTCTTTACGGTCGCACCAAGTGAAGCGTAACCCCCAGGGGGTACTCGCATTATACATAGCGGGGGGGGGGGGGGGGTGGGTTGGTTTGGCGTCCGACGAAGCTTCATATTGTAACCCCCCCCCCCCCCCAAAAAAAAAAAAAAAAATACACGAGCCTGAAATTTTAGACCCAAAAAATACCTGAAATCAAAATTTCTTACCCAAAAAAGTACAAGTTTCGCTCGGAGATGACCCAAGAAATACGCGTATGTTTTTAAGACCTAAAAAAATATGTGACAGATCTCTTGGCCCAAAAAAATACCGAGCATGTAAATGCTCAGCCCAAAATATGTCGGACTCAGGAAGGGGGGACTCGCATTATACATGACGGATGGCCGTTAGCCCCTAGAGTACAGTAATGAATTGATTATTGGAAAATAATTGAGCCCGTTATTCGTTTTAATATTAC
This sequence comes from Blastomussa wellsi, assembly GCA_947652115.1. Lineage (NCBI taxonomy): Eukaryota > Metazoa > Cnidaria > Anthozoa > Scleractinia > Plerogyridae > Blastomussa > Blastomussa wellsi. Next base: position 8,642,745 of record OX393565.1, on the reverse strand, counting down.
ATTCGGTTTGAAAAGGCGCGGATCAATGCTCAAATCAAAGTCGATTTAGGCGAACAAGTGAAATGACCACACCACAAGCAATCAATGGACAAACGGAACAAGGTAAGTCTTTTTTATTGACAATTTTCTTGTATAACCAACTCCCTGCATCCTTTGTCGGATTTCCCATACAAACCCTTATAACTTGAAGCCATGCTGTTTGTACGGTTCACATGTAGAGAGCGTGGTCTGCCTGTGGGTGATACCGTTGAAAATGGCCAACTATCTTACTAACAGTACACGCTGTCACGATCTGTCACCTGCAAATCGCAAAAAATCGGCTTATTGGAAAATCCGTGATTGTGCAAGTCAAGAATTTCCCCTCTGAATTGGTCAGAGAGAGGTTTCCCAGGCTCGTAAATTTGGCCGTGCTGGTTAGTAGCGCTTAATTACAGGAATGGCTCCGGGCTCTGAATGCACTGGGAACGAGTTTGGTTAGCTAAATTAGACTACAAAATCACTCTGGTTACCCTATTATAACACTGCGGCTAGCCTACTAAGCAATCCGGTTAGCCTTCTATAATTAATGTTTTTACAAAATCGGTTTGTTTACTTCAGCTGGTAGTTTCACCTCTTTTTAATTTAGCTGGACGTTTACGCACTACAATTTTAGCTAATACAATTTAAAGGAATCCTATCCAAGGATCGCTCTTGGATCATAACGCCAAAGGAGAAAAATATATACCTTAAGACCACACACTACCTACGAGGGTCCTGGCAGACAGACAGACAGACATGTTTTACAACAACAACAATGGTATTTCGACTATGAATTCCAAATAAGTTATTAATTAATTCCTAGAGTATTTAGGGGGTGCCCGTGACCCCCCCCCCCCTTTGTAAGACTTTCTAAGCAAACAACAAAAAATATCGTGGCGCGATGCCGAAGAATAAACATAGTGACAGACAGACAGACATACAGTGTGACCCCCCTACCCCCCCCCCCCCTCCCGCCATTGAAAAATGCTGGCTACAGCCCTGAGGAGTACCTCTCTTTAAGAGAGATCATCAGTTAAGAGAGTGTCCGGAGATTTTTAAAAACAAGGGAAAGTTCTCATTACATTTGTATCCCTCTGTTTTAAGAGTTTAAAGAGCAGATTTAGTGTGCAGAAATATCCACAAGAAAGATGTTCTTCACAAACTTCTTTTATTGCCTCAGCCTTGCGGTTGTAGATTATTGCGTCTGAAACCAGCGTTCGCGTTCTATTTGTGACAACAGTGAGCTTTTTACACCAGGGAAAGGGAAAGTAAACCACTTTGTCATGAATAAGTTGGATGACTTCAGCTGTTTGGACCAGTAAAAATAATCTAGAATCTAGCTCAGTTTGTTTTCCTGTGCAAAATTTTGTATTTGGAGAAATAACTACACCAAGGAAGGGTTTACAGGATAGTAATCGGACTGGTGGAAAGTTTCTATTCTGAGCTAAGTTTTGGTCGAAACAAAATTTAGTTTATTAAAGTTACATAAGAGCATAATTGAGAACAAAGGATTCCAAAGGTGTGAGGAAAGAAAGCTATAGATTTTAATAAGCTCTAGACAACTCATTATTATGTGAAACAGAGCTGCGAGTTTGATATGTAGGTTTAATGCGAACGGTTTGTTGCAAGAATTATTTCTTAATTCAGCGGCAATCCTCAGCTACTGTCGTTGTTTGCGAGCGATGGGTGGATATTAATTAAGCAAGTTTTTCCAAGTTATAATATTCGAGATTTCGTACGCTACGATTACTACAGAATACAATAAAATTACAACTACTATTAAGAAAAAGTGTACCCACAAAATATTTGATATTAAAATATTCCCACAAATATTCCCACGCCAGGATATCTAAAACGTTGGTCTGTATTCTGTAGAGGCAGCAATCTTGCTGATGTGGTATTATATCAGATATATAGACCACAACACTGGGACTTCATGCCCTACTCTTTGCGATAAGCGTGTGGGTTCTTTAACGTCCCCAGCTAACCACAACATTGAAGATGCTGAAAACGGGGCCTACGGTTTATCGTCCTTTTCCGAGAAGACTAGAACATCTAATCATTTGCAGATGTCATTGCAAAGCAAAGGTAGCATATCGATTCCTCCTCGGTTATTTTAAGACCCTGAGTGTTGGTCCAGTCTGGGGCTCGAACCCGAGACCTTCTCACTGTAGTCCGGCGCTCTTCCAACTGAGATAACCGGTCGGCGAACAGCTCCCTCTCTTGTAGTCCCTCATTAAAAACTCAATGCTCGCTTGATGTTTAAAAACTTAATATGCCGGTATGAAATGACATGGAATGATTGCTTGCATTCTGATCTGGTGACTGAGTGCATTTTAAGTTGATTATCAACTGAGAGAATGATTTGCGCGCACATGTTTATTCTCATAATACATCACCGAGGGAACGGAGCGATTTTGTGAGTTCTTTGGTGGACAGTTTGCTAGAAGTTCCATATATTTGACTCTCACAACTCATTTTTGCGCACAAAATTGTATGAACAATATACCGGGGCACACAAAGAACAAACTATGGCAAAATGCATTCTTTTATTCAAATGACATTTACAAGTGTTCTTGAGTGTGGAGTGTTGCTGAGAAAAATTCATCTGTTCCTTTTTGCCAGCGCATGATCCATAATGTTTTGCCAGCCAGCAGTGAGAGCAAACAACAAACGCGCGGAAATGGCACTGAAAACCGTTGATATCCACTCTCCTCAACGACATTCAAGACTTCGTCGAACAGTTCCTTCACTCGGCCCTTCCGAGATTCTATAAGCCAGCGAAAAAGTAGAGATTTCTTCAGTGACAACTCCAATGAGAAAACATAAACTGAACCATTTTGCCAGCCAGCAACATTTACGCTGGGGAACAGATAAAGTGAGGAACAGACTCGTTGAGTGCCCATTAAGATAATTTAACAGCTGTGCAAACACCTATCGATTTTCGATCCACAAAATGCGTCCACCCTCAATCGAAACTCAAAGTGTTACTCTATCTGTTTGACCACTTTAGTTTAAATTGCTTTTGAAACGCATTAAGTACTTAATGAATTGCTGTTGATCTTTCCACAGCTGTGCACGCCATGGAGCAATATAAAAAGATTATGAATACAATCTACTTCACTACATCAGTAGGTGTAAAGAAATTCGTGCAAGAATTGCGTGAAGATGAAGATCATTTTCTTTGTAGTTGCTGTTGCTCTGTTCATTGGCGTTTCTAACGCCAAAGCTTTGAGATCTGCAAAGCGATCCTTAACATGCTCCAGTAAGTACTTAATTGCACGTTTTTTGCGACTTAAATGGCGTCATTTTTTAAAATTAAGTCTCAGAAAACAAGTTCAACTTGAAGTAACAAACGGATGCCACTTTAGGAATCGAAGATTGACCAGAAACTAAAACACAAAGAAAACGTTTTTATAATTTTAGTCAAATTAACAGCTGTAGTCCAGAGAGCAAACGTAACATGGAATGTCAAGCAGTGAATCGATTAAAATTTGAGGACTGTGATAGAAAGCCTGAATGCGCACATGCAATCGTACTTGAGGATAGTTAGGATAAAGAAAATAACGATACGTTTGAAGAATATATTTAAATTCAGTGTGAGATAAAATTATTTTATTTGATTTCGCGGTACTTTTCCGTGAATAGTTTTATGCGTTTTTTTTTCAGACTTTCCTCACCAACTATCCGGAAGAGTATATGCGGTAAGTTTCTTTTTTTTTCCTTTTTGCTTTATTTGGAAAACATCGAGTTCATTCCTGTTTTGATGGCCTGTGATGAAAATGGTCTGAGAATCATGATGAAATCGAAAGCAGTGAAATCCCTTCATAGAGGGTGATTTCAGATTTTTCCGTATCTCATTGAACCTAGAATCGCATAGCTCATAGAATTCTCGTACTCTGATTGGCGGGGGTATTCGATGCGGTGGTATTTAGCGTGGAATTGCGACATGAGAGCGAGGCTCTGCGCGACATTGCACCGCCTCACAAGATTGTTTGTTGATCTTGTGGCATTGCAATTGATGCCATAAATGTGCGTCAATTAATGCAAACCAAAGCCATTGAATTCGCTAAAAAACCAAGGAAAAACATAGCTTTTATCGAAGGCGAGGTATTAACCAGTTTAACTCAACAGACGCTTATGCAATCCGTCAAGCGTAAATACAAAACATAAGCGAAAGTCGAGCGATCCAGAAAGAAACTAAGCATCAAAATGACTGAAACCTGCTGAAACGACCACAAAAATAGTGGCCAAAGCCTGTGAATCTTTCTGTATTGACTAAAAGGAGCCACCAGGACAGTGCGGTTCGAAATTTTTTTCATTCAGAGCGGTGATATCTAAACTGTACGAACACAGACTCGTGAGTAATCTCTCATGTTTATATGAAAACTGTATAAATGCCCGCCAAGAAAAAGAATACTACAACTGTAAGAAAACAGCTTTTGTAATTTGTCGAAATAATGCTGCCGATAGTTTGACAGTAATGCCGTTTCCTTACAATAAACCCAACAAGCTAGAATCCAACGTCCGACATTTTATAATGCGAACTAGCTGAAAACTACAGAAACTAGCGAAAAACTAAATATATTTTCAAAACTTCGTTTCCAGTGAAATATTCTAGACGTTAGAAATGACTTAGACTTCTAAACATTGCTTACTTAAGATGGCTTACTATAGTTTTGTGGAGTTAAAAGAACTCAACTTTAAAATCGTTTAAAAAATGTTTTACCTTTCTCTTTTTAATGTTTCTTTACAACCAAGAACCATCAAATGCAACATTTGAACAATAAAAATGCTAATAAACAGTCAAAATGAACTGCCCGAGCGCTTAAAAGTGGACTGGGCACTAGCAGTTTCAGTGGCCTATTTCTCAAGATCTTGCCGTATGGCTCCACCTCAAAATTTCACAAATTAAGACGGAATCCGTTAGGACTTCGAGCATTCATTGGACAAAATTACGTACCAAAATGATTTACACCAAACATCGAAAACAAATTTCGAAGTTCCACTGAATTCCACTGAATCGCTTAAAAGATGTGAGATTTTTCCAAAAGCTTGCGAGCTTTGAAATTCGTTTTATCAGTCTCTGATAAGAAATTGTTGTACCAAGATTATTTACACCTTATTGCAAACTTTTGAGTTACTGCTTCAAATATCTTATCAAAAGAAATCTTTTCTAACAACACCAAACATCGAAAACAAATTTCGAAGTTTCACTAAAATTCCACTGAATCGCTTGATGGCTGCACGTTAGATTTTGCCTACAGTTTGTGATCTTTAAAATTCATTTTCTCGGGCTCTGATAAGAAATGTCGGTGTTATCACAAATAATTACTTACATCTTTACCTTTTATTAAGGGTAAAAAATAACGCAATACGATTTAAATTATTGTGGTACTCGATTTTTGTCCAACTTAAATAAATATTACTCAACTTCCTGATGGATTCCGTCTTAAAACTTAGCATTAATTAAACATTAATGCAAAACAAAAACAAAATAGGAAAATGTGATATTTTGCCCTTTAAAAAAATAGCTCATTAAATATGCGCGCTACATCTGAAATCGGCTAAACCAGAAATGAAACGCCTTTTTATTTCGAAAATTAACATTAACATTAACTCACCCATGCATGCGGTTAACATTCAGTGCGCTGATTCAAACAAGAAAGTTTGGGCAAAAACTGTGTTGTGGAATTTCTTGTAATTTATAAAATGGCTTTTTTAATATAGCTAAATTTCCACAAGACAGATTTTTCTAATACTGGCAAATAAAATACAGAATTAAGCGAGCTTTTAAATAACGAAATAAAAATGGCAGGTCACCGACTTAGTTTTAAAGACAATTGGCAAAAACTGAAATTTTTGGGTTCTTTTGTCTCAGTGGACGTGTTGCAATGGTAACAGCTATGACGTTATAAACATTCTTCAAGTATTACCCAATAACAGAGTTCTAAATCTATTCATACTTTGTCCGAATGATCGTAACAACTTTTCTGTAATCCTGCATCGTTTTACAAGTACTATAACAGTGAGACAACTCTTTCGAGCCTCCTTAAACCGGTACTTGACGTTGCTCATGTTTAAGCAGAAGATTCATTGCTTTTCGCTTCGGATGCATACTGTATGTCTATTCACAGGCAGCCCAAGCTCACGTTGTGATCAGGATCACAAAATATAAGAGTTTGTATGGGAATATTTTACAACACCTTTTAGCAAACCGAAATACTGCCAAACCTTACTTTCACTGTGCTTTTCTTCTTGTCTGAACGCTTATTTTGCCTATTCTTGGCCATTTAGACGAGTTATCGCTTTCTGGGTTCCCCTCTACAAAGAAAAGAACAAGGCTGCACACTCCAGTTCGGAACGCCCGACTAGCCAAGCGAAAAATCCCAGCTTAAAATGGTCAAACGGTCTCAAATCCATCGCGAATTCCAAGAAGAAATGTTCTAGTTTCATTTTAACTCAACAACAACTCAGTCCAGGCTCTGTCATCGATGCCAAGCGGCCGTTTGCTTTCAAAAATCCAAGGTAAAAAGATCTCCATTGTGCCTGTACACGCTCATCACGACACACGACCGTTAAAAAACTTCTTGGTAACCCCACCTCGTTAACAAACTATACCTCACCGGAGTACCACACCGCAAACCACACCGTCAATTGCCCTCAACAAGTTTTGTTT
>OX393565.1:8535969-8635848 GCA_947652115.1 Blastomussa wellsi | reverse complement strand
AAGAAAGTATCGGAAATTTCCCAGGTATATTTAAGGGCAGGATGAAACAAATTAACAGCGGTTATAAACTGATTGAGATCCCCTCTGGTAGAAGAGGTAGCGCAGATACAGTCGTCAATGTAGCGACGATGGATTTCAGGTTTTGGGCCGTTTTATTGATTAAAAAATTGGTGTTCAATGTAGCCTACGAAAAGATTGGCGTAGCTGGGTCCCATTTTGGTACCCATAGCCACGCCACTGATTTGTTTGTAATAATTGTCCGCGAATGAAAAACAGTTGAGTTGTAACACTCACTCAGCCAGGCGGAGTAGTGTTTCCGAGCTTGGTTCCTCAACAGTGCGTAAATAAAAAAAAATGTTTGAGGGTTAGAAGACCTTCGTCATTTGGGATGACGGTGTAAAGAGATGTAATATCCATAGTGAAAATAAGTTTGTCTTCGCCCAGGAAATTGAAATCGCGAAAAGCGATAATATCACTATGGATATCACATAGGCAACTAGACGACCGATTCCGAGAACACCTTCGGGACGTAGAGAAAGGCGACAAAAATGCATCGAAACCGGTCGCGAGACACTTCAATCTCCCAAATCATTCTAAGCAACATATGGCAGTCTGCGGCCTTTCACTTCACCAAGGAAGCACGGAAAGTCGAAAAACTCTAGAAAAAAAATTTATTTTTCAAATCGGCACTCTTAATCCTCACGGTATCAACGAATGCTTTTCATTCAACTAATTTATTCCGTTGTTTTCACGTTACCGGGCACCAACCAATAGCGAAGCTCCATCTTTCTGTATATAAACAACACACGACCCACAATTCCTTGATTCGCTCCGACGAAGGGCTAACGCTCGAAACGTCAGCTCGCGAATCTCTTTACGGTGGCCAATTCACATTATCAACCCAGTTGATAAAACCAAATTACTTTCTCAGAGCAGTCTTTGTAACTACCATGTAGAGCAATCTATAACTCTTTTTCTATTTGAAATATAATTCGATTTGATTCGTTTTCTTGGCTACAATGAAATTTAGGGCTAGACAAATTGGTGAGATCAGATTGCTAGTGGACTGTGTGGTTTTCACGTGCAGTCTATATCAGATGATATTCCAATAGCTCTTTTCAAAGGGTCCTAGTCAGCCTCCTCCATTTTCGATGCCATCGAAATTGTGGAAATTGTACGGTGCAGAAAAATGTTATTGTATTGCTGTAAGTTATGTTATTGGCAATGTTTTAAGCAAGTTTCTCAGTGATCTATTTCGTTTCAACACGCTCTAACTTGACTCTTCAATGGCGGATCTAGGGGAAGGGCCCGCCACTCCCCACCAGCCTTTATGGGCGAAAAGTTTTAGGGCCGAAATTCCACCTTAGAAAGAAGTCTGGATCCGCCACTACTCTTCCCCGGTTTTCTTGCTTATCACCGTGAATGTCCCAGCGTGAATGGAGGCCACTTGCATTACGGCCACTTGTCAAGTAGTTATTTGACTTTAAAATAAAATAATTATTTTCCATTTTCAGTTACTGGTTTGTTTACATTTGAGTTCGGTGATCAGTGTATCCCAGTAAGCTCCTCGGCCAAGGCGGAAGGAGCTGCCTCGACTGCAAGGTATCTAAAACTGCTCTCTTTAAATAGGTCGAGATTATTATTAAATATTTAAGATAATGGTCCGAGGTTGATTGGTGAAAAAAACTGCTGGCGATTGGTTAAGCTGTCCCCCGCAATGTTCCGAAAAGATACTAAATTCAGGAATATTCCACGAATTTCTTGATATAGATTAAGTTCTGAAAAAATCTAAATATTTTATACAAAATTACTTCAGAGATCGAATTACCAAGAATTTTAAGTAATATATACATCACTGGTAAGTAAATCTGTATTGTAGTTAGCCTTCCACGCAGACATTATTAGGGGATCGCGGTTTGAAAGGCGATCTCGTAAAAAACGCCTGCTCATGCTACCAATGTGGTGCGCACTGAAGTCTGTGTATGCTAAGCGGACCTGAATAACCTGTTGCATATCTACAAACCACATTAACGTTCGTCTAACCATTGCTTCTAGTTTTCTTGATTTGAAAACCACCGCCGACCCCGAGAAACTGGAGATACCTGAACATTGTGCACAGGAAGCAGAACGTCGGTCCATTACAGCTGCGATGATTCGCTCTGTAAACCTGAAGCAAGCAGTCAAGAGGGGATTCCCCTGGATTTCTCTGAACTGATGCTTCCGAAGCTGCTTCCAAACGCAATCAGTTACACATAAACGCATTCTTGATGGGTATTGTTGAGAAATAGCAAACGAAAAAGGTGTTGGTGTAGAATAAATTACACTGGGTGTGATGATCAATGTAGTTTGTTTCACAATAAAGAATTACCATTTGTCGCTCAATGGCGTTGTGACTTTGCTTGACAAATATCAAACTTTTGCACATCTTCAGCATGACTTGTGGGTAAATAAAATTACCATAAAATTGAAAACGTTTCTAACACTGAACGCGCTGTGATTTACAAATGAAACAATCTTTTTTAAATTATTGTTTTGTCATCTATTAGTTTAAAAATGTACATCACATTGACATTTGGGATAACAAGTAAGTTATCAAATTTATATTGGTGGATTAACTTTAAATTCCTTTGAAGTAAATAGCTATACAGTATAAAAGCTGAGAAAATAAGACGTTGCTTTGAAAACGAAATGTAACCGAAGCCTTTTTTGGAGGGTAGCCTTTTTTTGTGGAGGGGACTCACCAAGAACGGCTAAAACACACCAGGTATTGGCTTGAAAAATTTCCAACCCTTCTACTTTAGTTATGAAAGTATAATTATAGCAATGCGCGATATGGGAAGAATCTGGAATACCTTCAGTAAAAAAGAAAAATGAAAGAAAGAATTCATAAGTTCAAAGACAACCATGGTACATGTTATCAAGGTGTTTATTGTGACAAGTCAGTGTGCTGGCAAAAAATCAGGTTATATTACAGTGCACACCTTCTCGACTCTTCGATATTTAATTTTTTGTCCACTATTTGGTCGTTTCTTGTTTAACACCAAGAACACTATGAGCAAACTGCTGAAAAGCTACAATGGTCTATTACACCATCAAACTTTGCTTCACAGAAGACGGAAATGTAACGATGCAAAATTAAGTTTGGCATTCTTCTTTTCTAATTCTCTGTGATTCCAATAATTTCTTTTCAGGCTAAATGTTTGTTCAACCATTTTTTGGGAATAACCTCAGTTAGCAGGACCAAAACGGGATGAATGATGGGGTAACCATACAGTCAGCTTATGGCTTAGGAGATTAACTTTGTGCAGAGTTGTTGTGGAAGATCTTCTTAAGCCTACTTATTTTCCTGATTTTTTTTCTTCCACGCTTCTATCTTTTCTCTTTCCAGCCTTTGTTGTTCTAGAAGTCTTGGATCAGGAGGTGCAACAAAATCTTGCCACTTTTTCTGTTGATGAAAAGTCACAATTTTAACTTTTGGCATTCTTAGGTGATCACAATAGGTTTTTTAAATAAAGGACTGAGAGATTTCTTGGAGCTGTAATGCATAACCTTCTGCATACGGGGTAGATAACTGTATGAAATACAGAAATCATGGTACTGAAGGCTCAAATTAAACAAACATCCTGCATGCCTCCAGAAATGACAAGTTTGGTGCAAATAATAGTGAAGAAAAATAATATTATTCAGTCTATGACAACATCTACACTGTAGTGACAGGCAGGATGGGGCCTGGATGGAGGAAATCAGTCATGTTACTGCAAAAGTACAGTGTATGCATGTGCTGCAAGCACGATGTTCGCTATCATATCGTGTGTTTATAAATGCATCACATTCTAAAAGGTCTTATTTGATTTAAATTATTTGTGAGTTTGGTCAGTAACAGTTGATGTCAGTAACAGTTGATTCAATTGGATTTTATCATTGTAAATATAGATTTTAGATTAAATTTATACCTCTTAGTATAGTTTTTACTGTTTTAGGAGCACCTCTGATCTATTAAAGATTAAAGATTACAAGTGACAAATTGCAGCAGCGGCGGCAGCAGCAGCAGTATCGTAAACTGCATAGCACCCAGATATAAACTGAGCAATGAATAATATTTAATTGTTATGGGAAGTCAGAATAGTTGGATTTTCCTTACCAATTCCATGTGTACTGATACACCTGGTGGCACATTATCCTGCAAGAACTGAATGTAGATATCAAATTTCTCAGCAGGAACCTCTGTAATCTGTGTACAATAATGAGCACATAGATTACTGTCACAAATACAGCAGTGTGACCATTTTGATGTGTATTGGGGGCTCCAAATCTCGTCAATCTGCCTGTGTTCCATTTGCCTGTTCCTAATCTCTTATCACCTAAAACCATTTTATTAATTACCTGTACATTCAGCTGTAAAAATAATACAGAAATGTTTTTTCTCATAATGGCAGGAGAAATATTTTTCAAACATTGGCTGATTGTGTTAGTATAGGTAATCATACGGTTTTGAGTTCAATTTGGAATTAATTTGCACGAGTGAGTTTTTCAAAAAGCTGAAATTGGATGAGCTGCTTTGGCGAGTGCAATTTCAGCTCACAAGTGGAAATTAATTTCAAATTGAATGAGGAAAAAACCGTATGATTACTTATTAATGATATAAACATGAAAAAATTCGCCTGGAGGAAGTACTGGAAGATCTTACAGTGTTGCAGACAGGAAGCGAGCATTTGATGCGAATTTGACACTATTTATCGATTGGCTGACGAAGATCAGCTAATAATGCTATGAACTGAAAGCGGTTCGTATAAAACATTTGCAAACATAATCCAGAATTTCGATGTGTAATTTGCACTGGTGTTACACTTTTTGCACCACGTTACACTCTTTGCACTGGTGTTACACTTGAACTGCACTGCTCTCAGCCAATCAGAATCGAGTAACTTCATGTAAATTTCATGTGTATTATTACTGGATAAATAGATACCAAAAAAACCCAAGGTTGCTGCACAATGGCTAAAATCCTTCAGATGAAACTTCTCAAACTCATCAATAAATCATTGGGTTTGGTTAGAATAAAAGAACTCAGAGTTGTGAAATTTTGCATTGCATTGGGATGTTTTATTAGTCTACTTCTCTTAGTTTTAGTTTCGACTGGGTAGATAGTTGTTCCAACACATTGACTGGAATTCATCAAAAATACTCGTTTGTAACTTGTAACATAATAATTTGACAAGGGGGGAGCCCTGGGGGCTTCTATTTCACAGCAAACAAAGTCTGCATCGAGCCTAGTGGCCCATACCACCGGAGCTAATCCTGGTGTCCTTAGCATGAAGCGACTGAGAGTATTTCTACTCCCTCCTGGTTGGGATGCTAGTCCATTGCAGGGTTACCCCCCAGCAGTAAATTCGTCGGTACCCATTTATACACCTGGGTGAAGAGAGGCACTGTGAGAGTAAAGTATCTTGTCTGAGAACACAGCTTAGTGCCCCGGCCGAGGCTCGAACCCGGACCCTCCGCTCCCGAGACCAGTGCACTAACCATTAGGCCATTGTGCCTCCCCTTGCTATTTCACAGCAATGGCTACAAATTGTCACACTATTTGTTGGCAATTGAGGTGTCCCAGGTACGTCTGTCTAGGATAATTTGTAGAAACAGGCAATACCATATATAGTAATAGGAGTTATCGTTTGTCTCACGATGTAGTCACTCGTGATGTGGACCGCGACGTTTCGGCTGCATACTGCTAGCTAGCTAGCTGCATACTGCTACAGGAAGCCCACGCACACTGATCAGTACTTAGCGTATGACTCACACCACCCCCAGTCAGTAAAACGCGGTATTGTTAAGTGCTTGTACGATCGCGCTAAGCGCCTTGTAACAAAACCCGCTGTTATCTCCGAGGAGAAGAAACACCTGTTCTCTGTTCTTGTTTCTAATGGCTATCCTAATTCTTTTGTGCAGAAGGTCACCAAGAATAGAAGACAAAACAACAGAGCAGAGCCCACAACCGAGTTCAAAACTACTGCGGTTTTACCCTATGTCAGTGGCCTGTCTGAACAACTTCGCCGCTGCCTACAACAACAAGGAGTGTGCGCTGTTTTCAAGTCGGATACTACGTTGTGATCACAATTAGTACAGCCCAAAGACGCTGTTCAACCGACTAAACAAGACGGCGTTGTTTACAAGATTCCCTGCGAATGCGGAAAAGTCTACATCGGCGAGACGGGGAGACCCATGCAGGACAGGATTAAAGAACACGACCGAGACATCCGGCTCGCCCGTACCCAGACCTCCGCCGTTTCAGGGCATGCCGACACCACCAGACACTGCCCACTTTGGGACGAGGTTAAGTTGATCGTGATCAACATTGGAACACTCGCAGGGTCAAAGAGGCTATTCACATAAGACTTCATCCTAACAACATCAACAGGGATAGTGGCATCGAGATTCCTGAAGCTTGGATGCCCACGATCAAGAAACACAAGAACGAGAGAACTGCACACAGGGGAACCGCCGAGGGAACAACTAACTGGTCTAGGATCAGCGAGGATCGAAACACACCAATCACAGCTGTTGAAAACCAACCAATCACAGCGGAGCACCATGCTTTATAAAGCTACACGTAGCCAGTCGACCTTATCGCCTGATGAAGGCTAACAGTATGCAGCCGAAACGTCGCGGTCCACATCACAAGTGACTACATCGTGAGACAAACGATAACTCCTTAATTACTATACTTTATACCATGATGAACAACAACAACCTTTTTCATGACAATACCATATATATACGTAAAATATGTGGCGTCTTCGATTAAGCACTGCCCATGAATAAGTACCGTATGGGAGGGGGAAAACAAAGATGAGAGCCATCCTCGAGTAAGCAACACATTCTTTCACAACAGTGCAGTATCAATCAGACTGAATTCTTTAAGGAGTCACTCAAAGAAGGTACACTGATTAAAGTGCTACCCAATCTAAACCAGGCCTTGGGATTCTCCTGGACTTGTTTTCCAGTTCTGAGTGGCTATAATAATTTTTATTCATTGTTGATATTTTGCTCGTTATCATTTACAAATGACTGTTATGATTTTTTTAAATAGCGCTAACCTCAAAATAATTAATAAATATTAGCACCTCCCATGAATAAGCACCACAACTGAAACACTAAAAATTTAAAGAGCACCGTGGCACTCAATCAATTGAATGTGGTATGAACAAGGCCTTTAATAGTGATGTCTGAACTGGGACTTAGTAGGATACATAGGATGTATGTAGGATATACTATTGCTGCAACACTGACCTGCATCATGCGGCCATGCTTTTTCAAATGATATGTTACATTGCCTTTTTTGAAGCTGCCTGGAGGGAAGGCCAATGTTTGACTGAAGTTCTCTGTTATAAGGTTGAATCTAAAAACATCAACTACATTTAGTAATGTGTATCTAAAAATTTACTTATCTAATTTACGAAAGATCTGCCAATAGGTTTCCTCTGGGAAATGATATTGCAGTGAACATTTGTAATCTAGTTTCATTGTTGCAGCCAATGTACATGTTTGGTTTAAAAATAGTTATCTTTTTACTTTCCTCTATTTCATGTTCATTACTGTCATACAGTGGTAAATCAAAACATAACTTTTTTTTCTATGTGCAGTAGTGAACAATAACCCAAGGGGATAAAAGGCTCCAGCAGGCCAATCAGTGGTTCACTGCAGCTCAGAATTTAAAGGTAATAAATAATAATAATAAATACAAACGGATTAATGAACTAGGCAGTCATGCAGTTCTCGAGTCCAATAGATGTATGTATGTTGCACTTGAAGGCCTGAAAAATGCTGATGACATTATCAGAAAGGCTATTTCGTATCATGATGGTGGTGATGACAAAGCTCCTGTCCAGAGAGTTTGTATTGGCCAACATATCATTAAAAAAAGAACAACCAAACACAAAACTAATTTATCTGCTACACAATAACCATAAAGACACTTGATGGAAAATAATGATAAATGATAGCGGAGCTCCGGCGGCCTGAACAGCCACAGAGCAGAGCCCCATACCTATAGAAATAGGAGAACCAAGCATGCATACATAAAGCGATTTTTAATAAGGTTAAACACCGTGATAACCACCCTCTGAAGGTATGCTTACCGTAAGAAAAGAGCGATAACCTACAACCTTAGACACAAAAGCTGCCAAAGATAAACACTGAACATTATAAGAACACTTTTGTAAATAGATTAATTTTTAAATACAACCTTTTATAATATTATATGTCAGATATATGAAACTAGTGTCAGATATATGAAAATAATTTAGCAGAATTTTTAATCTTTTTATCCTGTAACATCAGATATTTATTTTTATCCAATGAGGCAATAAAGACATTATTATTATTATTATACAAAGTACAAACAGGATCGAGAACCATTGCCCCTTTTTCATGGTCAAAATGGCAAGCGGCACGACTCGCGGGCGCGTGCAAAGTACATACGTATGTATATACGAACGACGTCGCCCCAAATATCAATATGGCGACCAAAGTCTAGAGAGGAGTTCAACCTGGTTAACAGTTTTAAAGGTTCAATTGACAACTGTCAAAAGAAGGTATCCACTGACCAGTATCACATGACCAGATTGCAGACTCAGATTTAGAACTCATTGAGGTCACATGTCTTTTTGAAGTTGACCACTGACCAGGTATTGTATTTTCATTTATCGTAGGCTTGACAGAAAACTAGAGTTGTTTCAAGTAACTGAATATCAACATACTTCTTTTTAACTTCTAGATTCATCATTTTGCTTGCACTGGTTACAAACTGGCAGTAATGATCCAAGACGCTATCATCCAGACCTTCTAACGTGATCAGCAAATTGGAATATGCCACTGGATTTTCTTGTGACTGTCAATTCAAATACATTAATTAACAGTTACAGTACTGCACAAAATGTAAAACAGTCTGCATACGAGCCTAGTGGCTCATTAGGCTGGTGCTTATCCCGGTTTCCCTAGCACGAAGTGACAGAGTATTTCTACTACTCCCTGGTTGGGATGCTAGTCCATCACAGGGGTACCCCCAGCAGTAAATTCACTGGTAGCTATATTTATACACCTGGGTGAAGAAGGGAGTCAAAGGGTCTTGCCCAAGAATACTACGCAGTGCCCTGGCCAGGGCTCGAACCTGGACTATCTATCAGTAGTGAGGCCTAGAGGACAAAAACAAAGAAAATACAAAATGCATGTTTATTAATGTTTTAGTGAGATGCGCTCTGATGATAATATCACTCTAAATAAATTTGTCTAATGTAATATTATTATGATCAAATAATTTTTGTATACCTCAATTTCTTTACTTTTAGTTGCAAATGTACAGATGCTCCCTGGTATACAGTGTGGTAATGATCTGAATGGTAAATCTAACAACAGAATATGCAAGTCGTAAATAGATCAGACACAACTGTAAAATTGGAACAGAAAAATACAAATTTGTGGTAAAAAATTACAGTTCATTGAATTTGTTTAACTTTTTAGTGTAATTAACAACTTTTTTCCACATTCAGTTGCACTTTTACTTGTAAATAATTTTTTGGGCGTTCTTTTTTCCATTTATATCACTGCAAACCAAGAATCTCAAAGAATGAGATATATACCTTTACAATCAAATATGATAGAGTAAAACAGTTAATGTTAACTTTGATATTAATTCCTTTAATCTGTATACCTGATTTTTGCCAATAGGTCAATGAAGGGCTTGCCAAGGAAAGTGCTAACCTAGATTGGCACGCAACAAAATATGAAATCAAGTTACTAATGTCATTAATATACACACTAATCACGGAGGGTCGTGGGTTCAAATCCCATCTGCGACTCGGATTTTTTCCAAGTTCTTGTTGATGCCAATTCAATGTTGATTTATTTCTTCATTGCTCTCTTGGAGGTTGGTTGGTCACATCGTTGATATGCCTTAATGTGACCGCGTGATGCAGTTAGGAGCTGTATGGCTATGTGTGCATATCAACATTTGACTGAGTAACCAGTCAATACCCACATTTGACCCTTGCTAAACATAGAGTCTCCAGTACCTCAGTGGTTGAGCGTCCAGCAAGATCACGGAGGGTCGTGGGTTCAAATCCCATCTGGGATTCAGATTTTTTCTGAGTTCTTGTTGATGCCAATTCAATGTTGAATAATTGTAAAGCATGAGGTGACCAAAAGGTCAGTCATCATATTTAAAGAAAAGAGTTTTATCAGTGGATGAAGGCTGACAAGAAATGGTGTAGATTAATAGGGGAGAGAGCCCTACAGAATAGTCTGGGTGAGAGAATTGTAGAGATGATGAATAAGGTATTC
This sequence comes from Blastomussa wellsi, assembly GCA_947652115.1. NCBI lineage: Eukaryota > Metazoa > Cnidaria > Anthozoa > Scleractinia > Plerogyridae > Blastomussa > Blastomussa wellsi. The sequence continues at coordinate 8,625,513 of OX393565.1, read as the reverse complement.
AGACTATGGAGGGAGGAGTCAGGGGTTACGTACAGTGTATAAGGGATACGGGGTCAGGTGGGTTTAAGATTATGGCAACTACATGTACAAGATTTTAGTAAGCTGATTATATGTTGTAGGTTAAATTGGTTTTCAGATTAAATCTGCTTCCATCCTGTATAAATCTGCTTCAACCTAAAGATAACAGGTTTACAATGACATAAAATATAACTTGAATTCATTAAAAGGAATTCCAGTAAATTGATATCTTCAGACTGGAACAGATTAAACTGGGTTGGAAACAGACTTCACCTGATAACCAATTTAACCGGCAACATAATAATTATACATGTATATACCTGCCAACTTTTCTGAATCAAAAGCATGAGATTTTTGAAGACGACCCAACAAATTACAAAGTTGTCTGAAACGTTGTCCCAAGTGCATTTTCCTCTTGAAATCGGAAAATTAGGATAAAGTACAGCACCATCATTTAGAAGAATGTTTCTTTTGTTGCATTGCTTCAAGTTTCCATACTTGTATAAATTGTGTCAGGTGGGGCTGTAATATCTCCAGTTTGTCAGCTAGGCGTGAGAAATTGATCTGTAGGCATGAATAGGTGTGAGATCAAAGTTTTCCACCCACATGTGTGACACTCACGCATAACGTCATTGGGTGAGAGTTGGCAGGAATATGAATATGATGGATGAGCAGTTAAGGATAGTGGTGATGTTTATACAACCATGCACCTTAACGTTTGGTGGGTTATACTGAAAACATACATTTACCTTACCTAGAGGTGAAACCAACATGGTGACATGTGAAAAGCCTCCTAAATACCGACTTTGCAGCTACAGTCATCTGCGGACAAAAGGTTAGTGCTAAAATTCATCAAGTCTTGCAATGAAAAATGTTATCTGTGGTTTGTTTATTTGATAAACAAACTTTTCAGTTGCAGTTGCACTGTCAAAGGATATTAAATCTAGCAGTACTGTTGACACCTTAAACACAAACATAGAACACTCCTATATTTTCAAGTATTTGTAAGGGTAATCAAATGGTGACGTGGGAAATTAGGAAATAATTTCACACGCACGTTTTGTCAAGAATTGTAATAGAACGCAAGTGAAATTATTCCCTAATTTTACGAGTATACAAGTTTATTACCTTTTAATATCATAGGTGACAAATTACGCTCACAATCGTGGGCCTTTGACTTGTTTACTAAATTTCGTGCCAAACGTTGCCATGGCAATTTTATAGTTTCACATGTGAAATTACAAATTAACGCTGAAATTTTGCCCAAAAGTAAGGGGTAACTTGTCACCCATGATATTAAACTCATAATACGTTATGTTTTTATAGCTATAAGCAGCAGCTTTGAATCTTGTAGAAATTAGAGGCACTATATAAATGTATTATTATTATTATTGCTATATTTGATGATTACAAGTTGTCAAATAATCTGACCCACCCATTATGTATCGCGAGTCAAACTGCCATTTTGTGGCCCCCGAAAAAGCAAGTTTTAGCGACCAACATAATTATTTTATTTGTTTCCAGCAACATTGAATGCTTCAAGCAGGTGACATCTTTATGAAAATATACTCCTCGCTAATTTTTCTTTCTTTGGAGTTCGTTATTTTTTGTACAATCGCTTTTTGTGATAACAATAAAAATAATAGAGGTGCATGATGCAAAGTGGGTGGGTCAGGCTCTTTAACTGGGGTCACTGTATCTGTTTCTTGGCCAGGGTAGGGCTACTATCCACCCAGGTGTATAAATGACAATTTTGTTTTGCTGCTAAAATCACCATTAACATGAAACAGTAAATTCAATAGACCCTATAAATATAAGAAATATTGAAGGATTCACACAATAGCTTGTGCACTACAATATCTACTTGCTGGGAGAGGTGTGTGGAATGTCTCTTGTGACACATGAGGACATCAGAAATCAGGTGTATGGTGGCCGACTGTTCTCACAGAAAAATTGGGCCAAATTCTTAAATATCCGAAGAAAAAGCGAAGAAAAAAACACTTTTTCGTTGAATAATTTTTTTTCTGAAAAATAAAAAAATATATAAAAAAATAAAAGGGATATACTACAAATGTTTTAAAATAAATTTGATTTTGGTTTAAAAAAAAGAAAAAAAAAATAAGAAACATGTTTCGGAAATGAAAAAACAAAAATAAACTAGAGTATATTTACAAAAAATCAGTAAATAAAAAAAAAACACAAAGAATAAAATCAGAGTTTTGATTTCAATACCAAATACATTTGAATTTCAAAAACGCTGTGAGAACGACCGGCCGATCGTTCTCATACAAAATTGTAATTGAAAACTTAATGTTTGATGACGGCCGAGTGTTCTCATAGCCCGCTATATCCGTGATCAGCGGTCTTCTAATCAAAGATGGCGGAAAGGTCGATCCCAAGCAGTGACACACGAAGCAGATCTACGCTATGTTATGAAAAATGTCAGACGAAAGGAGATTCTGGACTTCAATTGTTCGTCGGGATTTTCTTGAGCATGCTTAGAGTTTGGGAACTTTGAGCAGAAGACTGGTTCAAAAAGGCGTACCAGTGCAGTAACACACGACTAAGAGGGTCTTCAAATTCTGCTTTGTGTGGTGTTGTCAAACCAAGTTTACCGGGGGTGGAGGGGTGCTCCCATATGAACAAAGGCGTAGGAGGCGTCTGGGGGGCTGCAGCGCTCCCCAGTTTAAAAAATTTTCAACATTTTTCGGGCAAAACGCGTAGAATAGACCAATTCCAATATATTAAAATTCTAATATGGCGCCGGGGCTTAGGGGAATAAAACAAAAGAAATTATTTATTCATCCCTAAGCCTCGATGCAAAATCTTTTGTTTTATTCCCCCGAGCCTCGGTGACATGTTAGCATCGCGCAGGCTTGTCAACAGTTTTACACTGTCACGTTGCCTGAACAAAACCATGTATTGGCAAACGTAATACGCAACGTAGTCAACAGACTTGCGCGTGAAAATTTACAGCTTAATCGTGTGGTGCTAGAATGTCACATAAAGGAATAAAGAAGATAGAAACCTAAACACTGAGCTCAAGAGAAAAAAGCTCGTCCGAGTTGATGCAAGAAACAACCTTGGCGACAGACAGCGTCTCTCTAACACAAACTAGTAGCCTTCAAGAAGTAAAGCTACAGCAGTATTTGGTTTAGTCGGACAAAGATAATTATCGTATCCAACAATAACTTGCAATAGTTTAATGAAACAGCCAGGCCCGGCCCCACAATGTAGAATGCAAGTAAGATAAATCTCACAGTAAATCTCACACTTTGTCTTTCTAAAGCAAATTTAGAGAGCTAAAAGAAAGTCTTTCATTAGATATGATCCAAAATAAACTACATGTAACAGCAAATGATAAATTATAGAGGTGTCAGACTCTACACGAAAGCGTCAGATAACAACGGAAATCATGCAGCCCTATGACCTCTTAACATTTTCTGTACAACGCTAAAACGGATCTATTCTTATTCATAGTCCTCCTCATGACACAGAATTATTGCCCTCAAGAAACAAGTGCGAAGCAAGAAAACGGTCGAAAGATCAAAATCGAAAAGAGAACGGCAAATCAGTACAAATGTCACGGCACGTAGGAGTCGCGCAGGCTTGTCAACATTTTTACACTTTCCACTTCTTCGATTGATATCACCGAAAACTCCTAGCCTTCTGCTCAAAGTTCCAAAACTCCAAGCATATTCAGGAAAATCCCGACAAACAGATGAAGTCCAGAATCTCCTTTCGTCTGACATTTTTCATAACATAACGTAGATCTGCTTCGTGTGTCACTGCTTCGGATCGACCTTTCCGCCATCTTTGATTAGAAGACCGCTATGGTGGCCGACTGTTCTCACAGAAAAATTGGGCCAAATTCTTAAATATCCGAAGAAAAAGCGAACAAAAAACACTTTTTCGTTGAATAAATTTTTTATAAAAAAAATAAAAGGGATATACCGGTACTACAAATGTTTTAAAATAAATTTAACTTTGGTTTAAAAAAAAAGAAAAAAATGAAAAAACATGTTTCGGAATGAAAAAACAAAAATAAACTAGAGTATATTTACAAAAAAAAACAGTAAATAAAAAAAATAAAATAAAATCAGAGTTTTGATTTCAATACCAATTACATTTGAACTTTAAAAATGCTGTGAGAACGACCGGCCATAAGACGGCCGGTCGTTCTCATACAAAATTTTAATTGAAAACGAAATGTTTGATGACGGCCGAGTGTTCTCATAGCCCGCTATATCCGTGATCAGCGGTCTTCTAATCAAAGATGGCCGAAAGGTCGATCCCAAGCAGTGACACACGAAGCAGATCTGCGCTATGTTATGAAAAATGTCAGACGAAAGGAGATTCTGGACTTCAATTGTTCGTCGGGATTTTCTTGAGCATGCTTAGAGTTTGGGAACTTTGAGCAGAAGACTGGCTCAAAAAGGCTTAGCAGTGCAATAAGACACGACTAAGTGGGTCTTCAAATTCTGCTTTGTGGGGTGCTGTTAAACCAAGTTTACCGGGGTGGGGGGGGGTGCTCCCATATGAACAAAGGCGTACGAGGCGGGGGGGGGGGGGGGGGGGGCTCCAGCGCTCCCCAGTTTCAAAAATTTTCGACATTTTTCGGGCAAAACGCGTAGAAAAGACCAATTCCAATATATTAAAATTCTAACATGGCGCCGAGGCTTAGGGGCATAAAACAAAAGGAATTATTTATTCATCCCTAAGCCTCGATGCAAAATCTTTTGTTTTGTTCCCCCAAACCTCGGTGACATGTTAGAGTCGCGCAGGCTTGTCAACATTTTTACACTGTCACGTTGCCTGAACAAAACCATGTAGTGGCAAACGTAACACGCAACGTAGTCAACAGACTTGTGCGTGAAAATTTACAGCTTAATCGTGTGGTGCTAGAATGTCACATTGATGAATAAAGGAGGTAGAAACCTAAACACCGAGCTCAAAAGAAAAAAGCTCGTCCGAGTTGATGCAAGAAACAACCTTGGCGACAGACAACGTCTCTCTAAAGGTGGATTTCCACTGTCTCGTAATTTTTTACATGCGTAAATAAAATTAGAGACGATGTATGGAAAACTTGCGTAAACGTTTACGCAAGTCGTTCATACATTGTCTCTAATTTTTTTACGCACATAAAAAATATTACGCGACAGTGGAAATCAACCTTAAGACAAACTAATAGCCTTCAAGAAGTAAAGCTAAAGCAGTATTTGGTTTAGTCGGACAAAGATAATTATCGTATCCGTGATAAGACGAAACAATAACTTGAAATAGTTTAATGAAACAGCCAGGCCCGGCTCCACAATGTAGAATGCAAGTAAAATAAATCTCACGGTAAATCTCACCCTTTGTCTTTCTAAAGCAAATTTAGAGAGCTAAAAGAAAGTCTTGCATTAGATATGATCCAAAATAAACTACATGCAACAGCAAATGACAAATTATAGAGGTGTCAGACTCTACACGAAAGCGTCAGATAACAACGGAAATCATGCAGCCCTATGACCTCTTAACATTTGCTGTACAACGCTAAAACGGATCTATTCTTATTCATAGTCCTCCTCGTAACACAGAATTATTGCCCTTAGGAAACAAGTGCGAAGCAAGAAAACGGTCGAAAGATGGAAATCGAAAAGGGAACGGCAAATCAGTACAAATGTCACGGCACGTAGGAGTTGCGCAGGCTTGTCAACATTTTTACAATTTCCACTTCTTCGATCGATATCACCGAAAACTCCTAGCCTTCTGCTCAAAGTTCCCAAACTCCAAGCATATTCATTAAAATCCCGACGAACAGATGAAGTCCAGAATCTTCTTTCGGGATTCATTAAAATCCCGACAAACAGATGAAGTCCAGAATCTTCTTTCGCCAGAGATTTTTCACAACATAGCGCAGTTATTCTGACTTAAATCTGTTCATAGGCCTCCCAGTTACTGCTTCTGCTTAGAAGACCGCTGATCATGGATATAGCGGGCTATGAGAACACTCGGCCGTCATCAAACATTTCGTTTTCAATTACAATTTTGCATGAGAACGACCGGCCGTCTAATGGCCGGTCGTTCTCACAGCATTTTTGAAATTCAAATGTGTTTGATTTCTTTGTGTTTTTTTTTATTTACTGATTTTTTGTAAATATACTCTAGTTTATTTTTGTTTTTTCATTTCCGAAACATGTTTCTTAATTTTTTTTCTTTTTTTTTTAAACCAAAATTAAATTTATTTTAAAACATTTGTAGTATATCCCTTTTATTTTTTTATATATATTTTTTATTTTTCAGAAAAAAAAATATTCAACGAAAAAGTGTTTTTTTTCTTCGCTTTTTCTTCGGATATTTAAGAATTTGGCCCAATTTTTCTGTGAGAACAGTCGGCCACCATACAGGTGTAAACAAACAAGCTGCCGGGAGTGGGAAAAGCCATATTTCCAGCTCATTTATTGAAGATAGGTCTACATTCTAGCTGCTGGAGAGTGCAACCTTTTGCTTCGCTTTATAACAGTCAGGGGCAATTTTAGAAATATGCTAATTTTCTCTTGCATGGAAATGCAATGCTAATTTTACTCGTAGAACAAAGCTAGCACGGGAATGTAACATAAGTGCAATAAAGCCAAAAATGTTTGATAATTTCAAAACATTTTATTTATATTCAGTTGTTTCCAAAGCTTTGGCTACCTGTGGTTAGAAAACAGCTAAAAAATTAATTAAAAATTAATTAAAATTAAGCCATTTAGTCAGTTACAGTAAACTGTTTAGCAAAAAACTAAGATAAAGCAGTTAATTTGTACGCCTAGTTATGACTTTTACAATTGGTATGTGCATAGTTAGTAACTATGGTATGTGGTCTCCTTAAGTGCAAAGTAGACTACGAGTAGTCCCTCTTTTTCCTTTGTATGTCCAGTGTAAAGCTAAAATGGGCCATTCCATTTAATAGCCGCCCCCCCCCCCCCCCCCTATTGAGGGCCTTTGGTGTCTGCCCCCTCAGAAATGGCTCTTGAAGACCCACTCAGGAAATCAAAGAAAGATCAAAGTGCCGACACATTCCCCCCCCCTCCAGAAAATAGAAGAGATCAAAGCCACCAACATAGCTGCCCCCCAGGGCAGGATGGGCTATTTAGAGCTTGAGCCATGGTTCCTACCCAAATTTCCTGCCGGGTTTTCCCTACTGGGGTTTTTCCCTGCATGTTTTTTCTGGCCTCCGTCTGACAGTGCTATCTTTGTAAACTGTCGCTCAGCTCTGTTTTATCTTGTATCACACACTTAGATGTAATAAGAGGTCGTTATGTAACGTTTTGTTATAGTTCCTGGTGCTCGGCCGAAACCGCCAAAATAAACTTAATGGTTTTATTCACATCATTTACTGTGTAGTGGAGCTGAAATGAAATGCAATCCCCAACATGACACTCATCACTGAATAAAACCGGAAAAATGACGGCACAAAAGCTCTCCAAAAGTGTTAGACATCTGAAGCGATTTTGAAGTAAACTGAAATTTATTATAATTTGATTCATATTTTCCCTCCTTTTCATTGGCCCAGACCCTACCACGGTGATCTCTGACCTGGTAGTGGTTTTTAAATATATCTCAGGCTCAAGTTGTACCCTTTTTTAGTCTGCTGCATAGTTTATAGTAGTACAGGGCTCAAAATAATTTCTGTTGAGTCTCCGGTCACAATGACCAGCCAAGTATGTTTTAGCTCGGTCACATCTCATATCTGGTCGGACAAATAAAAATTGTACCCTGCAATTTTCTCCTAGCAGTCTTAAGTTAGGTCCCTTGCTAAAACAACATTGGTGTCGAACAGCAATTCAGAATCCCTATTTTTGCTGATGGAATGATTGAATGAATTCGTAGAATTGATACGTTGTAATATTCAGGACGTGCGATCCAGTGTTGACATCAATAAATACTGTAAATATTCTGCATCATTATCACATTGGTGAGCAAATAAAAGGAAAAAAAAAAACTCGCAGAAATATCACGCGTGTCAGATTACCATGTGCGAGACTTGAGCCAGATGTTGTTCGTTTTGTTCACCTTGAAAACCAAAAATTTACTATTAAAGGTCGACAAATGAAATGAACTTGAAATAAACTTTGTTTGATTTAAACTTTCACGCAAACTGAGGTGAACAAACTGGACAAAAAGAGATGAAGTATTTTCAAATTTTAATCCGTAAAATCGTGCCATAAATGATTAATTTTGTTACAGTCCGTATCAATTTAGGTTGCGATTCTCGTGACATGTGCAGGTACAGTTTTTAGTGAAATATTTACTATTTTCCATTACCTCTCTGATCGTTTTTTGATTTGAATATTTTCATTAGCTTTTCTCTATATCAGTCGCGAGAATACTGCCACCTTTCCCGTTCATTTTTGCATTCGGTAATAAAACTTCAGCTCATGTTTCCAGACATACCGCCGCATAACAATGAAAACACAACACAAAACACAAATAAACTTGAAAAGATGCGAAAGTTTTAATTGTACCTGTTACTTTTTTCTGAGCTTTGGAACTAATTTGCATGGTGGAAAAAATGAACAACTTTTTAACTTGAGTCTTGCGGTTCACGAACCCTAAGTCATTTTCCCCATGAATTTATTTTCTTTTCAGTTTAACAAAACAGCGAGCGAGGTGCATTCTGATAGTGAACAACAACACAGAAACGTTATTTCCTCCATATGGTCGTATGTGACCGGTCAACATGACTGGCAATTCGAAAGTTTGACCGGTTAAAACCCCAATCAGGCCGGACATTGTCCGTTGACCAGCCGTTATTTTCAGCCCTGTTGCTATGTTTTTCCTCCTCACCTATGGAATCTCTCATATTAGTAAAAGGCAGTAACTTCATTGACAGCAATTTTTATGAGGGTATTTTCACAAACTATTTTGAAAGAACCTTAACACCAAAGAAATAATTTGGAGCTCCGCTTTTAGGGACCGATCGTTTATTACATCCCGGGGGGCGGAGGCGGTGGTTTTGGAGGGGGGGGGGGGGGTTCAATTTTTAAACAAGATCCATTTTGGGGGGTACATTTTTATCTTGCAAGAAACGTGAGGGGGGTCAAATTTTATGACACAGCAATGGAAAACTAAAAGTTTTACAACTGGGACGATCCTAGCCTTGTTACCTTTCAGAATGCAGGAAATGGCATCTTAGAGGCCTACATTTGTAGGAAATTTTCTGGGGGAGCAGACCCCCAAAGAAACTCACGCCTTTTGCGCTTGTGCTCGCTCCCAAAACCTACCTTTTTCTATTTAAAGGGTTGGAATCTGTAGCTCTGCAATTCAGAGATATCTCTGCCTCCAGGGGTAACCAATGAACAAACTGTGGCAAAGTACATTCTTTTATCCAAATGAATGAAAATATGTGATATTAAAACATTTACAGGTGTTCTTAAGTGTTACTGGGAAAAATTTATCTGTACCTTTTTGCCAGAACATGATCCATATTTTTTAGCCAGCCAGCAATTAGAAAAAAACAACAAATGTGCAGAAATGGCACTGAAAACCATTGAAATCCACTCTTCTCAACGAGATTCAAGCCTTCGTCAAGCACTTTCTTCAGTTACCCCTCCAAGTTTCAATCGGCCAGCGCAGAAGTATTGTTTTTTTACAGTGACAACTCCCATGAGAAAACATATAATGAACCACTTTGCTAGCCAGCCAGCAACATTTGCGCTGGGGAACAGATAAAGTGAGGAACAGACTCCCTCACTCATTGGGTGGCCCGCACCTCACTGGATAGTCGCCATACTAAATGTGCACACCCGGCCCGTGTCAGGGCTTTATCATGCACCATATTATGTACCGTAACCCACTAGATAACCTACAGGTATATTAAACTATAAAAAAGAATGATAACAATTTTATTCACTCACAAACAGCTAAACTTATTGCAAACAAGGTGGAAATACAATCAATAAATGAGAGAAAAGATAAAAAAGACATTAAAAATAGGATAAAAATATGCACGTGTGAGGAACGAAGCAAAAAATTTTGCATTGTTTAAAGCATGGTCAGAAAGGGGGGTACACTTTTTAAAATTAGAATTGCGAAGGGGGGTATAATTTTCTTAAGTAATTAATTTTTGGGGGGGAAGGGGGTACATTTAAGAAACACCACACTTTTTAAAAAACCACCCCCCCCCCGGGACGTAATAAACGATCGGTCCCTTAGGCTTGGCTGAATCTATATATTATTCACGATAAACTCGGACAGTAATTGGTGCAGGCAATAATACTTTGTTGACCAAACATTCGAAAGTTGAACCGAGATTAGAGGAACTAATACTACTTTTTAATTCAAGAGATTTTCCCTAACAGTAACTCACCTTAAAATTCTGACACTTTGAACACCGCAACAAGTTCACTGCGGCCGCCATTGTCATAACTTGGTTTAACCACTTGGTAACCGTGCCTTATAAAATTAGTACCCAGTCCATCGAAGAGACTCGATTGGATTTGACAAATCTGTTTTGTTTTTTGCCGAGTTTTACTTTCTTGATTCTTTTCATAATCCCAAACGCATAAATTAATCAGGGGGTTAATTAGTAGCAAAGAACAATTTAGCTGCCGTCACTTTCAAAATTCTATGTACCACCAATTTATAGTTTCCTTCGCAGCCGTTTTGAAAAATTGAAGTAGCTATTTAAAGACGTGTTTTCCTTCATTCTGAGCAGAAATGTGATGCTTTAAAAGGAACTGTTTAGATCCCACTAACCAGACAAACGCTGGCTCTTGACAAGGATAAAGTGTATGGCTTTCCAAACCTTAAAAAATACAAAAACAAACGGTTGTTAGTGGCCAAGTACTTCAATGACGGAAAGATACATCGCAAGTCTTTTAGTGATAAATGGCGTTGTTTTATCGCGAAAAAATTAATTCCAACAACTTTTGCAGCTACCATTGTTTCCATGTAGTGAAGTATGGTAAATTTGGTTGCGTCTATGACGTCATCAATGAGCTAATTTGCATATTTTAAAAACTTTAATATTTCTGTAACAAAAAAAAGATATTTCAAAAAAGTAAGCGCAATTTTCTTCTCATGCAGACTACTAACTAATGCTTTAAAATGGCTTAGTTTGGAGACATCCGAATTTCATCATAGTAGCACTTTGTTTTATCATTAAAATCTCGAGGTTTTTATGAGCGAATAGCCAAGGAAACTCATTTTCTAATTGTTTTAGTTTACATCATTAAGCCGGGTGATAGGTTAGCAAGCTAAAGTCAAGTTTTGAAACAAAATCGAATGAAAAGATAAAAAAATAAAAGACTCAGACATTCTGAAACGCCCCTCCACCCTCCTATAAACCTTAAAGTGCATATGACACGAAATTTTTTTTCTCTTGATTCTTGTAGTTGGATATCTATGAAAGTGCTGGAAAACTGCCGCAATTACACACTGTATTGATGTTTAATATAATAATAACAACAAAATCTATATTTATTCAGGGCAAGAGAGGATAAAGGGTAAGAGAGGTAATACTCTATATGGACATTATTCCTGAGGTAATCCGTCTCAAGTTATTTTTAGAACGCACTCGAGCTCATTCTCGCGTGTATAATATTACCACGCGCGTTGAGTGGATTTGTTACGTGGTGTTTCGTGGACAAAATTTTTTCCACGTTGCAATTTCTCCGGGCGTAAGAAAGAGCAGCTTTTTTTTCGGTAGGCGGCATTCTTTCGTAAATTTAAAACACATCGCGGATGACTTCCAAAAATTCATCAATAAAGTCACACGCCAACTCGTCCAAGTCGTGTTATTCTGCTGGTAATGCGTCCTTTAATGCCGCTCTTGATGGATAAAACGCTATATTTGCCAAAGTTTCCATCTTTGTTTTTATCTGAGTATTTAGTTCTTCCCTTTTCTCTTCCAGGCTTTCACACAATTTCTCGACTTCATCCGCCGCGATGAGCTTTGCATATTTTTTCGAAACCTTTCCCTTCTTTCTGCTTTGTTTAGACTTGAGGCTTTCTGTTTTTTCTTTGATTAAGTAGCTTTCTTCTTGCTTTTATCACTAATATTTCCTGTGCAACTTTCAGAGCAGAAGCTTCCTTGTGGATTGCTGTTATGCTCGAGATCGCTGTTTTCGCTCGAACTTTCATTTGAATCTTCGACTCTAATATTTAGCTCAGCACCTAATTCTTCTAGAATCCAGGACGGACGACTCTTTTTCCATTGTCGTTTTCCAGTGTCACTTGGTGTGGAAACTTTCTTGTAATCGTTTTCGTCTACAAAACATATCTCCACGTCTTCCGCCCTTTTATTTGAGGTCGCCTCGCACAATGCGTTAGGGTTTTGCGTGGATGATCTTCGTGGGCTATCTACGTTATCAACTTTCGCGCCATATGATTGGCTATTTACTGATCCCTTTGGGATAGGGGTGATCTAAAAATAACTTGAGACGGATTACCTTTGGAATAGGACCCATATGGGGGATTTCCTCTCTCACCCTTTATCGTCTCTTGTTCAGGGTAACTAGCTTTAGTTAGGACAACTAATATCAGTGCTGACGCTCTGTGTGAATGAAATAAATACATAAAAATGCAACATATTGACCAGTTTGACGAGAGAGGGCCAAAAGGAACCAATTTTCCATGTATATCGCTTTCACTGCAAAGTATCTTCGAATATCGCAAACAATAATGATCACTTCTTGCCTTTCAATTATCCTGTCCGGCCAATGTGGAATTAATAATAGAAGTGCGAAAAAGGCTTAATTGTCTTTATAAGTATCCGGCAGGTTCTTGAGGTAATATGAATGTTCTTTTGTTTGTGTAGATACAGGATGCAAGTAACGTGACCAATCATTTCAGAAAACAGGAAAATCTTGAGTGCTGGAACATATAAGGCACAGGTGTAGGTTAATAGAAATTTCCGTCTCTGTATAATCACAAATGGAAATAGTTAAGTGAATTTCACAGCCTAACGCTTTCATTTTCTGCACTCGATAACGCAACGAAAAGCTAGTTACAGAAAATATACTTCTTAACGTTAACTGAAAAATGAGCTCGCCATTGAACACCACTCGAGGCAAATGCTTCATCGAGACTCCTATACTCTTAGTTGCCGGTGAACAAAACGTCTTGTTAGCTGTGAACATGATAGCAAACATTTTCCTAATGTTGACCGCGACTGTGGGAAACCTTTTGATTATTCTCAGCTTTGCGTTTGTGTCGTCTTTACACTCAAAGAGGAACTATCTTCTTATGGGATTGGCCTTGACCGATCTTGGAGTTGGTCTCGTGGTTCATCCATTGTATATTTTTGTGTTATTTTGCGTCTACTCCAACTCTGTACCGCACTGCAGTGTTTTGGCTGCTTACAGTGTAGCCACGTCGTTTCTAGCTGGTATTTCACTCCTGTATATAACCCTTATTGGCCTGGATAGATATCTGGCGATTCGTTTGCACCTCCGCTATCAACAACTTGTTACCGGAAAACAAACCAACATCGTTCAGATATCAGTGTGGGTGTTAAACGCGACACTAAGCCTTGTTTGGCTAGAAGGTTTCCATGTTTACTCGATGTTGGCGGCAGTAGTTGTATCAATATCCCTTGTGGTTACATTTGCTATTTATATAAAAGTATATCTGGTTGTCAAAAGGCACAAAGTCCAAATTTATGGCCAAATGAGTGCACAGATGTTTCAATTTGAAAACTGTCGTATGAAAAGACTGCGGAGATCTGCTATTAACACACTGTATGTGTTTTTCGTATTTCTGCTCTGCTATCTCCCTTTTTCTGTCACCACGACCATAAACAACGTCTCGAGCGCTCCAAACAGAGTCAATGTCTTAGTGTTCGAGTTCTCGGCAACACTGATGCTTTCAAACTCTTCCTTAAATCCATTGTTGTACTGCATACGTCTTCCAGAATTCAGAAAGGCTATCAAGAAAATGTGCCGTAGAGTACTCTGTTTGAAGTTTCCTGGCGATTAGAAAACCTTCTGACATAGAAAGAGAGCGATTTAACTTAATGTAGAACTCATCTACAATGTCCTTTAGTTTGGTGAGGAAACGCGAATATAGAGGCCTTTGTAATGGAAACCCAATGCATTCAGTTTAGTGTCTTATCACTTCGAATGGTTGTTTGCAGTACTTTTGGAGGCTGAAAACTGCTTTCAGTACTATCTACACATATAATCAATATAATTTGCTAAGCCGATACTTTTTATTACCATTATGACGGTATGCAAAGCCGTCCTCTTTAAACACGGCCAAACTGCTTCGACAATAACTGTTTGATGCCTTTCTTTCGAACACAGTCCTGCCGAAAATCGACGAAAACCTCGCTGGCGGCCGGCGGTTTTATTCAGCACTTCGGGATTCCCAGAGTAACAGGAACCGGAAAAAATCGGGACAATTTTCGCAACATTACATAACCCACCGGTTTCAATAGAAATCAATCAAAGAAACAGGAGCAACTGTGAAGGAGTGCATGTGCATTACTTCTCGATAATTCTAAAACTAGGATTTCTATGATTGTAACAACCAGAATTGTAGAACCGTCAATTTTTACAGTCTAACTGACTGTTGTCTTTTTCAGTTTGAAACGAACCATCACAGTTTTTCGCCAAATCGCGATCGGCTCCAGTCACTTTGTACACCTGTGTTTAAGGCCCTGTTTACAAGGAGGAAGGGTAACCCTAGTGCCAGGGTTACCCGAGCAAGAGGGTTACAGTCTTTCCCGTAAAACCGTGAACACCAGAAAAAATTTCTGGAATGTTTATTGTGTAGTGACCAATCGCAACAAAGTTCAGGACACGCGAACAAACCTCAAAACCACAAACTAATGACCGTTGCTGTTTGCGGTTTAGTTTTCTCACACCTGATTGGCTTTTTCTTTGTAACACAATAACATTCCATAAACATTTCTGGTGTTCACGGTTTTACGGGAAAGATTGTAAAATAGCCCGGGTTTACCCGGCTAACCCTAGTTACCTTTTAAACACGACGAAAGAAAAAGGAGGAATTGTGTGAGTGCTGGGGTGACCCGCCTTCATGGGTAACCCCCTCTCCTTGTATAACACAGTAGCACCGTCGCTTCAGTTGCATTGTTTATTTATTTGGTGCCCTCTTTGTACTCGGCCGATTTCAGAATAATTGTTTTGTCCCACCTTTTGTTTATTTTTGAGGAAGTATTCCATTCAGCGAATCTTTAGTGAACTCATGTGCAAGAGGTGTTTTCCATTTTACGCTGTCAATTTCACAGTGCCACAGATACACAGAATCATGACGTCGGAATAAAAACGATAATCGGTGAGCGGGTCAGAATCACTGTCCATAAACACAACAGCTAGGATCTCTTCTGATTTAGACGTTATTTATATTTGCCTTAAGATCAAACAAGAGAGACTTGTCTAAAATGGTAATCGTTAGAGCTATTCAAATAATACATACAGCTGTATTCTGCATAAGCCACAGTACATGATGGCGAATTTCAGCTCAGGCTGAAATTTCATATTTCAATTTCAGCCCGATCGAGCTGATGGTGTAATCGAAAACTCCTTTTAAGGAGATTTCATTTCTGGAAGGCAAGCTGAAATCTTGGCTTGGACTGAAATTAAATTTGCCCTGGAGCCCATGGGCTCCTGATTTGCCATGTAATCAGGCTCTTAGAATCGGACTCTGTGAAACTAAGCGTTATTTCGTCAGGTAAAGCGCGCCTTCCATAACTGAACTAAGCGTCCCCGGGTCTTAAATTGCAATTGGAATATTATACTTTTAAATTAATCTAGGGAGGTAAATCGATTTTTCGTTAAATGAGAAGTTTTATTGTACATCTCAAAGAAACCTTTTAGCTCCAGTGCTGATTAAATGATCACAGTTCGTCTTTCTGATCAACGAGTTAGTTGGGTCAGCATCATATATCGGTTGAACTGATTAGAAGTTTTTTCGGGTTCATTCAAAGAGCTCTGTTATGGTCTGCAAATCTTCAAAAGTTTAGCTATAATCTTAGCTTAATCTTTCCACCTATTAATCTTCCTCATTTGACTTCTTAGTTTATTGTTACCTCACTGGCGTTTTTCTATCTAGATAAGATAATAGATTCAAGGTTTCTAAATGTTATACTTATTAAAAATGTGTTACCACATCCTCTGACAATCCTTTCATACTGTTGTAGTCACTCTGTAAAACTGTGATATTCCATGTTGCCTTGTGTTTGAAGTTGGCCTATCATAATATAAATTGCTCTCAACTTGCAAAGTGTTGACATCCACATTAAGCGACAATTTGGTGTTGCCGTTCCATCTGCCAAACCATGTCGTTACATTTATCTTTGCGTTTGTCTTAACGACAACTGTATCCGCAGCTGATCCAAGCTCAGGCAAGGACGATGGTTTTCTGCACTGCTTAGTGGGCACTTCACTCGAACTAGAATCCCACAAAGGAACTTGAGGGATATTGCTAACGAACCGATTCTGCATCATTTTGCAGCATATCGCTGTTATGGCTTTTCTAAAGTTTGGCAGTCTTAGCGCGTAAATGAAAGGATTTATTGAGCTGGGAAACAAAATAGACACAAACTGGAAATCTCTGAAGATATGAATTGTTCGACAGTCACAAGCCGAGCAAAAGTTTAACACGTAACTAAATGACAAGGGAGGTAAAGTTAAGACAAGAAACGCACCAAGAAAAAACAGAAATGTTTTCGTCACCCGTGCATCGCGCTGGGCTAGACTTGTTTTTAATTTCTCACCATCCGCAAGAGTTTGTAGCTGCTTTCGCTGAGTTTGAAGGCTACGATAGATCTTATGGTTTACAAACGATAAAATGAGCAACGTGAAAAGAAGGGTTCCGTTGGAAAACACGAAGGTATATATTATAAAGTCTACGTAAAGGTACGTAAAAGGACAAACCACCGAAATTAGCCAAATTACCAGAGACGCTCTCTTGACTTGCAAAGATTTTAGCTTCAAGCGGTATTTCATGGGAGACGTAACACAAACGTATCGATCCAAACTCAAAGCCGCAATACCCAATACAGAAGCTGTACATGAAATGAAGAAGGAAAGATGTAAAGCCTTAATCAATGCGTTTAACGTTATACCCATTCCTTCCAGTGTATGGTAAGCTATGGACATAGGAAGCACTGCTAAGGCCTACAACAAGATCAGCAGCTGCAATATTTAACAAGAACAGATTGAAGGGCGATCGCAATGTCTTGTATGGATCTTTGACAACTGCGAGACAAATAACAAGGTTCCCAGGCACTGTAATTAACACAAGGAGTGAAGAAACTGCCGATGTGATGAATGAAAGCGTTTGAGGTGCTGCTGAATTGCGGCATTCTGGTGGCCCTCCGAAGACCATCTTGTCACAAGTTTGACATATTCTGTTCTAATGCTCTGGGAGGTGGCGATTATTAAACTGGAATATGATCGACATGATATACATATGACCTGAGGAAATGCAAATATTCTGCTTTGGTAGAAAATATTGACAAATGTACAGTGTCTGTTTATGGGATTTTACCAGTATCTTTTACGCTATGATATTGAGCAACGATCTCCTTTATAATGAATATTTAGCCAAACAAGCCCTCTAACACAATTTTGGATTATTGCCTTTTGACATTAAAAAAGATTACGAACCGAAAATAATTGAGATATTTTTTCTTATTTTGCCGAACAAAATATCAGGCGAGGCCATCATGAATTAGTCGTGCTGTATTCAATTTCATTATTCCGGTTGTCTTCAAATATATACATGAGAGTTATTTATTGGTTAATTTCAGCAGAAAGGAAAATTGACAGGATGCTTTAATATTAACTAACCAGTCGGTTATTTAATATTGGTTAGTTAATATTAACTAACCAATCGTTTGGAAAAAATTAAACACTTTAATTTAAAATGTTTTGACAAGTTCTAAATCTCCCTAAGATATGCAACAATTAAAATAAGTGATGTTATAGGGAAAAGTGTTATTTCTACGGCAATATTAGGTAATGACAAAAAATTTTAAATTGAAGTAAAGATATTCACAATATGTTCCCTTGAATGGTGTTCTTTATTCTTGCTAACACTTTATAACCTCTGCTCAATTTGTTTAAATGTGCTCTTCATTTTGCTTAGGATATTTTTTTTAGCTGATTGAGTATAATCATTTTCTGCACTCGATAACGCAACGAAAAGCTAGTTACAGAAAATATACTTCTAAACGTTAACTGGCAAAATGAGCTCGCCATTGAACACCACTCGAGGCAAATGCTTCATCGAGACTCCTATACTCTTAGTTGCCGGTGAACAAAACGTCTTGTTAGCTGTGAACATGATAGCAAACATTTTGCTAATGTTGACCGCGACTGTGGGAAACCTTTTGATTATTCTCAGCTTTGCGTTTGTGCCGTCTTTACACTCAAAGAGGAACTATCTTCTTATGAGATTGGCCCTGACCGATCTTGGAGTAGATCTCGTGGTTCATCCATTGTATATTTTTGTGTTATTTTGCGTCTACTCCAACTCTGTACCGCACTGTAGTGTTTTGGCTGCTTACAGCATAGCCACGTCGTTTCTAGCTGGTATTTCACTCCTGTATATAACCCTTATTGGCTTGGATAGATATCTGGCGATTCGTTTGCACCTGCGTTATCAACAACTTTTTACCGGAAAACAAACCAACATCGTTCAGATATCAGTGTGGGTGTTAAACGCGACACTAAGCCTTGTTTGGCTAGAAGGTTTCCATGTTTACTCGATGTTCGCGGCAGTAGCTGTATCAATATCCCTTGTGGTTACATTTGCTATTTATATAAAAGTATATCTGGTTGTCAAAAGGCACAAAGTCCAAATTTATGGCCAAATGAGTGCACAGATGTTTCAATTTGAAAACTGTCGTATGAAAAGACTGCGGAGATCTGCTATTAACACACTGTATGTGTTTTTCGTATTTCTGCTCTGCTATCTCCCTTTTTCTGTCACCACGACCATAAACAACGTCTCGAGCGCTCCAAACAGAGTCAATGTCTTAGTGTTCGAGTTCTCGGCAACACTGATGCTTTCAAACTCTTCCTTAAATCCATTGTTGTACTGCATACGTCTTCCAGAATTCAGAAAGGCTATCAAGAAAATGTGCCGTAGAGTACTCTGTTTGAAGTTTCCTGGCGATTAGAAAACCTTCTGACATAGAAAGAGACCGATTTGAACTTAATGTAGAACTCATCTACAATGTCCTTTAGTTTGGTGAGGAAACGCGAATATAGAGGCCTTTGTAATGGAAACCCAATGCAGTCAGTTTAGTGTCATGTCACTTCGAATGGTTGTTTGCAGTACTTTAGGAGGCTGAAAACTGCTTCCAGTACTCTCTACATATATAATCAATATAATTTGCTAAGCCGATACTTTTTATTACCATTATGACGGTATCCAAAGCCGTCCTCTTTAAATACGGCCAGACTGCTTCGACAATAACTGTTTGATGCCTTCCTTTCGAACACAGTCCTGCCGAAAATCGACGAAAACCTCGCTGGCGGCCGGCGGTTTTATTCAGCACTTCGGGATTCCCAGAGTAACAGGAACCGGAAAAAATCGGGACAATTTTCGCAACATTACATAACCCACCGGTTTCAATAGAAATCAATCAAAGAAACAGGAGCAACTGTGAAAGGGGTCCATGTGCATTACTTCTCGATAATTCTAAAATTAGGATTTCTATGATTGTAACAACCAGAATTGTATAAGCCTTAGTTTTTAAAGTCTCTGATTATAACAACCAGAATTGTGGAACCGTCATTTTTTACAGTCTAATTGACTGTTGTCTTTTTCAGTTTGAAACGAACCATCACAGTTTTTCGCCAAATCGCGATCGACTGCAGTCACTTTGTGCACCTGTGTTTAAGGCCCTGTTTACAAGGAGGTAGGGTAACCCTAGTGCCAGGGTTACCCTAGCAAGAGGGTTACAGTCTTTCCCGTAAAACCGTGAACACCAGAAAAAATTTCTGGAATGTTTATTGTGTAGTGACCAATCGCAGCAAAGTTCAGGAAACGCGAACAAACCTCAAAACCACAAACTAATGACCGTTGCTGTTTGCGGTTTAGTTTTCTCACACCTGATTGGCTTTTTCTTTGTAACACAATAACATTCCATAAATATTTCTGGTGTGCAGGGTTTTACGGGAAAGATTGTAAAATAGCCCGGGTTTACCCGGGTAATCCTAGCTGCACGACGAAAGGAAAAGGAGGAATTGTGTGAGTGCTGGGGTGACCCGCCTGCATGGGTAACCCCCTCTCCTTGTATAACACAGTAGCACCGTCGCTTCAGTTGCATTGTTTATTTATTTCGTGCCCTCTTTGTACTCGGCCGATTTGAGAATAATTGCTTTGTCCCAGCTTTTGTTTATTTTTGAGGAAGTATTCCATTCAGCGAATCTTTAGTGAACTCATGTGCAAGAGGTGTTTTCCATTTTACGCTGTCAATTTCACAGTGCCACAGATGCACAGAATCATGACGTCGGAATAAAAACGATAATCGGTGAGCGGGTAAGAATCACTGTCCTTAAACACAACAGCTAGGCTCTCTTCTGATTGAGACGTTATTTATATTTGCCTTAAGATCAAACAAGAGAGACTTGTCTAAAATGGTAATCGTTAGAGCTATTCAAATAATACATACAGCTGTATTCTGCATAAGCCATAGTACATGATGGCGAATTTCAGCTCAGGCTGAAATTTCATATTTCAATTTCAGCCCGATCGAGCTGATGGTGTAATCGAAAACTCCTTTTAAGAAGATTTCATTTCTGGAAGGCAAGCCGAAATCTTGGCTTGGACTGAAATTAAATTTGCCAAACTAAGCGTTATTTCTTCAGGCAAAGCGCGCCTTCCATAACTCAACCAAGCGTCCCCGGGTCTTAAATTGCAATTGGAATATTATACTTTCAAAATAATCTAGGGAGGTAAATCGATTTTTTGTTGTACATCTCAAAGTTACCTTTTAGCTCCAGTGCTGATTAAATGATCACAGTTCGTCTTTCTGATCAACGAGTTAGTTGGGTCAGCATCATATATCGGTTGAATTGATTAGAAGTTTTTTCGTGTTCATTCAAAGAGCTCTGTTATGGGCTGCAAATCTTCAAAAGTTTAGCTTTAATCTTAGCTTAATATTACCACCTATTAATCTTCCTCATTTGACTAGCTTTAGTCAGGACAACTAATATCAGTGCTGACGCTCTGTGTGAATGAAATAAATACATAAAAATGCAACATAAACGAAAGGACAAAAAAAGCTAAGCTCTGCATTCATGTTTGACCAATTTGACGAGAGAGGGCCAAAAGGAACCAATTGTCCATGTATATCGCTTTCACTGCAAAGTATCTTCGAATATCGCAAACAATAATGATCACTTCTTGCCTTTCAATTATCCTGTCCGGCCAATGTGGAATTAATAATAGAAGTGCGAAAAAGGCTTAATTGTCTTTATAAGTATCCGGCATGTTCTTGAGGTAATATGAATGTTCTTTTTTGTGTAGATACAGGATACAAGTACCTTGACCAATCATTTCAAAAAATAGGAAAATCTTGAGTGCTGGAACATATAAGGCACAGGTGTAGGTTAATAGAAATTTCCGTCTCTGTATAATCACAAATGGAAATAGTTAAGTGAATTTCACAGCCTAACGCTTTCATTTTCTGCACTCGATAACGCAACGAAAAGCTAGTTACAGAAAATATACTTCTTAACGTTAACTGGCAAAATGAGCTCGCCATTGAACACCACTCGAGGCAAATGCTTCATCGAGACTCCTATACTCTTAGTTGCCGGTGAACAAAACGTCTTGTTAGCTGTGAACATGATAGCAAACATTTTCCTAATGTTGACCGCGACTGTGGGAAACCTTTTGATTATTCTCAGCTTTGCGTTTGTGTCGTCTTTACACTCAAAGAGGAACTATCTTCTTATGGGCCCGGATTGGCATTGACCGATCTTGGAGTAGGTCTCGTGGTTCATCCATTGTATATTTTTGTGTTATTTTGCGTCTACTCCAACTCTGTACCGCACTGCAGTGTTTTGGCTGCTTACAGTGTAGCCACGTCGTTTCTAGCTGGTATTTCACTCCTGTATATAACCCTTATTGGCTTGGATAGATATCTGGCGATTCGTTTGCATCTGCGCTATCAAGAACTTGTTACCGGAAAACAAACCAACATCGTTCAGATATCAGTGTGGGTGTTAAACGCGACACTAAGCCTTGTTTGGCTAGAAGGTTTCCATGTTTACTCCATGTTCGCGGCAGTAGTTGTATCAATATCCCTTGTGGTTACATTTGCTATTTATATAAAAGTATATCTGGTTGTCAAAAGGCACAAAGTCCAAATTTATGGCCAAATGAGTGCACAGATGTTTCAATTTGAAAACTGTCGTATGAAAAGACTGCGGAGATCTGCTATTAACACACTGTATGTGTTTTTCGTATTTCTGCTCTGCTATCTCCCTTTTTCTGTCACCACGACCATAAACAACGTCTCGAGCGCTCCAAACAGAGTCAATGTCTTAGTGTTCGAGTTCTCGGCAACACTGATGCTTTCAAACTCTTCCTTAAATCCATTGTTGTACTGCATACGTCTTCCAGAATTCAGAAAGGCTATCAAGAAAATGTGCCGTAGAGTACTCTGTTTGAAGTTTCCTGGCGATTAGAAAATCTTCTAAAATAGAAACAGACCGATTTAAACTTAATGGAGGAAACGCGAATATAGAGGCCTTTGTAATGGAAACCCAATGGATTCAGTTTAGTGTCTTATCACTTCGAATGGTTGTTTGCAGTACTTTATGAGGCTGAAAACTGCTTCCAGTACTCTCTACACATATAATCAATATAATTTGCTAAGCCGATACTTTTTATTGCCATTATGACGGTATCCAAAGCCGTCCTCTTTAAATACGGCGAGACTTCTTCGACAATAACTGTTTGATGCCTTTCTTTCGAACGCAGTCCTGCCGAAAATCGACGAAAACCTCGCTGGCGGCTGGCGGTTTTATTCAGCACTTCGGGATTCCCAGAGTAACAGGAACAGGAAAAAATCGGGACAATTTTCCCAACATTACATAACCCACCGGTTTCAATAGAAATCAATCAAGGAAACAGGATTAACTGTGAAGGGGTGCATGTGCATTACTTCTCGATAATTCTAAAATTAGGATTTCTATGATTGTAACCAGAATTGTATAAGCCTTAGTTTTTAAAGTCTCTGATTATAACAACCAGAATTGTAGAACCGTCAATTTTTACAGTCTAATTGACTGTTGCCTTTTTCAGTTTGGAACGAACCATCACAGTTTTTCGCCAAATCGCGATCGACTGCAGTCACTTTTTACACCTGAGTAGTAAGTGCCTGCGCTTTGGGGCACAACCAATCAGAATCGAGTACTTTTTGAATGGACCAATCAGGAGGCCGTATTTCAAACACGTGACTTTTTAAACCGCGAATTGCGTCAGCAAAAACGTGACAAGCCAATGAACCAATCAGGAGACAGTATTCAAATTTTAATGGTCACACAATACATGTCACGCAAGTTGTAACGAGTTCAATGGTCACACAAATACATGTCACGCAAAAAAACCTGGTAACGAGTTCAATAACGAGTTCAATAACGAGTAACGAGTTCAATGTCACGCAATGTCAAGACTTGTTCTTCTTGATGAATTTGAATGGTACATTTTTTTACCATCTTTTCCCAGAATTTCTCACAAGCGAGTGCGGGATGATTTTTCACTTGCGTTTTCCATGCTCTCCATCCTGCTCGGAACGCTTGGCCGAAGTTGTGCAAATTCATCGGGATGTTGCCGATGCTGGGATCTTCCATGCACTTTTGGATGACGAACTTTGACACGGTTTCCCTGTACATCAACAATTCCCTTGTGATTATTACGAACTCTTGATCCATCACGAATTTGGTGTTTAATCTGATGATCATTTTGACTGGATCGTTTTCGTCATTGTCCACTGTGTTTGCAGCCTCTGCCCTCATTTTTTCACCTGCGTTGTCTTCTGTTTTTTGTTGTCTGTCTCCTCCATTTCGTCTTCCGATTCTGGAACCGTTTCGTTTGCCTCCAGCTGCTCTTCTTCTTCGTCGTCTGAATCAGTCAATACGGTTTTGACCCAGGCCTCCAGTTTTTTCTCTTCTTGTTTTTGTTTGTCGTAAACGTTCTTTACTTTTTGTATCAGCTCCTGCATTTCTTGTATCTTTGCTCATCTCCAATCTCGCCTTGATCCGGTGTTTGTTTCAACTCTTCGGTCAAGGCATCTGTCTTCTTCCTCAGTCTCAACTGAGATTTGACTTTTTCTACTCCCTGCATCAACAAGACAGCATTTTTACTGCATATTTTGTTGCATGCGCTCTCCTCGTAATCTGTGTATTCGCTTACGTCTGTCATGGAATCTGCGTTGGTGATCAGCGAATTGGCATCGCTTGCCGTTGACTCTGCATCGTCTTCTTCCCATGCGGGCGCTAACACCAGCGTTCCTTTTTCTTTATATATGTTTTCTTTATCTATGTCTTCCACCCAGTCTTCTCCTGATGTTGTTGCTTTTGCCCACTCGTCTGACATGTTTCTCTCTGCTCGCTTTGAGTTGATGTATCCACTCTGCTTGCGTTCTTTATATAGTTATTGCGATGACGTATTTTGTCACGTGGAGGGTGACTGATGGTGGGGGTGGGGGTATCCCCCCTTTTAATTGACCAATCAGGAACCAGCTCCTGGTCTATATAAGTGGAGACCTGACTTTGTTTGTTTGCGATGGCGTTGTCTAGAAGGAGTCGACGATTGGCAGGACTTGGCCCTGAGAAAGAGATGTATAGTGACATTTGTTTTATTTGTTTGTTGCCCCTCGATGTCGGTTCGTTGTCTAATTGCAAGGCGTTGGACTGTTGCGGTAAATTCCTTCATAAGAGATGTTATGAGAATTTTAGTGCTCGTCCTCGCGTGGCTTGTGGGCATTGTCGGAAACCGATTCTTTGTGCGTCTGATGAATCGCCGGAAGACCCTGAGCAACATGCAGAGATGGCCCTGCGACGCATCGAACTTTATCGTCGGGAACGACTTTATCGTTCGTTCCATGCACCTGGAACTGTGTCGTACAGCATGGTGAGTATTTGTTGTTGTTATTGTGGGCGAGCGCAAAGAATAGTGGGATCGATTGTTTTTTGGTTTTTGTTTGCAGATACCTCATCCATTTGACGAGGATGTTTGGCTTAAACTATTGGAGATAGCTGAACAGATTGTCAACAGTAGACACTTGATTGATCGCCATCACCGCGTTGTCATCAGAGGCGAGGTGTACTCGTACCATGAACTTGATGCTACAGACGAGCTATACATCGAGGAAATTTTACGTAGGTTTTCCACTTTTATTTTTCATCCGCGATTTATTCGTCGGTATGGGTTTATTCGCACCGTGTGTTTTCATTTGAATTATTATTTGTTGGAGAGTGCCGCGTTTTTGTTTTGTAGTAACATGAGTTGGTATCATTATAGTTCGGATCATGTGTGGTGATGATTTTCGTTTGTTGTTTTTTAGGTAATTTTATAGCTGAAGAATTGTTAATGCCAGAGAGATATTGCACTGATTTTGTTTTTGAATGTAATTATTCGGGTTGTTTTGATTTTGACTTTTACGAGTGTGATTCTGTTATTTTTTTTTAATCGTTTTATTTTCAATATCGGAGATTGTAACCAGACCTTGTCTCTCGTTTTCCTAGGTGGTTTTGTGCGTCACATATGTTTTAATAGATTTCGTACTGCGTCTATTGTGATTGACTTTGTTTGGCATAGAGAGTTTATACCGTGGTTGACTGATGAAACACGACATGAATATGTGATTGAAATGTATGATTTGCGTGTTCGTTTCGTTCCCGAAGATGACGTGTGGGTGTATGAACGCACTCTTTGATCAAAGTGTCTTTTTTTTAGGTGATTTTGTGCAAATGGTTTGCGATAGGAGATTTTCGCTCGATTACATTGATTTTCAATTTACATGGATGGATGGAATGGATGGAATGTTTTTTCCTTTCGATGGTCTTTTTTTCGTTCTCTGCGACATATTTGGCGTATGAGACCAGTTAGATTGTGAGAGGCGATGTGAGAATTTAGTTTTTTTTTTTTCGTTGTAGGTCATTTTATGAACACTGTGTTGTTTGGAAGATTGCAGTCTTTCAATGTTGTATTTGAAATTCAATACTATGATCGATTTCGTTATATCAATTTCATTGTTGGTTTTCCTATTTTACCTACTACATTATTTTATGCTCGCATAACTTGGTACGAATGGATGCGAAGACAAGACACGCAATAGTAGTAGTAGTTACAAAGTTACAACAAAGTGAAGATTAAAGATGAAGTTTCAACTTGACTTGTATGATTTTTTTGACAATCCTTTCTGTTATGGTCTTGCGTCCGGGTAACTTATTGATTGCTTTTATCATATTTTTGTCTGCTTTCCATTTGTCTTTTAAAGTCTTTGCATGATTGTAATCGATGTCGTGTTGTTTGGCAATTCTGTCCAGTCGATTGATTCCCTTGTCTCCTTGTTTCAATCTCTTGGCTAAATGAGTACCGGGTCCCATGAACTGATAACCAGGCCAGTGAAATTCTATTCCGATCTTGCCTAATAAACTTTGAATGTCAAATCCTCCTCTTTTTTTCTTTGCGTTAGTCCTCGTCGTCATCGTCGTCATCGTCGTAGTGTAAGGGTCTGCGTAGTTTTTTTCCTTTGGCCCAATCTTGCCAACCAGGTCCAGGTTTTAACTTTTCTGCTTCCGTTTTTCTTTTTCTTCTTCTTTTTGGCGGCTCTTCATCCTCCTCGTCATCTTCGTCATCATCCTCGTCGTCGTATGCGGTAGCTGCCTTTGTACTTAGTTTTTCTTTAATCTCTTCGAATCTTTTTTTCAATTCTTTTGCTTTTTTCGTTATTGCAGGCACGGGAGTGGAAGGTTCCATTTTTGGTTCCATTTTTGGTTCCTTGTACAGCAGGTGTTTTCTTTGTGCTTTTGATGACTTGTTTCAGTAGGTTTTCTAAAGGGGTGTATAACAAGGCGTCGTCGTCGTCGTCGTCGTCGTCGTCGTCATCTTCCCCTGTGGCTGATGCGGGTCCCGCCCGCAAAGGACCTTGTCTGATTTTTTTGGTTAACCGTCCTATTTCTCTTGCCATTGGTTTAATTTTTTTGACGGCGATACCTGGAGGAATGCGTTTGGATTGAGAGATGAGTTGTTTTTCTGCAGACATGCGAGCCGCTTTTTTTAACAGAGCACTCTCTGTCAATTTGCCTTTGTAATGATTTGTCAGTTTATCCATCTCGTTGGCAGGCACCATTATTACTCCTTCCGTCATTTTCGAA
Source organism: Blastomussa wellsi (assembly GCA_947652115.1). Classification (NCBI taxonomy): domain Eukaryota; kingdom Metazoa; phylum Cnidaria; class Anthozoa; order Scleractinia; family Plerogyridae; genus Blastomussa; species Blastomussa wellsi. Next base: position 8,598,154 of record OX393565.1, on the reverse strand, counting down.
GTGTTGCTTTAATAAGTTCTCGTAACAGGTTTGCCAGTAGATTGCTTCTTCATCCAAGTCTTTGATTTCTTTCTTCCAATTTCGTCTTGCCTCGTTGCACTCGTTGCACAAATTTACCGTTTTTCCTGGTGGTGTGGTGACTCTTATCTCTTGACAGGTCAGGCACGTCCTTTCGTCGTTGTATTTGTATGCCAAATGCTCTTGCAAGAGTTTGTCGTGGGTTTTATGGCAATGGTCGATCGTTTCTTGCAATTCCATGTTCCTGTCATTGGCTTCTTTCAATAATTTGACGAGCATGCTGTTGGTTTCGTGTAACGCGTTTATCCTTTTTTGCATCGACATGCTTTGAAAGTGTCTCTTAAACCTGACCAAAATCCTTCTCCCTTTTGACTTAGCAGATGTTCTCTTCGTCGCTTCACCGAGTTTTTGCGTTTCCCTATTTCTCGCAACTTTGTTTTATGTCTTCCCAGTTTCTTGACCAGTGAGGGTGACACGGGAATGTTCTTTTTTAGAAGATTCAAGACCATTTCGCTGACAGCGTTGATTTGATCAGAATTGGCGTGCGTTAACATATCTTGCCGTTTGTATCGATTGCTTTCGTTTAGTATGCTTTCCAAGAAAGGTCTTTGACGTATTATCCTCTTCATACTTCCCACGGTGCTGCACGTCGATTATAACTGCCAGTTACGCCTATTGCTCCCATCCTCTTATACCTTTTATCTTTTGCTAATTTGTATCCCATTTCGGCTGCGCCTGCGAGTATGGATGGTAGTCCTCCTCCACGCTGCTTTTTCTTCCTTTTTGTGCTCCTTCTTTTTGGTTTTATTTTTCGTTTTTTTGCTCTCTTCATCGCCGTCGTCTTCGTCGTTTTGGTTTACTGGTTTGAGATGTCAATCCTCGTCTCACACCGTGATCCACTGCGCCTTGCAAGGCACCTAACGCTGCTGATTTTGCTAATGATTTGCCTCCACTGATCAAAACTGGAAGAAGTGATGCTAGCGATGATGCACCTCCTCGTTGACTTATTCTTCGTCTTCTTCTTCTTCTTCTTCGTACTATCCGTCTGGCCATCGCGACATGAACTGATGCTTATACTGCTGTTGCCATGCTTTTATCCTCTCGTGAGTTGCCGAATCGACGTTCGTACTCTCTCACGCATTTGTCTGACACGGGTGGAGCAAAATCCGTGACCGTGTCGTCTAGGGTTTGCATCTTGATCAAGAATCCGTCCAATTCATCTATCTTTAGACCGCGTGCGTAGGTTCTCAATTCGATCAACGTTTTGTAGTAGGTGGTGTAGGCGAAATGACTCATGTCGACTTTGAAAGAAAACTTTTTGAAATCATTCCATCCTTTGACCATGGTGCCTACCGCCGACAAACACGCGGTCACGATGGTGTTTTGTAATACGGATCCGACGACTATCCCTGCTGCCACTACGAGCAAAGCCAATCCGTTCAAACATGCGTGATACCATTTGAAATGATAAAACATTTGTCGATGACACCACCACTGCTTGTGGTAAAAAGCAAATAATTCATTTGACTTTTGCGATGCTTCCATGTTTTCAATTGCTCACTCTCGTCGAAGTGCGACGTACGGCAGGTCTACCGCCGTCTTTGTATGTCTTTGTTCAAGTCGAACAAGGAACCATTATATTCAACTCTCTCACCAGTTGAACATTTTCTACTTTTCGGTCTCTTTTCGGTTTTTCAATGCTTTTCCTGAAGAATGGCGCAAAATATTAAAAACAAATAAAAACTCTATCTCTTCAAAAACTCATGATCTAATCCAAACTGATTTCAAGTTACGTATTGAAGGGAAAAAAGTCAATTTCCAAAATCTTAAATCAAAGTCATTATATGACAGTTATGTTTCTAAGATATCCAGTATACCAACAGCGCAAAAGAAATATAACGAAGCTTTCAGCACACACACATTTCAGTTGGATTGGGAAAAGATATATCTACTGCCCTTCAAAACAACATTGGATACTAAATTAAGAGAATTCCAATATAAAATATTAAACAGGATCTTATACACGAACAAGATGCTGTTTAAGTTCAAAAAAGTAAATTCTCCCTTGTGCGATTTTTGTGAAAAGGAGTTGGAGACCATAGAACATCTCTTTTTCCATTGTACAAAAGTAAGCATGTTTTGGAATGATTTAAAGTCTGTACTTGATTCTTTTAATATAATTATTAGGTTTGATATCATGAATGTCCTTTTTGGGATCTTAGATACAGATAATATAAGCATTCTAGTCAATTACATCATTCTTGAAAGCAAATATTTTATTTACCGCTGTAAGTTAAATAAGGGCTGTTTATGTAAGTCGATAAATTTAAAAAAAACCTTTCAAACCGAACGTTTTATCGCGAAAAGAAACAACAAAATCCATTTCCATGATAACAAATGGAAGCCGTTACTCCCATTAATACAACAGTAGCTGTTATCCAAACTTCGTTTTTCTAATACTCCCTGTATTACTCTGTATTTTAAGTGCTAGCTGAATAGGTTATGTAAGCATTGTAGTGTAGTGCAGTGTAGTTTATTTATTTATTTATTCTATTTTCTTTATTTTTTTTTTATTTTTTTTTCTTCTCTTCTTTGTAGTTTGTAATGTAAGGTAGTTGTTGTAAATTTTGTAATGATTTGTATGTTTCGATCTGTATCTTGTTTGTACTATACCTGTAAAAGGAAATAAATAAATAAAATACAAAAAAAAAATGTCGTTGTTATGTTATTGGTGGTTGTGATACCCGCGATTCTTCTTCCAGAAGCAGTTTGTTGTTGATCGTTTAGTAAAATCTGCAATTGTCTTTGTAAATCGTCTTGTTGCATTCTTGTTACTCTGCGTGGAGCATCTGGTGAAGCAAGTGACGAAGGCGGTGTACTGCTAACGTCACTACCTCTTCTGTTGCGTGGTGTTTTACCAATGCTTCTCAAATATCGTCTGCTGGGTGGAGGTTGTGATGGGCGTCTTGGAGTTGTTGTTTTGTAAGCTGCGGTTGTTGCAGCAGTTCTTCTGCCAGTGGGAGTTCGTGGAGCCGGCGAGGTGCTGCTTCCTACACCCACTGAAGTTCTTGACACATCGGACGATCGAGGTGAGGATGTACCTACACCTGGTGCTGCTGGTGCAGCTGGTGCTGGTGATAGTACGGGTGTAGGTGGCGATCGATTGAAAGGTGAGAGTTCAAACTGCTGCAGAATCCCCGAATCGCTACCAAGGGGTGATGCTTCCATCATGGCCTGTTGAATGATATCGGGTGAACTTCCTACTCCTATGTTTTTTTTATTTTTTTTTATTTATTTATTTTTTTTTTTATTTTTAATTTTTTTTTTTATTTTAGTTATTACACAAATCGACTACTTTTACATATCTTATTTGCTATATGAAATACAACACTCATAACGAGGATACATAACACATTATTTTAAAAATACTTATGGAATACTTACAAAAACTCATTATTTTAAAATACTATATGTATCTCACACACAAAAAAGCACTCGTTTAAAAATTAATTTGCGATTTGGCTTTGCTTTTCTCGATGAATAATTTACTCTTCAGAAAAACAAGGAAAACTTCGAAGTAATATGGGTCTTTCTCTCGCGAAGCACAATAGATGTAATACTTAGCGATTATTAAGCAGAGGTTTAAACCAAGACGTTCACTGAGATTGTTTGTAAAGCCGTAAATGACGACTTGTTCATTTAAGGTGATAGAGTCGTCATTTATAACATTCCACCAATTGCAAAAAGTTTCCCAAAAAGTTTGCACGTCTGGACATAGTACAAATAGATGCTTTAAAGTTTGTTTTTGGTCACAAAGATGACACTTGTCCTGTTGAATTATCTTATCTCTGAAAAGTGTTGCATTAGTTGGGAGGATGTGATGCACAACCTTAAATTGGAAAATAGCAAGTCTAATATCCTTTGTCACTCTGAAAGGAATAGTATAAATGGTTTCAATAGCTTGTTTATTAAGATTTGCCTGTACCATTCTTTGCTCTGCTGTAGGGGGTATGAATTTTTGATCAATTAGAAATTTAGTAGCCGACTTACATGAAATCTCATTTATAGGAATTTTATCTACGTACTCTACATTATTGTTGTGAGAGCCATTTAAGCTGGCTTCCTTCAATAGGCGAATCCAATTTTGGGGAATAGCATTACATAGGCCGTAATATATCAAGAAATTGGTTTTGACTGGAAACATGCGGCAAAAATCATTGAAAGTCAAAAAATCGCTATCCTGAAAGATATCTTTAATCCTGATCACCCCTGCGTTGTGCCAGTTTTTATAATAGACAGAAAAACCGTTGATTTTAATAAACCTGTTATTCCACAGGATTTCGTTTAACACCTGCTCTTTATTTTCAGGAGTATGCTGGTTTATCTTCTGCCAGATACTTAAAGCATCTTTGTAAAATTGTAAAGGCAGTTGTAATTTAAGGGATTTTAGGTCGTAATTGCACTTGAGAAGAAAAATTCCACCAACGCATTTTAAGAGAGTAAGTGGGATGTGGCTCCAGCTAGCGTCGTTGTTGCTCTCATGCAACCTTCTTATCCAGGTGACTTTTAAGGCGTTATTGATAATTTCAAAATCCGGCATGTCCAAGCCTCCTTTTGTTTTTGGGCCGATCATTGTATTGTGTTTTATTTTAGGGATGTTATTCCAAACAAATTGCGATATGGTCGACTTAACTGCTGATATAAATTCCGGTGGGAAGGAGAATACAGATGTATTGTAGACAAGCTTAGAAAGAGCGAGGCTCTTGAGAATAGTAATACGGCCATGTAGTGTAAGATTTCTTGTTTTCCAGAGATTGAGGATGCTTTTCATTGAAATTAGTTTTTGTTCAAAATTTTTATTGAAAGCGGTAACTTCATCATAGGAGAAATAGATTCCTAGAGCATATATCGGTTCTGAAGGCCAAGTTATATCAAAAGGAGTTGTTGTGTTATGTCTGCAGGATCCTAACCACATTCCTTCAGTTTTGGTCGTATTAATTTCCAGGCCTGATGTTTCTTGGAAAGCTCGAAGCATTTCAAACAACTTTTTTGCTGACTCTACATCGGCGACGAAAGCTGTAGTATCATCGGCATACTGAGATACTTTGTATTCCTTTTTATAAATTTGTATTCCTTTAATATTTTCATCATTTCTGACTGCATGTGCTAGAATTTCTGCGCAGAGGACGAACAGTATACCGGATAACGGGCAGCCTTGTCTGACTCCCCTTTGCAGTGAAAAGAATTCCGATGCGTATCCGTTGTTGATAACGCAGCTAGTAATATCCGTGTAGAGCACGTTTATCCATTTTCGAATTTGCGGGCCAAAGTTAAAAGTCTCTAACACCTTAGTTAAAAAATCCCAATTAACCGAATCAAAGGCTTTTTTGAAATCGACAAAAATTGCCATGCCAGGTAGGTTTTCTAGTTGTGTTATTTTCATTATATCTTGTATTAATCTGATATTTTGGCCGATATATCTGCCCTTCACATAACCAGTTTGGTCTCCGTGTATAAGTTGGGGAAGAACACTACTCATTCTACTTGCAATAGTCTTGGATAGTATTTTGTAGTCGATGTTCAAAAGAGATATTGGTCTCCAGTTTTCTAAATACAGCTTGTTTTTACGTTTTTTTGGCACAACTTTGATTATTCCTTGCCGTTGCGTGATGTTAAGATGTCCATGGGTTAAAGCGTGATTAAAGCTTTGAGCCATTTCTTCTCCTAGCATAGACCAGAAATGTAAGTAAAATTCGACGGTGAATCCATCGCTGCCTGGGCATTTGTCTTTTGCACATAACTTAAGAATTTCAAAACATTCTTGATTTGTGATTGGCCTATCTAGTACCTCTAGTTCAATGTCGTTTAGTTTTGGGAGGGTTGGATTTTCAAAAAATAACTTGTCGTAAAGGCTGCTGCGGGGTACTGCCGTGTACAGGTTTTTGTAGAATAATTTTTGACAGTTTAAAATTTCGTTCGAATCTGTTATTTCATGTCCGTCTTGGGATTTGAGTTTAGAAATGAAGGTTTTCGAGGTTTGTCGTTTTTCTAAGTTCAGAAAGTATTTGGTATTCTTTTCGCCTTTTTCATGCCACCTTATTCTACTTCTTATAATGGCACCGTTGGTTCGGTACTCAGCGATCTTGTTAAGTTCTGTTCTAAGGTTGTATAATTTGGTTATATTCTCTTTTGACCTGTTTGACCTGTTTTCCTACTCCTATGTTGCTGGCCATGATTCAATTTTTTTTACCGCTGGCTTTCTTGTTCGATTTCCTGTCGTCCACGGGTGACGATATCGTTTGGCTCTCTCTTCCAACGTTTGAATTAATTCTCTGAAGTACGTCTCGTTATATGCAGTTACAATATCCCACACTTGTTTCCGCGTTTTACAGTTTTCTACTATCTAAATCTATCCCATTCACGAGTCATTGTTGAACTGATAACATCGCATGTATCCTTCTTCTTTTAACAAGTGACTCATGATGCGACAATCGTCTGGGCTGGCAGGATGTAAATCTAACATCATGTATCCAAACGGTCGATCTGTCACGCGTCTGAATCGTTCTTGTACCTCTTTCCAGCGTGTAGGAAAAGATTGAAGTAATAGATTCCGGAACCCTAATTGATCACGAGGATTTTTGAAAGCCACGATGTAATGTACATTGCGTGAAATGCTCTTTGTGTATTTTCCAGGAGGGAACATGTCTTGACATAAGTATATTACCGTGATGTTTCGATGATGGGAATGTTTTGTGAACAAATCCAATACGCGTTTGTCGTTTCCTCCTTCTTCCATCAAATCGTCCATCACGAGTACACCTCCTTTTGGAAACCATTTTCGTAAATCCTCCGAATCGGGTATTCCTTCGTGAAACGCAATTCCTTGTTTTTTTATCTTGTTGAATCCGTCTTGCCACGCACCGTAACAATAATGAATCTTGTCGGGCGATTTTTCGAACAGGTTTCGATTGTTTGTCAGAAGTTTGCTGGTGAACGCTGTTTTTCCACATCCTGAAGGTCCGACGATCAATATGCTGGAAGGGGTGCGAAATCTAAATGCATCTCGTTGTTCCATCGTCTCACAATGAAAAAGTGCAACAACGCGTTTGTGTTAATATATATTTTATTTCACAACAAATCTCTTACACCGCTTCCGCGGGAGCTGATGCCATTTTGTTTAAAGGGTCTTTTGCAGACTTCGTGCCATTTCAGTTGTTTGACAATCAAAGCTTTTAACATTTGGCCAACTTTGTGATCGTTGGCGACGTAATCTTGTTTCGAAAATTGATTCACAAATTCTTGCATGGTTTTTCCCCTGGCTTTGGCTTTCAAATACATCAAGGCGTAATCGCCACAACTTTGACTGAAAGGGGACTGTAAACTTTGTTTATTGTTTATCACGTATTTCCAATGTTTGTCTAACCATGCTTGTATAGGTTGTGTGGTGCGATAACTATTCAATGGTAAAGCGTAACTGTCCATCACTTCGCACACGTTTCCTTTGGTCCATATACTTATCCAATGTCGACCTGGTTTGTCCTGCGGATCTGTGTTGACGATGTAACCTTGTGAAATGTCTTTGCGTGGTTTCTTGGGTAATAGATCGCAAGCTACTGTCCCGTGGAAGTAGGGTTTGAGGATGGGATCGGTTTCGGCCAAATGATCCAATTGAACGTTGTTCAAAGTGACCCTTTCCATCAACGTTGATACACGTTGTACAATACTGCTTTATTGTCGTCGATCTCCAACAGTTCCTCAAATTCTCCGTAGAGAATGATAGTGATGTTGTCTGCGAGTGGGGTTCCGAAATTCAGGATCACTTGTACATCACCGCTCTGCTTGGGATTCAACACTGGACTGTCCAAACATCCGTTGGCCGTGTTATCAAATACAAATAACGTGCAGTTTTTGCCCTGTCCCCATTCTGCTCCCCTCACCATATTTCTTTTATGTTTGCATAGACATCCTGTGGCTTGTAGAAATCTGAAGTAACCTCTCAAATCGCGGGTGCTGTTGTTGTGAATCAATTCCAAGGTCTCCTCTCACCAATTGACGGATGTTACTCAATGCAAACTTTTGAAAACTGAATGGATTATTTGCGTAGGTGCCAGTGAATGCAGTTGACAATACCATTCCCACGATGAGTCGGTTGGGTACCCTGTTCTGGAACAGATTGGTGCATTCATAGTGTTGCTGGCCTGCTTGCACGTTGAAGGTCCTTATTTCTCCTCGTACTGTGGGGTAAGTCACGGGTCTCCTGGTCTGTCTTTGTTTTTGTTCCAATTCCAGGTACACGGATGGATTGAGTCTCATTTGACAAAGGTACAGTCTCACTTTGACATCATCGCTGTTGAGTCGTACATTCACATCTACTCCGTTCATGAACACCGTGGGAGAATTGAAATACAACTGGATCTGCATTTGCACTCCCAGCACCAATGCTTTGCTCATGTGAAATATTTCGATGTTAGGTGTGAAGCGTAACACGTGTGTTTTACCTCCTGCATATTTGACCAGTTCGGCTTTCATGGCTAGCACTGCTTCTTTCTGGGTGGCAGACAGAGCTGTGTAATTGGTATGGGGTGCACCGCTGTCCAGGTTGTTAGCCGTCAGGGTAGCAGCACAATCAATGGCATTGTACCACCCTTGGGGTTTCAAGATCGTTTCTCCGTCATCTCTGTCATAATCCAACAAGGTTTCCAAGTAAGCCTTGTAATGATACGTGTCGGTCTGTGGACTGATCAAAGTCGAATTGAGTTTCATGTTGATCTGTTTGAACAGAGTATGGGCAAAGTTATTGGTTGGGAACATGTTTTCGACAGCCACCAAATTTTCTCCATTGGTTTTCCTTAGACTCAATTCCAATTCGAAGTAACTGCGACTCAAATCGATGTAATCCTCTTGAGGGTCGATCTGAAATTCGACGGGGTTGATGCCTGTGGTGAACGTCTGAACAGGTACATAACGTTTACTGGAGATGCTGACATCTGTCGGAGGTCCTCGGAAGAGTTCCAACGCAGGTTTTTTCACTCCGGCCGAACCGGTCAATGGGACGAGATCTGTCATCTTCTTCTTCTTCGGCGTCTACGCGTTGGAATGAACGTGCCACCGCGTTGTTGCCTTTTTATAAGCCTGGACTTTGTAAACTGTTCCACCATGTCTTTCCACGGTAAGCGAGTTCGAGTGGGAAAAATTTGACCACCGCGTTGTCTCCTCCGCGTTGTCGGCCTTATGTGCTACTGAGCACGAAGAGGATTAATGTAATGTAATGTTGTCTCCTGATCGTTTCTCCGTCATCTCTGTCGTAATCCAACAAGGTTTCCAAGTAAGCCTTGTAATGATACGTGTCGGTCTGTGGACTGATCAAAGTCGAATTGAGTTTCATGTTGATCTGTTTGAACAGAGTATGGGCAAAGTTATTGGTTGGGAACATGTTTTCGACAGCCACCAAATTTTCTCCATTGGTTTTCCTTAGACTCAATTCCAATTCGAAGTAACTGCGACTCAAATCGATGTAATCCTCTTGAGGGTCGATCTGAAATTCGACGGGGTTGATGCCTGTGGTGAACGTCTGAACAGGTACATAACGTTTACTGGAGATGCTGACATCTGTCGGAGGTCCTCGGAAGAGTTCCAACGCAGGTTTTTTCACTCCGGCCGAACCGGTCAATGGGACGAGATCTGTCATCTTCTTCTTCTTCGGCGTCTACGCGTTGGAATGAACGTGCCACCGCGTTGTTGCCTTTTTATAAGCCTGGACTTTGTAAACTGTTCCACCATGTCTTTCCACGGTAAGCGAGTTCGAGTGGGAAAAATTTGACCACCGCGTTGTCTCCTCCGCGTTGTCGGCCTTATGTGCTACTGAGCACGAAGAGGATTAATGTAATGTAATGTTGTCTCCTGCCAAACCGAATCATCATGTCCAATGGTGAAGGAATGATGGTACCACCGCGTTGATGTATTTTTCTTATCCTTTTCACGCGTCTCGAGTATATTGGATTCATGGTCTAAAAAGATCGTTCAATCCTCGTTTAGCTCTCTTGGTGATTTCGTTCAATACTTTTCGTTTCACAACTCGTTTGGCACCCCTTTTCGTGCCAGCGATGGCTCCCGAAATGTTTGGTAAGCGTGTGCTTCCGCTTTTTAAACCTTTCCATCCTTCCGACGCACTTTCTTTTACGAGATCGGTGAAGAATCCACTCCCGTCTTGATCGGGATGATAACGCCTTAAACTTCCTCCTCTCATTATCGTTTGAAATGTAACGTGACGATGGTCGTGCCTTCACACAACGTTGCCAAAGGTCCGTTTGTCTCAGCCACTTGCGTTTCGATAATGTCCAACTCTTCCTTGCGCACGGGAATATATTGAATGTGAAGCGGTTCGAAGTATGCGTTACCTCCTCTTCTTTGATAGTTCACTTCACGCAACAGATCTGTCACTTGATTTCCCACCACGGAACTCTGCGCCACATCCGAGTAGACAAACAGCGATCTAATTGACGTTCCTGCCACATTTTGATACGCCTTGTTCAAATTGACGAATCGCCAATTGCAATGAACAGACAAAAAAAGAAACCTGCCATCGTTTCTTTTATGTACATCGCGTATGTCTTCTATGTCGTCCTTCACAACCCAGAATCTCATGTCTCTGGTGTCTGGTTTACCGGGTGCAGGGATGTAATTTGTGAAAACATCCCAACGGACAACATCAACAGGATAAGTAGGAATCTTGTCTTCTGTGAATTCCATCAAAAGATTAGGTCCAAGTTGTTGTTCATCTTCACTCAACCATCCCATTTTCTTGGCCAGTGTAGCGTTGACTTTGAATGTCACGCCACGATGTTTTTTCGTGGTTACCGTGTTTTTTACGATCAATTCGTCACCATCCCATTTGAATTTGACAAATGTTTGTCCTTTGTCTATTGGACTGATGAAAGAAGCTCCCCATTCTGGATTGTAAACCGGAGCGCCATTGCCACCGGTTTTGTATCTTTTTTGACCATAGAAATTCACCACGCTTTTCATGAATTCCACACCATTCAGTCTAGAGAATACGTTGTTCAAATCACTGATGTTCAATCGGTTTGTGTAGTAGTGATTGTCATTCTCGCCATGAAACCATTCGTACTTGAACAGGATGGTATTTGGATCATCAGTGACAGAAGGAATAGCTAGTTGGTTGTCAGGCAACGATATACTACTCAATCCTACTTTCCATCCTTCACCCAATCGAATGGGAGTTGGTAATCACACTTTGAAACTGTTGTTTGTATTGTTTGGAAATTCTTTGCGACTGCTGTCATTGGGTAACGTCAAGTAGAACTCTTCAGTCGTCATACTTGAAATGTAATGTCACGATCGTACTTCCTTCTTCGAAGTGTACTTCTCTTCTGTCTTCCTCTTTCACATTGATTTCGATAATGTCAATGACTTCGTCTCGCACCGGTATATATTGCACGTTTTGCATCTCGTATCCACTTTGAGACAACGTGTAGGGAATGTCTCTCAACAAATTAGTGATCTGTACTCCCACGGTGCTGCTCTGGACGACAGTCGAGTGAACGAATAGAGGTCTTTGCTGATGACCGAATGCCCGTTCGTAACTTTCGTCCAAGTACGAAAACACCCAATTGCAAAAAGAACTCAATTGAAGTGCGCCTTTGTCGATTTTGTAAAATTCGTCATTTCCTTCTACGATGTCAGTAGCGCCTGGTACCTTATCTGTAGGAAATTCTTTGCGTAAATTATCTCCCAACTCGTAAACGGGATCACCATCACCATCTGTTTCTTCTTTGACCCATCCCATGTTTTTGGCCAATTGATATCCCACGAACACTTTTGGGTAATTGTTCGAGTTGCCTCCGAAATACGTGTCGATATTATCCAATACGAATTGGTCTTTGTCAGCATACATTTGCGTGTACAACCTCTTGAATTTCACGATGTCCTCACCATCTTCGTCTTGACCTTCTGTCACATCTTGCCCCAATTGAGCATCAGCAATGCCAATGTTTTCTAGATTCCAATAGTACAATCTCTTGATGGCTGTCATCAATTGCGTGCCGTTGGTGATGTTGGAATTGTACTTGTTCAATACATCTTCAGTGATGAGGAGTCGTTGTTCTGTATAAACTTCCGCGTCAACATCTTCCAACAAGTCCCATTCGAACCGAAACAGAAAGGGATCCTTGATGAGGACGCGAGGTGGTGCTTTTGGTACGTGAATACTGGTCATACCCACTTTCCATCCAGATTCCTTGAAACGCAACGGGTAAGGCAAACGATTCTTGAAGTGATGGGGTTGATTGTCGGGAAATTCCACGCGGTTCGATCGACTGGTGAGTCTCAGATAAAATTCCCTCATAGCGATTCCAAAGCTGAACGTTCGATCCAACTGTTATACTTCTCTGGCCATCCTTTCCATTCAACCAACACTTTAGTACCTTTTCGTTTCAGTATTCTTTCGACTCTAAACAGATCCTCGTCGTCTTGCAGGACTTTTTGCAATTCTTCCTTATAAAATGTTCCTTTGACAGGCGTTCCGTCGTATTCGTTGATCTTGTAGGTGGTGACGGGTGGACCTGGTCTGACATCACTCACGACGAAAATTTCTTCGGTCCAGCCTGGTAAATAACTTTTCTTGAACGTACGGAATTTTTTGTTGAGTCGTACCTTATCACCCACTTTCAACAAAGTACGTCGTTTGGGTTTTTTGCCTTGCAATTTCTTGTCGACGTTGCAATTTTTTTCTAGAAATGAGACACAGGCTTTGGAAAAATGAAGACATACGAGGAAACCCCACATTTATAGACAACACATGGCGAATACCAACCATGTGTCATATCAATCCCTGTCAATCAGATTGGCATCACAATTATTGTTGTCTTGACATGATTGCAGATTGATGACGACACCATGATCGAGGCGGCAAGTGAATGGGAACGCGGATTTGATTTCATTTTGACTCCACACGTGGACAGACGATTGAGACGATTTGATTTACATCACAGAAGTTACACGGCGCGATTGGCACAGCACGGTGGTGCATTGGTCAACTTGGACAGAGCCGTCTTGCCGGGTCAAATCGAGGACGCCTTGCAACGCAGCATCAACGAACAAATATTAGAAGACTCAGAAGTACGACCCGACGATAATTTGCTGATCAACATCACCTCGAACAGGCTGAGAAACGCTTATCATTCAAGACGAGTGCGAGTGCGTGATTGGAGAAACAATGCATTGATTGCTCGCACCGTTTTGGAAGAATTAAGCAGACTGTTGAACTCCAACGAAAATTTCACAATGGATGATACGTTTAACTTGAACATTTCTCACATAAAAGCCACCGAGACGGGAAGCGGACGAAAAAAACTGGGAACGGAGCACATTGAGAAACTCTTAAACGACAAAAAGTCAGTGATCAAAATCAAAAACACGGACGAACTGTGTTGTGCCAGAGCTTTGGTCACCATCAAAGCTTACCGCGATCTAGGTAGTAGACACAGTACCTACAATACTTTGCGAAGGGGAAGACCCATACAAGAACGACAAGCCAAAGAATTACACGCCTCGGCCAAAGTACCAGAAGGACCCTGCGGCTTGACTGAAATTCAACAATTTCAGACTTACCTGAAAGAGTACCAGATCGTGGTGGTTTCCGTGGATCACGGTTACCAAATCATTTTCAAAGGGCCGGACCAACCCGAAGATAAACTCCTTGTCTTGATCAAAGTGGGAGAACATTACCATGCGTGCAACTCGCTGAAAGGATTGTTTGGCAAAACTCATTTCTGTCTAGCGTGCGAAAAATCCTTCGAGCGTGACAAATGGAGAAATCACAGATGTAAAGGAAAACGATGTCATGCCTGTCATCAATTGAATTGCCCAGATTTCACCAAAGTGGATAAAGGTACCAAAGCCATGGTTCCTTGCAACGATTGTGACCGCTCGTTCTTCGGAGACGCGTGTTTTGCTCTGCACAAGAAGCAACAAGAAGAAAGCGGGAAAAAAGTGGAAAAAAACACCAAGAACAGTGTTTGCCACATGCATAAGAAATGTAAGAATTGTAGCAAGACACTGACCCATTACGAAATGGACATGGGCAAACACGTGTGCGGCCACAGCGAATGTCCTTCCTGCAAACGATACTTGAACTTGTATCAACACACATGTTTCATTCAGAACCCAAACGAAATGGAAGAAAAACGAAAAAAGAGAAAGAGAAAAGCGGACGACACTCAGCTAGAAGAACCTCCCATTTTTGTGACTTGGGATGCCGAAGCCATGCAAGAAAGAGGAATTCACGTACCCAATTTGATTTGCGCCATGACCTCGAACAGTAACTTGCAACACAAGTTCGAGGGTTCGACATGTGTTACAGACTTTCTCGACTGGTTACAAGAAATAGCCATCGACAATAAAGTCATTGCCACTGCTCACAATTTTAAAGGGTACGATTCCCACTTCATTTTGAACGAACTATACCGTCAAGGTATCTGTCCGGATCAACTGGTAAACGGAAGCAAGATTTTGTCGATGAAAGTTCACGACATTGAATTCAAGGACTCTATGTGTTTTCTTAAGATGCCGCTTTCTGCCTTCCCAAAATCATTTGGACTGACGGAACAGAAAAAAGGGTTTTTCCCTCATTTCTTCAATATTCCAGACAACCAATCGTACGTGGGTCCCATTCCGGCACGCGATTATTACGACCCGGGAGGTATGAAACCAGAAAGAAAAACAGAATTTGACGAATGGCACAAAAAATGAAAGAGGAGAATTACCTGTTTGATTTCCAGGCGGAACTGTTGGCCTATTGCCAATCGGATGTGCAATTGTTACACGACGGATGTAAGGTGTTTCGACAACAATTCAAACAAGTGGCCGGATTTGATCCCATGGAAAAATGTTTGACCATTGCCTCGGCTTGCAACCTGTACTATCGCACAACATGCATGCCCAATAACTGTTTGGCTTCGGAACCAGTGCGAGGTTGGCACGGAAAAGGAAAACCTCACTCCCAGGCTTCCATCGAATGGTTACATTACTTAAACCGCAATTCTACATCGACAGACCGTGTGACGCATGCCAGAAACGGTGGAGAACACGTGATCCGTGTGGGTAACAGACGAGTGCACGTAGACGGGTACGCGGCGTCCACCAATACCGTGTACGAATTCTACGGTTGCTTCTATCACGGTTGCCCCACTTGTTTTCCAAACTGATACCAGAAACACACCAAACTGGACGAACGTACCATGCACGACGTGCACGAAACCACGCAACGTCGAGCCGATCAGATCCGACACGCAGGTTACAATCTCATGGAAATCTGGGAATGTCAATGGAACAATCTCAAAAAAACGAGACACGGACATTCAAACCTACCTGAAATCTTTAAACTTGACGGAACGACTAGAACCCAGAGATGCCTTTTTCGGGGGAAGAACCAATGCGGTCAAACTTTATCACAAGACGCAAGAGGGTGAAAAGATACATTACGTGGATTTCACGTCACTCTATCCCTACGTCAACAAAAACTGCGTTTACCCCATAGGACATCCCGTCATCGTGCTAGAACCAGGGCACACAGATCTATCCGAGTTTTTCGGGCTTGCCAAATGCACTGTGTCACCACCCTACGGGTTATACCACGCCGTCTTACCCTATCGCAGCGGTGGAAAACTGACCTTTCCGTTATGCCGCACCTGCGTAGAAACGGAACAATCCAAACCCTTAACAGAACGCAGCGCAAGTTGCAGCCACGCGCTCAAAGAAAGGGAACTAACCGGTACTTGGTGCACCCCTGAATTGGAAGAAGCAGTGCGTCAAGGCTACGTGATCCAACACGTGCACGAAGTTTGGCATTTTCAAAACACGTCCGACACGTTGTTCAAATCGCACGTGAACACTTTCCTGAAAATCAAACAAGAAGCCAGCGGGTGGCCAAAACGGGTCGGGAACGACACCGACAAACGCGTGAAATACATCACGGACTATGAGAAAAAGGAAGGAATCAAATTAGAACCCGACAAGATAGAAGAAAATCCTGGAAAACGATCTCTAGCCAAAATGATGCTAAACTCTTTGTGGGGAAAGTACGGGCAACAAAGCAACAAGACTCAAGTTAAAACGTACACCAGTCCGGCCCTATTCAAAAAGTTGTTGGAAGACGACAGCAAGGAAATAAACGACATACGCATCGTCAATGAGGAAATGATCGAAGTCGTACACAAGTATCAAAGCCAGTGTGACCCCATTCAAGTGAACATAAACATTTTCGTGGCTTGCTTCACCACTTGCTGGGCAAGACTACGATTGTATCAAGAAGGTCTCTCAAAACTGAATCCTCTACAGACTTTGTACTTTGACACTGACTCCATCATTTATTCCCACAAAGGAAATGAACCCAGTTTACCATTGGGTGATTTCCTGGAAGAATACACAGACGAATTGAAAGACCCGGATGATCACATTGTAGAATTCGCTGCTGCAGGACCCAAGAATTACGGGTACCGAACCATGAAGGGAAACGTAGAATGTAAGGTGCGTGGCTTCTCGCTGAACACACGCGGACAAGAACAGTTAAACTTTGAAATCCTAAAAGAAAATGTAATGGATGAAGTGACACAACCCTTGGAGGAAAAAAAACGGCAGATTCCCGTCTTCAATCCATTCAAGATCACAAGAGACAATAAAACCAAACATTTAGAAACAATGCCCGAAATAAAACGTTACCAAATCGTTTTTGACAAACGAGTAGTGGATCCCATCACGTTTCAATCTTACCCATATGGCAATTACGAAGAATTCGAATGGAATGAACAAGATGAACTCAATTTGCAAAGAGTATTGCCTTTTTAATGGAGAAACTGGCCACCACGTTGGCGTGTGTTCCTTCTTGTTATTCGGCTCTTCTTGTTGCTTCTTGTTGTGTAGTTTTTTCACATGGCGAACAAGATTATCTTTTCTTGCAAACCCCTTGCAAACACATTCCTTACAGGTCCAATTTCTTCCATGCGGTTTAGTAGTGGGGTAAAGCGTTGCAGCTCCAACTCGGACATTCAAATTCATCAAGAAGAACAAGTCTTGACATTGCGTGACATTGAACTCGTTACTCGTTATTGAACTCGTTCCCAGGTTTTTTTGCGTGACATGTATTGTGTGACCATTGAACTCGTTACCACTTGCGTGACATGTATTGTGTGACCATTAAAATTTGAATACTGTCTCCTGATTGGTTCATTGGCTTGTGACGTTTTTGCTGACGCAATTCGCGGTTTAGAAAAGTCACGTGTTTGAAATACGGCCTCCTGATTGGTCCATTCAAAAAATACTCGATTCTGATTGGTTGTGCCCCAAAGCGCAGGCACTTACTACTCACCTGTGTTTAAGGCCCTGTTTACAAGGAGGAAGGGTAACCCTAGTGCCAGGGTTACCCTAGCAAGAGGGTTACAGTCTTTCCCGTAAAACCGTGAACACCAGAAAAAATTTCTGGAATGTTTATTGTGTTGTGACCAATCGCAGCAAAGTTCAGGACACGCGAACAAACCTCAAAACCACAAACTAATGACCGTTGCTGTTTGCGGTTTAGTTTTCTAACACCTGATTGAACATTTTTGGTGTTCACGGTTTTACGGGAAAGATTGTAAAATAAACCGGGTTTACCCGGGTAACCCTAGCTGCCTTTTAAACACGACGAAAGAAAAAGGAGGAATTGTGTGAGTGCTGGGGTGACCCGCCTGCATGGGTAACCCCCTCTCCCTGTATAACACAGTAGCACCGTCGCTTCAGTTGCATTGTTTATTTATTTGGTGCCCTCTTTGTACTCGGCCCATTTCAGAATAATTGTTTTGTCCCACCTTTTGCTTATTTTTGAGGAAGTATTCCATTCAGAGAATCTTTAGTGAACTCATGTGCAAGAGGTGTTTTCCATTTTACGCTGTCAATTTCACAGTGCCACAGATGCACAGAATCATAACGTCGGAGTAAAAACGATAATCGGTGAGCGGGTAAGAATCACTGTCCTTAAACACAACAGCTAGGCTCTCTTCTGATTTAGACGTTATTTATATTTGCCTTAAGATCAAACAAGAGAGACTTGTCTAAAATGGTAATCGTTAGAGCTATTCAAATAATACATACAGCTGTATTCTGCATAAGCCATAGTACATGATGGCGAATTTCAGCTCAGGCTGAAATTTCATATTTCAATTTCAGCCCGATCGAGCTGATGGTGTAATCGAAAACTCCTTTAAAGGAGATTTCATTTCTGGAAGGCAAGCTGAAATCTTGGCTTGGACTGAAATTAAATTTGCCCAGGAGCCCATGGGCTCCTGATTTGCCATGTAATCACGCTCTTAGAATCGGACTCGGTGAAACTAAGCGTTATTTCTTCAGGCAAAGCGCGCCTTCCATAACTCAACCAAGCGTCCCCGGGTCCTAAATTGCAATTGGAATATTATACTTTTAAAATAATCTAGGGAGGTAAATCTATTTTTCGTTAAATGAGAAGTTTTATTTTACATCTCAAAGTAACCTTTTAGCTCCAGTGCTGATTAAATGATCACAGTTCGTCTTTCTGATCAACGAGTTAGTTGGGTCAGCATCATATATCGGTTGAACTGATTAGAAGTTTTTTCGGGTTCATTCAAATAGCTCTGTTATGGTCTGCAAATCTTCAAAAGTTTAGCTATAATCTTAGCTTAATCTTTCCACCTATTAATCTTCCTCATTTGACTTCTTAGTTTATTGTTACCTCACTGGCGTTTTTCTATCTAGATAAGCTCTAGATTCAAGGTTTCTAAATGTTATACTTATTAAAAATGTGTTACCACATCCTCTGACAATCTTTTCATACTGTTGTAGTAACTCTGTAAAACTGTGATATTCCATGTTGCCTTGTGTTTGAAGTTGGCCTATCATAATATAAATTGCTCTCAACTTGCAAAGTGTTGACATCCACATTAAGCGACAATTTGGTGTTGCCGTTCCATCTGCCAAACCATGTCGTTACATTTATCTTTGCGTTTGTCTTAACGACAACTGTATCCGCAGCTGATCCAAGCTCAGGCAGGGACGATGGTTTTCTACACTGCTTAGTGGGCACTTCACTCGAACTAGAATCCCACAAAGGAACTTGAGGGATATTGCTAACGAACCGATTCTGCATCATTTTGCAGCATATCGCTGCTATGGCTTTTCTGAAGTTTGGCAGTCTTAGCGCGTAAATGAAAGGATTTATTGAGCTGGGAAACAAAATAGACACAAACTGGAAATCTCTGAAGATATGAATTGTTCGACAGTCACAAGCCGAGCAAAAGTTTAACACGTAACTAAATGACAAGGAAGGTAAAGTTAAGACAAGAAACGCACCAAGAAAAAACAGAAATGTTTTCGTCACCCGTGCATCGCGCTGGGCTAGACTTGCTTTTAATTTCTCACCATCCGCAAGAGTTTGTAGCTGCTTTCGCTGAGTTTGAAGGCTACGATAGATCTTATGGTTTACAAACGCTAAAATGGGCAACGTGAAAAGAAGGGTTCCGTTGGAAAACACGAAGGTATATATTATAAAGTGTACGTAAAGGTACGTAAAAGGACAAACCACCGAAATTAGCCAAATTACCAGAGACGCTCTCTTGACTTGCAAAGATTTTAGCTTCAAGCGGTATTTCATGGGAGACGTAACACAAACGTATCGATCCAAACTCAAAGCCGCAATACCCAATACAGAAGCTGTACATGAAATGAAGAAGGAAAGATGTAAAACCTTAATCAATGCGTTGAACGTTATACCCATTCCTTCCAGTGTATGGTAAGCTATGGACATAGGAAGCACTGCTAGGCCTACAACAAGATCAGCAGCTGCAATATTTAACAAGAACAGATTGAACGGCGATCGCAATGTCTTGTATGGATCTTTGACAACTGCGAGACAAATAACAAGGTTCCCAGGCACTGTAATTAACATAAGGAGTGAAGAAACTGCCGATGTGATGAATGAAAGCGTTTGAGGTGCTGTTGAATTGCGGCATTCTGGTGGCCCTCCGAAGACCATCTTGTCACAAGTTTGACATATTCTATTCTAATGCTCTGGGAGATGGCGATTATTAAACTGGAATATGATCGACATGATATACATATGACCTGAGGAAATGCAAATATTCTGCTTTGGTAGAAAATATTGACAATTGTACAGTGTCTGTTTATGGGATTTTATCAGTATCTTTTACGCTATGATATTGAGCAACGATCTCCTTTATAATGAATATTTAGCCAAACCAGCCCTTAACACAATTTTGGATTATTGCCTTTTGACATTAAAAAAGATTACGAACCGAAAATAATTGAGATATTTTTTCTTATTTTGCCGAACAAAATATCAGGCGAGGCCATCATGAATTAGTCGTGCTGTATTCAATTTCCTTATTCCGGTTGTCTTCAAATATATGCATGAGAGTTATTTATTGGTTGATTTCAACAGAAAGGAAAATTGACAGGATGCTTTAATATTAACTAACCAATCGTTTTAAGCCTACTGGCAAAGATTGTTTGGAAAAAATTCAACACTTTAATTTAAAATGTTTTGACAAGTTCTAAATCTCCCTAAGATATGCAACAATTAAAATAAGCGATGTTGTAGGGAAAAGTGTTATTTCTACGGCAATATTAGGTAATGACAAAAATTTTTAAATTGAAGTAAAGATATTCACAATATGTTCCCTTGAATGGTGATCTTTATTCTTGCTAACACCTCTGCTCTGTTTGTTTAAATGTGCTCTTCATTTTGCTTAGGATATTTTTTTATCTGATTGAGTCAATTTATGGTTCATATATTTGGGCGAAGCGTCAGCACAATAGCTAACTACTATTTTTATTTTTTTTTATAACAATTTTATTCACACACAAACAGCTAAACTTATTACAAACAAGGTGGAAATACAAGCAATAAATGAGAGAAAAGATAAAAAAAGATATTAAAAAATAGGATAAAAATATGCATGTGTGAGGAACGAAGCAAAGAATTTTGCATTATTTAAAGCATGGTCAGAAAGGGGGGTACACTTTTTAAAATTAGAATTGCGAAGGGGGGGGGGGGTATAATTTTCTTAAGTAATTATTTGTTGGGGTTACATTTAAGAAACACCACACTTATTAAAAAAACCACCGTCCCCCCCCCCGGGACGTAATTAGGCTTTGCTGAATCTATATATTAAACTCGGACAGTAATTGGTGCAGGCAATAATACTTTGTTGACCAAACATTCGAAAGTTGAACTGAGATTAGAGGAACTAATACTACTTTTTAATTCAAGAGATTTTCCCTAACAGTATCTCACCTTAAAATTCTGACACTTTGAACACCGCAACAAGTTCACTGCGGCCGCCATAATAACCACTTGGTTTAACCACTTGGTAACCGTGCCTTATAAAATTAGTACCCAGTCCATCAAAGAGACTCGATTGGATTTGACAATTCTGTTTTGTTTTTTGCCGAGTTTTACTTTCTTGATTCTTTTCATAATGCCATGCCAAACGCATAAATTAAGCAGGGGATTAATTAGTAGCAAAGAACAATTTAGCTGCCGTCACTTTCAAAATTCTATGTACCACCAGCTTTTTGGTCGGTAGGAGGCATTCTTTCGTAAATTTAAAACACATCGCGGTCACACACCAACTCGTCCAAGGCGTGTTATTCTGCTAGTAATGCGACCTTTAATGCCGCTCTTGACGGATAAAACGCTATATTTGCCAAAGTTTCCATCTTTGTTTTTATCTGAGTATTTAGTTTTTCCCTTTTCTCTTCCAGGCTTTCACACAATTTCTCGACTTCATCCGCCGCGATGAGCTTTGCATATTTTTTCGAAGCCTTTCCCTTCTTTCTGCTTTGTTTAGACTTGAGGCTTTCTGTTTTTTCTTTGATGACTGAGCTTTCTTCTTGCGTTTATCACTAATATTTCCTGTGCAACTTTCAGAGCAGGAGCTTCCTTGTGGATTGCTGTTATGCTCGAGATCGCTGTTTTCGCTCGAACTTTCATTTGAATCTTCGACTCTAATATTTAGGTCAGCACCTAATTCTTCTAGAATCCAGGACGGACAACTCCTTTTCCATTGTCGTTTTCCAGTGTCACTTGGTGTGGAAACTTTCTTGTAATCGTTTTCGCCTACAAAACATATCTCCACGTCTTCCGCCATTTTATTTGAGGTCGCCTCGCACAATGCGCGAGGGTTTTGCGTGGATGATCTTCGTGGGCTATCTACGTTGTCAACTTTCGCGCCATATGATTGGCTATTTACTGATCCCTTTTTGATAGGGGTGATCTAAAAATAACTTGAGACGGATTACCTTTGGAATACGACCCATATGGGGGATTACCTCTCTTACCCTTTATCGTCTCTTGTTCAGGGTAACTAGCTTTAGTTAGGACAACTAATATCAGTGCTGACGCTCCGTGTGAATGAAATAAATACATAAAAATGCAATATAAACGAAAGGACAAAAAAAGGTAAGCTCTGCATTCATGTTTGACCAGTTTGACGAGAGAGGGCCAAAAGGAACCAGTTTTCCATGTATATCGCTTTCAGTGCAAAGTATCTTCGAATATCGCAAACAATAATGATCACTTCTTTCCTTTCAATTATCCTGTCCGGCCAATGTGGAATTAATAATAGAAGTGCGAAAAAGGCTTAATTGTCTTTATAAGTTCCGGCAGGTTCTTGAGGTAAAATGAATGTTCTTTTGTTTGTGTAGATACAGGATACAAGTACCTTGAGAAAATCTTGAGTGCTGGAACATATAAGGCACAGGTGTAGGTTAATAGAAATTTCCGTCTCTGTATAATCACAAATGGAAATAGTTAAGTGAATTTCACAGCCTAACGCTTTCATTTTCTGCACTCGATAACGCAACGAAAAGCTAGTTACAGAAAATATACTTCTAAACGTTAACTGAAAAATGAGCTCGCCATTGAACACCACTCGAGGCAAATGCTTCATCGAGACTCCTATACTCTTAGTTGCCGGTGAACAAAACGTCTTGTTAGCTGTGAACTTGATAGCAAACATTTTGCTAATGTTGACCGCGACTGTGGGAAACCTTTTGATTATTCTCAGCTTTGCGTTTGTGCCGTCTTTACACTCAAAGAGGAACTATCTTCTTATGGGATTGGCCTTGACCGATCTTGGAGTTGGTCTCGTGGTTCATCCATTGTATATTTTTGTGTTATTTTGCGTCTACTCCAACTCTGTACCGGACTGCAGTGTTTTGGCTGCTTACAGTGTAGCCACGTCGTTTCTAGCTGGTATTTCACTCCTGTATATAACCCTTATTGGCCTGGATAGATATCTGGCGATTCGTTTGCATCTGCGCTATCAACAACTTGTTACCGGAAAAAAAACCAACATCGTTCAGATATCAGTGTGGGTGTTAAACGCGACACTAAGCCTTGTTTGGCTAGCAGGTTTCCATGTTTACTCGATGTTCGCCGCAGTAGTTGTATCAATATCCCTTTTGGTTACATTTGCTATTTATATAAAAGTATATCTGGTTGTCAAAAGGCACAAAGTCCAAATTTATGGCCAAATGAGTGCACAGATGTTTCAATTTGAAAACTGTCGTATGAAAAGACTGCGGAGATCTGCTATTAACACACTGTATGTGTTTTTCGTATTTCTGCTCTGCTATCTCCCTTTTTCTGTCACCACGACCATAAACAACGTCTCGAGCGCTCCAAACAGAGTCAATGTCTTAGTGTTCGAGTTCTCGGCAACACTGATGCTTTCAAACTCTTCCTTAAATCCATTGTTGTACTGCATACGTCTTCCAGAATTCAGAAAGGCTATCAAGAAACTGTGCCGTAGAGTACTTTGTTTGAAGTTTCCTGGCGATTAGAAAACCTTCTGAAATAGAAAGAGACCGATTTGAACTTAATGTAGAATTCATCTACAATGTCCTTTAGTTTGGCGAGGAAACGCGAATATAGATGCCTTTGTAATGGAAACCCAATGCATTCAGTTTAGTGTCATATCACTTTAAATGGTTGTTTGCAGTACTTTATGAGGCTGAAAACTGCTTCCAGTACTCTCTACACATATAATCAATATAATTTGCTAAGCCGATACTTTTTATTACCATCATGACGGTATCCAAAGCCGTCCACTTTAAATACGGCCAAACTGCTTCGACAATAACTGTTTGATGCCTTTCTTTCGAACACAGTCCTGCCGAAAATCGACGAAAACCTCGCTGGCGGCCGGCGGTTTTATTCAGCACTTCGGGATTCCCAGAGTAACAGGAACCGGAAAAAATCGGAACAATTTTCGCAACATTACAGAACCCACCGATTTCAATAGAAATCAATCAAAGAGACAGGAGCAACTGTGAAGGGGTGCATGTGCATTACTTCTCGATAATTCTAAAATTAGGATTTCTATGATTGTAACAACCAGAATTGTAGAACCGTCAATTTTTACAGTCTAATTGACTGTTGTCTTTTTCAGTTTGAAACGAACCATCACAGTTTTTCGCCAAATCGCGATCGACTGCAGTCACTTTGTACACCTGTGTTTAAGGCCCTGTTTACAAGGAGGAAAAGTAACCCTAGTGTCAGGGTTACCCTAGCAAGAGGGTTACAGTCTTTCCCGTAAAACCGTGAACACCAGAAAAAATTTCTGGAATGTTTATTGTGTTGTGACCAATCGCAGCAAAGTTCAGGACACGCGAACAAACCTCAAAACCACAAACTAATGACCGTTGCTGTTTGCGGTTTAGTTTTCTCACACCTGATTGAACATTTTTGGTGTTCACGGTTTTACGGGAAAGATTGTAAAATAGCCCGGGTTTACCCGGCTAACCCTAGTTACCTTTTAAACACGACGAAAGAAAAAGGAGGAATTGTGTGAGTGCTGGGGTGACCCGCCTGCTTGGGTAACCCCCTCTCCTTGTATAACACAGTAGCACCGTCGCTTCAGTTGCATTGTTTATTTATTTGGTGCCCTCTTTGTACTCGGCCGATTTCAGAATAATTGTTTTGTCCCACCTTTTGTTTATTTTTGAGGAAGTATTCCATTCAGCGAATCTTTAGTGAACTCATGTGCAAGAGGTGTTGTCCATTTTACGCTGTCAATTTCACAGTGCCACAGATGCACAGAATCATAACGTCGGAGTAAAAACGATAATCGGTGAGCGGGTAAGAATCACTGTTCTTAAACACAACAGCTAGGCTCTCTTCTGATTTAGACCGGCGTTATTTATATTTGCCTTAAGATCAAACAAGAGAGACTTGTCTAAAATGGTAATCGTTAGAGCTATTCAAATAATACATACAGCTGTATTCTGCATAAGCCATAGTACATGATGGCGAATTTCAGCTCAGGCTGAAATTTCATATTTCAATTTCAGCCCGATCGAGCTGATGGTGTAATCGAAAACTCCTTTTAAGGAGATTTCATTTCTGGAAGGCAAGCTGAAATCTTGGCTTGGACTGAAATTAAATTTGCCCAGGAGCCCATGGGCTCCTGATTTGCCATGTAATCAGGCTCTTAGAATCGGACTCGGTGAAACTAAGCGTTATTTCTTCAGGCAAAGCGCGCCTTCGATAACTGAACCAAGCGTCCCCGGGTCTTAAATTGCAATTGGAATATTATACTTTTAAATTAATCTAGGGAGGTAAATCGATTTTTCGTTAAATGAGAAGTTTTATTGTACATCTCAAAGTAACCTTTTAGCTCCAGTGCTGATTAAATGATCACAGTTCGTCTTTCTGATCAACGAGTTAGTTGGGTCAGCATCATATATCGGTTGAACTGATTAGAAGTTTTTTCGGGTTCATTCAAAGAGCTCTGTTATGGTCTGCAAATCTTCAAAAGTTTAGCTATAATCTTAGTTTAATCTTTCCACCTATTAATCTTCCTCATTTGATTTCTTAGTTTATTGTTACCTCACTGGCGTTTTTCTATCTAGATAAGATAATACATTCAAGGTTTCTAAATGTTATACTTATTAAAAATGTGTTACCACATCCTCTGACAATCCTTTCATACTGTTGTAGTCACTCTGTAAAACTGTGATATTCCATGTTGCCTTGTGTTTGAAGTTGGCCTATCATAATATAAATTGCTCTCAACTTGCAAAGTGTTGACATCCACATTAAGCGACAATTTGGTGTTGCCGTTCCATCTGCCAAACCATGTCGTTATATTTATCTTTGCGTTTGTCTTAACGACAACTGTATCCGCAGCTGATACAAGCTCAGGCAAGGACGATGGTTTTCTGCACTGCTTAGTGGGCACTTCACTCGAACTAGAATCCCACAAAGGAACTTGAGGGATATTGCTAACGAACCGATTCTGCATCATTTTGCAGCATATCGCTGTTATGGCTTTTCTAAAGTTTGGCAGTCTTAGCGCGTAAATGAAAGGATTTATTGAGCTGGGAAACAATATAGACACAAACTGGAAATCTCTGAAGATATGAATTGTTCGACAGTCACAAGCCGAGCAAAAGTTTAGCACGTAACTAAATGACAAGGGAGGTAAAGTTAAGACAAGAAACGCACCAAGAAAAAACAGAAATGTTTTCGTCACCCGTGCATCGCGCTGGGCTAGACTTGTTTTTAATTTCTCACCATCCGCAAGAGTTTGTAGGTGCTTTCGCTGAGTTTGAAGGCTACGATAGATCTTATGGTTTACAAACGCTAAAATCAGCAACGTGAAAAGAAGGGTTCCGTTGGAAAACACGAAGGTATATATTATAAAGTCTACGTAAAGGTACGTAAAAGGACAAACCACCGAAATTAGCCAAATTACCAGAGACGCTCTCTTGACTTGCAAAGATTTTAGCTTCAAGCGGTATTTCATGGGAGACGTAACACAAACGTATCGATCCAAACTCAAAGCCGCAATACCCAATACAGAAGCTGTACATGAAACGAAGAAGGAAAGATGTAAAGCCTTAATCAATGCGTTGAACGGTATACCCATTCCTTCCAGTGTGTGGTAAGCTATGGACATAGGAAGCACTGCTAGGCCCACAACAAGATCAGCAGCTGCAATATTTAACAAAAACAGATTGAAGGGCGATCGCAATGTCTTGTATGGATCTTTGACAACTGCGAGACAAATAACAAGGTTCCCAGGCACTGTAATTAACATAAGGAGTGAAGAAACTGCCGATGTGATGAATGAAAGCGTTTGAGGTGCTGTTGAATTGCGGCATTCTGGTGGCCCTCCGAAGACCATCTTGTCAAGGGTTTGACATATTCTATTCTAATGCTCTGGGAGATGGCGATTATTAAACTGGAATATGATCGACATGATATACATATGACCTGAGGAAATGCAAATATTCTGCTTTGGTAGAAAATATTGACAAATGTACAGTGTCTGTTTATGGGATTTTATCAGTATCTCTTACGCTATGATATTGAGCAACGATCTCTTTTATAATGAATATTTAGCCAAACCAGCCCTTAACACAATTTTGGATTATTGCCTTTTGACATTAAAAAAGATTACGATTTTTTCTTATTTTGCCGAACAAAATATCAGGCGAGGCCATCATGAATATTAGTCGTGCTGTATTCAATTTCCTTATTCCGGTTGTCTTCAAATATATACATGAGAGTTATTTATTGGTTAATTTCAACAGAAAGGAAAAATGACAGGATGCTATAATATTAACTAACCAATCGTTTTAAGCCTACTGGAAAGATTGTTTGGAAAAAATTAAGCACTTTAATTTAAAATGTTTTGACAAGTTTTAAATCTCCCCAAGATATGCAACAATTAAAATAAGTGATGTTATAGGGAAAAGTGTTACTTCTACGGCAATTTTAGGTAATGACAAAAATTTTTAAATTGAAGTAAAGATATTCACAATATGTTCCCTTGGATGGTGATCTTTATTCTTGCTAACACTTTATAACCTCTGCTCTGTTTGTTTAAATGTGCTCTTCATTTTGCTTAGGATATTTTTTTATCTGATTGAGTCAATCCATGACAGCTGTTTTTATTCAGGCGAATATTCACAAACTGAATCGAATGCTTATTATACATTCTGAGGTGGGAGTTAATTGCTGAATATTGTAAACTGGTTCATATATTTGGGCGAAGCGTCAGCACCATAGCTAACTACTATTTTTTTATGACTTGATTTCTTTTAGTTTCCTATCTGCATTTTAAAGGACTGTTCTTTATGAGAAAGAAAACATATCGAGACTGAACATAGGCGCACGGCCTCACACAGTTCGGAATTCGGCTAAGAGTATTTTCGAGAAAATTTATGGCGAGGTTTTAAGGTTTTAAATTACTGCAATTCCCAAATTTTATTTAAACGTGTGTCCACAAGGACGCAAGATGGATTTGGTCTTAAATGAATTTTCCCTTCGATTTCTGAAAAACTGGCTTGAATATGAACTGGAGTGGTATGTCGCTTTGCCCCCTGGCAGATTATTGTAGTCCGCGAGTTTCAGCTCCATTGAAACATTCTAAGACAACAACAACAACAACAGCAAGGTTTATTTGAACTGCAAATTAACTGCCAATTTGTAGCTTCAACTTTGGGAAACATTGTCCTTATTTTCGTGCTAGTTTCCCATTCTCAAGTGAATTAAGGAAAGGGTCTCCCTTAATTTTGGAGGGGGTGGTGTAATTAAAAGTATACTTAAGCTTTCGCTTATAAACTTGCATAACGTAAAGTATTTGTACAAAATATTTCATTTTTTGGTTTAAAGAATTTTCCTGCTTGGTCACGTGACATACCACAGCCAATTATTTACGACATTTTGCAAATGTAATGTATGACTAATTTTGTTTGCAACGAATGGCTACATCCACCAAGTTTAGAGAACCAAACGGGGATTTTCAAATTTATTTCTGTTCTTTCAGTCATAACGTTTTTCTTTTGGAGAGGGACTGGGACTAGGCAAAAATAGAGAATAACAACAAAACAATAAACATTTTTAAGAATCCCCGTTTACAACGACGTATGGCCAGGTAAGGTAAAGTTTTTTAGAGAGAAAACGAGAGTTTTCAAATGCGACTACTTCCTGTAAACTAGCTGGTCATAATTCTTACAATTACGGGCGTGGTCAATCGTGTAAGTGCTGAATTCAGAGAAGGAATAGAAAAGGTTAAAACCAATATAAGCGAGGTGGAAAAATCCTGCAGAATGCATGGGATAACATTGAAGATCTGCAAGCGAAGCTGATTTTAAAAGAACCGGTCAACAAGCTCTTGACTCATACCTCGACGAAATGGATCGATTGAAAAGCAATATAATTTGACTTTATCAACTGGGTTGATAATGAGAATTGGCCTCCGTAAAGAGATTCAAGAGCTGACGTTTCGAGCGTTAGCCCTTCGTCGGAATGGATGGAGCGAATGGATTCGCTCCGACGAAGGGCTAACGCTCGAAACGTCAGCTCTTGAATCTCTTTACGGTGGCCAATTCACATTATCAACCCAGTTGATAAAACCAAATTATATTGTTATACTTCTCACCGACGCAGCACTGCACCACAGTTTCTTTTGAAACTTACCCCCTCTATTCGATTGAAAAGCAGTTCGGGGAACATGGTTTTCCAGAAATTGCAAGCAGAAGTACAAACATACACATTGCAAACATGTTTGTCAGAGGAAAGAGAAAAAATTATTGCGCTGGAAAGCTACTCCAGAAGGGAGAACCTCCGGTTTATGAACATTCCGGAGAGTAAGGACGGCATAACTGTGCAGAGTTATTGTATAATATCCGTAGAAAAGGAGCTGGATACCGATGCAGAATATATTCAATTCCACGCAGTCCACCGAGTTGGGAAACCGCGAGATGAATCGACGACTGTTAATCCACGTCTGATTATCGCCAGATTTTTAAGCAGAGAAGATAGAGACAATATCTACAGAGTGAAGAACCGGATAAAAAGATCGACTAGGTTTACAGTGGCCAATTCACATTATCAACCCAGTTGATAAAACCAAATTAAGGTTTAAAAACGCCTACATTACCCAAGATTATCCACTGGCCATACAAAAAGAGCGGAAAACCCTGATAAAGGCAATGTTAATAGCCAAAGAAAATGGCAATACCTTGTCGGCCTCATCAGCTTACACCTTTGGTTATTGGACATCCATGTTATGGTTAATTGACAGCTGTTAAATCGAGGTATCCGCTGACCAATATCACATGATCAGATCGCGGGCTCAGATTTAGATCTCATCAAGTAGTTATTACGCGGTCTGGGCCGAAATCGCTTGGGAATACTTCTCCGTTCTAACAATCGTCTTTGCTTTATACAGTTTTCAGTTACACACTAGTGACTACTGCTGCGAGCAACTCTGCGCATGTTCTGAGTTGGGTTGAATGCCAGAGAACAAGAACAAGGAGCTATTTCAAAAAAGAAATAGTGTCTCGTTTCCGGAATGAATGCATTGTGTTTAGCCTGCGTACCGACGGCGTAGCGAGGAGACATCGTCTCGCTATTCTTCTCGGGCTTTGTCGTTCTCTTCTCGGTACATGCTCTGCCCATTCTCGCGAGTTTCGCACGCTACATTGTAGTCAAGTACGAACTTTACTCTGATTGGATAGTGTAACTGCTATGTAAATAGTGAATCCCCAAGCACACAAATGAATATCTTTGCATTTTTCTTCAATAGATCATTACAATCTATCGTAAAATCACTTCAGTCGCAAGAACTTTCAATTTCTGACATACCCTAATCCCCTTTTGAGCTCGTGACCATAATTTTAACAATAACTGAACAACATGCGTTCACCAGTTTGTTTGGGCACTTTCCATTTTAGAAAAAATCTGGAAATTTTGGTGTGAATTTCCGGGATTTTCTGAACGGGAAAAAGTTGTTCCATTTTGTCCAAAATCTCCTTTCTCCGTTTTTTGCCTCCAAACATATGTTCATGGTCAGCCCAAGAGGTGATAAAGTTCCTAACATCATGATCCTGCCAAGTCTGCAGCTTGTTAGATGTCATATATTCCGGCTGATAGGAATCTAAAGATTCTAAAGAAAACAAAGCAAATAATTTGAAACCATTTCGTGCGTGAATGTTAACTGGGGAAAAGTGCAGCCACCTCATTTCAATATGAGCACTTCAAAAAGTGTACACCTTCCAAATTCAAATAAAATTACCTACCATTTTCATAATAAGAGCACTCGTTTTTCAGTAGATGCTCCATGGAGTAAGTTGTGACGAAGAAACACGAACACTGGTACATCATAAACTCGGTCGCCATTTTGTTTACAAAAACTGACGGTGAAAATTCGATTGCCTTGGGCCTGGAACAGGTAAAGATCACCCGGAGATGCAATTGGGACGCGACAAACCAATCGGTACGTTCCAACCGGGAAAACGGGATTACCTTTTGGGCAGTTCCATTTTTTCCGGGAATTTTTCAGTCGGGCGAACCGAAAAAACGTTTTCCATTTACCTCCGAACCGGAATTTTCGGAATTTTTGACCAAATGGAAAGCGCCGTCTCCCAAAAACATGTTTACATTACCAAGTACGAACTTTACTCTGGCTGGATAGTGCAACTGCTATGTAAATAGTTCACCCCTGTAGCCAAAGTATTACCGTTTCGTTTCTGAGGAAACGAAACAAAAATCACGGAGGGGAACTAAATTGTGCAAAACGAGTCCCTGAAGGGGTAACTGCCAGAGAAAAATAAAACCAGCAAATGCAATAGCTGAAATAGACTTCTCTGGGAGCTTAGTAATATTCACACCCACATGAGGGTGCCGGACATGCTGACTTCACATGCGACAAAACCATATTTAGAGTGATTTGATGGGGCTGTTTTAGTACTGCGAGTTAAAACTAATCAATAATTGCAGCAATGCAAAACCAAAGCACATACGATTAACTATCGACACTTACGTGCAAGTTCTGACTCGCCCTATGTCTATCATGAGCTGAGTGCTTTGGTCTGCTCATTGCGGACCTATCTTGAGTCTACAGACACTATCACCAGCGGAAAACTGTAAAAACAACCAGTGCATAGAAACAGGCCGATACTCGGTATGGCGGCTCGACAGAGTACTTGGAAGATAGCTGGACCTCTGTCAACCATTGCGACTTGTGCCGGTGGCATTTTCTTGTTGAGAAATTATTTTTCTGGAGGAGTGTGCAATTGTAGTTCGCAACTAGGTGGCAAAACAGTAATCGTGACAGGGGCAAACACCGGGATCGGACGAGAAACTGCGTTGGACTTGGCTAGCAAGGGGGCTCGTGTCATCTTGGCTTGCAGAAATCTTGAGAAAGCGCAACTAGCTGCTAAAGAAATACAGAAGAAGACTGGCAATAATAAAGTGATTGTGAAGGAGCTCGATCTAGCTTCGCTGGAGTCTGTGAGAAAGTTTGCCGTTGAAGTTCGTCAAAGCGAAGAACGATTAGACATTCTTGTCAACAATGCGGGTATTATGCGTTGCCCGTATTGGAAAACAGAGGACGACTTCGAGATGCAACTTGGCGTCAACCACCTTGGCCACTTCCTCCTTACAAACCTCCTGCTAGATATGCTAGAAAGATCACAGCCAAGCCGTATTATTAATGTCAGTTCTTTGGCTCACACCCGAGGGAAAATACGCTTTGATGATTTGCAGAGCGAACGTGACTACAGCCCGGGACCAGCGTATTCCCAGAGCAAACTTGCTAACATCCTTTTTACTCGCGAGTTAAGCAAACGACTAGAAGATACCGATGTGTCAGTGACTGCCGTTCATCCTGGTATTGTAAACACGGAATTGGCTCGTCACACGTCCTTTGGCAGATCCAAATTGGCGTCAATCACTTTTGCTCCCATCACGTGGTTGTTTTTCAAAACACCTCGTCAAGGAGCACAGACAATAATCCATTGTGCTGTAGCTGATGATGTTGAATCTGGACTGTATTACTGTGACTGCAAACCCAAACAACCTTCAGAGCAAGCGAAAGATGATGAGGCAGCTAAACAATTGTGGGAAGTTAGTGCAGATTTGGTTGGATTGGAAAAGACTATTTGAATGTGATACATAACATTTCTCCATTAATTTTATATACTGTAGTGAAATAAACTGCCAAACGTGAGTGAAATACTCACATCCTTTAGACAAATAATTGTGGGAGGTGCAGTGGCCTAATGGTTAGTGCGCTGGACTACGGATCAGGTGGTCCGGGTTTGTAGTGTCTTGGGCAAGACACTTTACTGTCACAGTGCCTCTCTCCACCCAGGTGTATAAATGGGTACCATCAAATTTATTGCTGGGGGGTAACCCTGCGATGGACTAGCATCCTATCCAGGTGGGAGTAGAAATACTCTCTGTTGCTTCATGCTACAGAAACCGGGATAAGACTTTACCTTAACAAAATTTTTGTTCTCCTATTATGGGGACAGCTGACAGAGGACAATTTATTTTATAGCAATTGAAATGACACTGTCACAAGCATTACTTCACACATTTCTGAGCCTAAAGATGCATTTACACTCAAGTTTTGTTAAAATTACTAAGCTTGTGTGCTGAAGCTGTAAAAGGAGTGATTTCATTATGAAAGTACCAGGAGCTTTAGTTAGGCTGTCTTTTTCAAGTTCAACCTGTGTGGTGTAAAAGGTCTATAGAGAGATCCACATATGAGAATACGTATTCTCACTGCCAACAAACTAACCACCATAGAGGGCAAAAACGTGAAATGAAATGAGTCGAAAGTTAACTCTAAAGAAACAGACAGGTTATTTGGCATTTTGTTGAATTCATCGCATTTGTTTGCATGTGTTAAAACATATTGTGGAAGTAATACATGGTATGACTTGTATCCTAGGTCATTTTCTGGTGGCGAGCTTGTTGATGGTGAGACTCCATGTTGGTAAGGTGACCCTATACCATATAAAAATCTCCATTTGGTTGATTTAATTTTTATAGAACTGAAAAATGAGAATATTTGGTTAGAATGAGGAAGAAAAAAAATAACAAATGTCTTCACATGGATCTAGTTTTATTGAAAAAGAAAAACCTCGTTAGCATGTACTTTCTACACACATTTACATACGCTACTCCAAAACTAGTTTCATCAAGAAACCTCGCCAGTTGGTAGCCATGTATCGTTAA
This sequence comes from Blastomussa wellsi, assembly GCA_947652115.1. Taxonomy (NCBI): domain Eukaryota; kingdom Metazoa; phylum Cnidaria; class Anthozoa; order Scleractinia; family Plerogyridae; genus Blastomussa; species Blastomussa wellsi. The sequence continues at coordinate 8,564,049 of OX393565.1, read as the reverse complement.
AATTTAACTTTTTTAAATTTTAACGATACATGGCTACCAACTGATGAGGTCTGTTGATGAAACTAGTTTTGGAGTAGCGTATGAAAATGTGTGTAGAAAGTACACGCTAATCAGGTTTTTCCTTTTCAATATGATGTTGAGTAATACTTTCCTAGCTTCGGCAAACAGAATTTTGCAGAGAGGATCTGGTGTTCATCAGCATATATTGGTAGTTTTTGACTTGAGTCAGGTGTTTTTAAAACATTATTAAAAAAATTCACTTGGATTGTCCACATCATGCCTTTAAAAAATAACTCTTTCCCTGCAAAGTTCTCTTCTTTTTTTAAGAAATGGAGGAACAAGTGTGATCCCGCAAAGAATTGACATAACTGTTTAGTTGTTCATGGTCATTGCCATCATTTTGAATTACAAAATCAAATTCTTCATCATCAAGCCCGCATTCAGACTCAACATCATCAACACCTGTTGTGAATATCCATCCTCTTGATTTCCTTACTTCCTCAGATGCATTTATCCGCACGTGTACAACTTTGTCATAATTTTCTTTAAAGTAACGTACGTCAGACTTCCTTCTTGCGTCAGCCACGATCCACACTGGTTTTTGTAATGAATCATTTTCTTTGGGAATTCCAGATAACATCATCTTAACAGCTAATCTGCAAAAATACGAAGGGTCAGCGTTTCGTTTTTCTTCCCCCCAGCGAATCATATCTTGCCGATGAAATTCCTTGTAGCTTGTGGAATCAAGCAGGCGATCAAAATCAAGGCCATTTCGCCGCGCGTACTCATGTTTCAGAGGTCCAGAAAGTCTGATAATTTCGCAGCAGTCAGGCGAAAAGGTTGATTTCAGTTTTTTGGCGACAAAATCTTTCCCTGACTTTCGTTTCCCGCTCAAAATGAACACTATTTTAGGATATCGAAGTTGGCCTCCAACGACCGCCATCTTGGATGTTGTTCTCTGGACACTCCGCTGACCAACTAACCATAACAAGTTCGCGCGGTTGTCGTCACGCAACGTTTGCCCGAGATCCGTAACAGCCAGATTTCCTGCTATCATTCGATTTCATAATCAATATTTACTGAAATTTAACACTGGCGGTTGTTTTTGATGCAAAATCTGATGCTGCGGACTTCCTGCGCTCGAGAGCTGGCCCGGATATGGTGGTTTGAATTGCGGGACCAGATGAGACTCCAACTCAAATCTCTGCATGTCTCTTCAGCTCGTGCCAGGTTCCCCTCGGTAATCAACATGGCTTCCGACTCTCAATACATCATTTCTCGGGAGGTTGATATAAATCTTCTGGACTGCAGGACAGCTTTTTCTGGACTTACAGAAAAAGAAAAGCTCTACGCTCATTATCTTTGTCGTGCCTCATGGGACGGTGCTCTTATTTGCCTACTTCAAACATCACCCGAGTCTCCCGGAATCTTTCTTCTTTTACAACAATTGTTCCACGCGGAGTCTGTCGAAGATCTGAAAGAGCGGGCATTGTTAATCAAAAATGGCCCATCGCAGGAGGAATTTGAGGTTTTGTTGAGGCATTGCAAAACGCTTGAACCGTTATGTTGAAACTGTCTATTAATTTACGTTAGTTTGCGAAACTAAACGAAACGAAATGGTACTTTGCTGTAATGCAACTGTTAATGTTAAGCCCCAGGGTGGGGGGTGGGGGAGCAGACCCAGGGGATTTTGACATTTTGATGGAAGCCAGAGTAAAATTCCCTACCCCTGGGCACCCAGTGAATGTCAACTTCCGCCTTAGTATGAAAAACTGGGAGAAACTTTTGAAATTTGTAAGGCTCAAATGCCATTTCTAGCATTCTACGACGAAAATTTCTGTCAAGAAAGTTCGGTAAAATTGCCATTTTTGATTTTATCAGGATATCAGAGTGTAACTATTATTACAATTTTAGAAAAATATCAGAACGAATGTCAAAATTGGGATTTTTCCTGTTCCGATCGCATGTTGGTCGGGATTTGGAATTTTCAATCAAAATCTGGATAATGCCGACGAAATCGGGATGGTTGGACAGTCTGCGAGTCAGAATATGTAAATGAATAGAGAAAGCAAGAAAGCACAGAAGATACAAGGGAGTTTGTACTCGCAAAAATAAAACAACTCTGTTTGCCTTTCGTTCACTCATGGCGAAAAAACTTTAAAACAGCGCGAAAAATCAATGGAGATCATTGAAAGGGGGACCTATTTCCAGGTTCCCTCGGTCTTTCAAGATGGTAGCCATGTCAAATATTCCCAACCCAGGGGCAGTGCTCAAGTGTCAAAATCCATACCCAGGGGAAAGCTGGCCGAGTCAATTTCCCGTGGGTAGCCCGCCTGCCCCCCCCCCCACCCTGGGGCTTAACATTGATAGGTGCATAAAATACCTGTATTACCTGACATAACTGTTAAATCGAACTGTTCGGTAATCGAACTCAATCGAACACGATTCGATAATCGAGCATGATCGAACAAAAAAATCAAAACAAAACCAGTGGAGAAAAATGGGGTCATATATGATATTAAACTTTTTGATCATATTTTTGTAATTGTAATGTTTCTACAGAACTTTTTGATTTATGCTGCTGCCTTCTATGGTAACCTAGGCAACTACAAGTCATTTGGAGACACCAAGTTTGTCCCTGACTTACCAAAGGTACATAATTATTTTCTTAATTGTATTTTACAAACTGATTCAGCCAGAATCCTTAAGTAGTCAAGTACATGGTTATGACACCAGAGCAGCCAGTTGTTATTGATCTTATCACTGTTGCACAGTTTATAATACTTAATCAAAGTCCTAAAATTTGAAATTCTCTGTTCACTGGCTCTAGAATTCGAAGCTTTCCTGCACTTAGGAAAAAGATGATCAAGCTTTAATAAAATGATACTGAATTGGCCAAATGATTAAATATATTGGCAACCAAGGTGGCCTCCATGTAAACCAGGTGGTTTCTTGGAGGTCTCGACTCGGCCTAACCAGGCTTTTAGCCAGATGGCCATCCAGGCGTCCTGTGGAAAATTGTTTTATTTTCCATATGTTGCTTTATAAGTTGTTCATTTTAGCAAGCCCTGTAGCGCATTTTGGACGGCCACTTTTTGAATCCTGACTAAAAGCCTTGCCCTAACTAAACTGTTAAAATTGTATTTATTGTTCTTATGTGGCAAGTAAAAGATGATCAAAATGATTATCTCAAGTGCAGCAGTTGGTTTTTTTATTTCTATTTTGTAAATTTATACAATTTTGACATCCTTTCCTAGCATGAGATTAATTTTTAATCTGATTACAAATGTTCCCAGTTCCAACATTCCAGCATTGTCCAGTGTCATTATTAAATACCTTCTGTTTGCTTTGTTACTGCCATAGGAAAAACTACAAAGCATTGTGTTCTCAAGTAAAGCTTACGAAATTAACTCCAAAAGAGTAGAGAATCTATGGAATGATTGTGGAGATGCAATGTTTGTACTCACTTCCAAAACTCAACAGCTAGGACTTGGAAAGCAAGTAAGATAAGCTAAGAGTAGCAGGGGGTTGGGATACAGGGGCCTCCCATATATTATCTGTAGTCTCTAGAATGAATTTTAGCCATGATCTTGCAACTTGTCATCCATACCCCCCAAACCCCCAACACCCCCAAACATGCCCCACCCCCACCCCCTCAATGAAATTCGGAGAGAAAAGGGAAGGGGGGGGGGGGTGGTGGTGGTTACATTTGATGTACCTGACTTACATTTATGTAAATGTTCATATGGTAGCCTCACTACAGTTCTGCTTTATTTGTTTGAACACAGTAACTTTTTTGACTCTTGGCTGATACTTTTTAGGGTCTTTCAACATATTATTCCAGTAACTGTGTCCAGCGGGATGCTGAATTTGCACAAGAGTTCATGAAAGAAAAGGTATTTTGTAACATAAGTGGATATAGTGGTTTAAATTTATCATTGGTGTTAAACTTGAATTTAAACTACAGCAGATCCAATCATGTTGTTGTTGTTTCCTTCTTGTCATTGCCATTTTTGTTGCCATCACTCTGCACAACTTGTTAATTTTATTGGCAGGAAATAGAGACATACAACACTAGATTATTTAAGGAGGAAAAGGATGGTCATGTGACATATACCATTCGCTTGGCTTCAGCAGCAACAACTGGTGAGTTTAATGTGTGAGTACCTCAGCCCAACATCACAGTTCAACATGTTATTATGCAGTTGATGTAATACCACATGAGCCAGTACTGACCAGTACTAGTGTACTTTATTTTCTCAATTTTGGAGGTTGCATATTTTGCGACACTTTATTTCACAATTTTGCAAAAATGTCATATCCAAACTCTATTTACCCTCGGCTGGTGAAAAATCTTTTTAAGATCCTTAAAGGATCTTTAATGATCTTTGTGAGGACCTTATGTGGATCTTGGTGAGGATCCTTTAGAATCTTCATCCATATCCTCAAAGATCTTGTAGGATCTTGTCAAGATCTTTCAAGTCCCTGCAAAGTCCCTGCAACGATCCTTGAGGTCCCTGCAAAGATCCTTGAGGATCCTTCAAGATCCTAGCTGATCCTGGAGGATCTTAGCAGAATCTGAAGGAACTTGCAGGAACCTCAAGCCATCTTTCCATTAAAATCTTTGAATATCTTTCAAAGATTTTCAAAGATCTTTACAGGATCCTTAAAAGATCCTTATCTTTGACAGATCCTTAAAAATCTTGTAAGGATCCTTAAAGATCTTTAAAGGATCCTTAAAAGATCTTTATCTTTGAGGATCTTTGACAGATCCTTAAGGATCTTGTAAGATCCTGTAAGATCCTTTGAAGATTTTCACCAGGGTAATTTCATGATTTTACCAAAGTTATAAGTTTAATTTCTTGAACTGTGATAAAACAACTTAACAAAAGCAAAGTTTATTACGTCAACAGTAATAACAAAAAAGTCAGTTAAAAGCCATATTTTTATATACTCTTTTCATTAGAACCTTTTTATAAGAACGTCCAGTACATGTATGAGAAAAGCAAAAATTTAAGAACCTCAAAAGAAGGGATAAGTGTCTAAGGCTGAAATTTGTGTAGGGACTAATTTTATAATAATGATGGCCACAGTGAAAGCTACTTTATTGTTGTGTCATCTTATATTCGTGAAACTTATTTTTTGTGACACTTTAATTTCCCAAATTCTGGAATTTATAGTGTCACAAAAATTTCACGTAATATGGTAAATGCAATAGGGTGGTAACACAAAAACTAACTTTTACTTATCAATTTAACATTTTCTGAGTATAGCCAGTTTCCAGAGGGTTTTAAACGGAAGGCCTGGGGTTTCAGAGTGCTTTGGACCACCTTAGAAACACATTTGTAATGTTTTTGTATTCATGAATGAGTTAAAAAAGGAAGAGAGACTAATTAAAAGTAACAACAAATGGAGGACATTTGATAGCAGCAATTGACTGGTGCAATACACATGACTTTGTTTTTAGAGGAGGCCTGTTCTGGTGCCAGTGGAGAGCAAGACCAAGCAGTAGTTCTTCTGGGTTCACATGAATTCAAAGGCTGCACCTTTAAGGTTGAACGAGGAGACTATTCTGGACTATTAAAGAAGGTTGTACAGAATCTGGAGAAAGCAAAGGTACTGTGAATCATTAGATTGCCATAATTGACTTCAAAGATTTTGTCCTAAAAAGGTTTTTTTCATTCTAGTAAAATGTTCATTTGCTCCAATTGCAAGGATAGGAAGGTGCAATTAATGGCCCAATAATTAGCATGCTGGAGTGATCAGCCTTTTTTGAGCCCCACCTGGGGTTGTTGCCAAGACACTTTACACTCTCAGTGTAATTGGCACTAGTGAATTAAATTCTCGGGGGTAACCATGTGATGGACAGGCATCCCATGCGGTAGTCCAGCACCTCATAAAAACCTATTTTTTCATTCGTTCTCCTTGACAATAGACTTCATTGTTATCAGGGCTAGAGGCTTTGTTTAGGATTGTTATCTATTCAGTATTGTTTCCAGGCCCAATGGTATTGCCGCTTCAACGAAGTGCTGCTTGACCCATCCCATGCCAGGAAGAAATACTCACTCCCAGTCATAGTTGTTTTATGCTACAGAAACCAGGATAAGCTACTATGCGTCACTTTGGCCTGATGCCACTTCTATCTTACCCGAGTAGCAGGGCTCGAAATTAACTTTTTCGTTCGGGAGCCAGCTGGCGACTAACAGGAAAACTTTGGTTGCCAGATCATAAATTTTGGTCGCCATCTACAAGCTATCGTTGTTCTCTAGCTCATACAAACTCTGTATTATTTTACACATTCCTGTAAGCAGCCAGCTCCAGTTGCGGACACCTTTTCTGCTTCCCGAGGGTGTCCGCTTACAGTAGATTCAACTTGTCACTGTAGTTATTTTAAATGGAGCGAAGCATAAAATGTTTCAAGTCCGTGGTTTTCATGGTGAGACAAACACGAGTCCTTTCGTATTTTCTCTTTGCTAATTCTTCAACACGCAGTTCTTTATTTTCGACTTGCTTTTCTCAACGGCTTTGGCTGCCAACAAAAAACTCCATCCTTGGCCCAGGCCCCTACACAACCACATTGCTCGTACCAGTCTCCGACCAGTTTCGGAAGAAGCCGCTAAAACAAGATGGCGTGCCATAAACGCAGTGATGATGTTTCGAAGTACATTCAATTTTTACGATTTTCTTGTACTATTCAGACATAACTTTAGTGGGGACGGAACAGTGAGTTGTATACTAGCTACCAGATCCAAATGATTTCCTTATATAAAGATTTAAAAACAAAAGTTGTGTTGTGGCCTTCTTTTGTTATCAGACAAATCGTGAGTCGCCAGCTGGCGACCAGTTCTGAAAATTTAGTCGCCAGGGCTCAAATTTTGGTCGCATTGGCGACCAGTGAGTCGCAATTTCGAGCCCTGATGTAGGCTTTCCACTTAGAAGGAAAAGAAAACAAAAAGTGTGAAGGTGGCAAATGGTTAATACACTGACAGGGTTCCTTGCCACTTTCACTTGTACCCACCATGATTATACGTGTAAATGGGTATGAACAATCCGACAGAAATGATGGGTGTAAACAGTGTAGGATTTGCAAGGCAATCATCACAGCAGTGTTGGTCTTAAAGGAGCAAGGTCACGATAATTTGAGTTATTTTTTGTAACAAACCAAATTACCCTTAAAACGTAGGAAACCTGGCTAATAGTTTACCAAGGAGGAAAAACACCAAAGAAGTGATACTAGACCAAAACGGAACAAGGATGGTTAAGGATGGAGAAGATTTTGGAAAAATTTAGGCTAAATTTTTCAAAATGCACGAACGTGACGTAGCTCCCTTAACGTGTTTACCTAATTGGTCTTGTTACAGGAATTCGCTGCAAATGACAATGAGTTATCCATGTTGAAGAACTACATACACAGTTTTACCACAGGCTCTGTGCAGGCCCATAAGGATGGTTCCAGGTTCTGGATCAGAGACAAAGGACCTATTGTAGAAACGTTAGTATTTTGTAATTCACCCACATCCCATTTCCAGCCTGCCTTAATGACAGAGGTATATTATACAGTAATTTTGCTTTACTTACGTATACCAGCAGACAAACACAAACCAGAGGTCTGAACATGATACTGGAAATAGAACAATTGATAAATAAGTAGATTTTGCAAATGTACGATATTTCCTAAACTAATAACCCGGCTCTGGTCAAATAATCACAAATCTGGTCCCTTTAAGTTAAGCGTTGTAAATTTAATAGTTATATACTGTATTTCCTCCCTTCCCTGTTAAATTCCATCATTCTGTCATGGAAATTATTTAGACCAACCGTTTAATCAGTCTTTTTGTCCAACATATTTGGTCCTGTCATAGTTAGACTCACTATGGTCCGTGTAGTTCATTTGCAATATTAATTTTAGGTGTGAAACTTTATCCTACGTTTACAACAATGTTAAATTAATTTCATTCTTAGTTACATAGGGTTTATCGAGACATACAGAGATCCATTTGGCGTCCGAGCAGAGTACGAGGGTAATGTTTTTCGTTTTTTCTTTATTGCGTGACTGTCATGTGCGAATCTCAATCAAAATGAAGGAAGCATTTCTTTTAGCAAATCTGAATCTGTTTTTTAGTATTAGATACTAGATTTCCCGCTCCATTTAAGGTTTAAAACCAATCATAGTTTGCAATCTGAACAGCCCACCTTCGAACGTGGATCATTCAGATTGGTGTCTGAAGCGTCAGTCAGCTCGGCAAACGACTCCCAGGCCTCTTTTTAGATTTTCTTTGCAGCTAACACGAAGATTCAAACAATCTGTAATAACTAGATCCGAAAATAGTTTGGCTAAAAGGAACGCTACCGTGCAAAACTCGACTAAATCACTCTCTTATCTGGCTTAAACGAAGAATTGTGTTTTGTCGCTCAGTGTTACTTCTTACATGCAAAATCTTAACAGAACTCGTATCAGACGTTGATGAAAAATCTCTATGCGTGTGCTGTGCTTTATACGTGTAATGGTTTATACGCCAGTTTCTGCCAAAACTGGTTTAAATTCCATACGGCTCATAATATTGTAGTTTGTTAGCAGGCTTATGTCATAATGAAAAAGAAAACGTACTACATTGCAATCCATTTCTGAGTTTCATAAAATGACATCTTTAAAAGTGGAAAAGTGGAGGGTTAATAATAAACCGAAAAGAAACTTGAATAGTTAAGAAATCTGCAAGTGTATTTTCAAAATGTTCTCTTGATGGGAGGAAATTGCCGTCTTTTTTCTAAAGACAGAAGTTGTCTTGGCCGGGCAACTTTGCACATGCGGCTGGCGGTTTAGTTGACATGCATGAGCGAGCGAGCGAGTGACCAAAGCCGCAAAACTGAGCGGCGATGCCGCCAGACCAAGCCCCTCTCGTTTGTGCGGCTCGTTACCTCAAGTAAACCGCCAGTTACGCAGGCTGGGGCAACCGTTCTTGTTGAAATTTACAAAAACCAAAAGTTTATTAATTGTAACTTTTTCTTTCTTTTAACTTTCTGATGCTAAGGATTGCTGTGTTTACTTGCAGGGTTTGTGTCTGTTGTTAATAAAGAAATGAGTACTAAGTTCACGTCATTAGTAGCCAGCGCTGAGGAGCTGCTACCAGAGCTTCCCTGGCCTCCTGCGTATGAAAAAGACAAGTTCTTACGACCAGACTTCACTTCACTTGATGTGCTAGGGTTTGGCAGCAGTGGAATACCAGCTGGAATTAACATTCCAAACTGTAAGTCAAAATCAAATTTCTCATTACACTATCAGTACAATGTCAAGCAGATGGGTGATAAGAATAAAGTGATGATCACGTGTCTCTAGTCCCCACCCCTCCCTCCCCTGGATATACTACCTTATTCGTACTTAATTTCACGATTTTGGTGAGAAAGTACTTCGCAGGGTTTTATTTTCGCGATTTCAATTGGCAAATGTGAAAAAGGGCATTAAATTTCGCGATTCAAGCGTTCTAAACTTCATTTTATTTATCAAAGAGTCTGAACTTTTTAAATTTCTAGATAAATTGGAACAAGATTCTACTCCATATGCTCTCTCCTCCGCAGAGTCTCCGGGGAGGGGGAGAAGGGGAGAATTAAAAATCTGGTAGCGCGGGGCACGCCAGCATTCACCGCGAACTCTGAATTCCCTTCTCCCCAGCCTCCACGCGCTTTCTTTTCACCTCTCCCTATTTCCCCTTCCCGAAAATGAAAGAGGCCTCTGCGGAGGAGAGACCTCCATATGTGAAAGCTTTGTAAATTAACGTCATTTCACAACAGAAGATACAACATGGAACTTACCAGCAAAACAGTTATAATTTGTGTTGATACATATCCTGAAAATGTTATTACATGTTAATCTTGTTTTCTTTGATTTGAATTTTCTATATGGGTATTAAATTTCGCGTGTTCAAATTTAGAGAGTACTTTTATTCGTAGGTCTTTAATTTTTTGATTTGTTTACAATCGCGAAAAACGCGAAATTGAAGACCCGCGAAATTAAGTATCATATAAGGTACGTGTTAACGATTTCCTGCACAGGTGAAATGTATTATTATGAGCCCCAAGCACAGCGTTTCTCCCATTTTTTAACACCATCAAGGTTTTGTTTCTTAAAATTTGTTTTGTTCATTACATTTACTGAAAGTGGCGATTTGTTGTTCCATTAACCGAAAAGACGACAGAATCGAAAACTAAGCTTGCGAATCTTTTAAAGGACCACGTTCTTTATCTTCGCTATTTACGAAGATGAAGCGCGTTCAAACAGAGGACGTCCGCCACGTAGGGAAAACCGCCATGTTGTAAGGATTTCAACTTCTACGCTATAGTTGTGGAACAAACGTGGGTAAAAGAACTCTAGGATTTACATATCTCCAATAGCGAATTTGCAAACGCTCTGCTTCACTGTGTTGTTGACCGGGTCTTACTTTGTTGCACATGAACATTCACCATTTTTGCGCAAAAGTTTCCAAAGGTTTACTTGGCAGTGATGGCGTTCACGGTGCAGGTAATTAAAAGTTTCTTTCCCAATTAACGAAACAGAAACTTCCGTTAGACTTAAAAAACCTCTTTAAGACGATTTGAAGTTCCCCATTAGGAATACATATTTTGTTATCAACATAACCTTTAGTAAGCAAATTTCACGAAGTCAAAGGTGATGAGCATGTCATTACAACAAAATCTGATTTAGGCCCTGCTTAGGCCCTGTTTATACGTCGCACAATCGTCGAATTAAATTCGGACGAATTTAATTTAAGGACCTGCTGGTAATTAAATTCCACGATTGAGCGACGTATAAATCGAATTACATTCGTCAGATGAATTAAATTCGTCCAAGACGTTTTATCCGTCTTACTAGGACGGATACAATTGCGATAGCGCGTCTTCAATTTAAACGTCGCACAACAGACGCATCGGATTAAATGCATACATTATTAAAATTTATATATAATGTATATCCTTTGAGCCCGTGGTACATTTCGTTCATGTCGCATGCGCAAACAGTTCCTTCGTTCTAACTTTTTCCCGCGCTATTCCCGCTTTTCTTTGCTCGAAATGTCTTTGTGGGTAAAAAAGTTGCCGTCCGCGTGCACAATTTGCCAGAGGAATACAAAGTATTCATGCATATCTTGTGGAAAAAGTGTATGTGTTTGATTGAAATGTTCGATTGCCGAATAGACTATTCACAGTCCGCTATTTTTTCGTATTTTTCCTCGATCGGCGAACGCGGCGAATGAATCGCGAGATAACTGGACTCCGGCGCAAAACGTGATGAAGAGACGTTGGGATGGGAGGCAAACATAAGTGTGTATTATTGTCTGCCGCGTGCTGGGGCTACTGGACCTTTCAACGAAGCCCCTCGCCATTTTATTTTTGTTCATCCACGTAATCTGCGTGTTTCATGCGTGTTTTTAAATTCACCGCTGGTTAATCTGAAGGCTCGTGTATGGAAGCCCGGGTAAAAGAATTAAATTCGTGTTATAAATTCGACGTCTAAACCACCCGTCGACTAATCGTCGACTGATCGACGAATTTAATTTGAATTGAATTCGTCTGAATTAAATTCGACATATAAACCAGGCCTTATACGTCGCACAATTGTCGAATTTAATTCGGACGAATTTAATTCAAGGACCGGCCTTTAATTAAATTCGACGATTGCGCACGTATAAATCGAATTACATTCGTCCGATGAATTAAATTCGTCCAAGACGTTGTATCCGTCTGGCTAGGACGGATACAATTGCGATAGCGCGTCTTCAATTTAAACGTCGCACAACAGACGCATCGAATTAAATGCATGCATTATTAAAATTTATATATAATGTATATCCTTTGAGCCCGTGGTACATTTCGTTCATGTCGCATGCGCAAACAGTTTCTTGGTTCTCATTTTTTCCCGCGCCTTTCTCGCTTTACTTTGTGGAGAAAAAAGTTGCCGTCCGCGTGCACACTTTGCCAGAGGAATACAAAGTATCCATGCATATCTTGTGGAATGTTCGATTGCGAAGAGAACGAAGAGACGTTGGGATGGGAGGCAAACATAAGTTTGTATTATTGTCTGCCGCGTGCTGGGGCTACTGGGCAAAACGAACCTTTCAACGAAGACCCTCGCCATTTCATATTTGTTTATCCACGTAATCTGCGTGTTTCATGCGTTTTTTTTAAATTCACCGCTGGTCACCAGATAAATTTTGAAGGCTCGGGTATGGAAGCCCGGGTAAAAAAAAATTAAATTCGTGTTATAAATTCGACGTCTAAATCACCCGTCGACTAATCGTCGAATTAAATCCGTCTGAATCCGACGTATAAATTAGGCCTTAGTGCAAAAAATAGGTTTATATGCTAACGCGTGTGTGCATAATTAATTAATTTATTAAATGATTTGTAAATAATTAATTCTGGGCTCCTAAAATTGTGGCTCTGCCTCCGAACTTTTAATTTGGGAGCCGAAAGGGCTCCCTTAAATTTCTCTTAGGCAACAGCCTTGCAATTAGACTACGAGCCCAAGTTTTCTATGAGCGAATAGTAAACGAGACGCAGCCGAGTTCAACGCGCGCGCGATCGTTTTCTATCGGCGAATAGAAAGAGGAAAACAGTCGGAGAACCAATCTGATTCAAGGATTTCCAATAGAACACAGCTGAGTTTCTACTAAAGACCCTATTCTCCGTCCCCGCGGTTTTACGGTCGTCACTCAACTTTAGTTGTTGAAGCTATGACGACCCAAGAAGCGGGCTCTAGTGCGTGGGTCGCGCACTTCCTCTTCGAACGAGGCATGTCATTGTAGGTAGTGTTTATAGCGAGCGAATGAAAATAGGCGTTTCAGAAAGGTAGCGAGATTCCCAGACGGATGTAGTACAAGGATTGAACAAGTCAGTGGAATTATTATAAATTTATCAGTAATTGTTGATAATTATTGTGACTTCTGAACAAACAGAACTTTTACCTTTCCACATAGTAGAGTTTGCGGATTATATATTGCATCTTATTGGGGAAACTCTCTCGCGATTCATTCACCGCCTTCGCCGATCAAGGAAAAATACGAAAAAAATAGCGGACTGTGAACAGTCTAGAAAAATCCCTCCCATCAAGTTGATCTTTCAAATGCGAGCGTAGAAGCTGAGGACTTGAAGACTTTATTATAACCTCAGTCCGTGTTTTATACCCAGTCCGCAGTCCTGGTCCTTATTTTATACCTCAGTCCACGTTTTATACCCAGTCCGTAGTCCACAGTCCGTTTTTATACTGTCCGGTACACTGTGAAACAGTTGTTGTGTCATTTTCCGTTCTACCTAAAAAAACGAGTCTTTATCCACCAAAAGAATCCTGTGGGATTTACCGTTACGATCATGTATGTCGAAAAACACATACTTATCTCACGAGATTTAGCCATTTTAGAACTTTAAGTATTAGGAAAAGTGTTTATATGAACATTTGTTTGTTCAAAACAGGTAACCAGTCGCCTAGATAACCAAAGTAAACTCCAGATGTTTACACTATTTCCGGCCGCCATGTTGGTGTTCCACTGAGGTAATAATATGGCGGCTCCATACTGGACTCTGTAAATTTGTGCGAGACATTTCGACCAATATCTGAAGTTTGGAATAACGTACACGTCTGAAACTTGGAGAAATGTTTTCTTTATTTATATTCTATAATTTCGTAGTTTCTTGACTCTGTCCACTGAATGGTTTTCGATTGAGGATACTGAACAGGTTCGCGGGTCAAATTCGTTCAAAATTGTGATTTTTATTGTACATAAACTGTGTGTATTTTTCTTTCTTTTACAAAAAACAGAAATCCAAAATCTTTTTTTTTACTCCGGAGTTATTGCGAATTTCCTTTTGTGCGTGACTCATTGCGTCACACTTTAAAGATGTCGAGCTGTCAACACTGCTAGATCAAACGCGAGGGAATTTTCTTTGCTCGCGTCGGAGGACTGTCGCGTCGCTAACTTCTGTCGTTGCAGTACAGTTTTGGCAGGAGATTTTGGATGGAGAGAGAAAAGAACAGAAAAAAAGCGAGAAAAAAGTCCTTGGGTTCCAAAGGCTGATCGGTGGTACCGTAAAAAGTAACCAGGGAATTTTTGCGAAACGTAGAAATGCTGGCAGAAAGCGACAAATTGTCACAACGACCGAACGAAACACTAAATATTGCTACTAATTCGGACACTTTCTTGGGCGTCAAAAAATTCTATTGAACCAGGCAAAGGTTTGGATTCCGGAATGGTGGATTCTAGACGTTCTTTATCGGACGAATCTGTTGAAATATCACACGACAACAGCGACGAATTCATACTATTATAAAGGAACACAAGACTGAAGAGCCGATACGCTAAACAATACAGTACTGTTATCCAATGACTCTTAACCTAAGAATATTAGAAGGTTCTTCCTGTATGCACCGGTACACGGGAAAGAAAAGAAGGAAAAGCAATCATAAACAAATATTTTATAGATGCGTGCTACATACACTGCTTAACGCATTTCGGAGAGCACGCTTTCCCGATCGGCGGCTCTCTAGCGATTTTTGTTCGCCTTTTTTGAAGCCCTTGTACTATTTGGTGATCTCTTTCCTCTCACTGGGCCGGAAATTGTTCAGTGTTTTTCCCATCGCGGTCAAACCCACAAGAAATTACCACAATTCTGCCGACAATTTCGGTAAAGGATACTTTGATCTTGAAATAATATCTACCACCACTTTCCCGCGAGTTTCGCGAGATTGAACCTGATTGGTACATTAAGGCGATAAACCGGAAAACCACTCCCCGTAGGAGTGCTATGTTTACGAAACTTTCTTTGCCGTATTTCTCGGCAAAATATTTCGTGAAGTTTGTCATCTTTGGGCGGCTAGTTTGCATATGAGAATTCATCGTAGAAGAGTGAAATTGTGCTCAATGGTACATGAATCCCTCTTCTCCGAAAGTGTGTCGGGCTTTAGCTTATTTGTTTTTCGTTTTGAAGATAAAAGTCCAAATGCTGTGTCAATCCGAGTAAAGTACGTGAACAAGCTTTGAATTATAATAACTTTTTTTGAGAGCTAATCTAACGATTCCCCGACACACTTTTAAAGCCAAACATGTGCTGAGTGGCATGCAGTCAATGCTTACTTCGAAGGGCCAAAATCCGACTCGAGTTTGCCGCACTTATAAGCATTGTTCTATTTGCATTTAACTGACTGCAGCTTCTCTTATATTTAATTTTATCAGTTAAAAACATTTCCACGACATTCTTGGTTCTATAATCTTTAAAATGATGTATAGGTTTAGGCACTTCCCGCAAATTACGCGCGCGTGAGGATCTTTTTCCGCAAAGCACCCGCGAACCTGTTCAGTAACCTTAAAGTGTTTTTTTTGTGGCTCGAATATCCGTAACATGTACTTGAAAGTAAGCTAAATATCGTGCCTTCTAGAAACTGTAACATGTTCCACGGCGATCGTGACGCTTATTCACGCACGAGTCTCACGCCAGACATCTTGTGGCGGTGTTGTTGCTCAGTTTGGTTAAAATTTGCATATTTTTTATGGTTATTGCTTTTGTCCATATTTTGTTTATGGCGACTCTTTACTGCAAATGCGCCAATTTTAAAAGGCATTCATAGAGAAGAAAAGCAATTCGAGGCTTCTTGGTTCTACTGCATGACTTTGCCAATGATTTCTGTCGACGTTTTTTGTTTTTAATTCTCCTGAGTTGACATTGACACTGTTGACCTTTCTGTCTAAATAATTGTAAAAATGTAGCCACAAGAAGCCACATAGAAATATATACATACTCGTCTTGCGTAAACCTTGATACTAAACGCATTTATTCCCCTTGTTGGTGGGACGTGTTCGAAATGTGCACTGGATAATATTCGCTATCAACGGGGGAAGACTTATCTCTGTGCCCTTAAGACGAAAACAAGGATTTTGAATATTCGTAAGTAAAAGTAATACTTCATTATTTTTTTTTTTTAAAAATATAATAATTTAACTTCCGTCCTGGTGGAGTTGTTCCGCACTTCAAAAAGTATTTTCGGTTTTCTTTTTTTTTTTTCAAAGTGAGTTTAAACCTGAAATAAACGGAAATCGTTTATAGCTGAAAATTTCGTTCTGTCTATGATTCCGAAGCTGACGTCAGCTTTCCGAATTCATCCGAACAGCAGCATGACTGTCTGCATGGCTGACAAACAGACGACCTTCCAAGTGCTGAAATCCGCGAGTCGTGCAGCATTGCAGATGGCAGCAGAAGGCAACAGTTCAGAGCAAACCATTCCATCGTCAGCGGCGAAAAAAGTTCGCTTTGCTGACCTGGTTGGTCACCAGCTTGAATTCGTAAAAAATATAACCCCCTGTAGCAGCGAAGACAACTTATGTGCCCTGTTGGGCGCGTGGAAAGCTAACTGCGATATCAATGGAAATTTACTACGGAGACGCTTAAAATATTTGTGCCCGTGCTTCATTCGACCTTCGTTAGCGGTAGACAGTTTCTTAAAGCGGGTTTACAGGCAGAATGTCTGCCTCGAGAATATCATGTGCGAGAACTTTGTTGTCACCGGGCTTATTCGAGTGACAAATTTATCTTACACCAAAGAGGTGACTGCGAGATTCACACTAGACAGCTGGGGAACGTATCACGACATTTGGGCGGACTTCATGTCCTCTTGTTTCGATGGAAAAACTGACAAATTTAGTTTTCGTATCACTGTGCCGCATGACTTAGAGGTGAACAGGCACATGGAGTTTGCAATCTGCTATCGTGTCTTGAATCAAGAGTTTTGGGACAATAACAACGGTAGCAATTACCTTGTTCGGTGTGTAGAAGTTTGGCCTGAACAGTTTTAGAACAATTTGCTACTTCAATAGAAAACTGGGAAAAACTCTGTGCGAGCGCAGATGCTCAATCCCTGTTCACGACTTGCAGGGCAACATTTACTTATTATATAATATAAAAAAATATTGTAATAGATAATGACACTGTTTGCTTTACATTTCTAAGCCTGGTATGTATAAGACCTTGTTATATTAAAAACGAGTAGGTCAATGTGTGATGTGAATGCATGGAAATACGCGGATACAACGAATCGAGAATACTCATCGGCTACATGTCAAAGTTTGATATGTTTGTGAACTCTTATGTTACGTAATTGCTGATGAAGTTCGGTCAACGTTTTGCAAGACGAATAAATCTTACGATTGACTCGTTATTTCCCAAGTTTTCGTAAGTCAGACCAGATTGTATAATTGTAATAGGCAGCAGTGATCACTAGGCCAAACAACTGACACCCGTAAGAGATAACTAATTTAACAATTGCCCTGAAATGTATTATTTTCAGTGCAAACATGCGAATGTATGCTTAGACTGGTGTTGTTCGAGTAATTGGTCCAAACCATTTATAATTCTTTCACGTTTGTACAGAAAAGTGGTACATGGTTATATATATGTTAAGCTTTCAAGGTTTTGGCCTTACAAGATGCAATTGTTTCAATCTTTATTTGGCGGGTTATTTCTCTGTTACAGATGATGACATTCGTCAAGAAGAAGGCTTCAAAAACGTTTCTTTGGGAAACGTTCTTGCAGCTCATTCGGTTGATAAGAAGGTCACCTTCCTTAGCGACGAGGATCAAGTAAGAAAAATGATTTGAATAATCTGAGTTCGGATGCAAAATGATGTTTCCTCTTTCATGTTGCTGTCATGCAAATTAATGAATCGGCCAAACTTTCATGGACTTGACTTGACGGCTAAAGCCAGACATACACTAAAGGGACACTGTCACGGGGAATTTTTGCTATTTTAGCATTATTAATAATATGACTACATACACAAACTGAACCTAGAATATCAATTGAATTGTTGAAGGAAAGGTTCAACCGTAATAAGTTTTAAGCTATCAAGCTGCAAGAGCAGAACTTGAAAGAGACAGGCTTACATTTTCATGTTGAGTTCTAAACTTCCTGATGGTATCACAATGATGTCTCTCCTTTTATATCTTCACCATACTGGCATAATAATTTTTAACAAAACTGGACCACTATTTTGTAGGTTTCCACTGGTTTCAAGACGTCTTTAGTGGGCCCTTGAGTGCTTATGAGTTTCGGATCGAGTTTCGTTTTGCCTGAATTTTGACTCTTCATTTGAAGAGTAGAACTTTGAAATGAAGAATGAAGACTAAAACAAAATTTTCATTGATGAATGTTAGGCGAAAGCTCAACAGACACAATTAAATGACCATGATTCACAAGTAAAGCCAAGCTTTCGGATATGAACAAAAATGGACGAAATGATAATCGAAAGACGACAAGACAAGAACAAGCTTAACATCATTTTACAGACTAAATTAGTAGCTCTATATCAGACCTTTGGCTTCATTACTTGCAGCCTGTGCGATAACGATGATTGCAGTGATGACAGTCACTCGGCTGTAAGGTTTAGTACGACGCCTAAGGACAGTAGCCTGATATTTAACATTTTTTATTTTATTTTTAGGAGCTGTTTACAAAGCTTAAAGCACCAGCATTTGAAGTCCAAGTTGGTCTTCATGAACTGTTAGGTCATGGAAGCGGTAAACTCTTTGTTAAAGTGAGTGATTGTTTTACCGTATCCTTCGCACAGGAGCCGTAAATGACGTCTTTTGTCTCGCCTTTTTTTAATTATAATTTTCTATACATATTCGTCCTAAAGCGTCCGTTTAGATCCTTTCTAACAATTCTTTGAAGTTTTGACTTTGTTCTTTTTAAAATGAAGTTTTTCGCTTTGTCTTATTTTGTTTTCCTTTTAAACTGATGTTTTTTAAGCAACCCCTGTATTATAATAGTTTTTTCTTTCGTACAACTGAAGCAGTAATCCTGTACAAATATGTTTTAATTATCATTTTATTAATTATTATTAGTCCTCTAACATCAAGTTAAATTTCTGAATTTTTTATCAGAAGGATGGCACTTATAATTTCGATATTGACAGTGTGAAGCACACAGAAACCGGAGAAAAAGTAAGATGGTGTTTTAAGTTGTTCGCTGTATTTCCTTTATTGAATATATAATCGAGGTGCTAAGCGCGCTCTCGTTGCTCGGTAAATGTGTTTAGATAAGAGTGTGTAAACACGGTTGTGACATTTTAGATTTGTGCGTAGTTTTGAGAATGATATCATGGGTGACAAATTACTCGTTAATTTTGGCGCGAAATTTCAGCGTTTATTTACAGTTAACTTTTCTTTATCTAAGCTCAAGATGGCGTCCCTTTTTTAAAATGTTACGGACAAAGATGTTACGGCATTAAAAGACGCTGTAGAAAAAAAGCACACGAAAGAGCACAGTTAACTGGTTCAGGGCTTTTGAGAATTGTTGTGAGAAAATAGCCTGAGAAAAATCCCGAGAAGGCTGTTCCTGAGCAGTTGGACAAAGTACGCCTCGAGTGTTTGCCTCCGTGCGTAAACAAGACGGAACCGACATTGACCCTGGGCTCTTAAAAGTGATGCAAGAAGCGTTTGACCGCCACTTGAAAGATTAAGGTCATTCTTTTGCAGTTATAAAGGACAGATAATCTTTCAATTTACGAAACGTTCTTGAGGTAAAGGTGTATACGCTACAAAGAAATGAAGGCAAAGGAACAGAATTCCCGATACAATAAAAAAGTCACCTACCATGATTGCGAGCGTGATTTGTCACTAATAATATTAGCAGGTAACTTAATGAATGGTGTGCTCGTGAAATTAGGCAATAATTTGACACTCCCATCTAAACACGAGGGAGTTTGGGAGAAATCGCGAGAGTAAAGCAAACACTCGACTTTGTCTCGGGTTTCCCAAGTCCTCTCGTGTTTAAATGAGACTATGTAAACACAGAAAAAGTCCTCTATTGCTTAAACGTTTTGGTCACAAACATTGCAGCCGTTTGTCTTACTATTGTGGTTTCCAGATTTCCAGCTGGTACACAGACGGGGAAACATGGTACACACGGTTTGCTGAACTCAGTTCGTCTTATGAAGAATGCCGGGCAGAGTGTGTAGGAATTTACCTTTGCACCTCTAAAGAAGTACTAAGGTCAGCCTATTAGCTATGCAATACGCTAATAGAGACTTAGAGCCGTAGGCTAGCGGTCGGTCGCGACCCTTTTGCAATCCACTGTGGCAGCGGCAATGAGAACTTCACAAAAGAAAATATTAATTGAGCAGTACAAAAGCACTGTACAATCTTTGTATATATCTTTGCCGTCCTCTGCAAAACAACTTGAAATCTCTGCATTATGAGTGTTTTTGAGAGCATGAACCACGGCGGTTATTAAACGAAACTTCGTATTCCGGTTGGAAAATGAACCCTGTTCCGTTATATTTTCTACTTGAGCTTCATTTTAAAGCGAAACATATACTGAATACCTTAAGACAATTGTGAGATTCGTATTTTTCCTTCCATAATCCCATGAGTGTGTTTATTAGGATTTGTTGACTGAATGTTGTTTGTTGTAGAATATTTGGTCATGAAGGTACCAATGCAGACAACATAGTTTACATCAATTGGCTCAACATGGTGCGAGCAGGATTGTTAGGACTGGAATTTTTTACACCTGAAAATAGGAAATGGCGGCAGGTACGTTAATAATCACAGGAACTTTAATATGGGTGCTGGAAACTTTTGAACAAGCGACAGACGTTTTAAAGCATTTAACTTGGCTGCACTGTAGAGCAGTTTTAATTTCGAGTGTAATTTGGTTTTCTCAGTTTTATGAGAGTTTTGTTTCGACCAATATTTTGAAAGCAAATTTTCGATCATTTTCATTTGTGATTTGTTTACGTGATTTGTTCCTGTTATGTTTGTCACACATTACTTAAGGAATAGACCACAAGTTACTATGATTTATAGGCTGACAAACCACGCGGGATGTTGGTAGAACACGAGAAGAATTTGTAATTCACAAGCCGCAGATGAGTGTTTTATAAATTCTTGGAGTGTTCTACCAACATCCCAAGTGGTTTATCAGCCTATAAACCATAGTAACTTGTGGTCTATTGCTTTTATATAATAATTCAGAAAATGTGCGATTTTTCCATGAGTTTACTGGCACAATAAACAATAGCTGACTGACCAATCATAGCACGCGCATTAATTTGGTTATCATATAAATAGCCATCTTGTGAGGAAAGAGCAAGCACCTGCACGCGGGCTGCACCTTCCACGGTTCTCTTTGAACCCTTACATTAAATATTGGTGTATTACCCTGGTTTAAGTAATGACGTACGATTATCGTATCCCATGTTGCTTTCCAGGCCCATATGCAGGCTCGATACGTCATTCTGCGCGTGCTCCTTGAAGCCGGAGAAAGCTTAGTTCAACTGACCAGAAAAACGGGCTCAGACGGCAAACCCGATGTCTTACTATCACTGGACCGAACCAAGATCGAGTCTGTCGGACGACCGGCCATTGGAAACTTTCTCAGAAAACTGCAGGTTTGTCATTACGTGTTGGGTATTTCATATTGCCTTAACTTGGTGAGCCCGTCTACTGATCTATCCAGACTCTAGAGCGGTTTTGCCTTCAGTGTCGAAAGTAATTCTGCGTTTACTTTGGTTTTGCATTACTTCGCTCAGTGATTGGTTTAAAAATCTCGCGCCACTTTTTCAACCAATCAGGAATAAAACCAAAACCAACCGTGACTCGCGCGTGAACGTTTTCCCGCGCTTTGTGTCGGCTACGTGTAATCACTTCGAGTTGTGACTGGATTGTCTCCACCCTTTGTGATTGGCCAAAGTAATTACTTTTTAAACACAATTGAAACTCGCTCTAACTGAGCATGCTTATGTTTTGTATTAGGTCTACAAGTCAACAGCAGATTACGATTCCGGAAAAGCACTGTACGGTCGCTACTCAGAAGTCGACGATGAATTTTTGGCTCTACGGGAGACAGTTCTTGCACGAAAGACTCCAAGACGAATGTTTGTCCAAGCTCATACTAGCGTTTCAGGTAACAGATTGGAATAGACCAATTTCGATGTTTTAAAATCCAGCCGAAAACCATAGACCTCAACACGAGGCTCCGGGGAATAAACTATAGAGTTTGTGGGTTCATTCCCCAGGGCCTCTCAGTGTTGTCTATTGTTTTAGGCTGAATTTTAAGCATCGAAACTGGGCTATTGTTGATATTTAGTATTGAGGAAAGATACGACAAATGTCAATCGTCCCCTGTGCACGAGAAACGTACAGTTGGCTCTTTTCCCAACTTTTTTCTCTCTTCCCATGATCTGAGTGGCTAGATTTTAACAAAGCGAGTCCAATCAAACTCCCTTTGTTTTAAGTGAGTTTAAAACGGTTGAAGATAAAAGAGGCAAGTAGCTCTGGGGGAAAAGGATGTGACAAATATATAAATAAATAAATAATATAACATCAATATTACTAAAAATACAGCAAATTGCGGTTTAGGCAGTTACTTTTTCGAAAGAAGCTCAAGTTTCCTTGGTTTTCATATTTTCTCCACAGAAGGCAACGATGTTATCCTGACAGAATTCGAGGCAAGTCCAACAGGAATGATCAACTCCTTCAAAACACGCTTCCCTGGAGACGACAGTGTGTTGGAGGACCTGTGGAGAGCTGACATGCCGCATCACAAACTATAATGGCTGCGTCGCTTTCCTTCTCAATTTCTTACTAACTCAAGGACTGAATAGTTCTAAAAGTTTTCTTTTGAAGATGAATTAAAGAGTAAGAGGATTTAATACTATTTGATGAAACGTGTAATGTTTTTCTTTATGATTTCTCAACTCACACAACATAAAATACAACAGTTTTCGTTTGATGATTGGTTGAAACCGAGAAAAGTTCTCAATCACACAACATAAAATACAACAGTTTTCGTTCGATGATTGGTTGAAACCGAAGAACAGTTGTCAATCACACAACATAAAATACAACAGTTTTCGTTCTATGATTGGTTGAAACCGAGAACAGTTCTCTATCACACAACATAAAATACAACAGCTTTCGTTCGATGATTGGTTGAAACTGAGAACAGTTCTCAATCACACAACATAAACTACAACGGGTTTCCTTCGATGATTGGTTGAAACCGAGAACAGTTCGCAATCACACAACATAAACTACAACGGGTTTCCTTCGATGATTGGTTGAAACCGAGGACAATTGGCAATCACACAACAGGCAGCGGGAAAAAAGAGGATAGGGAGACTTGGGAAAATAGGCCACTTTCGCTATTTTAAAATTCAGCTTGATAGCGAGGCCAAGAGAACACAAACAAAATAAATTAATAAACATGCGTTTTTATTTTCTTTGTTTGTGTCCTCCAGGCCTCGCTACCACGCTGAATTTTAATATAGCGAAAGTGGCCTATTGTGCGTTCTGAGACTTGCACCCAAATTGCGCGTCGAAGGATTTTGTGAAAATCTACGTCCAGGTATGGAACATGGACAAATCTTCTGCGCATACGTTTCGAGCAAAGCGCTTGGTTCTAAAAGATACTTCCACAAGGAAAGCAGAGAGTTCTCTGAATCTAATATATCTTTGTAGATATGTTTTCAGAAGTAACGTAGATTTACTTCCTGTTTTGCATGATTCACACTGTTAAGTGCTCTACAACCCCACGCCACTTCACAAACTGAAAGATAACTATTGACTATCAAAGTTTACACCGTTAATGGTCTAGGGAGTGAGAAGCCGACACCACAAATGCGAATGCAGCCATACTACTACTGTTGTTTCAGGTCTTTGTTCCAGTACTGTTATGGCTGCATTTCGCATAAAAAACCATATTAATTTGTAGTTGTACACATACTTGCCAGTTATTACGTTCACTTAACGGGCAAACCCACATTCCACCACTCTCATGTGGCTTCGATAGCTCAGTGCGTAGAACACTGCACCGGTAATGCAGAGGTCGTGGGTTCGAATCCCGTTCAGAGCGTGCATTGTTTTCCCGGTCTTTGTTCCAGTAATGTTTTGGCTGCATTCGCATAAAAAAAACCACACCCATAACAATAGCGCATTCTGCACTAATAAATCAAAAGGTGATGTGTCCTGTTTTGCAGTTAACACAAACGTTTCTGCAGTATAGCCGGACTGCACTGACTGTATTGGTAGGCGACCATCCCGGGGGCACGACATTTGCCCGATTCCACCGCCACTGTATGCTGTGCTTCCACGAAAAGCCTGAAAAGGTTTCAGAAAACTTCCTGCCCGCTTACCAAATGCTAGAAGGGAAACGATCAGTGTAATGCAATGTAATGGTATGAAGCGCGAAATAAAGAGAAACAAACAAAGAAACTTTACTAAGCAGCACGATCGTGCAACGGATGCTTTTCTGATTAATATAATGTGCTGGGAAGAGAATTGCAAGCACTGTCTTCTTTAGTCGTTATCATACAAGGGAGCGTCATTAAAAATATAACCCTTCGCATTGGTCGATACTGAGAACTGTTTCTGGTTAATAAACGATTAAAATGTAAATAGCACTCTGACGATCACTAAGAAGACAAAAGTGCCACTATTTAAGACCATTAGTCCACTTGCCACTGAGATTGCACTCTTAAAACAATGCTTTGCATATCCCATCTTACAGAAAAGAAACTCCGTTTGAGCGTTAATACACTTGGGATTATGCTAACTTCATTTTACTTTTAAACAAAAACCCAATCACAACCACTACTGGAAAAACGTTTGAGATAATTCAAGCGTAGATTCTTACAAGTTTATTTCTCCATTTTGTTAGTATATGTTGCGATTGAGAACAATTCTCAAATACGAAGAACGAGTCATTTAACAATTTCAAAAATGGCTAAAAATACTCCGCTGTGGGTGATGAGTTCACTGTCAATTCCATTGTCCAGCAATGAGACGAAGATGGTTTTGACTGATATTAAAGTAATGTCTTTGGCCTTCAAACTTGGAAAAATAGAAGTACTTATACAGTCGTGCCGCAGTACGAAACAAATTCCGCTTTCAAAAAGATAAAGTTCTTTTTTTTATCTTTTTTTCGTTTCTTGTGTTTTGCGTAAGTACTCTTGTGCTTGAGGAGGAAGCTCAAAGAATTCTGGCAGGGATTGTAGTTGTGTTTGCTCGACACTCATGCTGACTCCCTCGGGTATGTTTCGCTGAATGTACTCAACAAGTACATCAGCTGTTTCACGGGTCACATTCCTAACCTGCAACAGAGCATACACATAGCTTATCACTAATGGTGCTGCCTAAGTAGTTTGTTATGTTTCTTTTGGTTAGAGCATATTCAAATATTAGTATGCCCACAACCGAAGATATGTTCTCTGCAAAGCAGACTTTGTACAAAGCTGAGGGTCTGGTCTCTCATAATACCAGTATTTGTATCAGGATATAATGCACTTTAATGTTGTGTTTGGTGCAGTGTGAACATTCTGAAAAGATTCTTATACATGGTATAAAGTATACCATAGATCACCATAAATCTGATGTGGTTTTTTGGTCATGGGACAGACTCGTTACCAGTCACTCCTAGGCCGGATTCCGTCCTTCCCAGCCTGCCCCACAGCCTTTGCAATGATAGCATAGACTGCTAGCAGTCCCTTTCGAGATAGTCGCGATAGCGCGCGAAATACTCCAGTTTTCTGCCTTCGCTCGCCTATTTCGCGCGCCCTCCGGACTATCGAGAAAGGGACTGCTAGCAGTCTAATGATAGCATTTCTGTCCAGTCTTTCGAAAATATCAAACATAAAGTAGGGACTGGGAGCGGGTCTGGTCGTCTGGTCTTGTGGAGTAGACTTCTTCGCGGTTGTTTCATTGGCTGTTACTTAAATCGTCACGCAATTCTTCTCACATACAGTAAATAGAGATTATGTCATGGAAAGTGCGCACGAACGATTTTTGTTCACAAGTTGCTATACATAAAAAAAAAACGAACGAGTGAATAAAAATCGTTCAAGCACTTTACAAGGCGTAATGTTTTATTTCATACGAACTGAGATTTTTCTTATTAAAAGCCGCGCGCTTGTTGCCCTCCACTGTCAAGTGCTATCGTTCGTGTCTCTGATTGGACGAACGATGTATTTTCACAGTGGTTCGCTCAGTATGTATGAAATAAAAAGCGATGTGTGACGACTTAAAAAAGAGCAAAAATCGTTCACAAGCATAAAACAATCCGCACCTGTAACATGCGCGTGTGTGTCCGCACCTCATACTGCCCTCGGTGTTTCTTGTAGATGTGCGGAGATTTTAAAACTGTGTGTCTTTCAATCGACGTTGGTAATAAAATCCTGCAAAACAAGTAAAATTATTCTGCTGTGCTTGGTTTAATACCAAAAACAGGTTTTAACTCTTAGTACGATCACTTTGCGTATTTATTTTTCGTACTGTTTTGGGAGAGACCATCGACAGGGCTACCTGCGGTACCTCCGTTTCATCATCTCAATTGCGATGATAAAGGAAATTAGTATATATACACTCAGTGTTCTTGGCGTTTCAACAATCTGATTGGTTCGCTATCTCTGGCTAAGGAGCATTATTGACTCCCTAGCGAGTGACTAATGCCTGATCCGAATTAAAACAAAATGGCCGGCGTAAAATCGCGTTTCGGAGTCAGAAATAATAAAAATACAGGAAGATGTTGAGATAGCGTGTTGCTGAAATCACTTCGTGGGTATATACTAAAACAGTTATTCATTTCAATCTCGATGAATAGCGGCAGAATACTTTCCTCGCATTTCAAAGAATAATTGTTAATTATCAACACAGTTGATAAAACCAAATTATATTGTTATACTTCCCACCGACGCAGCACCACAGTTTCTTTACAAACTTAAATAAGCCAGGGACGTCTAATAAAAAAAATACGGTATGTAAATACTTGTTCCAATTTCCACCGTTTCTTCAGAGTTATGGAAAATGGCAATCAGCCATTTGCAGCACATAATATCTAGCATCTTTCTTTGCTAACAACAATTAACAATTATTCTGCCACTATTCACCTCGATTTCAAAGAATAATTGTTAATTATTGACAGCAAAGAAAGATGCCATAGATATCTGGATATCTATAAAGATATCTAGCATCTTTAAAACTTGGCCTGTATAGCCGGAGTATAGTCGGGGCCTGGCGTTTACTTAAAAACAGGAGTATATTTCCATTAGTTTTAAAAGCTTCGGTTTTTTTACTGATTTTTGACAACGAATGCAAAGGAACATTCCATAAAAAAGAAAATCGTTGCGAATGCTGAATCAGCAGAACTTCGTGATTTGTTGAATGCAAGGGAGAAAAACTGATATGTTGAACTATTGGAACGCGGTTGCTTGTGAAATTGAATCGTTATCGTTACACCAGTTATTCGATGAAATTCAGTTATATAAGGACCTCAAATAAACGCCGGAACCTTGGTTAAAAGCCGGGGGCATTTATTTAAAACACTGTGATAGATCTGGTGTTTGTTTGAACCCGACGTTTATCCGGGGCCCGGCGCTTGATCGTAAAAATACGATACGTTAATTGAAGCTTTATTTACGTATCATTGTGATAATAATTCAAAGGGACACTGCCACGCCTGATATATCATATTTTAATAAGTATGGCCTGTAGCTTGCTGTAATCGTGTTTTATTGTCTTGCAATAGAAGGAGAAAGCAGAGAAATATCAACTAAGAAGAAAAAATAACTATTGAAAGATTCAATATTTCACCAAATTTTAGCTTTGATTACTGGACATCCCGTCCAGAAATCAATTTTGATGAATTGCAATCCACTTCCATCCTTGGTAATCCTGTACTATTCACCCAAATACCTGTTCTATCTTGTTCTGTGGAATTTTGTTTACCAAATTTATTCGTGTATTTGATGGCATTTGGCACAATAATATGGAAATTAGAACATAAAAATTTCTATAATCAGGCGTGACCGTGTCCCTTTAGGAACAAACATGAAGAACATAGAAGCCCTGTGTGTGCACATGTCACCCTGTGTCAGCTGCATATTGGTTACAGGGTAAAATCCTTGTGTGTATGGCTCTAACACCTGTGCTTATCTCATGCAAGTCTTTCTAGATTCACTAAACCAGAAAAAGTAAACTAATGTGTACATATACAGAGTAGGGTGCAATAATTGGCTTGCCAATAAAATAATGTCTTTCTGTGCTAAATTAT
>OX393565.1:8503469-8533469 GCA_947652115.1 Blastomussa wellsi | reverse complement strand
TCCAACAATAGCAAGCTGATGGAGCAAACTTGTGAAGAAAAATGCTGGGTCTCGGGTTGGTCAATGCCCACACAAAAAAATATACCAGTAATATTGTACACCTATAAAATTCTCACCTTTAGTTTTCTGTAGGCAGAAATCTCCTTTTCTCCTATAAATGAAAAGGGAACTCCATAAAAGATGAATCTGATTCTCCTGTGAAACTTTTCTGTTTCTTACTATTTCATTTTCAAGTGTGTTCAGTACTAACCCCACCATTAATTGTGTGCTAGATGTAAGTATTAACAGTATCCTGTCAAGCCACAACAGTAGTAAATAGTAGTAGTCAGTATGCATAAACTGAGTGCCATATAATAAGCTACTTACTAACCTAGCTTGCTCGAGCCGTACTGGGGAATATTGGCCCTCGGTTGTTTTTGTATGGACCTGGCTGCGTTTGGTCCATACTGCCACAACCCTGGGCCAATATTCCCCAGTACCGCCCTAGTGCTTGGTTAGTACTAAATTAATATTTCTCTGTGGATTTGATCAACCCAGGATTTACATGAGGAAAAAATTAATGTAATTAATTTGATGCGTGACTAAATGTATGATTTCATATTTGTACCTGCGTTGATGCAAAAGTCCAACAGGTGAAGCTAATTCCAATGCCTGATGAGAAATAATCCATGGATCAATCAATCATTCAGCTTGTCAGTCAAACAGCCAGTCTCTCTGTCTGTCCATCCGTCCGTCCATCAGTCAGTCAGACAGTCAGTCAATCAATCAATCAATCAATAATCAATCAATGAACCAACCAACCAACCAACCAATTAGGTGGTCAGTTGGTGGGTCAGTCAGTTAGAATTCCATAACTTTTCACCAATTTCCCCTAAAGAATTGGTGTATCTCTACTCCCTTTTGAAATCCAAAATTTTTCACCTCTACCCCAAAAAACTTCACTGTTCATCAACAGCATCCGGCATATTGCTCCATTATGCAGAGTGTATCTAATCGATATTTTCGATACTCGATAGAAATCGAACCTAATCGATCGTAATCAATACTAATCAATCGATTAATACCGGAAATCAATAGAAATCGATCACTCGCGTCCTTGTGACTATCGATTTTGATCGATTTCTGTAATTAGCTATCGATTTTATTGATTTGTTTGACAATGATCGAAAAGAAAATGGACAAAGATTCTCTTTCATAAAGTTCTCACTTTTACACAAGAATGAGTCACAACTCCCTCAAACTAATACACAGCGGTGATCCTGGTGAAAAAAATGAAGAAAAGTCGCTACCATTGGAGGAAAAAGTAACATCATTTTTATCAACAAAGTGGATTCGAAGGTAAGCTGAAGGTCAGTGTTATGCAGTGTTATGATAAGATCAGATCGTGTTTTTTTTTTGTTTTTTGATTTTGGATTTCCATCGATGTGGCAAAAAAATTGTGATTGTCGATTTCAATCGATTCTATCGAGTATTATCGATTAATCGATTACATTTTCGAAGATCGATTTCTATCGATTAGATACCCCCCTGCATTATGGCTTTGGTGGAGGGAATTGCTAAAAGTTAGAGCATTAAATTTTGCAAAACTGTGAAGCGATATTAAATAGAGACAAATATAATACCTCATTCTTGAAAGCAAGACTGGTATTTGTAGCTAATAACGGCTGAGCAGACCTCACTTGCTTGAAGAATCTGCACAACCTTACACGCCATAAGGCCGCCATCTTTGATTTTTTCTTGGTATTTGGTAACCACGCCATATCTTGTGGGACTTATAAGAAGGATTCTAATTGGTCATATTTCGAAGCCCGAGCAACGTTGACCAATCAAGAACTCGATTAGAAAAACAATTAGGGTTCATTCCCTTCGTTGAACACGGTTACCAATATGGCGTATGCCCTCTTGAACTAAAATTCCACGAACACGGCAGAATTTAGCAATCCTTACAACGTGCTTGGCGTTTCAGCAAACTCCAGCCACGAAGAAATTAAGAGAACTTACCAAGGACTTGTTCTAAAGGTTTGAATGTCTCCGCAAGAGAAAAAATTTTAGTCAGATGTAAGATTTCCCCTTGCGAGCAACCAAAATGTTCTTCTCATTTCAGCTACATCCTGATAAGCTGGATGAGTCATTAACCCAAGAAGATCGCGACAAGGCCTATGAAAGGTTCTTGGCCATTGATAAGGCGTGGAAACTACTTAACAACCAAGAAACACGCACTAATTGTGACAAACAGCTGAAAGGTGAAACAAATTCCTAGCGACCACAGAATTGAGGGCCATGTTGATCCATCTCTTTTACATGTTGCAAAATGAGATATAAGGCAAAATATGCCATTGTAATTCCGGGAACGTGCAAAAAGTTGCTATACACACTGTACTCCATAATTTATTTTAACTAACATGTTATGTAATAACCAGCATAGGCGTACGGGCACCTGTGCTTTTTTTTCCTGAAAAATGTAGGGGGGGGGGGTGGGGGTGGGTAAAATTTATTGGATTCTATAAATGCAACAAAACAGCTCAGTTTTGTTTCACTTTTAATTCTGAGAATGCGATAATATCTCAGCCACTCAAACTGCATGCCTAAAGCAACTGAAAGGAGACGTACCTTCAACAGACAACAAGCCTTGAAAGGACTTGGATCTTAGAACTTCGTAAATGTGATAAAGAGTACCGTGCAAGCTAAATGCAAGCTACAGTAAGAAACAAAAACAATCACTGTAACCACTGTCAGTAGTAAATTTATTTCCTTCCAACATTTTATTTTATTACAATTTGCTTCAAATAAATGTTATTAACAATAGCTTTAAACAGTCTCAGTGATGTCCTAATCAGATACATGATATAAAATGCCTAAGTACCTTGAAGGTCATTGATGACGTGAAAACATCAAAATCAGCACCACCCCCACTTTTTACATTTTCCATTCATTATAATTTAGAACAAGGCCTGTCACAAGAATGGCCAGTAAGTGCTGAAGTGGATTTGGACGACATGGAATATCATGAAGGTACAATTTGTACACTTAAAAGATTTTTGCTAAAATCTACAGTATACATATGCATTATCCTTGGGAAATATGTAACTTTGATTTGTAAAGTCAAACAGAACCTACAGTACCAGAAAATTGTCCAACCTTAAAATGTCCTTTTTATACACCACAAAATACATAAATATTGAATGGGTGGACACATGATGAATGAGTCAATGACTTTGCTGATTGAGTGAATGAATAGATTAATAAATTAGTTAATATGCATGTGTACAGTAGATCTCCTGAATTTTGAGCTGTTTATTAAACCCAAATCCAGGGATGAGAAGACATCTGACATCTCAGGATGAAGAATGTTTATAATTTACTAACAATAAGAGAAAAAAACTTTGTTGTTTGCAGCTAAAAAGGCTGCAAAATAATTGTTTTCCTGTGAAAGGACATGTGTCCTGCTAAGTCAACATTTTGATAGGAGAAAACAGTATTGATATCAGATGCCATTTATGTATTACAGTACTACTCGGTAATGCATTGCCAGCTCAAAATGTTGTTTGCACCGGAAGGCAAAATGAAAATTCCCGACATTGTACCCGACCACAGTTGGGATTTTATCGGATATTGGCAAGTGTTGGTCGACCATTGCCTGATGTCTGATGTAATATATCAAACACGAGACAGTGTTTCATCACATTTCCAAACACCGAGAAGAGAGTTGAAAATACGTGCAGTGGAGTATTTTAGACGATCTTCAAGGTGTTTGGAAATGTGATGAAACGCTGTCTCTCATGTTTGATATATCTTCTCAATCGAAACTCAAACTACGGAGAAAACAAAGAAATAAAATCGTAAAAATCTATGCAGATAGACCAATTCTGATATGTTAATATTCTAACATGTCGCCGAGGCTTAGGGGAATAAAACAAAAGATTTTGCATTGAGGCTTAGCAATGAATAAATAATTTCTTTTGTTTTATTCCCCGAAGCCTCAGCGCCATGTTATAATTTTAATATATTGGAATTGGTCTATTAAGATCACATTCCCAAACCACGGTCACGGTTATGATTTCCTGTTTTAATGTGATGAATTATTAATGAGTTTGAGAATGATATTTGCAGCCCTGGTTTGGTGTAAGGGTGCAGTACATCATTGTAAAATCTCTTGATTTAAAGTTGTTTTTTGGCAATGTGAAAGTGAATATAATTTATGTGAAATTTCACGTACTGTTATTTGTACTGTAGGGAAAGATTCAACAAAATAATGAAAGATCATCGCAGTTATGAACTCATCTTAAGCAGTTGAGAAATGGAAGCTGAAGAAATTCAAGCTTGAACAAGGGCCGTTCAAGCCTGAAATTTTAAGGCTTTTCTCAACTGCTTTAAGTTGCTTGGCATGTTCATTCATTTGTTAAATAGTGTTATGGAAGGTTTGTATTTATTTGTTGTGTACATGTTCTGTAGACCAAAAACGCTTCACTATTCTTCTAGATTTGGGAAGCTACTCAAGTGTTTGTCGCTGTAGTGGAGAGTACGTAATCACTGAGTGTGATCTGGAGAATGGACACAACGTCGTGTGTTGTTCAAACTGTACCTTGAGTATCAGAGTACTCTATAATGTGCTTCCTGCTGATTACAGAAGTGATGATGATGACAACAAAAGAGTTGAAGTAGTAAACAGCTGACACTGTATTAGGAAGAGGATGAGCAGCAGAGTTTACATTTACTGAACCTTTAAATTAACTCACTGTGCTGTATCAACGGTTTCAGACATCTCAGGAAACAATAGTTCAGTTCGAGTGGTTTGCTTGCTCTCTGTTTTTATTACATTGGTGGCAGCGAAAATTGAAATAATTGGTTTTTGAACTTCAAATTTGACCCGTTATTCAAAAGTACAGTAATTACATTGGAATGTTTCTTTTTTAAATTTGTCAACTGCAAGTCAGATACAGTTGTATATAGATGGTGTACATGTGTATAGTAAATTGTGCATAATGTTTTCTGTTACATGTATGTTGAGTGAACAATGCATGAAACCAGACATACATGTACACCGTAGTTCTTAATGAAAAAATCGAAGATACATGTAATAAATTAACCTCTTACTATGTAAAACAGTCAAGTGTGTAGCATTCATGTGTTAGTCGAGCGGTTTTAGGATGCATGTGCTTTGGTTTTGCATTACTTTGCTAAGTGATTGGTTTACAGCGCAACACACCTTAGTCTGGCCACCCAACAAACTTTTTTGACAAGTTAACCAATCAGAGAGCACATATTTGTTTGTTAAAAGCGCAACAGGTTTTGTGACAACAGCTTTGAACATTGCAAGGAGGCGGGACAGCTCAAACAAATTTGCACTGTCTGATTGGCTAATTATAACTAGTCAAAAAAGTTTGTTGGGTGGCCACATTAAGGTGCATCGCACTGTAAAAATCTTGTCTCCTTTTCAACCTATTAGGAGTAAAACCAAACCAAAAGTGACTCGCATGGGCATGTTTTCCTGCGCTTTGTGTCAGCTTACAGTTTTGATTGGTTCACTTGATTATATCATTCTGTACTTTGTGAAGTTGATTAGTGTTTTCTAAGGCACAACTGTACTTTGTAAAATTAATAATCGATTGTATCCCTAGCCTCCCACGAAGATGTCCTTTGGGCTTTGTCACGCGTTCTGTGGGGAAGGAGCACGTGACGAAGCCCAAAGGATGTCTGCGTGTAAGGCTACTGTATCCCGATTGGGCAGGATAACACATAGGATTTTTTCTGCTCAATCTGGAGCCAGCATTCGAGGAGTCGTTTGGAAAATTAATGGACTGAAATCATTTGACATGATATTATTCAGTTTAAACTGGATGGTTCTTCTATTCCTTTTAGAGGAGGAACAGTAACTTGTTTTATTCTGATTATCGATTTAACAAGTACAAGTACAGTGTACAGCACATTATTGTATTAAAGCCCATTCTGACATGAATATAGCTGGTGTTCAATCGACCACATACCTATTACCTCCACCCCCCTTGAAGAGCAGCCATATGCTCATTGGTCATGGACTTTCATACAGTAAAACACCAAATCTGCCCAACAATTAGCAACAAATATAATGCATAACTTATGCAAATTCTGTCTAAATTCAGTCAGAAGCCTCTATGTGTTGTATGTTATGTTGAAGTTGTTGTTTACTTTGGCCCTAACATGTCCTCTGGCTTGACCCACTGAGTAAACTGTTCTTCTGTTAACAATCCCAAGCTAATAGCAGCTTCTTTCAATGTTGTGCCTTCTTTGTGAGCCTTCTTAGCAATCTTTGCTGCATTGTCATAGCCGATATGAGGGTTTAACGCTGTCACCAACATGAGCGAGTCATCACGTAGCTTGTTGATTCTCTCCACATTAGCTTCAATTCCCACAACACAGTTATCTGTAAATGCCACACAAGCATCTCCAATCAGCCGTGTGGATTGAAGAACATTCCTGATAATCATTGGCTTGAACACATTCAGTTCAAAATGGCCGTTACTGCCACCAACAGACACAGCTGTTTGATTCCCAATAACTTGAGCTGCGACCATAGTGATGGCTTCACACTGAGTTGGATTGACTTTGCCTAAGATGACAAAGAGAGGAGCATACAAGTTTGTATGAAATAAGGAACAAGTGAAGTGTTTGACAAAGTATGTTATACAAATTACCCAAGTTTAGCAGAAGAGATACATGTATCGTGTCATATGTCAGCAACTTATGACTACTGGCTTTTATCTGCAGAATCTTGCGCAAGGTCTAAGTGTGTGTCCAAGCCTAGTGGATCATAAGGTTGAAGGTTAACCCAGTTTCCATGTGATGGCGTTACGTAACTAAGAGCATTATAGTCCCACTGATGAGATGCTAGTCCATCACAGGGTTAGCCCCCTTTAAATTTGCCAGTACCCATTTACATGTACCGGGTATATACAGTGTACCTGGGCGGAAAGATTACAGATGTACTTTGAGAATTAAGTGTCCTATGCAGTTCCTGGCTAGGGCACGAACCCTGACTAGTGCCACTGCCTTCCCTGGTTTAATGTACATGCATTGCTTCAGTGATGAGAATGGCCATGTAATTTTTAAACCTCAAGAGCAATTTACCAGTGTTGTCTTAATATTAAGGCAGAAGGTGATGTACTTGCTTGAGGTCAGCTCAGAAACCCAATGCTAATAGTAAGACCAGTGCTACAGTGCTGTGATCTGTACCTGGCATGATGCTGCTTCCAGGCTCATTCTCAGGAAGCATGAGCTCACCCAGTCCACAGCGAGGGCCTGAGCCTAGAAACCTGATATCATTCGCAATCTTCATCAAGCTACACGCAATCACATTCAAGGCACCATGAAGCTCAACCATAGCATCATGTGCTGCAAGGGCTTCAAACTTATTTGGTGCACTGAAAGAAACAATGAAGGAAAATTTTACATTAGGCAGGTATTGTACCACATGCTGATAAAGTTTATCCCCAAAATTATGAAAAAAAACTGCAGTAGTAGCTTCCTATGCAGACGTTATGGTTCATCATGCTCTCCTCGTCAACAACAGCTATTGGCAATTCCATCTGCAAACCAATCATGAAATTTGCTACCAAAATACAAGACAACACCCATTGTGTGTAACCTCTGATAAGAAATACAGTACACTCAAGTGCATTACCAAAAGCTCCATAAGCATCCGTACATTTACCTGGTGAATGGTAGTTTTGTGTACTCGGCAATCTTAGCCGCCATCTTCTCGGCAAATCCTATCCTTGTGTTTAGGCCTGTGCCTACAGCTGTTCCACCAATTGCCAGCTCATACACTCTCCCCAGGGTCCCCTCCACTCTTGAGATGCCGTACTCTATTTGCTGTACATAACCACTAAACTCTTGGCCTAAAGTAATGGGCGTGGCATCCTGTCATGTGATAAACAGCCAAAGCACAGTAATTGTACAAACTACAATATTATCATTTCTAACCTGCTAACTCTATTTTAGTTACTGTGAAATGGCCTGCATGACCATAAACGAACCATGAAAAAACAATAGTGAAAAGATAATGGACCCTGTGAAAAGCAAAGATTTAAATGAGCAAAAGACAAAAATGGGATTCTGGGAAGACAGATTCGGTAAGCTTAGTAATATTCCATTCGTTGACAATGAAGATATTTTCTGTGTTTGCGAGCCTTAACAGCATGATTTATGCAACCGATCTTACAACAGACCATGATTATTTTAATTTCTGATTTCTCAGTAAACACCAACATGCTAAATAAGAGGGGCCAACATTAATTTTCTTCAATGAGATACATGTACATACACGTACCTTTACTGTAGCATGAGATTTAGTGCTTTTGTTGAAATTAATAAATAAAATTCCTTTAATGCTATAGAAAGCACCCATTTTATAAAAACAAATCATCACCAACATTCTTAGAAGGAAGACGCAGTTAATTTTTCAATTTTTATTTTATTTTATTAGCTTTGCCCTAAAGAATACAGAGAACAACAACAACAGCAACAAAAAAAACACTGTAGATCTAAAATAATATTTCCAGATGAGTACAAATGTATGTGTCAAACTGAGAAAGACATGAAGCAAAATAATAACTGTACCTGAGTATGAGTTCTACCAATTTTCACAAGGTCCTTAAACTCATTACTCTTGGCCTGGAGTGCACCATGAAGCTTCCTCAGACCTGGCAGCAGACGTTCATGGACCTCCATTGCTGCTGCTATGTGCATTGCTGTTGGGAATGTGTCGTTAGAGCTCTGTAATCAAAAGCAAGATCTTGATGAGAACTACACACGTTTAGCTGTCAATTGGCCAGTGCTAAAAGTGATGTGGATGATGTTTTTTTTGCAGTGTGACTCCACTTTAACTTGAGTTCATACTTTCTTTTAAAATATTTCACTTTTGAGATGTCTCCATTCTCCCCTTGGAATTTCCAGTAATCTAACTTATAATTTATGGGGTCAATGAATCCAAGGAAATGACATGAATCTGATAAACTGGCGACAAAAGTGACATCACAAAAGAAAGGTTACTTTTACGTCTTAAAGTACATGTACTTGTACGTTTCATTCAAGCAATCAAATTACACCATTTTCTATTAACAAACCTGGCTCTTGTTGACATGATCATTAGGGTGTACAGGTTTCTTTGATCCCATCTGGCCGCCCATCAGCTCAATAGCGCGATTACTGATTACCTCATTCACATTCATGTTGGACTGTGTACCCGAGCCTGTTTGCCACACCACAAGGGGAAAGTTGTTTTTTAGCTTCCCAGCTATCACCTGAAAATTGAACCATGTTTTGCTTTTTTAAGTGCATTTGTACAATTTTATGAAGTTTACAAAATCATGGAACAGTAGCCTTAATAATATTTAATGAATATTTCTCACCTCATCTGCAGCTTTCATGATGTTATTAGCAACACTTTCATCCAAACCAAACTCCTTGTTAACCTCAGCTGCTGCTTTCTTCAGGAAACCAAATGCACAGATCACTGGAGTCTGCAGTTAAATTAACAACTGCTGTAACTTATTGCTTGGCACAATTAAATTAGAAACTTATCCTCAAAAAACGCCAAAGATAGTAGTCAAGGAAGAACCATGCATGCAATTGTGGGTAAGGGGCTGATTCAGATAGATTCAGGTGCACAGAAAGTGAAATATTATGAGTGGGGAGTTATATCCAAGCAATACATGAAAACAGAAATGTTAGATTCAGAATACAATTTTGTCTAACACGAGACATTGTTGACATTTAATCAGAAAGTTTGTTGAGGACCTGTCAGTCAGTCATCTCATGCACATGCTATGTGTTACAATCAAGAACTTTGAAAATAATAACTATTGGTTCTAAGAAAATTCAATAGAACCTGTGCTATACCAGATACCAAAAACCACATTTTAGATGTGGCCAAAAAATATGTGGAAGCATAAAACTCATCTAATGCAGCAGCACAAGACCCTGATGAGGTATACCTAAATAAACAGAACATAATACAATAGCGAGCGACTGGGAGACCTACAGTGACCTGAACCTCCAGCCGAACAGCTAAATATTCTTACAACCCAGCAAACTCAAAATAGTGCTGTCAATATACAAGGTACAAGTTGATTTAATGGTAATCATTAACTAACTGATAAATAACCTGGAGTACACATTGTAATGGAACTCTAGATTAAATAATTTATTGTAAATAATTATTATTTATTCATTCCTCATCTGTTACTATGGCTACTCCAACAGTATTCAGTAACTCCATATGCCGACAAAGGTAACCGTTAACCCATCATTGGGGCAAAGTACAGTATTGAGAGTTATGTGAAATGTCAGCTAATTCTCCACAGTCGTTTATTTAGTAATACCCTAATCAACTTCACGATAATCAATAAATACATGGGATGCTTGATAGCCAGGATCTTTAACTAATCTCTGAATGTGCTACAAATGTGCTCGTGGAAATTTTAATTTGAAATTTAAAGACCATGCAGACACTACTCTTCATGTGACAAGTTAAACACTAAACAG
This sequence comes from Blastomussa wellsi, assembly GCA_947652115.1. Classification (NCBI taxonomy): domain Eukaryota; kingdom Metazoa; phylum Cnidaria; class Anthozoa; order Scleractinia; family Plerogyridae; genus Blastomussa; species Blastomussa wellsi. The sequence goes on along the minus strand of OX393565.1, from coordinate 8,522,948 downwards.
CGATAACTCACCGGCATGCGTTCAGTTTCATCACCAATGGGGAAATTCAATTTGGATCTTGCAGTTTGGGCCCCATAGTACTTTTCAGCTGGTACTTCTATTTCTCCAAAGCTGTCAGTCTCAATACGTGTGGCCTATTGGTAAACAATGTGGCAGATGTCATGTTTATTAATAAACAATTCCTTTCTGCCATCTGGAGACACATAATTAATTAAAATTATTTGCTCTCGACTCTCATTCTCTTATCTGCTCTATGTTAAAATTTGTTACATTACTGGATGTTCAGCTGCATTTAATTGTAACAAAGGTCTAACATAGACACTAAATATATCGCTAACCACATAAAAACCCCTATCCTAAAATAAACCACTTAATACTCCCTCACCTGCTCATTGCAGACTGTTCTGAGTTTCAATATAATATAAAAAATTCCTACGGTCATGACATAAAAAATATCCTTAAAATGCTCTCAAAGAAAGATAATTATAACGTTTCTGATTGTGAGGTCCCTGCTGCAGAGACTATGGTGTTAATTACATCCATTTGTTATAAGAATAAATACAAAGTACAAAGAAATGTACATGTAAGACTTATTTTGAGTTTCATGTAAGTTCTTTCTCAATCTTTTTCAATGTCTGCATCTACATTTTCATAAAAATCGTCTTCAGACATGTAATAAATCTCTTCAACATTAACCAATTGCAAGCCTTTTCAGACCATACTGGGGAAATATTGGCCCCTTGTCTTTCATGTAGGGACTGAGGTCCATTCTGTCAAGACCTCAAGATGATATATATTGTCCTAACAAGCCCCTTGTGCTTGGTTTGTAAGATTTATACACCAAAATAAAATATATAAATGTATCTTCACACATTCAAACTTAAGATTTTTGAAATGTAAATTTTCAGAAAAAATAAAGCATATCATTCATACCACCGTCCTAAATTGAGTACATGTATATCAACATTATTTTCTTTTTATAAGAAAAAGGTACAAGTATTCTGATAAGTGTTTGGGTTCTGTGCAGTATCATCTAAAGTACTGGTAGGGTCACCAGGAAATGAAGGTTTTTTCGGAATAAGTTTTAAGTGGGAAAAATACTTAGATCCATACATTATTTTATTGAATATGTTAATATCAAATAGTTATTTACCACAATTAGCACAATAAACCTTACTTGTTTTCCCAATACAGACCACGTTATATTCTCTCGAGAATTATGCACCAGTCAAATCAAAGCTTCAACATCCCCATCACCAGGCAATTCCCCCTGGAGGCATCTGAATTTTTGGAAAATGTGTGTTCACATTCCCCTCTCCCTGGGGAAAAAGCCATTCAAATGCTCCCACTCCCGGGAAAACATTGCAGGCAGAGATTGTGCAGTACGGACTGGAAACGGCCTTTTTAAAGGCCGAAGTGTAACGTATCAACAAATTCAAAACAGAAATGTATACAAATCCAGAGACTGCGCTGTGGTGACTGGAAATGGCCTTTAAGCTTTTTAGTACATGTAGCTTCTATTGTGCTCCTAAAGCTGAGATCGAACGCTGTAATCAAACTGCCACAGAACCCTAACATCTGTTGACACAGTTTTAGCTCCGAGAACGTGATAATATCTCAACCAATCTTTTCCTTTAAAATCCTCAAAACTCGCCATGTCGACCTCCGCTATGATTTAGCAACCCACAAGGAATCGCCAGGAGAAGCAACATGAAATCAACGCTCACATTCAAATTCCCCACCCTATATGAGTGATCATGAGGATCAATTTCCCCCCTGCCCCCAAGGATGGCAAAGGTGTCAATGCCTGGGGTATACTGGGGGGGGGAGGGGGTGTTTGATTTGACTGGTACATTATTCTTTCATCCATCTAAAAAATTATTCATGCATTTACATGTGACTATTTCAAAATTTGAAAGCAAGAATTCTCAAGAGTATCATCCCACTGATCATCTGTATTGGGGCACCAAACAGCCCAAGCAAATAAGGTCTATCCTTTTAACTTGTGCATTTATCCTGGGGGGAGGGGATGAACCCAGACTGAGCGGTTTTAAAACATGAACAAATTGTTTACTGATGTTTAACAACACAGATAATGAAAACGACTTGCAATATTTCCAAAAGTTAATGTGGAGACAAGCAGTTTGTTAGCTTATATTAAATGCTAGTTAGCGATTGCAGGAGTTTAAATTGGGACATTCCTTTTTACCGCAACCCCGGAGAGCAACCTGTGTACCGGTGCACAAGTTAGGGAATAACCATTGTATGGCAGCGGCTCTTGTGTACCGGAACACGAGGACAGGACCAAATTTTGAACCCCTTGGATGTAAACTACAAAGGTTCCGACAACACTATGGGATATTATGTTAAATTTTCGGAATTTGCCCACCATTTTTTACAGAGAACCATTCCGTATTCCCTTGTGTGGACTTAACAATCTGGGTAGGCTTTCCTATTTCCTCCAATTTCCACTAGCTGACTTCTAGTAATCACATGGTACTCCAAATGTATGAAAAATTGCAGAAGAGAAGAATCTTCTGACAGTTGGTTTCGCGCGCTGCGATGTCTAAAATTCAAACAACTTACCATGGTTCTTGCTGATGTCACAGGGCTGAAATAAAACTTCTGCTGATGGAGAAATATTTGAGAATTTTTGGTGAATGTTCGTAGTACGGAACAAAACCTGAAAGCCATGCTCCGAGGGGGATTTTAATGTATTCGCGCCTGGTTTTTTTAGTGGCTGATTTCAAAATGGCTGCTGATGACCAGCGGCATGTAGCGCGGGAGCATATTCTTTAAAGAGGGAACCTCCGCGTAAGACGTGCGAGGCAACACGCTTGTTGTATTGTTGGCTGTTGCCACACTTTTAACTTGAAATCCACCTATTTCTTCCTCCGTCATTTTCTTTTACACTCGATTGATTACACTCGTCGATTGGACGCGAAAAATCAGGTCGGGCTTTTTTAACGTTGATTAAGAGGAAGAAAAAGTATCGGAATTTCGTGATTTTAATAATTTTTGGTATTAAAAGTACTGATATTTCAATTATTTACCATCAGATTCGCGCATCCGTGCATGCACTCACGATCCTCCCTATCTCGTCCCCATTCGACAGCGCAAAATCAATTCCAAAAACGCAAAATGGGCCGCATAACGAAGCCTGGGGACGAGGTAAGACTGCAGAAAAACGTGAGTATGACTGAAAATGTGAACATTTTGGCAATTTTTCAGGAAACCCTGAATATTTAAGGTTACGATTTACACTAAAGATACATTGTTTTACGCGTTTTTTACGTCTCATTTTGCATCTTCATAATTTTGCTTTCAAGTTTTGCAATGAGCGTCATTTTCATCATAAGCACACGCGCGGTGCGCTTTCCCGCGATGTCGGCAGCGATCCTCCAGCTGATTTGCGTTTTCGAATTGTGCACGCGCCTTCGCTTGCGCGCCTAAAATTCTGCGTGCGTCATCCCTAACGGATTGTGACTTCAGCACACGTTAAAGCAAAAACTCTTTCCTTGCACTCCAGGTGTGAAAAATGAGTAACAACGAAATGCAGACAGTTTCTCCACGGAGAAAATCAGGTAAGACCCAAGCTGTGTCATTAAGGCAACTTTTTCATTTTATTTTTCTGCGTGTCTGTAACCGTCACTTCGGAGCATGTATGTTGTAGCATACGAGACATCAAGTAAATTAGTTTAAACTTTAGACCATGCGTAGTCTATTTGTGATGCTTGTTGCCGCTGTTTGCTTTAAATTGCTTTTTAAAACTTTTTACTGAAAACGTTCCAAGAGTCCAGTAAGGCTGTAACTGAATTAGGCTTGCAGTTTCTGTTTTTTTTTCTTCAGCAGTCACCTCAATAAACTTGCGAACAGACTTGCCTTGGGAGCTGGGGCCAAATTAACGGACTTGCAAGTGGTGGCCGGAGTGAAGTAGCCGCAAGTTGAACTTGCGTTCTTTGCTTTGGCTGGCCAAATAAGCTTTCAACATTTCAATTCAATTCATTTCAATATAGTGTGACCACGTTGCATGAAAAGACGTCACACTTGTTATCACTTGTTTTTCTCTTTTATACTTTACTGAAACAATTTTCTCTTCTTTTAGATCAATCGAGTGGTGGCCTGGAACTTAGCGACTCAAACGCATTACGTCAGCTACTGACACATGTCCCGGATATCGTGATTAACTGCGACCACAAGAAGGCAATGCCACGTGTCAAGCACGTTGTGGGCGTGTGTATGTTTGCGGATATCTCTGGTGAGGAGAGCCGATTCAAAATTGTGATAGTGACGCATATCAGCGGAGCGATGTAGCAGCTCTCGTAAGGTCTCACATGAATGGCTCGATACCCTGTGCTAGCTGCGTGAAAAAATAAAACAAACAACAGGAACAATGCCCCTAGCCCCCAAAATAATAGCAACTGCTACCAGTAGAATTACAAGCTTACGAGCGCTGCTACCGACTACCGTATCAGTGTTTTTTGCGCGCTGAACACTGGCATAGCTACTTGGTAAGAGTAAATGGCTCTGCCATTTAGGCTACGTCCACACTAATCCGGATAAATTTGAAAACGCAACTTTTTTTCTCCGGTTTGGCCTTCCGTCCACACTAAAACGGCGTTTTCGGTCACCGAAAACGGAACTTTTTGAAAACGCTCTCCAAGGTGGATAAATTTGAAAACGCTGGCTAGGTGTGTTAGTGTGGACGGCGAAAACGGAACTTTTTGAAAACGCTGACATCAAAACAATCGAATATCGTTGCTCGGACAATGTGGGCATGTTCTTGCATGTATTAAGCGATTCTTGCGAGGCAGCTTTTCAAAATCGATGGCGAAACAATTTGAAAACGGCATAATGTGGACAAAAAACATTTTATACGCTTTCGTGGCGAAAACGCCGTTTTTAAATTTATCCGGCTTAGTGTGGACGTAGCCTAACTGTGACAAAAACGAGGAGAAAAACTTGCATACTGATTTCATTTTGAACAATATTTCAATTGTAGTCGTTTTTATCAAGTTGAGTAACGGGCAAGTGTTTCGCCACCTAGCTAGTCATCGAAATGTCATTCGAGGCGTGGTGATTGAATTTGACATGTTCTCGTTAGTGTTCGATCTGCCATCTTCAGTTCTTTTATCTTGTAAACTTGGAAAACACGAACAATAAGCAATGACTTTAGGAGAGATAGTCCTATATAAGACGAAGCTTTGTTTTGCAGGCGGTCACATGAAAGAGTGCCAAAAGTGACCTTATAGAGTGTTTTGACATGACGCCACGGCGGCCATATTGGCGTCCCAAAACAATCCTCCGGGAATTGAACTCTATTGTTGTGAAAATATCATTTGTTTCAGCAATCCAATATGGCCGCTTGTCACGTGTGTGAAAATTCTTGGGGTGCACTGTCACGCAATACAAAATTAAATCGAAAACCATTTGGTGGATGAAGTCAAGAAATTGCAATATTATAGAAGACACTAAATGAAGCCATCTCTCCAAGTTTTAGGTCCGTGCGTTATTCCAAACTTCAGATATTCGTTGAAATGTTGCGCACAAATTTATAGAGCCCAGTATGGAGCCGCCATGTTGGTGTACAACTTTAGTACACCAATATGGCGGCTGGGAAATGGTGTAAACATCTGGAACTTACTTTGGATATCTGAGCGACTGATTATCTGTACTGCACATTCAATCATTTACATAAACACTTTTTCTAATGCTTTTATTTCTGAAATGGTTAAAAATCCCGAGATAATTATATATTTTTCGACAAACACGATCATCAGTTTATGTCACGGACCGGCATAACTCTGAAATTCAAAATGCGCTGGTTTCCAAACGAAGCATGCTATTGAGCTGAAAAGTTGTAGGCAGACATAAAATTGGCACCTCTTCTGCCTGATGAGGATAAAAACTTTTGTGGCTCTTTAATTTTGGATTTTAAAATGTCATGACGTCACGTGCAAGCCAAGGATACTGTACTGTTTCATCGACTACCAAATGTCGGTACAATACAGGGCTCACTGTCAGAGAAGTCACGAAGAACCCACCACCCATTTGTAGTCCCCTGACTTTTTTTAAATAAAAAGAGAAAAACTAAAAAGGTCATTTTCAGATTTTTGTACTTTTCTAGTGTGATTCTAAACACAAATTAATTTTGTCGCACGTGGTTTCTGTAGTACAGAGCGTTTTCGCATAACGTCATGGCAGCCAAATTGGCGTTCCAAAACAAAGACACGATGGCCACGTTGGTGTACCAAACCAATCGAACTACATTTTTATGCAAATGCGGTTTTTTTTTCAGCAGTTCAATACGGTCGCATGTCACGTGAGTGAAAACACTCTATATATATTAATTGTTTCTACTTTTTGCAGGTTTCACTTCTCTTTGTGAGACATACAGTTTAAAAGCTTCTGAGGAGTCGTGTGGCACGGACAAACTAACTTTCACCCTCAACACTTACCTGGGAAAAATAGTCGAGGGTAGGTGAACTATTAACCAAGGAAACTCAGTGCTCAGCACATTTGTTTGCCGGGCTAGCATTATTGTACTCACGAAACCAAACTCTCCTCTTTTCAGATATATTAAAACATGGAGGCGATGTCTTGAAATTTGCAGGTAATCATAGAGGAAATTAACTTTGAATAATCATAGTTAAAATTAAGAAATGATAACAGGAGATACACCAAAGGCTGAAAACATGGAACGATCAATCTTCCAACGAAGGAACCAGCGAACACTCAACAAGGTGATCTAACAAGGATCCATCCATTCATTCAACCTGTCAGCCAGTGATTCAGACTGTAGTCGCCAACTGACCGACCGACCGACCGATCAGCCAATCATCTCTCCAAACAACCAGTGTGTTTTTGCCTCGTGTCCACGTGGCTAAAGTCACGTGACAAGAGGTAGTGTGGGGGTTCAATACATTCCTGTGTAAGATTCCTTGAGTTCCTAATATAAGATACTTTTGTCCATTCTCTCGAAGTCTAACGTTACTGTTTAGGGCGGTTTTGAGAAGTATTCCTCTATCCTACGAACTAAACATCCTCGGAGACCCAGGGGCAATAGTGGGGCGAGAGAAAATCTCAACGGGCGAAAAAAATATCGTCGATTTTTCGACCGTTTAGACTTTCTCTCTCCCCCATTATTGCTCCTGGGTCTCCGAGGATGCAGCATAAATGGCTAAAATCATAACGCAATTGCCAATTGGATAATGTGGCACAAGGTGTAGGCTGTCTGTTTTTGGGAAGGGTCTCAAATACGAGAAGCCTGAAAAAGGTAGCTTTAATATTTGAATAGTCTAGTGATGACATTGAGTTGATTAAAACCTGTCATCTAATGCGCATTTTCTGAGAATTAGTGAACAGTTGCATGTAGTATCAACATTACGAGATGAGGTTGTCACAATTATGCTGAAAGCAAAATATCATCTGTTTACTTTGTATATGTGGAGTGAGTAATGCAAGTGTTTTGATAGGATGAGCTTTTCACTCTTTTGGTTTTGTGGACTTTATTGCAAGGGATTTGAAGCCATTTTGTTGCTATCCAAGATTAAGTAACACCTCGAGAGTCACTAAATACGGACGCACGATTGTGACAAGTTGTTTCTCGTGTAGAATCGTGTAGAATTGTGCACTGTCCTCTCTCACGCGAAGTGACCGCCCTCCTTCGGATTCTCATTTAAAACGAGAGCAGGCCAAGTTTAGAGAGCCACAAAAACAAACTACTCGGCTTTGTTGAGCAACAAAAGTTACCTTCATATTCAAATGACATGAAAAGAAAAACAGAGTCGATCAAAGACTTGTGAGAATAACAAAGTGACACGATGCACTAAGCCCAAAAGATTTTTGATAAAGGTCTTGTTGTGGCTCTTGGTTTCTCTAAGCTATGTTACTTTTCACAGGAGATGCACTGCTTGCCTTATGGAAGTCCGAGGATACCTCAGGAGATTTGACTCTTTTGATCAACAAAGCCATCATTTGCAGCATTGCTATTCAGGAGGATTGTGATGGCTACATGACAGACATCGGCGTCCTTCTTGGAGTGAAGATTGCTTTGTCGGTCGGCAAAATGCAAATAACGCATGTGGGAGTCAAGGACAGCAAGCACTTCGATCTTGCAGGGTCAGCGGTTGATGACGTGAATGCAGCGGAGAAGTGGGCGGAGCCTGGGTCGATAATTTTGTCAAGTGTGGCATTTTTGACTTGTGACCAATCTTTGTTTTTGTTTGAACTTTTGGAGGACGGGGTACATTACAGGGTAAGCTCAGCAGTAAAAGACCAACTCGTCTTAAAATTAAGGTGGCTCATCTCAGTTTTTTCCGAACCAAGCCAACCCAGCTTTAAAAGGGGACTGCTTCACTGTCTTGGGTCGGTCGGGCAGGATTTTTCGCACATTTACTAGAGATTGAATAATGTTTCCATAAATGTAGATTTCAATGGGACCCTTGTTACCATAGCAACGAAACGATGACGTCATGGTTTCTGAAAATCAGCATTTTTTCTCGAAATCTAGACCTAAACTTTTAAAACGAATCAACGTTCCTTCTAGTATACGTGTAGGTCTTAACACTGCAAAGTTTAAAAAAATTCTATGAGAGCGTTTTTGAAAAAAAAAAAACGAGTTGAATATGTTGCAGTCAAAATTTGAAAGTTCGCCTTAGTATCTGTTAGTTCGTTGATTCCAGCGACTTCCTGCAGATTGAAACAATGTACTTTCCATTTGGCATTCGTAAAGGTTTCATCCAGTTTGCTTCACTAGATTTCTCTCTACGAACTCAAAAGTAATGTCTTTGATATTCACATTTTTCTCATAGAAGGAACGTCTTTGATATGGGAGCATCTATGCAAAACTAGTCGATAGAATTTTTTAAATCTCTAGATCGAAAGTATAGTATTTTATGTGCTATCCCTGAAAATTTATGTGAAAAATCTTGCCCGACCGACCCGAGACAGTGAAGCAGTAGCCTTTTAAAGCTGGGCTGGTGTGGTTCTGAAAAACTGAGATGAGCCACCTTAATGAGTATGCATTGGTTTCTTGCAGGTAGCTGGGGCGAGAGTTGAAGAAGAGTCCTCCACTGTGACCACAGTCAACCCAACCGGAGTTCAGTTGGCTCTGATGTCTGGCTTGGCGTCCACAGGAGCCGTTCTTGTATCAACACCATCGGTGGCTAAAAGAATCTTTGCGCCTCATGTTGGTTCACTGCTATCACGTTACTATCCTCAGTTAAAACTTCCCAGAATCTACCGCAAGAGGGGTCAGTCGGAACAGAAAGAACAGATATGTAAAATCACCGGAAACTTATTGAAAAGCGACAGTTTCCATGACCCAGGTGAGCCAAATGGAGTGACGGCTCGTTTTTACATTTTTTTTGCAACAGTTGACTCATTGGCACGAGCGCTTCAGTTTCTGATTGAGTTACAAAATATCAATTCTGAATATTAAAGAACACGGCACGATTAACTGTTCCTAGAAATTTGAGCCCAGTGTATCAAATACGGTTTTGCTGTGTCGCGGGTTTGAAAACTAAAAAATTACTTTAGAGAATATATGGGCTCATTAGCGCTTTTACCGCCTAGATATTTTGCAATTCGGTTAATCGTAAAAACTAAGATCTCTTTCAATAGTACACGAAAAGAGCTAAACATTTCGTTATTGTTTGTGTTACTTCATTTTACTTTCAAACAACTGTGCTTTCCACGCGTTAACTGGACCCAAGTTCATTTTTTTGCAGACCATCGTACTGACATTTACAGTAAGCTTAATGACCAAGATATTGAGGATCTGCGCGCTTATGTCTCCAAACCGGTCCTTTCAAAGGTAACGTACAAGTCAAATTTGAACTCCCATTAACACTAGCCGGCTAGGATAAGAGAATCAGAAAATCGCAAGAAAGATCTACGAAATCTAAAAAGCGAAAATATTAACTTGCAATCCCATCGAATAAGTAATAAGTCGTTTCAGTTTGGTTTTGGTTGGCAATTATTCCAATCAGTTGTATTTTTAATGCAGTTGTCATGGTCTAAAAAAATGAAAAATATAAATCAAACTGCATGGTTTGAAAACGTATTAACCAGAACCAACTTAAACCGCAACGAGTCTATTTTACGTACTCACACAATCAGGGACGGCGGAGCCGGGGGTGGGGGGGGGGGGTGGTGGCTGGGAGGGCTTCAGTCCCCCACTTTTTACGACGAGGTTCGTATGAAGAAATAATGAAAAAAGAAAAACGTAAACGGAAAAAGTCCGATTCACCAGATTATCCCCCGAGATGAGGTTATTGGTTATTGTTTGAAACAAAATACTTCAGTTAACGTTAATTCAATTCATGCTCAGTATAGTAGTTATTTGAGAAAACACGTAAAATACATAGAGCACTAACCAGATGAAACAAGTGCTTGGATCCTACTTGCTTAAAGCTACAACCTTGGCAAAACTTGTCGGAAACTTTTCGTGGTTACGTACTTCCTTGCGCGCATCCTTTCCACACACGGGGAGCCTGTGTAAAAACCCAGGTTAGTGTACTAAAGCCGGGATATATCGCGGAAGGCTTAAAAATATGTATCAAGCTTACAAAACTTCCAAAATATTGCTGTAGCACAAAAAGTACCTGTCATTTTACACTTATCCAGGTTGTCTTTTTTTAAGAAATATCTCATAGACAACGTTGAAAATACCATTTCCGAGCCTCTAGATTTCAAAATTTTCTGGGGGAGGACCAGACCCCCCTACAAACTCGCGTCCCTGGCGCTCGTTTTCAGCCCCCCCCCCCCGCCCCCTCCACTTTCAAATACGCTCCGCCGTCCCTGACAATAACTAATTCACGAATCACACCACTGATCTATTTGTCTGCATTTTAGATTGATCATGGTCAGGACCTTGAATGGTTATCAGAAATGCGCCAGGTCTCCGTGCTGTTTATAAATATGGTGCTGCCCCTAAAGGGAATTTCCCATTCTGTGGCCCTTCAAAAGGCTTTTGAAGTCATTTACCAATGTTCCCGGACACTAAGAGGTATTTAGAAACGACTTCATCCAATTCATTAAATTTTCATTTTAAGACTGCCTTACCTTTTTGTGTTTTCTCACATTTTTAAATGGCAGGTAATTTGAACAAAGTCTTCTCTTTCGACAAAGTAAGTAGAGTTTCTTTTTTCAATTGAGCCATTAATTCTATTCGGAATTCCAAAAATGTATTCACTCTCCTAAATGTATTGAGAATTTGGCGGTACATCGTGACAATATCGTCAGACTGAGTATGTATATATTGTGATGAGAAATTAGCTTTTGATACAGGAATTCCGTTTATTACGTATATCTTCAAACAGATCCCAGTGCCAAAAAAATATTCGTAATTGAATTCTTGTTAGTTGTTTAGATGTCTTTGCATTAAAATGTTTGAGTGATCTTTTAAATTCCTTAAATAATCGTAGGAAGCAGTCTGTTATGTCAGCTAATTGAAAGAAAAAGGCTGACTGCTATTTTGTTTTCGCCATATCTACAGGGCTGCACGTTTATAGTGATATTTGGTTTGCCGGGCGATAAGCAAGAGGATGACTCCGCACGTGCTCTCAAGGCTGGGCACAGAATTTTGGACTCTCTTCACCAGATTATGGATATCACGTTAGTGCACTGACGTTTGAAAAGATAAGACCGTTTGTACAGGTTATAATTGAATGTTCTCAGTACAGTTACCTCGGTAAATCCTGATCAGAAACTCCCCCTTTCACCCGTTTTGCAAATAATACCCGCAATTAGCAATTATTGGACGAGGTTGAGCAAAACATCGTGATTTGTCAGTGTGTAGCAGATCAATTATTTGCGAGACACTGGCAAATCACGATACTTTACGAAAAGCGAGTTCAATCTGTAATTGTTTTATCATTCGATCACTGAATTTGTTTTGCACAATCACCTTCGGGGACTTACAACAACGTGCTTCCTTGATGAAGTAATACAGACAAAACCGTGACTTCACATTCGCGATAATACAAGCTAGTTTTTATCCAATTCTCCTTCCTACAGATAATGCTAGGCAAAGGACATTTCCTTCTTTGTATTCCCGCTGTTTTTTCTAGTCTACGAGGCAAATCATGCCGTTCAGGTTCTCTCGCAACTATAGAAAACAAACTGCTATTTCGGCCTTGAATTGGACAACACTACGCATAAGCAGATTTATTCGCGGCAAAACATGACGTCAAAGCAAAATCACTGTTGGACGGAAATGCGCATGAGCAAACCATTATTTAGCCTGCGAATACAGCCGTCCGTGTTCGCTCCCGGCCCGAAGGGCGTTTCGCAAGACGGAACGCCCCTTCGGGCGGGGAGCGAAGATGGACGGCTGTATTCGCAGGCTAACAAAATTCTAAAAATCGGATATTGAATTTCTAGCTTTCTGATTGGTTCACAGACTCCATTTAATTGCAAGCAACTAATATGGAAAATGGTATGTTTATAATTTTGCTCGCCGCGAGAAGAAATACTTACAAAAGACGACTTAGTCGTTAAATATAAAAAGCATTTTGCGTGATCGACATCCCAAAAACGGCTGCGAATTAATGAGACTAACAAGTAAACTCTACTGAGAAGCATGAAGTTCGATGCGGAACATTTAATCGAAATTGCTTGTAAATATGCAACAAACACAGCGTTTACGGGAAGATCCGAAACTGACTACCATAATTTGCAGTCCCCAGAAAGTGAAAAAAGAGTATCACCACAAATAAGGCTAGCAATTCAGAAAAATTTGTTACCTTATATCTGGACAAAGCTTGTCAATTCCAGCGGGGCCAACTTACAAATGAGTACAATAAATGTGGCAGACGAAGCGGCCAATTTTTGCGAAGGTATAATCCTTACAGTTTACAAACAACATCGGCTTCCGACCGTCATGACAGTGGAATTAGAGTCGAAGATCAACCTCTCTCTCCCTCTCCATCGGGCCCCTTGCTCGTTGGTTATTTATCACCTCATATCCAACACGGGGTCATAGAATAATTGTTAATTATTACTAGGCAGTTATTTGTAGGTCACGTGGTAGGGTATGGGCCAATGAAAAGGAGGGAAAAAATGAATCGAATGGCCGGTGATAAAATATACTTTAGCTATTAGTTCTCCTGATTAGAACTCCCTGTCCGTCCAACTTTAACTTGCTGGCCTTGATCCTTATAGAATATCGTCCTCCAAATAAAAACAAGCTGGATACCAATCCAAACGTCTGATCATAGTGACTTAATAGCGACTTATACTTCATCATAGTCTTAACGTCGCTACCTGTCAGCTTATTTTCCAACGATGTTTTTATACCGCTCATAAGCGTTTTCCCTTGCCCCGTCCCCGAATATAAATTTCCGTGCTGTTAACCCAGCCAAAGCAACTTAGGGCTTATAAATCCGTTCCAGAGCGCAACTTGAGCATTTTTACACTGAAAATTGTTATCATTGTGTTTTAGTAACGAGTCAATCGGTGTCACAACTGGCCGCGCCTTCTGTGGTGTAGTTGGTCATAGAGACCGACACGAATATACAGGTACACTACACTTACTTTGTACTGCTTCCATTCTGTTTTTTTGTAGAAATTTGTTCGCTACAAGAAAATTTTGAAAAGCTCTCAATATTTGGCGCTGGTCTCATTTATGTCTCTCTTTGAAACAATGCTCTATGAATGTTTATTCGTAGCAATTTGCTTGTAATCTTGTTACATTATCCTAAAAAGCCCCAATTGCTCAACTATACCATAGTGATCTAAACACTAATCATGTATAGCTATATTAACATAGCCTGACAGTCGAGAATAGACTTGCCCCAAGTCGCTCGGTTTTTCTTTGCATTGATAGACATGGTAGAGTTATTTGAAAAAGATCGTTTTGTAGTTGTTTTGGTTTTTCAATTTCTTTTTGTTTGTATTCCCAATACTAAACTAAACTTAGTTTGCAATGGAGGCTATGCGGTGGAATATGGAATTTATACATGTATTTATTGCTAAACAATTTCTCTTACATATATTGCCTAATTCGCAATCTAGACAAAACCCAATCCGAGGAAACGGTACTGACCTAATCCAATACTATTAGACTGCTTTAAGTAAAATTAAATGTTTCTGTTCTGTACATTTAACAGTGATCGGCCGAAAAGTCAATATGGCGGCCCGGCTGATGGTGAACTATCCTGGGGTTCTGTCGTGTGATGACGATACTTTCAAATCAGGGAAATCTAAATTAAAGAAAGAGGATTTCGTCACGTTGCCTTTTATAAAGCTGAAAGGTATCGCTGAGCCAGGAACGGTGCGGGAATACAATAAACACCACGAGTGAGTCAAATCGCACGATCGCTACTTTAAAAAGAGTTTCTCGATCATTATCATCAGCGTGATTTTCGATTGAGTGTCGCAAGACCGAAACCAATGCTATCCCTTTGATCATTCACAAACGACACAGGAAATCCAGTGAACCAATTAAAACTACAAGGAATTACCTGAATAGTGCCATGTAGCGGCAGTAGCGTGGAAAAAGTGTGTGAGCGAGTTCAGGCGCGGATCTAGGATAAATGATGACCGATTTATTACAAAATGAGAGCCAAAGGCGCAAGCCCCTAGGTTAGTCTGGGGGCATGTTCGCCCCGAAAAGTTTTTTGATTCTAACTTCCTAAAGTCCCCTTTACTGGGTTCCCCTTTACTAGTTTCATTCTTCTTGGGTGAAACCTCGCAGTTTACTTTTATTAAAAATATATACATTTATTTATTATGAAAATTCTGACCGCTAAACTGGCATAGATCCGCGCCTGGAGTTAATGCTCACTGAGTTTTGTTGTTTTTCTCCTGCCGGATTAGTTGAGAAGGTGCGAGAGTTTTTAAAACCAATAAGCCTAGTATAATGATGGAAAACAAAAACACACCCGAGTGAAAATCATCCCCTCACCCAAAAAACAATTTCGTCACAAAACGTTTATTTAAATAGCCAACAGTATAGCTAATTAAAGTATTAAAAGAACTATTAATTTTTATGACTGCACTCAACCTGTTCATTTCTACAGCCGAGAGATTGAAGAAGAGGAGTATGACTATCCCATTCTCGGTAAGTATTTTTTACCACAAATTATGATATTTCAAGAAAATAGCATACGTTTTACGCGTACATTGCGTACTCACAGAGTTGGTTAGAAAACTGAAAATTTGTGAAGAGAATACTCTACATGTGATAGATATATGTGCGATAGATGTTTCCACAGTTTTCCAGTTTTCCCATTCACGCATGTTTCTATAAATCTGCAAGCAACAAAATGTTTTCCTTTTTAAGACATAAAGCTCGAAGTTCCCCCATCCCCAAATCAGTTTCCACCTTAAACAGGCCGGCATTTGTCAAAAATTTGTTTCGTATTTTAGTTTTTCAAGAATAAAATATTAAAAGTCCTGTTGAAGTTTTGATTTGTAATTTAAATTGCTTTTTAATTATGAAAGTACTGTTGAAAGTTGTGAAACGCTGGAAAATGTTATAAAATATTCTAGGAAATTACGTAATAGAAAGGTTTATTTTCAAAACTTACAGGAAGAGGAAGAGAGATAGACGACATGAGGGGACTTCTACACGCAATAAAATGTGACGACACTCGCACGAGTGGGAACAGGAGAGTTGTAGTGATCGAAGGAGAAGGGGGAATCGGTAAAACCAGACTGCTTGAGGCACTTATGGACATTGCGGAAGATGAACATTTCAAGTAAGACACTGGGACGTTTCTGTGAGAATTTCCTTACGGGAGGGTCTCAATGGGGTAGTGGCTTTTACGGTTAACGGTTAACGTTTTGGCTTTTTAGGCTAACGGTTAATTTTGTCCCATTACGGTTAACAGGAGAAGTTAAAAAAATTTGCTATTGTTTTAAAAAGTTAAATATTAATTTCTATTGTTGTAAAACATACAGAAAGTCTTTGGACAATTTTGAGATAAAAAAGTACTTTTTTTTGTGTGTGTACACTCCAGTGAACTATATAACTCTTATGATTTTACTGAGGTGGAAAAATATTAAGAATACCAAAATAAGATAGAGTTTAAAACAAGGAAATTATGCAGACACTTACGACATCTCCGGTTTTGATCGGCTTTTCTCGCTGACCAGAACACATAAACGCACAACACATCAGACATCAGGTTTTTTACGGTTAACATTTTTTTACGGCTAACGGTTAAAATTCTTTAACCCCGTTGAGACCCTCTTACAGAACACTATCCAAGTACATGCTTCTGTTTGAGGGCGATGAAAAAGTTTCCAACAAGAACAAGTCCTTCTAAATGTAAAATAAAAGTTATAAATGAAAACCTTCGACCAAACGAACCTGATAGGTCACTGTAGTCTTACCAATATAAAGAATATATATCAACAGTAAAAGGGAAATAACGAAGGCGTCCATTGCAGTCCGCATCCTTTGAGCTGACCGAAAGAAAAGCGCTCTCGGGACGCGATTGCAAAAGCGATAACTAAACATAAACTGTAAGGTAAGGTAAAGGTAAAAGGTAAAATCTTTATTTAGACACGGTATTTCCTTCAGGACTTATAGTTTACAATATTAACTATAACTAACTACCTAACTAAATCATTAACAGCTAATATAACCTGCTTTACAAGGAAGCCGTGTATAAAATCAAGCTAGTGTAGGAAATAAGTATCTCAAGAAATCCCAATTTTGGATTGGCGTTATTATTGGGCACTTAGTTAGCATTGCAACATGGTTTCGTAAGCTTTGTAAGCTTTACCATTTTACCGTATTTAAATAAAAGATGCTACTGTTGTTGGTATACCAAGCACGTCAAAAATTTATTGATTTCCAGGGTGGACTACGTGGAAGCTGATATGGCGCATGCGCACACCCCTTATTACGTGGTGCAGACTCTTATAACAAACTTACTGGAGCTGGACACACGGCGAACCGCATCGGATAAGGAACATGCTCTAATGGAGCACATCACTGACCAAAAGCTGCGAGAAAAGATGTTTTTGTTGAATGACCTTCTCGGTACACATGTAAGTAGAATATAACGATGATGAATATGAAAGGTGCAGGACACGTGTTAGATATGAACCCAGCAAATGGGTCGTAAATGGCCTTAGCGCAGCAAGAGTTCTCGTAGCTCAGTTGGTAAGGGCGCCCAACCGGTATTCTGAGAAGTCATGGGTTCGAATCCTGTCGAGGACTCATATTTTCTTTGTCCCTCGCTCTTGGCAAACGAACGTTTCATCTTTCGAATGATTGATCCACTGGTGAACTGCTGCTAGTCCATCAGGAATAGTAACCAGTTAGATATTTCGGCAACTGACTCGTTCCCAGTCGTCTCTTATTAGAAAAAATAACAGGCGCGAGGAATGATGGGAAGGAGACAGAAAGGATCCGTCGCGTCTTGCTCACAGGAGACGACTGGGGACGAGTCAGTTTCGGCAATAGTCTTACAAAAATAGTTGAAGAACCAAAATTGAAGACATTATTGGATGCCAGTAATTGGTCAACATTACAGCAGTTTTCTAAAACGCCAGCCGAATAATTTAATAACAAACAATAATTATTATATTGTTATTATTAACGCCCGAGGCTGAACGATTGTCCGAAAAATGCCACATGCAGTTGGCCGAGAAGCGGTGTTTCGAGGGCAACTATAAAATTTTGAGGACAATCTTTCAGCCAAGGGGCATTATTCCCTTAACATACAAGTAAAGCAGAAAGGGATCTATTTATTTTATAACCCTCTGATTTGTCGAAGTGAAAAAGGAAAAAAACTTCGGTGATAATCACGGCGAAATTGCGGTTGAAACAAATGCAAATTTATTGAATTACGCGTTCGTATTTTTTAAAACGTTAGAACTGAAAAGGTGATTTATTCATACAGTATGTTGCCCTATTTCCCGGACATCCCTATTTCCGGACACTTCGACTTGACGATTCCGTATTTCGTTGAAACAATAAAACAAACCCGATCGATATGTTTTGAAGACTTATCGACTAGCCAGCTTTCGTTTGATACCTTCGTGGCCAAGCCACGCTCCGTTTAGGCGGAGACATTCAAGTTTTCAGTCGATGTAGGTAAAATTTGTTTCTTCTCAAATGCGATTTTTAGCGCGCGTTGAATTACCTAGTTACAATTAAGCGGTCTATTCTCGCAAAATGCGATACAAATTAAACATTTTTTGGACATAAGTAAAGCTTAAATGACTAGATTTGTCAGCATATAAAAATTTTCCGTTTTCAGTTTCGTATCTTCGAACTTGACCACAAAAGAGTTTACTTACATTTTTGGTAACGATAGCAAACTAGTTTCTGTTTTAAATGCAATGTTATCGAAGAGTTGTTGAAAGGCAAGCCTTTTTATAACTCCCTTTCGTAATTTCAACTTACCTGAAATTGAAAAAAGAAGTACTTGCGTGTTGTTTTCCATGCATTCCAAGTCCAGTCCAGTATCAAAGAAATTAGTCGCCAGTCTTCCTCGTCTTACCGTGATACAAATCAAATATGTCGGCTTGAGCGGTTTCCAAACTATGGATGACTTCTTCGCTAAATAATCGAAAGAAAAAGCTTTTCAATTTCGGAAAAAAAGTAATCTTTTAAATGAATGTTTCTTTATTCAACTTTTATAAGATATAATTTGCCACGAGGGAGAAGAATGTTCCCAAAAAAAGCGTAGTATTTGTCTCGTAACGATCGTCCAGAAATAGGGCAACCTGTCCGGAAATAGGGCATCCAACTCGACGAGCTCTTTCCAAAATTGCGAAGAATCCAAAGAGCTTCAGGCGATGAAACTTTAAGACCTACTTACCAGACGTGGAAGCTAATTTGTGGCTGAATTTCAGCTTGTTTGTGTTGTTTTGAGGAAAGATATTACTGTTTATACAAAAAGTGTTCGGAAATAGAGCAACATACTGTATGTTTTAATTGCATTTGCACTCCTCCATAAAATCGCACGACGAATATCAAATCGGAATGTCTGATGTCCGGACGTCCGATATTTGTAACACTTGATGTGTTTTGTCCAATCACAGGCAGCCCAAGCTCACGTTGTGATCAGGATCATACTGCAAAATAGCTGTCATGGCAAAAATATAAGAGTTTGTATGGGAATAATTTACAACACCTTTAAGCAAACCGAAATACTGCCAAATCTTAAATAAAATTGCCTTACCTTTCTTTCACTGTGTTTTTATTCTTGTCTGAACGCTTAGTTTGCCGATTCTTGGCCATTTAGGCGAGTTATCGCTTTGTGGGTTCCCCACTACAAAGAAAAGAACAAGGCTGCACACTCCAGTTCGGAACGCCCGACGAGCCAAGCGAAAAATCCCAGCTTAAAATGGTCAAACGGCCTCAAATCCATCGCGAATTCCAAGAAGAGATGTTCAAGTTTCATTTTCACTCAACAACAACTCAGTCCAGGTTCTGCCATCGATGCCAAGCGGCCGTTTGTTTTAAAAAATCCAAGGTAATAAGATCTCCATTGTGCCAGTACACGCTCG